>CM067173.1:106910318-107138542 GCA_034093135.1 Erigeron breviscapus | reverse complement strand
ATTCAATAATTCTTTTCACCCGAGTTTTACCCCCAACACGCGTTTAGTCTAAAATCGTCTCATACTCTCATTGTGATCGATACTGTTCATCTCTATACACTTGTTCTTCGTGATCTTTTTCGTGATTATTATACAGGTATTGCTTATTGCTTATTGTTCTTCGTATTTGATGCTATGTATAATATCATGATTAAGCTTATTGTGCTTCGAATTTGAGAAGATGAACAGTGCCACGAGTTTGATTCTTACGCGTGTTTAGAACTTTTTATGTCAAACCTTTGTTTACACGCGTTTGGTAAATAGTATGATAAACTGACCTTGTTCCACGCGTTTGGCAAACCACGTGTTTACAAACCTATGCTTTAGGTGTTTATCCTTCTTCACGCGTTTACTATTATACCACGCGTTTACTCTTTGCAACGTGTTTATCATTGTTCACACGTGTTTACCATTGGTAACACGCGTTTGAAGACTTGTACATGTGTTTAGGTCTTTTTGGCATACTACACGCGTTTACCCTATATCACGCGTTTACCATTGATCACACGCGTTTACCATTGTAACACGCGTTTGAAGAATGTGTACACGCGTTTGAGACTTTAACACGTGTTTACAACCAGATTCAAAAATTTCCTAAGTTTTATTGTGCAGATTTATTATTGCTAAATTTTTGTTATTGCACTGTTGTTTTTGCTTTACAGAAATGGCTGGAAATCCGAGGAACTTTTTCTCCACTCACAATCAGTTGATTGATTTGTCAAGAGATAGAAGGAATGTGGAGTTTAATGGATTGCTTCGGTATTTGGAACGATCACGCATTCATTTCGTGCTTACTCATAATCCTGTCTTATATCAAGGTTATCTGCATCATTTTTGGAACAATGCGTCTGTAAGGGTGGTTCAAGCGCAGCGAGCACAAGGGATAGACCTGCTGTCCCTCGGAGTGTTAGGTTTCAGACAACTGTGGCTAATCAGACTTTTTCTTTCTCTGCTGCTGATTTGAGAGAGATATTACATTTGGGGACTGTTGAAGAAGAGAATGGTCCGATAGAGTTTGAAGAGACCTTGGTCAGAGGATGTTTTGGAAGGATGGGTCATGCAACGCCTGGTGCTAAATGGCCGATCGCGAAGGCTGGTTTTTATGGCCAATGGAGGTTTTTGGCGCATGTTTTGATAGTGGCAATTAGTAATCGACATGCAGGGTTCGACCAGTTAAATAAACAAGTTGGTTCGCAGATGGTGGCTTTGACGTTGAATAGGCCATATTCATTCTCGAACTATTTTTTTGATATTTTGAAGACTCAAATTACTCAGACTGGGGCGCAGAGGTTCATGATGTTGCCAAGGATAACGATGGCAATCATTAATCACTTTGTACCGAATCTGCCAGTCTTGGAGGATATATATGACATTGTTTCTCCACCAACTCGGATTTGGTCTATGATGTTAAAGATTAAGGAGAATTATCCAAATCCTCAGAATGTGCCATTGTTTGGACATTTGATCAATCCTAACTATCGAGCTCCGGCTGTTGGATGGGAAGATGAAAATGAGGTTGAAGAAGGAGGAAATAATGATGCACCACCTCCACCACCACCACCACAACCTCAAGTTCAAGTTCCACGTGTGGCTCCACGTCAAAGACAACGACAACGACGGGTTCGTCCACGGGTTCAACCACAGGCTCAGCCTGAAGTTAGACAAGTACAAGCTGCTGATGAAGAGGTTCAGGCTGCTAATGAAGCGTTGGAAGATCTGTTAGATCAGGCAGCAGGTGCTAATCCCGAAGTTGGTGAAGCGTTTGTACAGGCTGCATTGGATCCAGATGATATTATTGCACAAGTGGATAATTTCCAACCGTTGGATAATCTGGAGTTGTTCGTCGAGTCTAATGCTGAACGAGATCAGGAGTTGGATCGTTTATTGGAAGATGTAGATGATCAACTGAATTATGTTAGGGCTGATGTTGATCAGGCAAGTGGTTCTTCGTCTGTTGAGAGAGGATTGAAGAGGGTTCGCGCTGAAGTGGAAAGTGAACCAGAAGAGGAGGAGGAGACTCCTTTGATTAGACGTAAGAAAGTGCCTCGATCGGGAAAGGTTCTACCGGCACATTTGGCTGCAGCATTTGAGACGTATAGCCAACAAGAACTTCCTGAGCGAGATGAGGCTTCGGTTGCTGTAACTCAATCTGAATCTGTTCAAGTCTCAGTTACTCAACCTGAATCTGTTCCAGTATCAGTTCCTCAAGTTACACAAAGTGCTGCGTTTCGGCCTGTTGTACCTATCAGCACTGTGTTTACTACTCTTCTGCGTCCATTACAACCGCCTATGATTGGTCGACCTCCAGTTTCTACTCAGTCTACTACTCGACCTTTTGAAGCCAGACCAACAGTTGAACCTGCGCATATCATGACGACTCAATTTAAGGTGAATCATTTGGAGACACGAGTTATGTCGTTGGAAGCTCAAATGAAATCTATGCAAGGGTTAGTTGGGAAGTTAGTTGCTGAGTTGGAAGATGAAAAGCGTCAAAGTGCAGAACTCAGGGAACAGCTTCGTCAGTTAATGGCTCAAGGGGGAGATAGTTGTAGGGAAATGGAGTTGAAGAGGAAAGAGGATGAGGATGATGATGAGGATGCGAATGCTGATGGTGAGCCAAGAACTGAAGCTCAAGCAGAAGCATCAACTCAGGGGGAGACACCATTCCAAACAGAGTCAGAGATTGCTGGTACAGCTGGTGCTAGTACATCTGGGACTCAGAAAGACTCAGGCAAAGCTGTGATGATGGCTCCGGATGTAGTTATTGATGATGATTCCAATTCAGGTAATTCAAATTCTGATTCTGCTACCAATAAGTCTTCAGAGTCAGAGTTGCACCCATTAATAGTGCATAGACTAGAGAAGAGATTGGGATATGATTCACAAGCTCATTTGAGAGCTATGGCAGATTTTATGGATCCTGATGATTATCATGATCCAGGATCATATAAGGATCAAGTAAAAGAGCAATTAGGGTTAACTAGTACATCTTCAGAGTCAGAATCGGATTCGTCAGATTCAGATTTTGTTTTTGAACCTTAAGAGATTAATCATTTGTGTACTTTAAATGTAAATAAGATAAAAATTATAAGATAAATATTGGTGTACTCAATTGTTACATTATATTTATGATATAGTTTATTTTATTTATGCTATCTTTTATGTCTTAATGTTGTTTGTCTTTGCATATTTGAAATATTTAAATTTTTAAATTTCAGATAAGCTTCAAAAGATAGATGTAGGTACATCTGAGGTCCTAAATGATGATTCTGAGAATGAAGAAAGTTTGGAGGAAGGTGAAATGAATCTACCTGATTTGGACTGGGATAATGTTTTTCAAGATGATGATGTTATGCAACAACAAGTTCCAGATGATCAACAAGAGTTCAAGCTGAACGAGTTTTTATTCCAAGTTCAAGAACTCTACACTTTACGGTTTTTACCAAAATTGGAGATGATGAAGATGGAATTACTCTAAGCTGGAATATTGAAGATTCTAAGGAATTTGATGTGACAGAGTATCCAGTGCCAAGTAGGGATGAAGATCACCTACATCAAATTGATAGAAAGATACCGGCAAGAGGATTTGTAGGAGAAGGTTTGAAACCATCAGTCTTTTGGGATTTTATTAGTGATCGAGATGCTCATACGTATGTCACTACTATTGAGTTGGTTTTTCGATGATGAGCTGAACTTGTTTATTATTAAAGAGATGATGGTTGTCAGTACTTGAAGCCTATGAAAAGATATTTTCAAAGCCTTAGTGAATCCGATTTAATGGATTTAGGAAGGAAAAGGCTGGTTAATCCAAATGGAAATGGATATGCAAATTACTGGAGTAAGAAGTTGCAAGATGATTACAGGAAAAGATTTTATGATGATTTTGATAAAACCAGTTTGTTCATAATGCCAAGATCCTTGAAGAAAGTTACGAAGGATGATGGAACTATTGAATTTGTTCAACGATCGATCAAGCGTGTATTGAAGGTTCCGGTGAAGAAATGGCCTCAAGATGTTTTGAGTACCCTTGATCATTGGGAGATTCATAGAGACTCTGGTGAAGCATTGATGTATGAAGATAAAGATAAGAGAGTTATTTTGCTACGTGTATTTGATCCTATGCAGATTGTAAATCTTTCCAGAGATGATCAGAGAAGGTTATACGACACTGAATGTCTATTTATCCCTTCATGGACCACTGAGGAAAGCCGTTATAGGAAGATCTTGCGTATTTGCTTACATGCTAATATTCATGCAAATAGCAGAAGATTGTTATTTGATGGATAGTGTTTTTACAAGACTGAAGAAATCGTGTAGCTGATGTCAAGGGGAGACTGTAAGTGCATGATTCTGTTGACAACAGCAACATCGATTTGATCAGTATGTTTATGTTTTGTAATATGTAATCATAGACTTATGTTATGTTTAAACTTGTAATTTGGACTTAGATAATGTGAATGATTACATATTGATCAGAAGTTTAGTATGTTTAATGTTTACGACTTGTATGGTTATGATTATAAGTAACATACAGATACAAGTGATAAACTTGTCACGTTTTAGGTAATTAACGTATACTTGAAAGATGACAAAAGAAACTGTATATAAACTCGTGCTACAGTAACACGAGTTTGACTAAACTCGTGCTACAGTAACACGAGTTTGTCTAAATACGTGGTCAACACGTGGTTACGTATAAAACACGCGTTTGCTAATGGGCTTTGGGCTTTAAGGTATACGGTCCATAATTAGCACGCGTTTATGAACATTTAGTATAAATACTCACACTAAACACGTAATTAACAACAATTAATTAAGAGATTACGACTAAACTCTGTCAATTAAGCAAACCCGCGCGCGTTTAAGGTCTTAGGTTGTATTAACAACGAAAGACGATAATTTAATTAAACAAACAGGTTATCACGAGAGGATTCCGCACTCTCGTCATAACTATAAGCGTTCTCGTTGACGATCAGTCCACAAGGACCTACAAGTGGTATCAGAGCCAAAGACCTACAAAAACAAAGAGGGCCGACGTCCATCTCATCTGGATGACGCGCAACCTGGGCGGCATCTTGCGTAGGTGAAGTGTTACTTGACGACCAAACTTAATAACTTTCCAGTAGGACAACTGGAGACTCACCCTCTTTCCAGTAATTGAGGCGAAGAGCATCCCTCAACACTTCTACATCCAGAGTACACTTGATTGTTCCATCCTTTAAAGTGAAACTGATGGATGAACAAATCGAAAGACAAGTGGTGGCAAGGTGAACCATAACTTCCACGACCAATAGTCAGTATACTCTTCCCGCGTTGGGTCCTAGAAGAAGTCTGCGGGTCCTGTCCGGTATGGGCGGAGAACATGTTTCTTCAAAAAAACCACCTTCGAATTATCTACCCAATAACATAGCCTGCCATGAGTGGGGGGGTAGCTTGGTAACAGGCTTGCAACGTCTTGTAGGGATGTCAAAAGTTCAATCGACACTCAGGCTTTGGCCCCCACACGGCCCATCGCAGGCTAGCCAAAGGATTATTAGGATTTAATTTAAGGGCAGCACTATAAGGAGCACCAGGTGCCTGGGTGACATCTGGTGAGGGATTATATGGGATAGTCAAGAGATTTACATCTCTTGAACGGGATGATTTAGGAGCCATAGAATGAAAATGAAATTTGGGATTTAGGGTTTTCGATTTGTGAAGCAGAGAGAAAATGAAGCAATGTGATGATTGGTAGTAAATGAAGAGAGTAAATGAAGAGAATGAAAAGAGAGTAAATGAGTTTTGGAGTAAATAAGGGTATTTATAAGGGGATTCAAGATCCCAATGTAAAACCAAAAATTATAATTTATTAAACCAAAACAATTTTGAAGATATTTTGACAAAATGTGTTTGAATTTTGTAATAAAATATAATTTTCCATGTAAGCATTAAATGTTACCATGTCAGCATTAAATGCTACGACGGCTTACTTTACCCATGACCCCACTCGCTTTTTGTTATCCCAACACAAACAGTTGTCAAGTACTAAAAATGGTTTCAAACACGTCAGATCACGATATCAAGTGGTTTAAAACACTCGAGTATCATCACGTGTCACACATATTGACCAAGTATTTGTAACGTTATAAACTTTTAGACAAAGACTGAACCTGGTAACTGGAGGATCAATCCAGTACCAGTTTCCAACTGAAGAGTTCTCCAGTTGCATTTTCAAACAAAAATAAATTTTAGTCAGAAAATATTTTGAGTCTTTCCCCCTAAAATGATGATCCAGATATCAATTAGTGCCAAGATAGTATCACAAAGGCGTTCGATAGCCTGGCGAGCAAAGATAATCTGGACCTCCTCAACTGGAGAACTTCATCAGTGTCACTGACGCGTCTCAATAACAAAGAAAGCTCCAGTTAAGGGTTTAACATTCCCAGTTCGCTGATGTGATGTTTAAAAGTTTTCTCATCGAGAGGTTTAGTAAAAACATCAGCTAACTGTTTGTCAGTGGGGATGAAATGAATTTCAATATCTCCTTTCATAACATGATCTCGAATAAAATGATACCTGATGTCAATATGCTTTGTTTTGGAGTGCATCACTGGATTGTGAGATATAGCAATCGCACTGGTGTTGTCGCAAAAGATTGGGGTCTTAGTAAACTTTAGACCATAATCTAGTAACTGGTTTTTGATCCAGAGAATCTGGGCACAACAACTGGCCGCAGAAATGTACTCTGCCTCAGCAGTGGACATATAGACTGAAGTCTGCTTCTTGCTGGTCCAACTTACCAGTTTTCCTCCAAGGAAATGACAACCACCAGTTGTTGATTTTCTATCTATCTTACAACCTGCATGATCAGAATCTGAATAACCCATTAGATCTAATCCTGAGCCTTTGGGGTACCAAAGACCAAGATTAGGACACCCTTTCAGGTATCTGAAGATACGCTTAACAGCGTGTAAATGTGATTCTTTAGGGTTAGCCTGAAACCTGGAACATAGACATGTTGCAAACATTATATCTGGTCGACTGGCAGTTAAATACATCAGTGAACCAACCATACCTCTATAGTCAGTTATGTTAACTGGTTTGCCAGTTGTGTCAGAGTCCAAATTCAATGGTGCTGCAATAGGTGTGTTTTTCGATGGGATTGAATCATATTTGTATTTTCTATAACAAATCTCTGACATATTTTCCTTGGTTTATGAAAATTCCATTTTCAGTTTGCTTAATCTGAAGACCTAAGAAAAATGTTAATTCACCCATTAAACTCATCTCATACTCAGATGAGATGATTTTAGAAAACTTTTTACACATTGCATCATCAGTTGAACCAAAAATAATGTCATCAACATAAATTTGTACCAATAAGATATTACCTCTTTTTTTCAAGATAAACAAGGTATTATCTATTGCACCTCTTTGAAAGCCATTTTTAAGAAGATGTTTAGTTAAAGTATCATACCAGGCTCTTGGGGCTTGTCTTAGACCATACAATGCTTCGTTCAGTCTATAAACCCAATGAGGATGCTTCTCATCGATGAAACCTGGAGTCTGCTTAACATAAACTTCTTCTTCCAATGTTCCATTAAGGAACGCACTTTTGACATCCCTCTGGAAGACCTTGAACTGCAGATGGGCTGCATAAGCCAAAATATTCTTATGGCTTCAAGTCTTGCAACTGGAGCCAAAGTCTCATCAAAGTCAACGCCCTCTGCTTGACAATAACCCTGGGCAACTAGTCTGGCCTTGTTTCTTACACCATGGCCATCTTCATCCATTTTGTTTCGGTAGACCCATCTGGTACCAATAGGGTTCTTTCTTTAACCCTGGTGGACAAGGAACAAGCTCCCAAACATTGTTCCTTTCGAACTGGAGAAGCTCTTCTTGCATAGCTTCCACCCAGCTTGGGTCTGCCATAGCCTCGTCAATCTTCTTTGGTTCAATTAAAGATAAGAAGGTGACGTTTAAGCATTGCTCACTGGTGGCTCTTCTAGTTCTAACCCCACTAGTTGGATTACCCACAATTTGTTCAATTGGGTGGGCTTTAGTCCATCTAGTGTATTGACTAGGCTGGTGAACTACAATATCAGTGCAAGTCACCTGGCGATCTTCTTCAGTTGCAACGGCTTCTGGAGAAGGATCAGCCCAAACAACTTCTACATCCTCATCAGAGTCAATGAGGTCTCGATTAGCATCATGAAATTCCTCATTAGAAGGTATTTCATGAAGAACTGGAGAAGTAGGTGTTTGAACTGGTGCTGATATTGGAGTGGCACGTACATCTGATCCAATCACCAATTCTTGTGGTAAGTTAAAATTGATGGAGGGATAAAATGATGTGTCACTGGTGCTTTTCTTCTTCTTGACTTGTTCCAGTTTGTTGTAACTGGAAGCATCTTCTGGTGAAACAACTGACCGATGAACTTGGTCAGTTTCACCAAAGTTGATTGGAATGACTGGAGAAATATCAAGGCTTGGTCTCTTGTTGATTGCTTCAGTTGATTCATCGAATGTGACATGAATTGTCTCATGCACCTTTTGGAGTCTATACTTATAAACTCTAAAGGCCTTTCGAATATCTGAATAGCCTAAAAATACCCCTTCATCAGCTTTTGCATCAAACTTTCCAAGCTGACTGGAATCGTTCAGTATTTAAACTGGACAACCAAATACATGGAAATATCCAATATTTGGTTTTCGATTCCTTAGTACTTCGTAGGCAGTCTTCTTATGTCTCTTGATGTAGACTGACCGGTTTTGGGTGTGACAAGCAGTTGCAACTGCCTCATCCCAAAAACTGGTGGGAAGACCAGATTCAGATAGCATGCTTCTGGCCGCTTCTATCAGTGTATGATTCTTTCTTTCAACAACTCCATTTTGCTCTGGAGAGTGAACTGATGAGAAGTTTTGAGAGATGCCGGTGTCATTGCAAAATGTTTCAAGTACCTTATTTTGGAATTCAGTACCATTATCACTTCGCAACTGACAAACTTTTCGAGAATGTTTGAGCTCAATTCGTTTGATAAGGGAGATGATTTCAGCAGGTGCATCACTTTTGGATCTGATGAATACCACCCAGCAAAATCTGGTGAATTCATCAACCACAACTAGAGTGTACTTCTTTCCAGCTCTAGTTTGAACATTCACTGGACCAAAGAGATCCAGATGTAGCATGTGAAGAGGTTCAGTGATGCTAAAATTTTGCCTAGTTTTGAAACTGGCTCTTTTCTGCTTGCCCATCTCACAACCTGGACATGGCTTTTCCTTATTGAAGGAAATCTGGGGTATCCCATCAACCAGTTGCTTGCGAGACAACTTGTTGATATTTTTGAAATTAAGGTGGGATAACCTTTTATGCCATAGCCAGTTGGTGTCCTCATCAGCTTTGGTATAGAAACATTGCTCTTTTGGAGCTGGTTCCATATCCATGATGTACACATTTCCTTTTCTTGGTGCAATCATCACCACTTTCCAATCCTTGTTAAATATGGTGCCTTGAGCAATATCGAACAATACTCTGAAGCCATCATCGCAAAGTTGGCTGACACTGATCAGGTTGTATTTCAAACCATTCACAAATGCAACTCTTTTGAATTCGACTTGTCCATTATTGAGCACACCATATCCTTCAGTCTTTCCAGATTGATCGTTACCAAACGTCACTGTCGGTCCATCTTGGACAGTGAACTCTTCCAGTAGGGGCTTACATCCGGTCATAGTCCGGCCAGCAGCGCTGTCCAGATACCAGATATTCTTCTTTCGATCGCCCTACACACACACAAAAATCATTAGTTCCTTTTGTGAACCCATCTTTTCTTGATGGGTCCACTGGACTTCTCTACAGAAGCCACAGTTGATTGTTGAGGTGTTGAACTGGAGGCCACATCTGGAGCTTTATCACCAGCTCCAGGTGCAGAAGTAAAAACGATTGGTATTTGATACTTACTCACCTTAACTTTACCAGATTTTGTTCCAGAAGGAACATTCTTTTGATTAGGTTTAGAAGGGAGTGTTTAACATTTTGTTTTAAAACTGGAGGTGGTGAACCTCCTTCCAGATTGTTAATCCGGGCAGTGCAACTCTGAACCTGCCGAGACAAAAGTTGGAGTTGCCTTTCCAGATTAACCAAAATATCATTTTGGTCAGGCAGTTGAACCTTGGACCTTGGTTCAACTGGTGCTTTAGTCTGTCGGGTCTTGGGCTCCTTAGACTTATGAGGTAAAGGCTTGTTACCAGTGGCCTTTTTGACTGGAGCTTTAGCCTGTTTGGCTCCAGTTTTAACCTTAATGGGGGTGGTCTCATTGGTTTCAGTTTCAACAGCTTCAGGTTGATCATAAGGTGTTTCAACCTGGAGAGCTGGAGGCAATGCATGAAGATCTGGTATAAGAGCTGCCATCTCCAGATCTTCCGATTTCCATGCATTTTTCTGGGCATCAATAGTTCTTGAAAATGCATCATAGTTTTTGCCAGATGCTTTTACCCATGAATTGATAATCTTTTGTGCTTTTTCAAAATCAAAAGATAGTTTTTGATTATCAAGTTCTAAAGCCTCAATCTTTAAAACTGACTCCTTGAGAGCCAACTGGACACTTTGCAAATCGTTTAGTTGTGGTTTGACATTGTTCAGTTCAATTAAGATAGTGTCAAGATATCTTTCACTATCAGCTCTTACAGTTTCCACAAATGCCAGATCACTACTTAATGATTCAGCCAGGTCCAGTTTTAGTTCAGGGTCAACCTGGTGATCATAATCACATACTTCTTCAGTATGATGTCCACCCATCTTCCAGAGATGACATCTTCTTTCACCATGTGTTGCTGCTGTTGATCTTCCAAGGCCATGAAACACATGTCCCTTTCCTCTTCTTCATCATCAGATGAGTCATCAGAGTACTCCCATTTTCCTTCAGTTTGTGCAATTAAGCACTGGTCTTTTTCTTTTTCCATGGAAAGGAGGGCAATCTGGGCCTTAAGCTTCTTGTACTTAGCTTTGTAGCTATCATCAGGCCGATTGAAATTAGGGACAGAGGGGCCAGTTTGATTATTCAACTGACTAGATCTGCATTCCTTCATGAAATGACCTTTCTTGCCACACTTATAGCATGTAAGATTGGTCTTATCCAGAGAGCTGGAGGTGGAAGCATTGTTGGGGCCATTAAATCTTTTAGATTTATGCTTAAACCTATTAAAGGTTTTAGCAATCATGGCGACCATATCATCATCGTCAGTTTCATCATAACCATCACTGTTTTCAGTGGTCAGCCAGAGTTTAAGAAACTGTTCAACATCTCCTTCATCGAGTGTGCCTGGACACTCTCAGCAGACATTAAAGCAGCACAAGGTCGCTCAGTTACACTAGCAACCTTTGGACTCTGGGCATGGTTCATGGCATCTTGCTCAGCCACAAGCCTTGCAGCATTATTATCTTCAGTGAATCTGAAGGCTCCATAGAGCGATGCAAGGGTATGAGTGTGCAAGGTTTTACCTTGTCTTAAGACAAGAACCATGTTTTCCCATTTGGAAGGAAGAATATCACAAAACTTCTCAAGAAGAATATCCTTATCCTTCTCTACCCCCAAGCCTCTCAACTGATTGATGAGGCTAGAGAATCTGGTGTATGTACCAGTTAGACTCTCATTGGGCAAGGCAAAGAAGGATTCATACTTCTTGTTCAAGGCAACTTTTCTGGTGACAATTGTATCATCACCTCCTTCAAATTGAATCACTAATTCATCCCACATAGACTTGGCACTGGGAAACAACACAAGTGTTAGAATTAGGTCTTCAGGGACAGCCCCAAGGCGATCGTAAAAAGAATACCTGGTATTTGGACAGCGCTGCTGGCCGGACTATGACCGAATGTAAGACCCTGCGGGAAGAGTTCACTGTCCAAGATGGACCGGCAGTGACTTTTGGTAATGATGGGAATGGAAAAACTGAAGGATATGGTGTGCTTAATAATGGACAAGTCAAATTCACCAGAGTTGCATTTGTGAATGGTTTAAAATATAACCTGATCAGTGTAAGCCAACTATGTGATGATGGCTTCAGAGTTTTGTTCGATATTGCACAAGGCACCATATTTAACAAGGATTGGCAAGTGGTTATGATTGCACCTAGAAAAGGCAATGTGTACATCATGGATATGGAACCAGCTCCAAAAGAGCAGTGCTTCTATACCAAGGCAGATGAGGACACCAACTGGCTATGGCACAAGAGGTTATCCCACCTTAATTTTAAGAACATCAACAGTTGTCTCGCAAACAACTGGCTGATGGGATACCTCCAGTTTCCTTTAAAAAGGAGAAGCATGTGTTAGTCCCAACTCGTAAGATGGTACTACTGAAGACACCTCTATGTCGATGGTGGAGTTACTTTGCAATATACTCGCTGAACTGGAGACGACCAGTTGCAGAGGTATATACCAAGTTCTAGATAGATTACTTATATAAAGACAATAAGTAAAGAACAATGCAATAATACAAATAACTTGTAAACAATCTTGATGAGACAATATGTAGTTTTCAAAGTGTAATTTATTTATTGATATTAAACAAATTACAAGGTTGATGCGGAACCAAGATAATACACGAATGTAAATATCCTAACAACCTATGAAATACATTGATCTATACTCGGAATTTCTCTTCAACAATCGAAACACTTAAAGTAGTGAAATGTTCCTTTTAGCGATTGAGAGAATATTGCACAAGTTCACCAAGAATATTGCAGGTTTGCAAAGTGAAGTGTTTGTATGTTTTTCACTGTGTGAATTCACTTAATATTCTTGTTGTGCAATGACTTGTATTTATAGGCAAAGTTAACATTGGAATGTCAACTTTGTCGTACAAATGTGGTTGGGAGCTTTTAAGGAATAGCATTTAATTCCTTAAAAGGCAGTGTAAAGTCACGTGTAAGAGTGTCTTTACCCAACCACCTTTATGTACCTTATATTACTTAAATAATAAGACAAAGCTTATTATAATGGTAAAGGTACATAAAGTATACAGTCAATTCCTCGTAATCAGTGTAAAGCTTTGTAAGAGCTTTCCACTGAAGGTCTCCAGTTTGTAACTGACTAGAATGTCAACTGGGCTTCGCTGCCATTGTCATTCTCTATCTTCCATTTGTTGTCTTCGACTTCAACTGGAATGCTTCTTCAACTTGGTCAGTTCTCAACTGGAGGAAGTCTTCAGTTGCGTTAACTGTACGGTGCAACTGGACTTCAAATATTTCTCGACAAATCATCTTGGTCACCAGTTACTGGTCACCAGATGCAACTGGTGAACTGGTCAGTGAGAACTGGTGACTGGCCAGTTCCAGGTGAACTGGTCCTAACACCATGTCCAGGGTGTGAGATGGGCAAGCAGAAAAGAGCCAGTTTCAAGACAAGGCAAAACTTTAACATCACTGAACCTCTTCACATGCTTCACATGGATCTCTTTGGTCCAGTGAATGTTCAAACTAGAGCTGGAAAGCGCTACACTCTAGTTGTGGTTGATGAATTCACCAGATTCTGTTGGGTGATATTCCTCAGATCCAAAAGTGATGCAGCTACTGAAATCATCTCTCTTGTCAAAAGAATTGAACTCAAGTATACTCACAAAGTGTGCCAGTTGAGAAGTGATAATGGTACAGAATTTCAGAATAATGTACTTGAATCATTTTGCAATGACACTGGCATCTCTCAGAATTTCTCTTCAGCTCGCTCTCCAGAACAAAATGGTGTGGTTGAGAGAAAGAATCGTACTCTGATTGAAGCTGCCAGAAGTATGCTATCTGAATCTGGTCTTCCAACCAGTTTTTGGGCTGAAGCAGTGGCAACAGCTTGCCATACCCAAAATCGGCCAGTTTATGTCAAAAGACATAGGAAGACTGCCTATGAAATCCTTAGGAATCGTAAACCAAACATTGGTTATTTCCATGTGTTTGGTTGTCCAGTTTATATCTTAAATGATTCCAGTCAGCTAGGCAAATTCGATGCAAAAGCTGATGAAGGATTTTTCTTGGGGTATTCAGATATTAGAAAGGCCTTTAGAGTTTATAATTTTAGACTCCAAAAGGTCCATGAATCAATTCATGTCACATTTGATGAATCAAACGATGCAATTAATAGAAGGCCAAACCTTGATATCTCTCCAATGATTCCAATCAGTTTTGGTGCATCTGACCCAGTTCATCAGTCAGATGCTCCACCAGTTAATGTTTCCAGTCAAACTGACCTGGAACCAGTTACAAAGAAGAATGCCACCAGTGACATATCATTTTATCCCTCCATCAGTTTCAATTTACCACAGAAACTGGTGATTGGATCAGATGTACGTGTCACTCCAATATCAGCACCAGTTCAAACTCAAACTTCAATCTCTCCAGTTATACAAGAAATGCCTGTAACTGAAGAATTTCATGATGCCAATCGTGACCTCATTGACTCTGATGAGGATGTTGAAGTAGTTTGGGCTGATCCTCCTCAAGTTACTTCAACTGAAGAGGACCACCAGGTGACTTGCACTGATATTGTAGTTCACCAGCCTAGTCAATACACTAAATGGACTCAAGCACATCCAATCGATCAGATTATTGGAGATCCAGATAGTGGGGTTCAGACTAGAAGTGCCACAAGTGAACAATGCTTGAACGTCACCTTCTTATCACTGATAGAACCGAAGAAGATTGACGAGGCAATGGCAGACCCAAGCTGGGTGGAAGCTATGCAAGAAGAGCTCGTCCAGTTTGAAAGGAATAATGTTTGGGAACTTGTTCCTTGTCCACCTGGGTTAAAGAAAGAACCCATTGGTACAAGATGGGTCTACCGAAACAAGATGGATGAAGATGGCAATGTTGTAAGAAACAAGGCCAGATTGGTTGCCAAGGGTTATTGTCAAGCAGAGGGTGTTGATTTTGATGAGACTTTTGCTCCAGTTGCTAGACTTGAGGCCATCAGATTATTCTTGGCCTATGCAGCCCATCTGCAGTTCAAAGTCTACCAGATGGATGTCAAAAGTGCATTCCTAAATGGAACATTGGAAGAAGTGGTGTATGTTAAGCAGACTCCAGGTTTCATAAATGAGAAGCATCCTCATTAGGTTTATAGACTAAACAAAGCTTTGTATGGTCTTAGACAAGCCCCAAGAGCCTGGTATGATACTTTAACTAAACATTTACTTGATAATGGTTTTCACAGAGGTGCAATAGATAATACCTTATTTATCTTGAAAGAAAAAGGTAATATCTTGTTGGTACAAATTTATGTTGATGACATTATATTTGGTTCAACTGATGATGCAATGTGTAAAAGGTTTTCTAAAATCATGTCATCTGAGTATGAAATGAGTTTAATGGGAGAATTAACATTTTTCTTGGGATTACAAATTAAACAAACTGAAGATGGAATCTTTATAAATCAAGAAAAATATGTCAGAGATTTGTTAAGAAAATACAAATTTGATTCAATCCCATCCAAAAACACACCTATTGCAGCACCTTTAAATTTGGACTCTGACCCAACTGGCAAACCAGTGAACACCACTGAATACGGTATGGTTGGTTCACTGATGTATTTAACTGCCAGTCGACCAGATATAATGTTTGCAACATGTCTATGTGCCAGATTTCAGGCTAACCCAAAAGAATCACACTTGCATGCAGTTAAACGCATCTTCAGATACCTGAAAGGGTGTCCTAGCCTTGGTCTTTGGTATCCCAAAGGCTCGGGGTTAGATCTAATGGGTTATTTAGATTCAGATCATGCAGGTTGTAAGATTGATAGGAAATCCACCACTGGAGGTTGTCATTTCCTTGGAGGAAAACTGGTAAGTTGGACCAGCAAGAAGCAGACTTCAGTCTCTATGTCCACTGCTGAGGCAGAGTACATTTCTGCGGCCAGTTGTTGTGCCCAGATTCTCTGGATCAAGAACCAGTTGTTAGATTACGATCTAAAATACAAAAGAACACCAATCTTTTGTGACAACACCAGTGCAATTGCCATATCTCACAACCCAGTGATGCACTCGAAGACAAAGCATATTGATGTCAGGTATCATTTTATTCGTGATCATGTTATGAAAGGAGACATTGAAATTCATTTCATCCCTACTGACAAACAGCTCGCTGATGTTTTTACAAAACCTCTTGATGAGAAAACCTTTAAACATCTCATCAGCGAACTGGAAATGTTAAATCCTTAAAACTGGAGATTTTTGTTATGAACGCGTCAGTGACACTGATGAGGTTCTCCAGTTGAGGAGGTCCAGATATTCTTTGCTCGTCAGGCTATCGAACGCCTTTGTGATACTATCCTGGCACTAATCGATTACTGGATCATCATTTTGGGGGAAAGACTCAAAATAATTTTCTTACTAAAACTATTTTTATTTGAAAATGACAACTGGAGAACCCTCCAGTTGAATTTCTTATTAAAACTACTTTATTTGTACAATTGCAACTGTAGACCCCTCCAGTTGGAATATGCACCTGGACAAACCCTCCAGTGTACATATTCAGTCTTGTCTTTAAACTGGTGGTCAACCAGATTTCATAACGTTGAAAATACCTGGTCAGTTTTGTGACACGTGATGGCACTCAAGTGTTTTATCCCACTTGAAACCGTCATATGACGTGTCAAAACCATCTCTGAAAAGGGATGCGCTTTTTATGGGGATTGTGAACAAGTAGTGGGCGCGTGGGCATACCAGCCGTCATTGCATTCAATGCTGACGTGATGGTATTAATTATTTTTGAATTTCAAATTTTCACAAAATCAAAATACGTTTTGTTTTCGAAAATTTGGGGATTAAATAATAATATTTTATTTTTATAGTGGGATTTATTTCCCTTATAAATACCCCACATTTACACCGGTTACCATTTACTTCCTTTCACATTCCTTCATTTACTTCCCAATCATCAAAAATCGCTTCCTTTCTCTCTCTTCTCAATAAATCAAGAACCCTAATTCCAAAACTCGCAGTTTCAGTTTCAAATCGATCAAAAATGGCACCAAAATCTTCAAGAAGTAGGGATGTAAATCTGCTTACAGTCCCTTATAAACCATCTAAAAATGTCAAACGAGCCGAGGGTGCCCCACCAAATTCAACTTTGATTAAATTAAATCCCAATAACCCCATGGCTAGTTTGCAAGGGGTTCAAACTCCCGATACACTCATCGGAAAGATTCAAAGATTTCTTCGGGACTCTCCTATCGGTGAGTGTTTTACCCTAAACCCACGCAAGATGTATCATGACTACTTGTGTGAGTTTTGGTACACTGCTCAACTCTCTGAGGACTGTTCATCTATCTCCTTCACCCTTAAAGATGGTTCAGTCCAGTGTACCATGACAGTTGAAACGTTGAGGGATGCCTTACACCTCAACTACTGGAGACAGGTGAGACTCCAGTTGTGATATCCCCAAATATCAATTTTCGTCAGGTGCTCCTCGATATGGGGAATAAGGAGTGCTTGGAACAGGGGGTATTGAAAACTAAAGGTGCTATGACTATGAAGGGCCTTTCACCATCCTGGAGGTACTTCTTCATTCACCTGGTTGAAAGCATGGGTGGGAGTTCTGGTGGATTGGACCAGATTAACTCCACACAAGCAGAGATGGCTTACTGCTTGTGGAATGGACTCAGAGTGAATTTTGCCAACATTTTATTCAGAAGCCTGGTACAAAAACTGAAGGGCACCAGGGGACCATGCATCCCCTTCTCCAGGTATTTATCCCTCTGTTTTCTTGCAACTCTTGGGCAGTGATGCATATCACAATACACAGTCTTTATACACTGTCCCAGAGATGCTGAGAAATCTGGACAACCTTGCATCTGAACCAAGCGAGGTCCAGATTCCTCAGAGAATGTTGCTGGCATTCTCTAAAACCGATGCACCAGTCCAAGGTGATTCGGAAAGACAACTGGGCGGGCCTCAAAACAATGAGGGACCCACCGGTTCGTCTACTGGAATTATAACTGACGCTCAGCCCATTCGTCAGTTTAACCCCTCCAGTTCCAGCGTGTCAGTCCCACCAACTGTCACTGGAGACCTCCCAACAGGTCTCCAGGGTGTTCCAAAGGCAACCAGGTCAAGACGCCGTCTTAGGAATTTGTCAGACACTGCCACTGACACTAGACACCCAACCAGCCCTCCAGTTTCCTCCCAACAGGAAACTGGAGACAGTCAAATGGGACAACCGCAATCAGCCACCCTCGAAATTTCTGTAGGAGAGGGTGGTGAAGATAATACTGGGCTAGCCCAACCCAGAGTAGAGTCCGTGTCAGCACTTAACTTGCAGGGCCAAATTTCTGACACTTCTATTGCACGAACTGACGAAGTCTCTGGCCAGTCACAGCTGGAGACTGAGGTTCCAATCTCTACGGCCCATGATATTGCGACTGAGGATAGAGCAGTTGCAGTTGAGGCACCAGTGACCTCTTTCCAAGGAGAAGTTGCCATGGCAACTGATCTACCAACTAATGAAACCATCCAGGAAACTGGAACTGGTCATCAGGAGTCTGAACTTAATGTTCAGCCATCCCTATCATTCATGAATCTAGGCATGGATGTGGATGAGTTCCAACTTGAATCTTCGGATTCGGAAGGAACACAATCTGATCAGGAAATAGTTGATGCATCTGTACATGATCAACTCCCTTCATTCTCAGCATGGACAACACATTGAATTTCAAGTTCCTTTTTCTTCTACACCCCCTTCAGTTTCAATTTCTGCTGCTGGTCAGTTAACTGGGGAGGCTTCTCTTTATTTGCCTCCTCCAGTTGCTCCAGTTCATCCTGCTACTGGTCCAGTGACAACTTCCCCTCCGTCACTGGACACTCAATTTGTCTCTTTCTCAGCCGACATCCAAAACCTGATCAAACGGGTGGAGGGTATTCATAAGACAATTGAGCAGAATTCCAAGTCCCTCTCCAAATACAACAAAGACACAATTACAAATTCTAAAGTTGTAGATTTGGGGATCAACAAATGAGGACTTGGTCTTCAAGAAGTTGAATGAGTTAGTCACTGGCTGCAACAATCTGGCCATATCTCTGAAAGAAGCCTTTGACTTAACTCAAACAAAGGTTACTACATCCATCTCCAGCTTACTGGGCAACATTGTTAGATCATCTGAAGTGGATTTAAAGGAGATGGAAAGGTAGGTTAAGGAATTGTTCAATAAACCTGGCCTTAATGTAGTTGAACTTGGGCAGCAGGTGGCCACTTCAGTTGGCCAGACGATTGATAACACACTGGCAACAAGAGAAGATGAACTGGTGAAAAAGATAGTGGCTGAAATAGCTAAGATACCCTCTCCTCAGGTCGATCTGGAGCCATTAGCACTTGAAATACGCCAGTTGAGGGGTGCTTTGAATGCTGTGAACACCCAGTTATCTTCTCATACAACATCCATTGATAAGCTGGTCACTGAAGTGGAGAACTTGAAGAAGAAAGACATTGAAGTCAAGGAACAAGTGGTTAAAGGTCTAGATGAAGACTCAAAGACCTTGAATGATATAAAGACTAGTCAGGACCAAACTGCTGCAAATGTTCTGACCCAGTCTAGGGAAGTTAACCACTTGTGGAGGACTGTGAGAATGATCTGCACTGTCTTCAAAGAGTGCAAGGATATGCAGACGTGGCAGCCTCTAGCCCGGTTGCCCACCAGTAATGATGACTGGGCAGCAGTTCGTAAGGGTCTAGATGCTGCCAGGGGGGAAAGGTCTATCGTTGCACCCAGATTACCAGGTCCAGTTAGTGCAAGACCTCTTGTTGAAAGGCAAGTTGTTGGTACTGATGATGATGCTGGCATTATTGAAGAATTTGAGGATGTTGGAGATAGGGGGAATGTTGATAAAGGAAAGGAGATAGAACTGGCCACTGATAAAGAAAAAGCAACTGGTACTGATGCCAGTGTGCTAGAAACTGGTAATGTTGATGTGCTCCCTCCAGTAACAGAAACTGAAAGCAAGCAACTGGCAAGAATTGGTGATGAAATTAAAGAAAGGAAGAAAAGAATATTGAAGTCAAGGAACAAGTGGTTAAAGGTCTAGATGAAGACTCAAAGACCTTGAATGATATAAAGACTAGTCAGGACCAAACTGCTGCAAATGTTCTGACCCAGTCTAGGGAAGTTAACCACTTGTGGAGGACTGTGAGAATGATCTGCACTGTCTTCAAAGAGTGCAAGGATATGCAGACGTGGCAGCCTCTAGCCCGGTTGCCCACCAGTAATGATGACTGGGCAGCAGTTCGTAAGGGTCTAGATGCTGCCAGGGGGGAAAGGTCTATCGTTGCACCCAGATTACCAGGTCCAGTTAGTGCAAGACCTCTTGTTGAAAGGCAAGTTGTTGGTACTGATGATGATGCTGGCATTATTGAAGAATTTGAGGATGTTGGAGATAGGGGGAATGTTGATAAAGGAAAGGAGATAGAACTGGCCACTGATAAAGAAAAAGCAACTGGTACTGATGCCAGTGTGCTAGAAACTGGTAATGTTGATGTGCTCCCTCCAGTAACAGAAACTGAAAGCAAGCAACTGGCAAGAATTGGTGATGAAATTAAAGAAAGGAAGAAAAGAAAACAAGCTAACCAATTAGTTGCCAGAGGTCAAATGGAGAGGATGAAGATACTTGATGCCAGTGATGCCAGTCTGTTGGGCATTTCACTGGATCAATATCTGAAGGTTAAACATGATCAGAGGATAGTCAGCATGGTAAAAGAAATGCTGGAAATTGAACTGGATAAACACTACCCTGATGATGAAGCCGCACATGATGCTAAAAATTTAAATATATCAGTACAAAAGTCCCATGAGAGTCGTGCCAGTGGGATCCAAAAGAGATTAGAACATGTCCAGAAGGTGGTCAGGGAAGTTATGAATCCACCTAAGTCCAAAAGAAAAACAAAACCATTGACAAGAGATGCAGATTTGAGGACTTGGGTGGAACCAAATGAGCCATCATCTGATGACATTCAAGCTGTTGTGCAGAAACTGAGCACTGGCCAGATTTAACTGGCAAATGAATCTGAAGCCAGGGCATTCTTGAGTGAACTAATGCAGCGAAGGTTCAATCCAGGCAAGGTCATAAATGTGAAAGTATCAATGAGGCCTGGAACACAACACTTCATTGTTGGGGTTCAGTACTTCAATGGGCCCATGCGCCAAACTGAGAACCCTGACATTCATTAATATGGGCATACAGAACATGTGGAGATGTTGAATCTGTTGGAGGCCAGGCAACAGAAGAACAAGGTAGAAAGGGGTTGGATCTATGTATTGCAACAACTGATCAAGTTCAAGGAAAATGTTGAAGAAAGATTGAACTTTGATCCTGAAGACAAACAACCCATTTCTACAGCTGCCAAGAGAAGGAGAACTGGCGAAGGGCCAAATGTATAAGTTCTCCTTCCAGATTATCTGCTTGTATTTTTTATTTTACTATCTTGTAACTTATGTAATTTCAATTTCATGTATATACAAGTTGCCAGATTGTAACCACAAGCCAGATAACAGATTAAGTCTAACAAACTTAAAAGTAAAACCCAAGGCATTAAATGATCTATAAAAATGCCTTGGAAAATTAGATAGATTTAGTCAAGCCAAGTCCTTCGAACTAATACTTGTATAGAAACAAGTTCGAAAAGACTTAGCAATATTTCAGGACATTTAGGGGGAATTTGTTAGGACCAGTTTACTGATAAACTGGCCAGTCTCCAGTTGCACCTGGAGAGTCTCCAGTTGCATCTGGAGACCTGAAGAAAATGTCCAGAAATATAGAAGTCCAGTTGCACCGTACAGTTAACGCAACTGAAGACTTCCTCCAGTTGAGATCTGACCAGATGAAGAACCGTTCCAGTTGAAGTCAAAGACGACAAGTGGAAGAAAGAGAATGACAATGGCAGCGAAGCCCAGTTGTCATTCTAACCAGATCGAGAACTGGAGACCATCAGTGTAGACGCACTTACAAAGCTCTACACCGATCTCGAGGAAGACTTTTGTCCTATGTGTTTGTATACGGATAAAAGCATTTATCCAAGTATATAATACAAAAGACTAAATGGTTGATAAATAAAGTATTGGTTCTCCCATACTTTATCAAGTATAATAAGGAATTAAATATAATTCCTTATATACTTTCAACTATATTTTATACGTCGAAGTTGTATTCCCAATACCAACTTCGTCTATAAATATGAGTCGTTGCACAACCAAGAAAACTTAACTTTGCAAGCCTGCAATTTTCTTGGTGAACTTGTGCAACATTCTCTCAATCGCAAAAAGGAACATTTCACAACTTTAAGTGTTTCGATTGTTTAAGAGAATTTCCAAGTATTAGATCAATTGTATTTCATAGGTTGTTAGGATATTTACACTTGTGTATTATCTTGGTTCCGCAACAACCTTGTAATTTGTTTAATATCAATAAATAAATTACACTTGAAAAATACATATTGTCTCACCAATTTACTTTACAAGTATTTACATTATTGCATTTTACTTATTGTCACCTTAATAAGTAATTCATCCAGAACCTGGTATACTGTACACTGCAACTGGTCGTCTCCAGATACAGTGTACGTATTGCAAAGTTCACTCACCATCGACATAGAGGTATCTTCAGTTAGTACCATCTATTGAGTTGGGACTTACATATTCCCACATAACCTCCCGCATAACCCGAAAAACCCAACACATATAAGATAATCCGATTAAGAGGTTAATTATAAAAAACTACATTTTGTTGTGCCTCCAGCGTGAGAAAAGTCATGTATCTTACCTCAATGGAGTACCCAACAATCACAATCGAGTTTACCGTGCTTGACAAGTGTTCCCGACAACCTAAGGTACAAGAACGATTGAAGTAAATCAACTAGAGACTTAAAAGTACCCTAAACCTTTCTGATGTTTGATCTCGTCGAGGGGAAATAGTGACCTCGTCGAGATTGAACTCCAGACCCATACTAGCCATACTGATCTCGCGAGGGGGAAAAGTGCCCTCGCCGAGACTGATGACCAGATCAGCAATTTCCATCTTTAACCTAATTCGACTCCCATTCGACTTTAACACAACTCCAGGCCTTATGAACATCAAATACACTTAAATTAAGACCAAAATCACTTATTGAAAACACCAATTGATCCTCGAATCATTTGCATACACGAATCCCTCTTTTGATCATCAAAACGACTCAAAACCGCATCGTTTTATACAAAAACATAATTGAACCCATATGGATCTAATTAAACACCTGGGTTTCCTTTATTTACATATAAATAACATAATTCATCTTTAAAGTTAGCAACTTGATTTAGTTAACCACTCAATTAGCATTTAATCACGTAATTCATTTAAGGCACATAACATGACATAACCTAACGTTGACTAACGGACAAGTCAAACGTCAAACATAAAAGGTTTGGGATGTTACAATTCTCCCTCCTTAATAGGATTCTGTCCTCAGAATCATCTCACGATATCAACACCTCCATTTCTCTTCTCACTACTTTCCACACACGTATAAGTCATCATTTCACCACATTTTCCACCAATTCCTTCCTACATCACCCTTCATTTCATGCCTTTCATTAGTCAATATGAATACCATCAAATGAACACGCCCGCATCATGATATATTTACAATTATGTTCCGGACCATAATTCTAACTATATCATTCCTCACACGTGTACCTTTAACTATATTCACACGTCATAATGTCCAACATTTCCTTCACAATCCATCATGCATAATTATACTAACTACAAACACATAATAAACACACATTTCACATACACATATAAATAACATAATTCATCTTTAAAGTTAGCAACTTGATTTAGTTAACCACTCAATTAGCAATTTAATCATGAAAACATCGTTTTTAACCGAAAACGTCAAAATCGGGCAACCCCAACCCTTATGGTCGACCCTACAGAGGCAAAACCAAATTGAAAACTTAATTAACATTCAATGAATGATAATATACCTGTAGGAATGATTAACGGATCGACAAGCAAGCGAAATCCCTTCCGAAAACCCCCAAAATCGACTAGAAATTGAAGAGAGACCTAGGGTTTTGTGTGTGTAACTTTTGTAAAGGTTTGGATCTGATTTTAGGGCAACATGGTCGTGATATAAGCCCCTCATCTGCTGGAACAAGTTTCAAGACTTAACATCTAGGCCCTTGTACTTTTCTTATAACACGTTTCGTAACCTAATTGCTCGTTTAACGCATACGGGAACACTTAACGACCCTTACTCCTATCGGAAACACTTTGTAACTTTATTGATCATCTTTTATTATTCTTTTTCATCACTTTAATCATATTGCACATTAACACATTAATCTTACATTTCATATATTAAATACATAAGCATTTAATCACGTAATTCATTTAAGGCACATAACATGACATAACCTAACGTTGACTAACGGACAAGTCAAACGTCAAACATAAAAGGTTTGGGATGTTACAATTCTCCCTCCTTAATAGGATTCTGTCCTCAGAATCATCTCACGATATCAACACCTCCATTTCTCTTCTCACTACTTTCCACACACGTATAAGTCATCATTTCACCACATTTTCCACCAATTCCTTCCTACATCACCCTTCATTTCATGCCTTTCATTAGTCAATATGAATACCATCAAATGAACACGCCCGCATCATGATATATTTACAATTATGTTCCGGACCATAATTCTAACTATATCATTCCTCACACGTGTACCTTTAACTATATTCACACGTCATAATGTCCAACATTTCCTTCACAATCCATCATGCATAATTATACTAACTACAAACACATAATAAACACACATTTCACATACACATATAAACATAAGTATCATCGATTAATCTACTAAGGAATTACTTGGTTAGGTGCCTCGTCATCAAGCTCGTCCTCCACGGTTTCATTTGATAGGCCCGAGCTTTGGCTTTTTGAGTGTCATCCTTCTTCGCATCATCTTTCCTTTGGGGACAATCAGCAATCAAATGCCCCGTCTCACCACACTTGTATCATCGAATCTTATCCCTGCAACTAGAAGCAACATGTCCCTGCTTACCACACCTATCACATCTTTTAGTTTTCTCCGAACATGGTCCACTATGATGAGCTCTACAAACTGTACACCATTGTCTAGCTTTACATGATCTTCACCCTCATAAGTCGAACCATTCTTAAACTTCTCTCCAGAATCTGACGACTCATCCGACCTTCTCTTGAATCCACTCTTCTTGTCATCAACAGTCTTCACAACTACCTTCTCGGACTTATAATCATCATCCAACTTCTTTGATTCCTTGATAGCACCCGCAAGAGTAGTATGTTGTCTACAAATACCCCGATAACTAGCCGGAATACCATCCACATATGCAGCAACCAAAACATCGACCATCCAACATTCTATCAACCTCTTACTCCAATCTTGAACTTCCTTGTTCTTCCTTTTAAACTCAAACTTTGTTTCGTCAACTTTTACAAACACTTTCTCAACTTGAACCACTACAACTTGCATCACATACATGACATTTCAAACCTCTTTTCCTTTATGGTCCTTGTATCTAACCCGATGGGTTGGACTCGATACGATGAATTCTATTTCACTTAATACTCTCATTTCAGTCACAACCCTTAGCATATATCGCACCATACACAACACATCGACACAATTCATTCTACCGGGAATTTGCACATTACCTTAGGAGATCGTCTATCGTAGCAACAAATACATTTATTGATGGAGGAAACGAGAAAAGTGAAGGAATAAGGCAAACCGTCATAATCATACATATCAACAACAAATACATATTAAGCCTTAATCCTACTCTAGGTCGAAAATCGACCATGTATAATTTGTTCAGAAATAGCTTGAAGTTTAGTGAAGACGTTTTATCAGAATTCTGAGATGTCTCAGAATTCCTTCACTGAAGCTTCACTTCAGTTCAGATCAGACAAATCTGAAGCATTCATTCTGAAGTCAAAGACTGAAGTATGAAGAAGAGAATCACCTCAGAAGCGAGCATCAGAGTGATTCTATCAGATCGAAGACTGAAGCATCTCAGTGTTAAAGTATTTACAACACTTTACACTGATTACGAGGAAGACTTTTACTATACACATTTACCAAGTTGATAGATTTATCTATTAATAAAAGGTACAATGTATAGGCTGGAACATAGTACTATAAGTCACATCAAGTGACTTATATACTCTTCCTAGTGCAGCATGTAAGGAATTATGATCTAATTCCTTAAATGCTCACAACCACATTTGTACGACATTGTCCACGTCATCATGGACTTTGTCTATAAATACAAAGTCTTCTCATAACTTGCAAATTGCTTGAAACCTTAGCATTGCAACTTGTGAGATATACTCTAAGTAAACTTACGAGTATTTCCAAGTCAATTAGATCACTTGTATTTCGGGATTGTTTAGATATTTACACTTGGGTGTTTATCTTTGCTCCGCAACAATCCTTGTATTTGTTTATACATCAATAAATCAAATACATTAGAAAACAACGTGTCTCAATGCTACATACTTGATTATATTTATACATATATCTTTATATAGTTTCTGCCATTTGTTCTTCATTATTTATATTGTCAATTGTTTCTTGTTATCCACATCTGGATCGTAAACTGAACTTGTCCATTCAAGATCAGTTGTACTTGCCAGTCGGGTTTGTTATTCATCTATATATTTGGGACTCACAATTGGTATCAGAGCCTCAAGGTTGAATCTTATCAATTCATTAACCTTTGGTCTACATAGATGGCTGACTTTGAACAAGGACCTGACCCTAATAATGCTACCCCACCCCCTGTCATCAACAACAATATACCATCACACAATGTTCACGTACACTTTCCAAATAATCCTGTTCCCAAGTTTGATGGGAACAGTGAAAACTTTCAAACATGGAAAGCGTGCATGCTTAAGTATATTGCTGGCGTTGAGAGACATTTACCAGATATCTTAAAAGAAGGACCCTTTGTCCCTATGAATGCTTCTACTGTTGTCAGAAATGCCGATGGGACTCCTAGGCAGTCACCTAAGGAGAAGGATCATTGGTCTGAGGAAGATCATAGACTTGTAGACCTGGATACCAAGTTACAAAATATGATTTTATACGCAGTTCCTGAAACCCTCATGCCCACTCTAGTCTTACTTGATAATTCCAAATTAATGTGGGAGGAACTACTGACACAGTTTGAAGGCACTAATGAGACAATTGTCACACGAAAAGTTGCTTTAAACAAAAGATATGAGTCTTTCTTTGCTATACCTGGGGAGTCTTTAACTCAAACTTACATCAGATTCACAAATCTGGTAAACCAACTGAAAGCCCTGGGTGTAACCAAAGACAAAGAAATTTTGTTGGAAAAATTCTGTGACATTTTACCTTCTAAATGGGAAAATTTAATCTTGGTCTTGAGACAAGGCAAAACATTGCACAGTCATACTCTTGCTTCCCTTTATGGAGCATTTAGATATACTGAAGAGAACAAGGCTGAAAGAGCCTTGGCTGAGCAGGATGCCAAGAACCATGTTTCTACCAGTTCTGGTACGGTTCAGTATTCTGAACCACAAAGCACTGCTCTACTATCTTCTGAGAGTGATATCTTTGACTCGATGAAGAAGATGGTTTCTCAAATGTTAAAAACTGGTGTCTCTGCCAATGTCACTCATGATTGTGATGAGGATGACAATGATGATCTGGTTGCCATGCTGGCTAAAACGTTCAATCGTTTTAAGGCCAAATCAAATCGATCTGGCAAACCTTTGCTTCCAGTGCTTCTATTGATAAGTCCAATCTTGAATGCTTTAAATGCGGCAAGAAAGGACATTTCATGAAGGAATGCAGATCTAGTCAACCTTCATCATCACAATCTGCTCCTAACCATTCTATTTTTCAGAAGTCTGATGACAGCTATAAGGCCAAATACAAGAAGTTGAAGGCTCATATGGCTCTCTTGGCACAAGACAACTCAAGCAACAGTTGTATGATTGCCAAAACTGAAAAGTGGGAAGACTCTGATGAATCATCTGATGATGAGGAGGAAGTTAGGGATATGTGTTTCATGGCACAAGAAGATCAAGGTCATTTGGTCAAAACTGATGTTGAATCTGGTCACTGGGTGGATATAGTGATGAAAAAGGTCAGTAATTTTGGCTATGAAGAAGATGAGAACACAAATTGGACCTTTTGGTTCTTTTAGAGGCTGACATCTCATTTGTTGAGACGGTGCGTTCAGAAAGCCTAAAAATGTTTGAAAACAATACTTCTGAACTGAACGCCAGTCAGGCCAGACTAAAGGAACTGAAAGATGTTCATCTGGCCCTAAAAAGTTATCAATCTATGGTTGCCACCTTAGAGTTGGAAAAAGAAGAGCTAAAAACCATCCTTGAAAAAGAACAGAAAATAATCAAATCTTGGATGAGTGCACCAAAACCAGATGCTGCAATTAAAAACACTTTTGCTAATCAAAAAACAGCATATGAATCTGGTGATCTTCACATGGCATCTATAATCACTGATTTAGATGCACTTCCAAAAGAAATGAAACCAGAAATTATCTTTCCTAAAGTTGGCAAACAAAAAATTGTGACTGATAAGGTCAAGGAACAATCTGAGGGAAAATCTGAAACAGCTCAGACAACTGTTTCAGAAAAGAAGGCTAAAACCAAAAAGCCATCTCCTCAGACTTCATCTAAGGTTCCAAAAGGACTTAAGAAGAAGAAAACCATCTCCCCCACTGAGCCTTCTACCTCAGATTCTGGTAAGGCTCAGGTGTCTAATGAAGAATCTATTTTGTTAAGGTTAGAAAGTCAATTTCAACTATTGGCTAGACAAGTGCAGAGTTGTAATGCACGTTTAAAAAATGTTGAAACCACTCCACTTCAACCAAAACAAAATGCAAAACCTTTTTCCAAACAATTCAAGCTGAAATCTGAGAAGAAAAAGGTTGAGCACCCCATCAAACCAACAACTTTTGTGTCAACTGAGATATGAGACTGCTAAGGGAAAGTCTAGTGAACCCATCCATAGATGGGTTCCCAAAAAGAACTAATCTTTGTTGTGTGCAGGGAGACCGAAAGAAGAACATATGGTTTCTGGACAGTGCTGCTGGCCGAACCATGACTGGTTATCAGACCCTGCTGGAGGAATATAGGGTGCAAGAGGGGCCCTCAATTGTTTTTGGAAATGATGGAAATGGAAAAACTGAGGGATATGGTGTGGTGAATAATGGTCAAGTCAAATTCACACGAGTTGCATATGTGAATGGTTTGAAATATAACCTGATCAGTGTCAGTCAACTTTGTGATGATGGCTTCAAGGTTCTATTTGATATTTCACAAGGCACCATATTCAACAGAGATGGAAAGGTAGTACTGGTTGCACCAAGGAAAGGAAACATTTATGTCATTGATATGAATCCATCTATCTCTGAACAATGTTTCTACACAAAGGCTGATGAAGACACAAATTGGTTGTGGCACAAGAGATTATCCCATCTGAACTTCAAGAACATTAATAAGTTGTCAAGAAAACAACTCGTTGATGGGATACCCTCTATGTCTTTCAATAAAGACAAGCCATGTCCAGGTTGTGAAATGGGTAAGCAGAAAAGAGCTTCATTCAAGACCAAGCAAAGCTTCAGTATAACTGAACCTCTTCACTTACTTCACATGGACCTTTTTGGACCAGTGAATGTTCAGACCAGAGCAGGAAAGAAATACACCCTTGTTATCGTTGATGAATATTCAAGATACTGCTGGGTGATTTTCCTCAAGTCTAAAAGTGAAGCTGCTGCTGAAATCATTGCTCTCATCAAACAAATTGAACTCAAGTACAAGCGAAAAGTTTGTCAGCTCAGAAGTGACAATGGCACTGAATTCAAAAATGCCACTCTGGAGTCCTTCTGCACTGAAACTGGCATATCTCAGAACTTCTCCTCAGCACACACACCAGAGCAGAATGGTGTTGTAGAAAGAAAGAATCGTACGCTGATTGAAGCTGCTAGAAGTATGCTAAATGAATCTGGTCTTCCCAAGAATTTCTGGGCTGAAGCTGTTGCAACTGCTTGCTACACTCAGAACAGATCTATTTATGTCAAGAGACATAAGAAGACCTCCTATGAAGTACTCAGAAATAGAAAGCCTAATATTGGATACTTCCATGTATTTGGGTGTCCAGTATACATTCTGAATAATTCTAATCAGCTTGGAAAATTCGATGCAAAAGCTGATGAAGGGTACTTCCTAGGATATTCATCAAATCGCAAAGGCTTTAGAGTCTTTAACAAGAGACTTGAAAAGGTTGATGAGTCAATTCATGTTACCTTTGATGAATCCAACTCTGCAATCTTTAAAAATTCCATTTCTGAACCACCCTCGGAAAGTCCAATCAGTTTTGGTGATTCTGATCCCATTGCAGAATCTGATCAGTCACCTGAACATGCTTCTGAACATCTCCGTTCAGAACCAGAAATGAACAAGACAAGCAACATTCCATTTTATCCTCCAGTTAGTTTCAAACTACCTTCTGAACTAACTATTGGATCAGATGTATATGCTGCTACTCCAATGATATCAGACTCCACTGAGCAACCTCAATCTGAAGAATTTCATGATGCAAGTCATGATCTGCAGGAAGAAGAAGAAGCTGAAGATGTATTTTCTGAAGCTCCTCCTGAAGTTACTCAGAGAAGTTCTTGCACTGATATCATTTCTACCCTGGTCAATACTCTAAATGGACAAAAGCACATCCAATCGAGCAAATTATTGGAGAGTCCAGAAGAGGGGTTCAGACCAGAAGAGCCACAAGCGATCAATGCTTATACGTCAGCTTCTTATCTTTAATTGAACCCAAGAAGATTGATGAGGCTATGAAAGACCCAAGCTGGGTTGAAGCCATGCAAGATGAGCTTAACCAGTTTAAAAGAAACGATGTATGGGAACTCGTTCCCTGTCCCAGTAACCTGAAGAAGGAACCAATTGGGACAAGATGGGTCTTCAGAAACAAGATGGATGAAGATGGTCACGTCATTAGAAACAAAGCAAGACTTGTTGCAAAGGGATATGCACAAGAAGAGGGAATAGATTTTGATGAAACTTTTGCACCAGTTGCTAGACTTGAAGCTATCAGAATATTCTTAGCTTTTGCAGCTCATCATCAATTCAGAGTCTATCAAATGGATGTCAAAAGTGCCTTTTTGAACGGCGATCTAGAAGAAGTAGTGTATGTGCATCAACCACCAGGGTTCATCAATGAAGAAAGACCACATTGGGTGTACAGACTGAACAAAGCCTTATATGGTCTGAGACAAGCACCCAGAGCCTGGTATGATACACTTACTAAACATCTTCTTAAAAATGGTTTTAAACGTGGTGCAATCGATAAAACTTTATTCATATTGCATGATAAAAGTGATATTCTTTTAGTACAAATTTATGTCGATGATATTGTGTTTGGTTCTACTAATGAGAAGATGTGTAAAAACTTTTCTAAAATCATGTCTTCTGAGTATGAAATGAGTATGATGGGAGAACTAACATATTTTCTGGGACTTCAAGTAAAACAAACTGAAGATGGTATCTTCATAAACCAGGAAAAATATGTCAGAGATTTATTAAAGAAATATCAATTTGATTCAGTCTCATCAAAAGATACTCCTATTTCTGCTCCATTAACTTTGGATTATGATCCACATGGAAAACCAGTGGACCATACAAAATATCGTGGTATGGTTGGTTCACTGATGTATTTAACTGCAAGTAGACCAGACATAATGTTTGCAACATGCCTTTGTGCTAGATTTCAATCTGATCCCAGAGAAGCACATGCAAATGCTGTTAAAAAGGATCTTCAGATACCTTAAGGGTGTCCCCAGATTGGGTCTTTGGTATCCCAAAAGCTCCAGTCTAGATCTAATGGGTTATTCAGATTCTGATCATGCAGGTTGCAAGATAGACAGGAAAAGTACCACTGGTGGGTGTCATTTCCTTGGTGGCAATTAGTAAGCTGGACTAGTAAGAAACAGACTGCAGTATCACTATCCACTGCAGAAGCTGAGTACATTTCTGCAGCAAGTTGTTGTGCTCAGATTCTATGGATGAAGAACCAGCTGACTGATTATGGTGTTACTTACACAAAGACTCCAATCTTTTGTGATAACACCAGTGCCATTGCCATATCTCACAATCTTGTGATGCACTCGAAAACCAAGCACATCGATCTCAGGTATCATTTCATTCGTGATCATATTCTGAAAGGAGATATTGAATTGCACTTTATTCCCACTGATAAGCAACTCGCTGACGTTTTCACAAAACCTTTAGATGTCAAAACCTTTAAACATCTAGTCAGTGATTTGGGTATGTTAAATCCTTAGACTGGTAATCTTGTTATGAACGCCTCAGTGACACTGATCTGGTTCACCAGTCTGAGTGATCCATGTAATTTTTGCTCGCCTAGCTATCGAACGCCTTAGTGATACTATCTTGGCACTTATTAATTCATGGATCATCACTTCAGGGGGAATGTTAAACATTTTTCAAACTATAAAATAAACCTTCTTTCTGAGGAGGAACCTTTTGCTCAGAAAAATGTATTTAACTGAAGCACTTCAGAATATCAAAATATTTCAGTTGAGTTTAATGACTGAGATGGTTCAGATCTCTTTGGAACTGACCATGCTCAGAACTTGTTTTGTCATCACTGAAATACAAAAACCTTTCAAGATATTTTATTTTGATACTTGGTCAATTGTGTGTACACGTGACCTATTGCATACTATGTTTTTAACTTACATTGGTCATGCTGATGTGTCACACAAGTGGCGCCGTAAAAAGAAAAGAAAATGAGTACTTTTTATGAAAAAATGTGCAGTATGGGGTCCCACAAACGGCTCTGCATTAAATGCGGACAAGACCCCAGAAATTGTTTTTAATTGGAAAAATCCTTTTTGTTCCATCTTAAATACAAATTCCTTATCATTCTTTCATTTACTTCGTTTTTCATTTACTCTCTAATCATCAATCTCTCTCATCTTTACTCTCAAGTTCATAACTCTTCATATTCCCTTACATTTTCACTTTCACTTTCAAATTCTTAAAAATGTCTCATAAGTCGCTCATAACCTTTGTATATACTCCTTCTAATGATGTAAAAACTTCTGCTCAATGGCCTAAAAACTTCACTCCATCCCAAATCCGATTCAATATGAGCAACTTTTTGGCTCAATTGAATATAGATTCTGACAACTTAATGGGAAGGATAAACAATTTTTGGGAGAAATCCCCCTTCCATTATGCGCTGACCGCAAATCCGCAAGCTATGTATCATCGATACTTGCTTGAATTTTGGTACTCTGCAGTGGTGAGTAAGGATGAACAATCTATATCCTTTACTCTAAATGAGGGCACCAAGAAGTGTGTAATCACTCTTGAGGGGTTCAGAACTTCCCTTCATCTGAACTACCTCAAACCTCCCCAGGTGTTTGATAAAAGACTCAAAGGAGTCAATTTTAGGGAGGTTCTTGTCGCCACCGGTCATGGTGACATGGAGGATGATAATGGTAACTTGAAGACCTCCGGACATATTTTCATGTCAGGATTTGGTATTTGTTGGAGGTTCTTCTGGACGCAAATAGTGGAAAGTCTTGGTGGCAACCATGGAGGGTTGGACCAACTTTCACTACCCCAAGTTGAGATGGGGTACTATATATGGAATGGGATGCAAGTAGACTTTGCTGAGATTCTCTTTGCCCAGTTGATTACAAAGTTGAAAGGGAAAGAGAAGCTTACATGTTGCATTCCCAAGATTTCTGAGCTTATGCTTCAGGGACATACTTGGAGAAGCTTATGATCAAGAAGGACATGATGCTTCTGTGCCAGAATATAGCAGAGATTTTTCAAAAGCAACAATTACTGGAGATGAGCCTGAACTCTCCTCTGCTATGATTCAGGTATTTGCTAAAACTGTCTCAGCCACACTAGCTGGTTCAGAAAGGTTACTAAGTGGGCCACAAAAGAATGTGGGACCCGTTAGTGTACCTATTATTGAAATTTTTGAATCTGGTGACGATGCAACTGCTTCTGCAGCTGTTGAACCAGAATCTGGTGAGGGTACTAGTGACCCAAACCAGGGCATATCTGACCAGATCGCACAAGTGAATGCCTTCTGGGATGACGATGAGCCACTTCAGGAGAATCTCGATTCTCTTGCTGAATTTGAGTTTGACGAGGGCTTATTGGAGGCGAATCAATCTGATTCTGAGCCAGCCCCCATCCTCGCAAACGCCCCTCCTCCTCCCCCAGAAAACCAACCAGAAAATGAGCCTTATGTTCCACCACCACCATCTCACCAAAATCCTATCTTTCCACCTGGCACCACACCCGCATATGTAACCAATCCTTCTTTCACACCTTCACTTCAATTTCTACACCCACAAATATACAATGTACCACCACCGATTAATTACGATGCCCCTTCAGAAAAGGACCTAGATTCTGAGACTGAATCTGAGAGTCCTACAGATGTTCAAATGAACAAAGTTTTACAAGGGCTGGTAGTTTACCCTTTGTGGCTCCTGCTTCTGCACAACCCCCACCTCCTTTCAATATAGAAGCACAGTTAGAGAGAAACCAAACCGAAGTCCAAGGCCTTATTCGTAGGGTGGAGGACTTATCTAACTCTCTAACTGCCAACACTAGCTCCTTGGCTGATATGAAAGGTGCTCAGATATTCCTCGGAACTGAGCTAACCAAAGTTGCAGGGAATGAAGGGCTAGTGGTTGGAAAATTGAATGAGTTGGTGATGACATGCAATAAGGTGAGCTCTGCAATCAGAGAAGCCTTCAGATTGACTAAGAGAGATGTGCAAGCTTCAGTAGTTGCGAACTTGACATCTGGAGTTGAGCTGTTGAAGCAAGAGGTTATGGCTGTAGGAAGTGAAGTTCATGAGCTGGTTCAGAAGCCAAGTATAAATGAAAAAGAACTTGGGGCTTCTGTTAGTGCTAGTATTGTGGAAGATCTGAAGTCTGAGCTATCTCAGAATCTTGTTGCTCAGATTTCAGAGTCTGTCTCTCAGAAAGTTGGAGAAGAGGTCAGAATGATGATTGCTGAACTGACCAAAAATACAAATGACAAGGTGGAAAAGGCTGTAAATGAGGTTAAAGATTCAGTTTCCATGCTTGAAGGTTCAGTTCAGAATCAGTCTAAGGTATTGGATGAAGTTCTCACTTCTGAAGAAAGAAAATGTTGTTGCTCCTCCTCCCCCTGCTTCTTTCACTGAAGAAGACAGAAAGATGCTAAAAGACTTAAAAGATCAAGAAGCACTGAACCTTAGTTCGTCATTCAGACTAAAGGCTCAGTTTGCTACAATGGCAAAAGGTATTTGTGAGTGCCTAGAACAACAAAGTTGGAAACCTCTGCAGGCACTTAAATCTACGCTTGATCTTTATGCTAAAATGCCTGTGGAGATTCCCAAAGGGGGAAGTGGTAAGGGAAGTAGTGTGCCTCTTGGGTTGCTGGCTAGTACACAAGAAATGATTCAGGCAACCAAGAAGCAAACTGAGGTGCCTTCTGGAAGTGCCTCAGTTCAGGGGGAACATGTTCAGAAACCAGAATCTGAAGTTGAAAGAAAAGATAAGGGAAAAGCCTTAATGGTTGCAGAAGAACCAAAGAAAACTGATAAGAGTTCTGGTCTGGTTGTTGGAGAAGATGTTGATGAACAAGGCTATCCACTCCATGATCCTAATGCTGATAGCAAAAAGTTGGAGACTCTGCAGAAGCAAGTCTCTAACCAATTCATATATGTGGAGTGAGAATAAGGAAAGGGAAAGGGTTCAACACCAAAGTATGGGAACCCTTGATCACATTGATGCTGCATCTCTTGGTCTCTCACTAGAAAGATTTCAGAAGATCAAACATGATCCAAGAGTGCAGAAGGCTGTCAAAGAAATGCTCGATTATGAGTATGGGGTGAACTACTCTCCTCTGGAACAAAAGCTGGACCATCTCACTTTCAAGATGTCCATTGAGGACTTAGTGAAAAATAGAGAAATGGAAATGGCCAGAAAGAAGAAAGAGATTCTGGCTGGAGTTCAGAATGTAGAGAAAGAGTTGTTCAGACCACCCACGAAGCCCAGAACTGGAACAAGGACTGCAAAGAAAGATTCTCGTGATGTTGTTCATACTTCAATCAAACCAATTTCTGATGATGCTGCTGAGATCCAAAGAAAACATGAAAAGGATCAGTATGATCATTATATGAATCATCGATCGCATCCAGCCAAAATTGTTGATATGGTAGTTGCAAAGGCTGATGGATTGAAGTTGTTTGATTTGGTTGTGAAAAGAGAAGGAAGGGCAACTGAAGAATATACTCAGGTTTCAGTTCATGAGTTTGGGATTTCTGAGCACAGGGAGATGATCCAGGTTCTGAAAGGAAAGCCTAAGTCTGCCTTGACTGGAGCATGGTTAGCACGAATTCAACAAAAGATGCAAGCCAAGGTAGAAATTGAAGCAAGGCTATTTGGCAAAAAGGATCATTCTCCACTGAAGAGAAAACCTACTGAGGCACCTTCTGGTTCAAGGCCTGCCAAGAAGTAGTTTTCTATTCAGAATTATCATGTACTTGTAAATATTTACATTTGTAACTTCCATTTCAGTTTGTAATATATAAGTTGCAATTGTGACAAATAAGTAGATGATAAGTTTAAGTTAGAAAAACACAAGTAAAATTCTGAGACATCAATGATCTATAAGATGTACTTAGAAATTTTTTACAACTTAAACAAAAACTTGCATTTCAGACTTACAAACATGTATAGATAGAAGTCTGAGATGCATGCACTATTTCAGAACAAATAGGGGGAATTTGTTGGGTCGAAAATCGACCATGTATAATTTGTTCAGAAATAGCTTGAAGTTTAGTGAAGACGTTTTATCAGAATTCTGAGATGTCTCAGAATTCCTTCACTGAAGCTTCACTTCAGTTCAGATCAGACAAATCTGAAGCATTCATTCTGAAGTCAAAGACTGAAGTATGAAGAAAAGAATCATCTCAGAAGCGAGCATCAGAGTGATTCTACCAGATCGAAGACTGAAGCATCTCAGTGTTAAAGTATTTACAACACTTTACACTGATTACGAGGAAGACTTTTACTATACACATTTACCAAGTTGATAGATTTATCTATTAATAAAAGGTACAATGTATAGGCTGGAACATAGTACTATAAGTCACATCAAGTGACTTATATACTCTTCCTAGTGCAGCATGTAAGGAATTATGATCTAATTCCTTAAATGCTCACAACCACATTTGTACGACATTGTCCACGTCATCATGGACTTTGTCTATAAATACAAAGTCTTCTCATAACTTGCAAATTGCTTGAAACCTTAGCATTGCAACTTGTGAGATATACTCTAAGTAAACTTACGAGTATTTCCAAGTCAATTAGATCACTTGTATTTCGGGATTGTTTAGATATTTACACTTGGGTGTTTATCTTTGCTCCGCAACAATCCTTGTATTTGTTTATACATCAATAAATCAAATACATTAGAAAACAACGTGTCTCAATGCTACATACTTGATTATATTTATATATATCTTTATATAGTTTCTGCCATTTGTTCTTGCATTATTTATATTGTCAATTGTTTCTTGTTATCCACATCTGGATCGTAAACTGAACTTGTCCATTCAAGATCAGTTGTACTTGCCAGTCGGGTTTGTTATTCATCTATATATTTGGGACTCACACTCTCTCACACTCATCCCAACCCATCCTAAAGGCATTTCATCATAAGGCCAAAGCATTACTACTTAAGCCTATCGAGTTCTTATCGGTTTAAGTCCAAAACCTATGGCTTTTGGTCGGTTTTTGGTTCACTTAAACCATTTCTCTGATACCACCATGTAACATCCGTCATTTTAAAACCTGGATTTTCAAAAACTTTGCCAAACGGCGTTTAAACGTAGCAGAAAATGATCACTTTAAAACTGCCCCATCCGTAACGGATGGTACCTTTCATAAAATGGTGTTACCAAGTGCATCATCAAAACATTATAAATGAAATCCAAGTTATGGCACCAACATAAATTGCCAACATTATTACATAAAACATAAATCATAAATAAAGTAGCCAAACAACGGCTAAGGGTGAAGTCTAAGCATTGGGACACTAATGCTAATCTTCCTTTATTCTTCTACCCATCTCACGAGCTAAATCTCTCTCTAGCTCAAACCTGCTTATCCTGAAGGACACAACATTTTCATAAAAGCAAGTGTTAGCTAATAAATTAGCTAAGTAAGATACACACATTTAATAAAACGTTCTTCATTTTACTTTCATAAAACTTCTTCATAATATACTTATCAAAACATGACCACATTACATATCAACCACAAAAATCGTAAGATAATCCCACCTTTACTTATTCCCACATCCCAACACATTTCAAATCATATCATCATATACATACAACTCAATCATCATGTCACGTCTTACATATCTCACATAAACATATCACACGTATTCGTATAGCACATGTAGAGTAATTACTTCTAATTGTGCCTATCAACGATTATATCACACATATCAACATATCTTACTTAAATCTCACGTCACATTGTAATCCCACGTCTTAAATTACATGCACATCTTTCTCACATATTCTTATAGTTATCTTAATCAACTTATTCCCACATCTTACATCTTTAATCAATTTACATATTACGCACTAGCTTTACAACTAGCACGATTTCCCACGTCTTAACTTTTAGGAAAGGCAATGTCATTTCCATAGTATCCTCGTCATGCTTTTAACATTGGTGGTTAGTCACTCCACCCGGAAATACTAGTCCCACGTAACTATGCCGCAAGAAGCCACTCAAGCGACCACATACGCACTAGCTTTTCAACTAGCACGGGTTAAGCTTAACACTTCCCACATCAATCTCACGTATTTAGCTATAGCATTTCCCACGTATTTCTATCTTTCTTACTTTTACGCACTAACACTAAGGCTAGAACGATTTCCCACATTTCACATTTTACTTTAACATTAGGTACAATCGTTACCTAATTAGTCCCACGTCTACTTTTGCATTTAATCCCGCTAACGTGCACAACTGTTAGAAATATAAATATGGTGTTTAATTGTAAATTCTAATATTGGAAGGGGTATTAGTGTTAAGTTAGTGATTAGTATAAATACCCCTCCCATAAGTCATTTATGACTAACTCTTGTATTATGAAAACCTTTTACCCCATAATGCTAACCAATCTTTCCCTGATATCTCTGCTTTCTCTCTCTACTTTATCTCTCTAGAAACTGCCATTGACACACACTAAAACACACACAAAAGCTCAAATTCTACTCTTTACATTTGGTATCAGAGATAATTAAATGATTGATATATAGAATTCAAGGATATAGGTAGAATTTGATTGATAGAATTTGTTCGAGGATGATTGTTGTGTTTGGATGTTCAAAGGATCGTTAGTTTAGGTGAAGAGAGTGAATAATTATCGTGATAAGTTGAGTGTTCTAAGATTGTTTTGAGAAAGTTAAAGGATTGATTCGAGATCGAGTATATTCAAGATGAAGTACATGGTCGATAATTGAAAGATTTGTTAGGAAAGACCATCGTTTGATGATTAGAAGTTTGAGATTGAATAGAGATTGTCGTTTGTTGATGCTACAAAGAAAATTAAGTTGGATAGTTAAGTTTGTTCTTTATTTGAAGAGATTGTTCATTTGAGGGGGAGCAAGAGATTAAAGATTTGTTATTGAATAATTTGCTCCGAGATAGTTGTTTGATTGAGGGGGAACGAATGTTAATTGATCAAAGAATCAAATGCTCCAAGATGTTTATTGATTCAGAGACAAGTTAGACCAAGAATTGAAGTTTTGAAGACAAATTCAAATTTCCGCATTCCAAAAACCAAGCTTCCGAAATGCCAAGAGATTTCAAAGTCAAAATCAAGCTTCCGCAAAGCCAAAAGAATTCAGAGTTAAATCAAGCTTCCGCATCCAAAAGAATTCAAAGAATTCAAAGTCAAAACCAAGCTTCCGCATGCTACTCAAAGTTCAAGTTACTTCTCCAAGCAACATCAAGTTGAAATCAACATTCAAAAGTTCAAGTTGTGAAAGCTCAAAAGCTACAAAGATTTCAAAGATGCTTCCAAAGTATTCTAAGTTGCAAGAGAAGATCAAGTTGTAAAAAGTCATCGTCAAGAATATTTGTTTGTTGAGAAGATTCAAAGTCAAGGTTGATACAAGACGTTGAAGACAATGAGAAAGCTTCAAAGTCCAATCAACATTGAAGATTTTCAACAAATGGGCTCATCATGATATTTAAAGACCGAAGACGATGCAACATTTACAATTCAACACCAAGGGGGAGATTGTTAGAAATATAAATATGGTGTTTAATTGTAAATTCTAATATTGGAAGGGGTATTAGTGTTAAGTTAGTGATTAGTATAAATACCCCTCCCATAAGTCATTTATGACTAACTCTTGTATTATGAAAACCTTTTACCCCATAATGCTAACCAATCTTTCCCTGATATCTCTGCTTTCTCTCTCTACTTTATCTCTCTAGAAACCGCCATTGACACACACTAAAACACACACAAAAGCTCAAATTCTACTCTTTACAACAACTCATAGCAATTCCCACGTGTATCTAGTGAACTAGACATATCATACTTAAATCTCACATAAGGCGTAACAACGACATTATCAACAACACATATCTTAATCATATCATAGGAACGTCATTATAAGCATCATACTTCATATGCACATATACTTCTACTTTAAACATCATCATATCAACATAAATCATTTCAACATGCATACATTCCCACATAACCTCCCGCATAACCCGGAAAACCCAACACATATAAGATAATCCGATTAAGAGGTTAATTATAGAAAACTACATTTTGTTGTGCCTCCAGCGTGAGAAAAGTCATGTATCTTACCTCAATGGAGTACCCAACAATCACAATCGAGTTTACCGTGCTTGACAAGTGTTCCCGACAACCTAAGGTACAAGAACGATTGAAGTATAAGTCAACTAGACACTTAAAAGTACCCTAAACCTTTCTGATGTTTGATCTCATCGAGGGGAAATAGTGACCTCGTCGAGATTGAACTCCAGACCCATACTAGCCATACTGATCTCGCCGAGGGGGAAAAGTGCCCTCGCCGAGACTGATGACCAGATCAGCAATTTCCATCTTTAACCTAATTCGACTCCCATTCGACTTTAACACAACTCCAGGCCTTATGAACATCAAATACACTTAAATTAAGACCAAAATCACTTATTGAAAACACCAATTGATCCTCGAATCATTTGCATACACGAATCCCTCTTTTGATCATCAAAACGACTCAAAACCGCATCGTTTTATACAAAAACATAATTGAACCCATATGGATCTAATTAAACACCTGGGTTTCCTTTATTTACATATAAATAACATAATTCATCTTTAAAGTTAGCAACTTGATTTAGTTAACCACTCAATTAGCAATTTAATCATGAAAACATCGTTTTTAACCGAAAACGTCAAAATCGGGCAACCCCAACCCTTATGGTCGACCCTACAGAGGCAAAACCAAATTGAAAACTTAATTAACATTCAATGAATGATAATATACCTGTAGGAATGATTAACGGATCGACAAGCAAGCGAAATCCCTTCCGAAAACCCCCAAAATCGACTAGAAATTGAAGAGAGACCTAGGGTTTTGTGTGTGTAACTTTTGTAAAGGTTTGGATCTGATTTTAGGGCAACATGGTCGTGATATAAGCCCCTCATCTGCTGGAACAAGTTTCAAGACTTAACATCTAGGCCCTTGTACTTTTCTTATAACACGTTTCGTAACCTAATTGCTCGTTTAACGCATACGGGAACACTTAACGACCCTTACTCCTATCGAACAAGCACTTAACTTTCATACTTTACTTTAAAATTACTTTCATTTAATTCACTTTACTTCATTTCATATTAAACACATAAGCATTTAATCACATAATTCCTTATAAGGCACATAAACATAATAGACCTAACGTTAACTAACGGAAAGTCAAATAGTCAAACATAAAACGTTTGGGATGTTACACTTAAGAAGGTAACATTCTACAACAGACATAAATGAGGAACCAACAACTTGGAACCTGCACAAGTTTTTTTTTTCCATCAAATTTTAAAAGTATCATTTTTGCACAATACCGAATGAGCAACTTTTGAAGTACTATGTGTTCTTGTTGATTTTTATGCATATAAAAAACATAAGAAACCAAAAAATGACTCGTGGAGGTATTCCAAGCTCAAAAACAAGTCGGGCAATAATCATAATTCCACCTATCCAAGTAAGCCACCAACCTACGCGAAGAAAACCGAGAGGAAATAGAAACCAACTCCCGCATTACCGTGAAATTAGGAAGGCCAAAATCACGCAAAAAAAAAAAAAATGGTTTTTATTAACTACGATCGACACTAAAAAAGGTTTTTTATTATTTTTAATTATTTAATCATTATTATTATTATTTAACATTGAATTCTTATGTTATTGTTATTAATATCTCTTTTAATTTAGTTTGTTGTCCATTATAGGTTCATTATGGCTTCTTCTTCAACAACAAAAAATAAGAGCACATTAGTTCATCTTGAAGATCTTAAGCCAACACATGTTAACCATCATCTACGACTCCGTGTTGTGCATGTATGGACTGTTTCGGAGTGGAACAACCCGAAGGAAATCAAAACGTTCGAGATGGTCTTTGTTGATGAATTGGTATGTATTTTTCAAATTATATACTCTACACTTTTTGTTTCTCTTTTTATTTAACTAAAGTTGAAAAAAAAAGGGTAAACTGGAATCAATATTTATATGGAGTTAATTTTCATATGTTTCTTCTTTAGCTTTCGTATTGATTAAGTTGTGATATTGGTCATATTGATGGTTGCTCGAATCATATCGTTACTGTGTAAATTTTTAATTCGTCTATATTTGATGGAAACCAAAAGAAATTACTGTTTGGTCGCTAGCTTTTCGTTGCATAAAAAAAGCACTCTTGAATTAGCTTTGACTAAAAGAACATCAAAAGTTGTCATCAAGAATCAATTTACTAAGAATATATATAGAGATTTATGAAGCAGAAACTTACCCATCAAGAATTAGTACTTGATCTTCGTACGCAATGCAACTTCTATTTAATATTGAATTCCAATTTTTAGCTTTGATTAATATATTTTGAGACTATCTGTCCATTGGACGGGCCTGAGCACTAGTAAATATATAATCGGTGCTACACCAATTTGGTATTTAAATGGAAGAATGCCACATCACTTACAAGTCTCTTTGTGTAACATTAAACGTGTTTGTAGGAGGGTGATTTCTTTTTAATTGTAACTTATTAGTTGAGTAATTATATCTATACTCCTTTATAAAGAGTATTGGATTTCTTAAAATTCAGCACTTTTTTTTCTTTCCAAAATACCCCTACTTAAACATAAAACCCTTATATACCCTCCTTTCCCCATTCTCTCTAATCATTACACACTCTCATCGACCTTCTATCACCCTCCGTCGCCGCCCTGCTTCTCCACCGCCTCCCTTTCATATTGTCACACCGTCTTCTAGCCGCCGCAACGCGCGGCACTATGCTCGTTTTCAAAGGAATCTAGGTTATTATCGTAGTTATATAGTATTTTTGTAATCATAGCACTTTAATTATTTATAAATGCTAAATGTGAAAAGTGATGAAAGGAAAATTGTTTGTGGGTCGATTATTTATAATCCTGCGTTTAAGTTTCCCTTTGTTGGTGTTTGGTGATTAAGCTCATTGGATCTATATAGCTTCTTTTTTATTTTGTTGGATATATTTCTGATTGGGTGATATTGGTGGCCTTTTTGTTACGAGTACAAAAACAAACTTTGCTTTTTACGTGATCCACACTAGCAAAGAGTGTAAGTTTTGATCTTTATGTTTAATAACTAGATTTTAGACCCGTGTCCAACACTGGACACGGGGTTTACAATATTATCAATATTAGATCTTCATACATTTAAGTCATAAAAGCTTATAATTTTGAAGATATACGGTTCTAAGTGTTATACTTTGCAAGTTGTAGTACAATAATCATAGGTTCGTCACTGTCATTATTAGCTGAGACATATTGATGGAATTGTTTGTCGTAGTCATTCCACAAGACACATGCTATAATAATTTCTCTATTATATAATTTTTTGAAACCAGTTGTACTCATAATGTGATATTATTATGAAAGATAATTAAGAATAAAAATATAAACATACTTGTGATCCTGTACTTGACATTCAAGTATATGTATTTGATCATATGCGGACCCATAACACGCATAGGTTTATTTTCAATCACCTGTCCTATAATAATTAGATAACAATTAGGATTGTTTTCATATTCTTTGATAACAATTAGGACTCTTGATTGTAACTTTAAATATTAATACGCAAAACTAATATATAAAAAAGGAGAAAATTTTGTACCTTTTTGATTGAGAGATAGAATGAATCTTGAATGAAGTTCATATTGATTTGGATTTAGTATTCAAGTAACCCTCTGTTGTAAATCGTGCTTTGTTCTGTGATCGTCCCATGTTCTGTGATTCCTATTGTGTTTAGGATAAGAATGTTGTATATCGTCATCTGTTATTATGTTTGGGATATGTATCTAGAGTTCAAATTGTGTTTATATTAAATATTAAACTAAATATTAATATTTATAATTTATAAAAATCTAATATAATATTTGTTAATAAGTCATTAGGTTTTGAAATAATTTTTGTAGACAATATTTCATATGTTGAAATTTTTTAATTAATTAAATGATTATTAAAATTTTCTCAAGTTGATGGCTAAAAATAAATATAAATTAAGTATTCAGGGCTAAAAAGTGTAAATTATTGATGGAAAACAAAAAGTGTAAATTAATGAGACTTTTTCTACAAATTAATATAAATACTAATATAATAATATATTTGGATAATGATTATTAGGATTTTTAATTTATAGTTAATCTAAATGATGACATAAGCGAGAGTCAATTTGATGAAATTGAGCGATTTGATTGGTTATATCATCTCATGTTGTTCCATACACGTGTCTTTTGTTGTAAGAATTCTTGCTCAATATCTCTTAAATCACTTCATAAACTTTATCGGTACGAGGGCTTAAATACCCGTGCTACGCACGTCGAGTTTGAAATATTGGTTGCATGTATAATGTTGGGTTTTAGTTGATTCAATGTATACTTTTGTCGGTTTTCTAAATCATTTGGAAACACTACGATTCATAAAACATGAAAAGCCTCATCATTAACACATACCTTCTTATCATTCAATACCCTAATCTATATCTAATTCCACTAAAACTTCATTTCAAGAGTAAAAGCAATGCAATTAATTATAAATAACCTTAACAAATAGATTAAAAAAAAAAACTTATAGTCAAAAGTTATATATATATATATATATATATATATATATATAATATATATATATATCAAATAATCATCATCTTTATAACTAACAATAGGAGATAAAACCCGTGCGATGCACGACATGATAATAGCATATTTTCGTTTCATGTTGTACAGACATCCGTATACATAATAGCATCTACGTAAGAGAAATACCTAAGTTTGTAAGTTGTTCGCGGTTGTGATCCATATTGTGCAAGCGAATATGCATATTTAATAATGCTGAAATAACATAGTGTTATTAAACTTCCACTCCATTTGTCTTGCTGCCAGAAATCCATGTCTTTGTGAAAATCTACACGACCAGTCATCTCAGCAACTCCACAAAACTGCCCACTTGCATTAACCTATAATAGAAAGTGAAATACAACTTTTCAGCTTAGTTTAACGAAAAAAGTTGTAAATAATTACATTTGGCATCTGACGCTACAACTTACGGAAAGAAGAAAGAAGAGAAGTATAGGACAGCGTTTGAAGTCCCCTAAAATATTTTCCAAACAAACTTATTCATAGGAGTCTTCAAGCTTATTGTTTCCAGGGGTAGATGACCATACATTCTCTATATGGATTTAAAAACCGTGCGTGAGTTTGCTTCCATCAGACTTTTAAACTTTTTCTTTTTCTTTTTCTAATTTTCAAGCATGAATATCTATCAAATCTTTACCATCCACCACAGGAACAACCACCGCCGGTTGCCACCACCGGAAAGAACTTCATGCTAAAAAAAGAGAAAGATAGACGAATGATAATATGGTGATCTACGGCGGTATTGGTTAGGCTACAACTTCTAAAGCATATAGATATATACATATACATATACTGATATACACAACATCACACATACACATGAACAACCAATAACCACCCACAACCACCACCGGTCTACTTTCATCCCGGGTGACATTAACTCAGAAAAACCGCCTCCATAACAGGAACAAACAACGACCTCCTTTCACCGCTTGAACCACACCGCAGGTAACAACTAGAGGCCTACTTTTCTCCTTTCACCGTCATTTGCTGTTGCATCATCTGCCGATGGGATGGCGGCTATCGGATCCGGCGAACCACCTCCTTTGACTGTTGGCATCACGTTTTCAAGTCACTGATCACCGTTGTTGGCCACATACGACCACCACCACCAAACCCCAATGGCCAAACACCACCACCAACACTATGGACACCAACCTTATCAGCATCTATAACCTTGGCGGCCAAAAACCACCGCCAGAATAGACACAATATATTGTCATTCAAACTTACGGTAGTCCCCCCTTTGACTTACCCTATGAGAAGGGGATTGATGTTGAGGAAATTAGAAATGTTTTTGGTGAAATAAATTAAAGAGTGTAAAAGAAAGAGGGTCCGTACCAATTTTTGAGACGTGTCAAGTCAAAAGTTGTTATTATTCGATAGAAACGTTTTAATTAGTCGATATGCTGTCTCATGAAGCCCAGAACTGGGATCAGTAGTTTATCTGCAAAGTACTTGCTCTTTTCTTTTAGGATATATCAATTTCTCCACAATATTAGCATCATTTACTTCACAACCCAAGATCAAGATTCTTCTTAAATTACTTGGAATGTAGTAACTTTGCAAGTTGAACAGCATCTTCCTGTCCCGATACCAATGTAAAACCTGGCAAAAGCTGCTTAACCACAGGTGTAATGACGATATCGGCCTTTTCTTTTTCAATCTTTTCATTGTTGTATACACAATGAGGTTCATAGTAAAGACTTTGCCCTTGTGGGGATGTTACAATGTACCTAAACCATGTAAACATATTGAGCTTCAATAAATGATTTTCTCATTCTTTTCTGTTTACAACTTTTTAAAAAAGAAAAATTAAAACGTACCCATTTTCAGGTCGTTGCCAAGGAGGACCAAACTGGCCCAGGTGTTGCCCTTACTTTGACATGAGAACTGTTGCTTGTGTGCGTTGAAAACGTTTTGCCAGATACGTGCCAATCAAGGGCCTCCCAGAACAGCCAGGCAAGTTACGGGGACCATCATAATAAGCAACCTGCGCAGCGCAAACCAATCATAATATCATTAAACTATGTACGTAGTAATGGACACCCTACCTAATGCCACTATAACGTATACCTATTGCTGCTCATCCAACAAAGACTTGACAATTATGGTTCGACCAATTCTCGGGCAATTTGTCAAACACTACCAAAATGGTGCTCATGGTGCCAGCACACATCAAGCTGCACCAAACTGTTGTCCAACTAAGTTCTTACAGAAATACATATGCACAGTGAAGCACAGGTGAAGATTGTTCCGTGGCTTCAAGTGGGAGATTGTTGGGAGTATGTGTGAAGCCAAGGAAGTGTGGAGGCCCAAGAAGTCAAAAGTGGTTGACAAGGGACCCACTTGTTTGGGCAGAATCTGCAGAAAAGTCTGGAGAGTATCATGCAATCTTTAAGTGCATTAATGCACTTAAATCAACTTCAGATTGGCAGGGCCCACTTGTATCATCTCTATACTTTTGCTTAGTCTCCTTTGTCTCAATGATGGCAGTTGTAGCTATCTCTATCTCTATATAAGAGATGTCTTGTATTTGTAAGAACCACAACATCAAGTCTTGAGCTAATAAAAAACCCCTCAGTTGCAGCCGGTGGATGTAGGTCAGGTTAAATCTCTTGTGTCGTGTTCTATTATCTTATCTACTTGTGATAATCTGTGATAATCTGGTGTTTTGTTGATTTCCGCTGCGTCGTGTGATATACCAAGTTTCTAATAACTCAGAGCAAGATGCACTTAAAATTCTGGGTGTGTTCTGCTGAGTTTTAGTGCCCAACAAGTGGTATCAGAGCACGATTACCAGATTACCAGATCAGGTTATCAGAGCAGGTGGCTCTGCCTTGTGTACCACCAATCACCGGTTATTTCTTTCTTCCTGTTTGAAAAAAAAATCAGGTTTGTTTCCTGTTTTCGCTGCTGTGATTTGGAGACAACCACTTAGGTGGTGTTTGTGATTTTAGTTGATCGATTGGAAGACGAAGAAGTACCAGGTGTGGTTGTGTTTTGAATCTGATCTTGTACCTGTTCATTATCAATTGGTTGTTTGAATTGGGTAACTGTTGGTTACCTGGAATTCTGTTCAACCAGAATTGTGATTGAAATTGATTGAGGTTTTTTAGAACCTTTGTTCGATTGGTTTACGGGTTTAGATTGGAGATTCTGTGAAGTTTTTTTGACAGGAAATTATCAACCGAGAACCGGGAAGCTTTGGTCTATTTCTGTTTGTCATAATGGCTGAAGACGGAAAAGTTCAGATTGAAAAGTTTGACGGTTCAGATTTCGGGTGGTGGAAGATGCAGATGGATGCATTGTTATGTCAAAAAGATTTGGATGTGGTACTTGGAGAAAAACCAGATAAGATGGAACAAGCTGACTGGGATCTCAAGGACAAGAAAGCTAGAGGTTTTATTACATTATCTTTGACAAGGAGCGTGGCGTTTAACATCATGTCAGAAACCACAGCAAGTGGTATGATGTTGGCTCTGTCAAATATGTATGAAAAACCGTCTGCAGCTAATAAAGTGTTCTTGATGAGAGAGCTATTCACAATGAGAATGAAAGAGGGAAGCTCGGTGACCGTGCACATAAATAATCTGAATTCCATTCTGTCCAGATTGTCATCTGTGGGAATGAATTTCGATGATGAGACCAAGGCTGTACTATTGCTATCTTCACTGCCTGATAGTTGGTCCGGGACTGTAACTGCTGTTACAAGCTCGGTGGGAACTGACGGGATGACTTTTGAAAAGATTCGTGACTTGGTACTCGGTGAAGATGTTCGCCGAAGAAGTGCTAATGGTGGGTCTTCTTCTGATTTGTTACATGTTGGCAGGGGAAGAAATAATAGCAGAGATAGTGGGAGCAGCAAGAGTCGGGGCAGGAGCTCGTCTAGGGCTCGTCCGAATGTGCGATGTTGGGACTGCAACGAGCCTGAACATTACAGGAGTCAATGTCCGGAGAAGAATTCTCCGACAAAGAATTCTGGTGGATTGAACACTACTACAGCAAGCGACACTGAAGACGATGTCTTGTTGATGTGTGTTGAAAGTAGTGTGGAATCCTGGGTCATGGATTCCGGTGCATCATTTCATGCTACCCATAGCAATGATTGCATGCGGAATGTTAAAGAAGGCAATTTTGGCAAGGTTAGGCTGGGAAACGGTGAAATTCTTGATGTGACTGGCATGGGGGATTTGGATCTTGTTACTACTTTGGGTACTACTTGGACTTTGTGTAACGTCAGGGTTATTCCGAGGCTTGAAACGAAGTTGATCTCCGTTGGGCAGTTGGATGAACAAGGTTTAGACGTTAAGTTTGGTGGTGGAAAGTGGAAGGTCATTAAGGGAAATCTCGTGGTTGCTAGGGGTTTCAAGAAGGGGTCATTGTATATGGTGCCTATTCCGTTTGGGGAAGTGACCACCCCTGTTAAGACGAACACCAAAGTTGGGCTCGCTGATTCGGTAGTTAAAAGAGTTCAGTTCACAGTAAAGAACTCTGGGACTCCAGGTAATCCGCTTGAGCGTATTCGGAGGTCTGAACACATATGGGATATTAGTAGCAGTGGGAGCACGGGTAGTGTTCCAGCACCGACGGGATATCTTCGTTGGGTTCAGAAGACCAGGTATCCGAATGAAATCTCTCCTGAGAAGTTACTGTTGGTGGAGAGTGTTCCTCTGAAAGTCCCTGTATCTGATGGTTCGAGTCTATGGGAATCAGTTGGGATTGAGGATGTAAAGACGGGGTCTTTTGAGACCATGTTGGGGCCTTCTGGGGCTTCAACAGCTTACTGATGATTGGGAGGCTGCAATTGAGTTTGATTGGGGTTACATGGTTTGAAGTTTGGTTTGCTCTTGTGAGGTGGACCTGGAAGACTTCTATACCAATGTATGTTTAAAGTTCTTACAGAAATACATATGCATAGTTGAAGCACAGGTGAAGATTGTTCCGTGAAGCACAGGTGAAGATTGTTCCGTGGCTTCAAGTGGGAGATTGTTGGGAGTATGTGTGAAGCCAAGGAAGTGTGGAGGCCCAAGAAGTCAAAAGTGGTTGACAAGGGACCCACTTGTTTGGGCAGAATCTGCAGAAAAGTCTGGAGAGTATCATGCAATCTTTAAGTGCATTAATGCACTTAAATCAACTTCAGATTGGCAGGGCCCACTTGTATCATCTCTATACTTTTGCTTAGTCTCCTTTGTCTCAATGATGGCAGTTGTAGCTATCTCTATCTCTATCTCTATATAAGAGATGTCTTGTATTTGTAAGAACCACAACATCAAGTCTTGAGCTAATAAAAAACCCCTCAGTTGCAGCCGGTGGATGTAGGTCAGACCTAGACCGAACCACGTTAAATCTCTTGTGTCGTGTTCTATTATCTTATCTACTTGTGATAATCTGTGATAATCTGGTGTTTTGTTGATTTCCGCTGCGTCGTGTGATATACCAAGTTTCTAATAACTCAGAGCAAGATGCACTTAAAATTCTGGGTGTGTTCTGCTGAGTTTTAGTGCCCAACAAGTGGTATCAGAGCACGATTACCAGATTACCAGATCAGGTTATCAGAGCAGGTGGCTCTGCCTTGTGTACCACCAATCACCGGTTATTTCTTTCTTCCTGTTTGAAAAAAAAATCAGGTTTGTTTCCTGTTTTCGCTGCTGTGATTTGGAGACAACCACTTAGGTGGTGTTTGTGATTTTAGTTGATCGATTGGAAGACGAAGAAGTACCAGGTGTGGTTGTGTTTTGAATCTGATCTTGTACCTGTTCATTATCAATTGGTTGTTTGAATTGGGTAACTGTTGGTTACCTGGAATTCTGTTCAACCAGAATTGTGATTGAAATTGATTGAGGTTTTTTAGAACCTTTGTTCGATTGGTTTACGGGTTTAGATTGGAGATTCTGTGAAGTTTTTTTGACAGGAAATTATCAACCGAGAACCGGGAAGCTTTGGTCTATTTCTGTTTGTCATAATGGCTGAAGACGGAAAAGTTCAGATTGAAAAGTTTGACGGTTCAGATTTCGGGTGGTGGAAGATGCAGATGGATGCATTGTTATGTCAAAAAGATTTGGATGTGGTACTTGGAGAAAAACCAGATAAGATGGAACAAGCTGACTGGGATCTCAAGGACAAGAAAGCTAGAGGTTTTATTACATTATCTTTGACAAGGAGCGTGGCGTTTAACATCATGTCAGAAACCACAGCAAGTGGTATGATGTTGGCTCTGTCAAATATGTATGAAAAACCGTCTGCAGCTAATAAAGTGTTCTTGATGAGAGAGCTATTCACAATGAGAATGAAAGAGGGAAGCTCGGTGACCGTGCACATAAATAATCTGAATTCCATTCTGTCCAGATTGTCATCTGTGGGAATGAATTTCGATGATGAGACCAAGGCTGTACTATTGCTATCTTCACTGCCTGATAGTTGGTCCGGGACTGTAACTGCTGTTACAAGCTCGGTGGGAACTGACGGGATGACTTTTGAAAAGATTCGTGACTTGGTACTCGGTGAAGATGTTCGCCGAAGAAGTGCTAATGGTGGGTCTTCTTCTGATTTGTTACATGTTGGCAGGGGAAGAAATAATAGCAGAGATAGTGGGAGCAGCAAGAGTCGGGGCAGGAGCTCGTCTAGGGCTCGTCCGAATGTGCGATGTTGGGACTGCAACGAGCCTGGACATTACAGGAGTCAATGTCCGGAGAAGAATTCTCCGACAAAGAATTCTGGTGGATTGAACACTACTACAGCAAGCGACACTGAAGACGATGTCTTGTTGATGTGTGTTGAAAGTAGTGTGGAATCCTGGGTCATGGATTCCGGTGCATCATTTCATGCTACCCATAGCAATGATTGCATGCGGAATGTTAAAGAAGGCAATTTTGGCAAGGTTAGGCTGGGAAACGGTGAAATTCTTGATGTGACTGGCATGGGGGATTTGGATCTTGTTACTACTTTGGGTACTACTTGGACTTTGTGTAACGTCAGGGTTATTCCGAGGCTTGAAACGAAGTTGATCTCCGTTGGGCAGTTGGATGAACAAGGTTTAGACGTTAAGTTTGGTGGTGGAAAGTGGAAGGTCATTAAGGGAAATCTCGTGGTTGCTAGGGGTTTCAAGAAGGGGTCATTGTATATGGTGCCTATTCCGTTTGGGGAAGTGACCACCCCTGTTAAGACGAACGCCAAAGTTGGGCTCGCTGATTCGGTAGTTAAAAGAGTTCAGTTCACAGTAAAGAACTCTGGGACTCCAGGTAATCCGCTTGAGCGTATTCGGAGGTCTGAACATATACGGGATATTAGTAGCAGTGGGAGCACGGGTAGTGTTCCAGCACCGACGGGATATCTTCGTTGGGTTCAGAAGACCAGGTATCCGAATGAAATCTCTCCTGAGAAGTTACTGTTGGTGGAGAGTGTTCCTCTGAAAGTCCCTGTATCTGATGGTTCGAGTCTATGGGAATCAGTTGGGATTGAGGATGTAAAGACGGGGTCTTTTGAGACCATGTTGGGGCCTTCTGGGGCTTCAACAGCTTACTGATGATTGGGAGGCTGCAATTGAGTTTGATTGGGGTTACATGGTTTGAAGTTTGGTTTGCTCTTGTGAGGTGGACCTGGAAGACTTCTATACCAATGTATGTTTAAAGTTCTTACAGAAATACATATGCATAGTTGAAGCACAGGTGAAGATTGTTCCGTGAAGCACAGGTGAAGATTGTTCCGTGAAGCACAGGTGAAGATTGTTCCGTGGCTTCAAGTGGGAGATTGTTGGGAGTATGTGTGAAGCCAAGGAAGTGTGGAGGCCCAAGAAGTCAAAAGTGGTTGACAAGGGACCCACTTGTTTGGGCAGAATCTGCAGAAAAGTCTGGAGAGTATCATGCAATCTTTAAGTGCATTAATGCACTTAAATCAACTTCAGATTGGCAGGGCCCACTTGTATCATCTCTATACTTTTGCTTAGTCTCCTTTGTCTCAATGATGGCAGTTGTAGCTATCTCTATCTCTATATAAGAGATGTCTTGTATTTGTAAGAACCACAACATCAAGTCTTGAGCTAATAAAAAAACCCTCAGTTGCAGCCGGTGGATGTAGGTCAGACCTAGACCGAACCACGTTAAATCTCTTGTGTCGTGTTCTATTATCTTATCTACTTGTGATAATCTGTGATAATCTGGTGTTTTGTTGATTTCCGCTGCGTCGTGTGATATACCAAGTTTCTAATAACTCAGAGCAAGATGCACTTAAAATTCTGGGTGTGTTCTGCTGAGTTTTAGTGCCAAACAAGTGGTATCAGAGCACGATTACCAGATTACCTTGATCTTGGGTAGTCAACTTTTGCCTTGCAACCCGTGCACTTGAAATATCCATCAACTCGGGTAAGACCCTTTCGACACTTGCTTCATGTGCACGTGTAGAGGAACCAACCGTTTTTTGTCCGAATGGACTTGATTTCCACTGTGTTTTGGAAGACTTACTCCATAGACACTTTCAAGTTTTACCACCTTATGACAATAACCCAAATACTAATCTTCTTGAATGCATGACATCATAGGAGTTGCCACATCGTTTCCTCTCAGTTTTGACAAACAATGACAAGACAGTACTTCACTATTTGTGTAAGCTTTCATTATGAATAAGATAAGATAGCCAAAGAAAATGGGTCAAACATCAAAAGTTGCTTGAAACCTCGTACTTTTATGCAAGAATACTTTTGCATAGAAAAATTCTTGTTGGGCAAAAAGACTGGCCCGCATAAAAATAACTATATTCAACCCAAACCACAACCTGCCTGACACGACTATATCTGTGCATCTAGTTTAAAGTTACCCAAGTTACCCACCCCAATTATTTTGCCATCTTCAGTAAAATGTATACCTGACAACAATTTCAGAGACATAGCCTCCGCCAACACGGCCCAAAAAGTTCCAAATGCTGATCATGGAAACAAAAATGTGTGTATTGTCGTATCCCAAAGACTCGCTCATCTGCCCCAAATTGTCGATAATTGTCAAACCTGAACCAGATCCTAATAAAAGGGTCCAAAAAAGGAGCCAAAAATCAGCCTTGATCAATGCTTGTGTGAGGATAATTTTCCATAAGAGGTTAAATTATATATTTAATATACTTTTATTCTCTTTCCAAAACTCTAAAAATTCATACATGGTGTCTTATATTTCCATGCAATTTTGTCATGCCGGATTTTTTAAAGGGTTAAGTCACTAGATGAACAATATATTTTTCCTCATTTACATGGTTGCCCATTGAACTGGATTATTGATGTGTATCACCCATATACTTTTCAATTTTTTACATGGTTGACCAACTGCTGACCTGATGACCTGCTATAACAGGTTAATCTCTATTTATGGAAAACCACCGCTGCTGACAATCTGTTTTTCAGGCGGCGGTGGTCAACAAATCATGCCGATCGATCTAAACAAAACCTTCTCCACCACCACTGTCAATAAATCCGGTCAATATCACCGGTGGTGGTGGTCAACAAAACAAGATCCGTGAAGATCCGTGGTGGTGGCAAAGGATTCCGATTCTGAGGGGTAAAGGGTTCCGACAGATTGGCTTTATTTTCCTTTCCAACCCCATTTCAATCGGTACAAATACATGTCGATCGATCTAAAGAATGAAAGAAATATAAAGTATAGAAACGTTGTTGATAGATAGGGAAGGGAGGTGGCCATATCTAGTGGTGGTGGTGCCTGTAATTATTAAGAGATCTGGTCGTGGTGGTGGTATAAATTTGTTGAGATCTGCTACTACAAGATGTGAAAGAAGCAGATATGATCATGAGAGAGAAGCAAGAAGAAGGTAACCTGCTATTATAAGTCATCAGGTCAGCAGTTGGTCAACCATGTAAAAAATTGAAAAGTATATGGGTGATACACATCAATAATCCAGTTCAATGGGCAACCATGTAAATGAGGGAAAGTACATTGTTCATCCAGTGACTTAACCCTTTTTTTTACAAATACTTATGATGTTTAACATGGTTCCAAAATCTTGCTATTGTTTTATTATACATTAGCATGAATGAATTCTTGTTGCTGATCTTGAAGAGACTGCCAAGATGGCATTGGAACATAAAGTTGAACTCAAGCTTAACATAGATTAGTTCTTTTAGCCGAGCTGTGGAATCGAGCTTGTCTCAACACATTTACAGGTCTCAATCCGGTCACGTTCATCAAATTTGACTCGATTAACGATTTCATGTATATATTTATGTTACTGTTTTCACAATATTGATTAAACATAGTTGCAGACTAAAGATTATGATTCAAATAATTCTGTTTTTGTAGTCATATTGGACATACTCACTGGGGCAGAAAGTTTGTTGGAATGTCAATGCAGTCAACCTGATCTTCACCAAAATCGTGCCCAATTTGACCTATTTAAGTTACTGTTTTAACAATTTAAAAGAATCAGCCTGCAGGTTTAACTTAATGGCTTAAACTGGAACAGGAACTCACCATTATTGGATCTAAAGGGGCGGGGATATCCTTTCCTACAGTCACTCCAAACAGTCCTAAATTATTTTCAAATGACACGCGAGCTGCATAAGCAAAATGGGTTGCATACATTTATTATGTAAACTAAGCAAAAAACAATGATTATACTTATTATAATACAACACATATGAAAATGATGATTAAGTAGTAAGGTGACTAACCCTCTTTTCCCTAGCGATATAAACATGACCAAACTTTCCCTGCCAAGCAGCTTCCCGGATATCAAAATAAGGAACATTTATCCACAATCAAGTGATCAATTACTACAGTTTTCGTGTGGGGCAAGTTGTATAAAAATGGTGGATAGAGAAAAATCATAAAAATGAAACCAAAAACACTAAGCCATACCTCCAGCCTCCACAACAAATCATGAGCTGACTTCAAGGAAGAAGGACCAAAATCTTGGAAACTTTGCTGGACCGCTTGCATAGTATATGGATTATGGAATTAACTTTAACACGGAACCCTTATCTGCAATGACTCCAACAACCATGGGAGCTATCTTTATTTTAGATGTATCTGCAAGCTACCGCGCATCACTTCCTTTTGCCATAGCTTTAAGGGATCCCATCCCTCCATACTTTTTAACTCGGCAACCATTCTGTAACTGCAAGGTGCAACAAAAAATGAGATAAAAACCATAATATTGTGCCGTGAATCACTGTTTTAGCAATAAACATACAGATACAATTACTATCCCCAGGCCCTCTCTTTCTTTTTTGTCGATTGTGAAATGTATATACAGTGAAAATTTAGACCATTGGGCGACTAAGAGTATCACTATCCCAGCCAATTACATTACTTCCGGTTGACACTTAATAGAACTCAAAAAGTTGTCACAGATAAAATATCTCCTCACAAATAAATGAAAAGAGGAATAAATGAAAAGAGGAATAAAAATCTCTTTTAAACTCGAAAATATAGAGTTGAATATTTAGTCCTAGAGAGTTTTCTCTCTAGAGATCTGAGATCTCTGTCTTCTCCGGCGTGCCTTAGCCGTCAAGAATATTTTTTCCACCCGGGCCGGAGGTCCTTCTACTTCGGTAGATCTGGAAGCAGCCTCCCTACCTTTGAGTAGGGTAAGGTCTGCTACATCATACCTCCCTCATACCCCGGATTCGGATACCGGATCATTACGGGATTCGAGTATTGTTGTTGTTGTTGTTGTAAATAAATCAAAATATTCTGATCTTCAAAAAGTCAAAGATTGTGATTAATTATACCTTTTCAATCCGCGAATACTTTTCTGCTTTCAGGGATTCTACTTTGTTGTTTGTCCAAAATTTGATCACTCGTGTCCTTTGATAGACCAGATAACTCATTCAAGCTCAGGTGTACAATATTGCTGCAAAGTTTTGAATTTTGTTTATGCATATTTTCACCTTTAAACTTCTTTTTTTTTCCGTTTGTGTTTGAAGCAGATGATGGCATTCTTAAATATTAGGGTAAATTACACTTTTGTCCCTGAAGTTGGCAGCTTTTGCACTTTTCGTCCCTAACGTTTTTTTATTACAATTTTAACCTTAAACTTGGAAGATTTTTGCAATCGACGTCCCTTGGCCTCACGGTGTTAAAAAAAGGCCGTTAATGCTCGCTCGTGCGTCACACGTGAGGGCAGTTCCGTCTTTTCGCTTTTCCACTAACTTATTTATTATCTATTTTATTATAGATATATATATATAGACCCCCCTTCTTTCTATATTAACACACACATACATACATGTTTTACACACACAAACATAACCACCAGCCACCACCATCGACTCCACCTCCTCCCGTGGTGGTGGTTTTGTTCAAATCAGAAAACAGAAATGATGGTGGTGGATTCAGGTCTTAACTCGAAGAAACAGAAAAAAGAAAAAGACCAAAAAGAAAACAACAACTTCTCTCTTCAAATCAATAACCGTTTCTGATCAAATCAAGGTGATAATCATAAGGTTTTGTTCGGAGTGAAATTCTGATCAAGTAGATGTGTTCAGTTCTCCATTTTCGTTGAGTTTTGGTGTTGGTTACAGATTCCGGCGAGAAGTTGAGTTTTCCGGCAAGGTTCAAATCGAATAATTTTTGCCTAGGGTTTGTTCGCGATCAAGTGTTGAGTCGTTTGGTGGTGGATTCAGGTCTTAACTCGAAGAAACAACAAAGATATCATCATTTTAATCTTTCCGGCGAGTTTTCCGACGAACTTGAAAACAGTTTTTGTTGGTTAGGGATTGTTCTCGGTGTTATTTAGAGTATATCGGTGGTGGTTTCGTCTTCTAATTCGAAGAAACGAGAGAGTAATCGCAATTTTCAGTTTTCCGGCGAGACTCCATTTTTTCCGGCGACGATAAAACAGAAAACAGTTGCCAAGGATTTGTTCGGAATCTGATTTAGAGTGTTTTGGCACTAATTTCGAGCTCTAATTCAAATAATTGAGAAAGTAATCGAGATTTTACGTTTTCCGGCGAAAAACGGTTTTCCGGCAGCCATTGTTTTTCATCTTGTGCTTGTGTTTGAGGCCGTATTCTGCAAAACGGTTATAGGGTGACCGGAGCCGCGCAACCATTTTCTTCATCATCATCATGGTGCTTTTGTGTGTGTATATATATATTTATATATAGTTTCTTCATCATCATCATTGTGCTTGTCTTGATTCGAAGTTGTTTAAAACCGAATATATTGATAGGATGATTGTTTAGATGATGGAATATCAAAGAATGGAAGTGGAGCGGGTTTGCCGTTTGTATCTTGAGACTTTTATTAAATGGAGTTTCGTCGTTACAATATAGATAGAGATATAGTAATTTTCATTTTTCGTCCCTGAACATGTCGTATTTTGCACTTTCAGTCCCTCGAGTTTAAATGGGAAAAGACATTAATGCCCTCACGTGTTTTGCACGTGCGGACGTTAACGACCATTTTTTAACGCCGTGTGGCCAAAGGACGTCAATTGCAAAAATCTGCCAACTTTAAGGTTAAAATTGTAATAAAAAAACGTTAGGGACGAAAAGTGCAAAAGCTGCCAACTTCAGGGACGAAAAGTGTAATTTACCCTAAATTTTATAACAAAAAAAGTCCATTAATGGTAGAAGTCTAGGGATGGCAATGGATCGGATATGGATCGGATGTCGTCGTATCCATATCCATATCCATTTAGCTTTTTAGCATCCACATCCATATCCAAATCCATTTAAAAAAAATTTCATCCATATCCATATCCAATGGATGAGATGGATAAATGGATATCCATTGGATGTCCGTTAAAAATTTTCGTAACAAAACAACAGCTTGAAATGTGTAGTAAATATCGTTGACATCAATAAATATGTTGTTTTTAACTTTATACAATCAAAATTCATGATTTTTTCTATATTATACAATCAAAAGTCACTAGTTTCTTAGATTGTACAACCAAAAGACATAATGTGTTCCACACTTTTTGCAATATAGTAGTCTAAAATATTGAATACGATGACAAAAGTACTTCGATAATACTATTTGCTTAATTCCGTTTGCACACTTTTTGGTTGCAACATCAAGGTTCATGAACACATATTTGAATGAATGTTATAGCAGTTAAATATATAATAACATAAATCATAGTATCATACGGAAACTTTTATTCAAGTAGAAACCTTAAAGATTTTAATTAACTAACCTACTAATAACCAATTAATTGGAACTGGATGAATTAACAAACAGATATTTTCACTAAAGCCAGACTAATTACAATCATAAATCTAGATTGAAAAATATTATGTATATTGAATATGTACATAAATAGAGACATATCATTAACCCTTCAACTCCCTAGATAGTTCAAAGGTCCTAATTATTCACATAACTAATCATAAACATCCATTGCAGCAGTAATAACCTCAATGACACAAAAATTACTGCAAACTCCGATTAATCCAATCACAAAGTAGTAAAATCATAAATTCTAAGTAAAATCATAAAAACCCTAATTAATTCTAAAGAATTAGCATTGATTTCAATCTTACAATTTTAGAATTTAAACTAGAGTTCATGCCCGTGCGTTGCACGGCTAGGTAAAGTAGACTTCGAATATACGTATGGGTAAGTTTCTTTGTTTGATGTCGTATAAAGTTGAGGGTCTAAAGTTTTTGCGACGCTTAATTTGTGAATCGATCAAGTTGCCCGTATGATGCACGCCTATGCATATAACGTTATGTGGCTGTTTTGGCGATGAAGGTTAATAACGAAGTTAATCAAAGGTATGTGAGTCATAAGGATTTCATATTGATGTTTTGATATTGTTGTGTTTAACAGATTAACAGTTTGAGCTAATTGTTTGGGGTAATGAAGTTAACATTGTTAAACATAATGTGGGCTTGTGAAGATCATATATGATGGGCTATGTGTTAAACGGTGTGTAGTTGTGGGTTTTGTATAATTCATCCTCGTTAAGTAAATTCAAGAAATAATTCGCATACATTATTGCATGCTTATGCATCATTAGTACACATTTAACCTCATAAACATATCAGCATTAACTTCATAAATAAAACCCATCAATAACAGCTTATTAATACCATTTAACACACTAACTATATATTGAATCATCTATAAACATAACCATACATATATTACATGTATTCTATGCACAATTTATGAGACAAATACTCAAATTATACACGAATTAAGAAAAGCAGCCAAGAAAGAATTTAATATACATCATAAATAACATCATAAATAAATTGCCAAAAAATCGAAGGGTAGTTATAAAAATGATATAATTTATATTATTAATTGGGCTATTTATAATGTAAGGTAAAGATGCATATATAATTAAACAAAACCAACAAATTATATATATATTATATGTATTATAATAAACAAAACTAATTAACCTCATTAATAAAATCATAAATAACCTCATAATTGAAGTGCCAAAAAACTTCATGTCATCAACTTTATATGTATATAGATTGATCTTATCTAAATCTTTTAGTCTAAAATTGTTGTTTGTGTTTGTAGTAAGTTTAGATATAACAAACTGCAATTTTTTTATTTAACTAAAGTTGGAAAAAAAAGGGTAAACTGGAATCAATATTTATATGGAGTTAATTTTCATATGTTTCCTTCTTTAGTTTTCGTATTGATTAAGTTGTGATATTGGTCATAGGGATTTTGTCGTCTCCATGATGATTATCATGTTTAATATAAAAATTGAACCTTTTGTGATTTTATGATGCGGCTTTTGTTGGATTGATGTATGTAATTGATGAAGCTCAGAAAAGGTTCTTTCTTGATTGGCTTTTTCATATGTTTGAATTCATATATATTGTTTGAATTTGGGTTTTGATGGATTAGTATATGAATGCTGAATGTATTTTGTATAGTTGAACCTTTTGCAGATTTGATGGAATTTGATACATATAATGAGTTTGTTTATGTTTTGGATTTTGTTCTGTATGAATAGTCAGTGGAATAACCATTGACTACTTATATTTAACACCTTATCATAAGGTCCTCTCATTTTCTGAAATTTTATATCAATTTTGAGGATCAATAGTAATAGAGAAATTTTATGGACCAGAATAAATACTATTATTGTATTATTTAATTTCATATTCATGTCCCCTTTTATGTAAACAAAAAATATCCTACGATAGATGAATTTAAAATAACATTCAATAAAGGAATAGGATGTGAACAGTATTTTTTTGTCTTTACCTGCCTTTTAAATATAAATATAAGAATTAGCAATTATAAAACAAAATATGGATTTAGTTCAGTGGTTGGTCTCTATGCCTATGGGGTGGAGGTCACGGGTTCAAACCCTCCCCCTTTTTTTTTAAAGTTTTTATTTAGTAATTAAGTATTTGCATTTTGGCCCCTCCTTTTTTTTTTACTTTTTGTCCCTCCTGTTTCTTTTTTATTACTTCAACCCCCTAACTTTATATAATTTTTTATGGATTAAGTGCCTAGAAATGCAGTCAACTAATGCTCAAAAGTTATTGTGTGCACGAACTTTAGGTCAGCTTTATTGTATTCAGGAAACTTGTTCAAGAGTCCCATAGCATGCAAAAGTGACCGGGTCAAAAGTTAGCCGGTAATCAATTTACGTTTGACTTATTGACTGATAACGTGGCATGCTAGGCTGGATTTTTTTCCAATTAAAAAAAAGAAAAAAAAATTTTTATATATAATGAGTTGGGCGGTTAGAAACACATAGTAACACACACATTCGCACACACTTTCACACACACTTACACACAGTTATACACACAGTTGATCGAAAGCTCTCCCAACAACAAAAACACTTTCAACTTCTCTCCACAGTGGCAGTAAACGTATCGATTTGGTCTATTTGTTGCAGATGAAGACGAGGATGAAGCATCCATGGTGGGAGGTGAGAGCGGGAAAGGAGAAGAGGGAGGGGAGAGTGTGAGCGGGAAAAAAAGAAGGAAAAAAGAGGGAAAATACATTAATGAGGAAAAGGAGGGAATTTTCGGGTATATATCTTGTGTACTAGCCGACGTGGAGGGGTAACCGGTTCCACATAAGCAAAATCCACTTTGAGTGTTACTATAACCAAAACTTCAAGTTTCATGAATACAATAAAGCTGACCCAAAGTTCGTGCACACAATAACTTTTGAGGATTAGTTGACTGCATTTCTAGGCACTTAACCCTATATATTTTTGGAAATGCTTTTGTAACATTTTGTTTTTTTTACATTTAACATTTTTTTATAACTTTTTAAAAAGTTATAAACTTTTTAAAATGTTTCTATTTTTTGTTTTTTGTTTTTTTTTGCATTATATATCTTTTATATTCTTTTAAACACTTGGTTTTTATACCTTTTTTACATGTAACATTTGTTTTTTTATTACTTCTTCATTTGGTTTTCGTATTCTTTTTTTTGTTCTCTTTTTAATTTTTTGGTTTAACATTTCTTTTGTATTTTTAAACTTTTGGTTGATGTGCTAAATCGAGTTTAAAATTTATAAACTAGAAATACCTAAAAACTCACTACTACACACTATCGGGCAGTGGACCCGATCGTATGCAATATAGTTATAAAGTAAGTCCAGGTTCGTTCACGGGGATTGGTTTGAATCAATTGTTTAGTAAAATGGTTTGGAAAAAGGGTGTTGCTTCATTCTCTCTTTGACAATAACTTTAAAAGACAAATGCATAAAAGTAAAGGTAAGTCTCAAACAATAATGGTAAAGATCATCCACCTTGACTCCGCTAGACTTCAAACATGATTGCATTCAATTAAGATCAAATTCGTTAAGAGTTGACAAGATAATCGTGAAAGGAGAAATGCTCGCGTGGTACCACCAACCGCTCACAATCACCCAAACACCTAGTTGTTAGTTTAATTACCCAAGCCGGTACCACCAATGCCTAGACAATCTTACCAACACTTAGCTTGTTTGACTATCAAATTACCAATTGCGCCTATGTGAAAATAACGTGGTACCACCAACCGTTACAAAACACGTTGACAAATGATTCCTTTTATTAAAATGACATTCACTATCATACCATGAACTAGTGATAATTGCTCATAGACAAGCAACCGTTTGAAAATCACATATGTGTTCGACTAGTACCACTAACGAAGAACACACATGCCACCAATATCAAATTAATACAAATAAAGGAATTAAATCATCAAGATCACGACACAACGATAATTGAAATCAACTCTTTGAATTAAAATATATAGCAATCACATCATTCGTCTAGTTTCATCAAGGTGGACAATAGAACGATTAGCCACTCATGACCAAATTGAAATTACAATAAGAATCAAGGACGAACATAAAGTACCAATTGTTTGAAGAAAAGAAATTGCAAGACAATAAGTAGATACGATCTAGATGGGTGCACGTGAATCCTCCACGAATCGAAAGACGATGAAATCTTGAATTGACCCTTGAAGAAATCCCTTGAAGTGCAGCTCCTAGAAAGAGTATTTGATATCTCCGGAATTAGGTTTATTTTCCTATTTATACCTCCCCTCCTTTTGTGCAGAAACTGGCCAAAACCCTTCAGTTACGTCCATTCACTGCGGCGCAGTGGGCTAGTAACACCCCCACTGCGTCGCAGTGCATATATTGGCCAAAGTGCTTGGAAAAGGCTTACTGCGGCGCAGTGGGCCATGATCACCCCCACTGCGTCGCAGTGCAAAGTCACTGGACAAACTCTCTCTTGTTTCTGGTGGACGACTGCGGCGCAGTGGTCCAGTCCACCACCACTGCGTCGCAGTGATATCTTACTGGTCACAAGTCAACATGCCATATAGATGACTGCGGCGCAGTGGAGGCAAACTTGCCCACTGCGTCGCAGTCCAATATACTGGTCTCGATGGCCACCAACAACTTTATGAGGACTTGTATAATCACTATCTCTTTTCACCTTTCGACTCTCCAATCAACTTCATGACCGCGAAAGTACTCGAATTTGCACCAAACGGACACGTCACCTGTTTAGAACCTGAAACCACTAACAAAACACATAAACGTGCCAAATGCCCGCAAAATCGACTAAAAACATATAATAAAGAGGCCAATAACGATGTGGGCAATGGGTATAAGTTGGTCACATCAAATCCCCCCACACTTGAGCATTGCTTGCCCTCAAGCAAATCCAACATTTAAAGAAAAAGTAATCCTTGGCAAAGAAGCTAAATAACAATTACGAGTATCAAAAAGAAGCAACACCAAGTATGTCAATGACAAAGAAGTTGGGTGAAGCAGTTTTAATCTTAAATGAAACCCGAAATGTTTGACAATATCTGAACAATCCACAAGCCTCAATAACACGACTATGCACAAGTGAAACAAATGAACCTATCAATATCATTCTACTCCAACGAACTTACTTTTGGGGTTGAATATATCAAGAATCACTCAATGCGCAGTCGTGATGCATATCTTACCATAGGCTTGAACAAGGATCATAGCTCCACCGACATGGCGTAAGCACCAAGTACATCATCAAAATATGGCATATAAGTTGGTTGTATAGTTAGGCTAAGGTATATGTAATGGATATTTACAATGGTGAGGGAGTGTAGGTTAGAAATGAAAGGAAACAATCAAAAGTATAAGGTGAGTATAAAATATGAACAAAATAGTCTAATCAAAAACCCGTACCATTGATTGCCAACAAACCATGAACCCATAAATTGCTTATCCGCTAAGTCACCTCAACAATACCAAGCAAACTCGACACCATTGTGGTGTATCAACATCAAACAACTTAAAATCCACCAAACTCTCCATTCATAATGATACATCACAACACTAGACATATAAAACTGAGAAGTACCCACTAGTAGCCCAAGTTCTTTTTCTCTTTTTTTTACCACTTTTACTCTACTAGAAGGTACCCTCTTACAATGATGAACAATGTCTAACAAACTTACTTTCTTTCGAACAATCCAACACATTCCATAAACCAAAAATATTCCACCGACACCCCATTGAAGCACTCCCAAATCGTCCAACAAACCATAACAATCAATTGTTGGGTCTTGTTGGGTTTTATCAAAGTCATATTATCATTATAATATCAAAACGCAGCGGAATATTGAACCATTTCAATGTGTTATATGTGGTTAAAAACCAAATTTTAACTTATTAAAGAAAACCCAAACAATAAGGATCCATGTATATGAATAATATGCAATCAAAACAACAACCATAGGGTGTTTTAGAAGACTACCTTCTTCCAAGCTTATGAGAAGGTTGATATGAAGGAAATGATGATCTTGAAGTGGCAAGTCTTCAACCTAGAAGAACCTCAAGCTTGTATACCCCAAACTATCAACAAACACCCAAATGTGCTAGGATTTAAACTTGAAATGCCTTCCCCTTTTTTTGCTCCTTGTTGCCGAAAATACCAAGAGAGAAAAGAAAGAGAAGAAGTTTTTTTTACACTTGTGTTTAATGAGAGAAAAGTAGTCTTACAAATGCATGTAAGAATTGGTGATACAAACTATGTGATGTGTTGTAAGCACCACACCTAGTCCATGTGTTGTAAGTGTATCAAATACACTTCCAAGACCACATGGGGGGGGGGACGGCCACATGGGTGGTCACATACATTTTGTATGTCAATTTTTATAAACACATTTACTTGTACATTTTGTATATAAAATGCAACATAACTTGTTACATATCTTATGTAACATATTACATATTATATACAACACACATAAATGTTTATTTTGCCAAATAAACATATTCACATTTCTCTCAAAATAAATCATCCATATAATTTATTTACATATCTCAAGTGCAATTATTTAGAAAACCACTTTCTAAATGTTTCAAGTATTGATATTTATTTAAAGATCAAATCATATAAATAAATACCATAAGTGTTTGTCTAGCTTGTTATTGGGTATGACCCGACTTGGATCATCACGTACTAGCCACGTCAATTTAATATGTGTCTTGGGCAGACGAATTCCAACAATCTCCCACTTGCACAAGATTCATAGAAGATTGACGCAAGCAGCAAATACCGCCTAACAACGGTTTGCTACCCCTAATACGTATGACGAAGTGCCATTCAATAACATCATCCTCTTCAAGTCCCTTACTTGAAATGATTTAGGTGAATCGATCATTTATCCTTTTGTCACAGATGCCATGTTTTTTTTTTTTTTTTTTTTTTTTTTTTTTTTTTTTTTTTTTTTTTTTTTTTTTTTTTGTCTCAGATGTCTTGTTAAATCCTAGAGACACAGAGTGATCATTCTCTATTGATTTAACTTTGTAGCAGGCCTTAGACATCTTACTCTCAACGAATAAGAGGGACAAATTCCATCTCGACTACATACGTCTCTCACAATCACCTTATATCATACCTGAGCTTAGTCTTATGTACTGCCATGTTTCAGAACAGCGAAGAACTAAGTCAAAGTATAACATTCAGTGAATATCAAGACCCAATATGTATCTCAGGTCTGAGGATACAATGATATTCGCCTTTTAACTCAAGATTACTTATGATCAATCATAGAGATTCTATTAGTAATGCTTGAGAGCAGGTCAGTCCAATATTTGTATCCCACAAATATCTATGAACCTTGGTAGCAACACTTTGCTCTATATTCAAAACCTTTTGAATATCTACCAATCCAAGTTCATAATAGTCTTACATTCATATTTGTTCCCACAAATATGATCGACTACGGATATTTAGAATAATTAACTTATTCATGGATTTAAACATGCAAAAATGGAACATAACACAATTTAAATGCATAATACCAATATTCATATAAAAGTGTTACCAAATACAAGTGTTCCGATATCCAAATACATAAAATAGATCAAATCCAATCACTAGAATATCGAAGTCCCATGGCACAAGTATGTCTCTCATGCTTGGGCCTTTCAAGGAGCTTCGTGAGTGGATCCGCAACATTTTGATCAGTGTGAACTTTGCAAATACATATCTTTCCTTTTTCAACTTCATCCCTTATGTAGTTGAATCTCCGCTCAATGTGTCTAGTCTTTTGATGCGCACGAGGTTCTTTGATTTGAGCAATCGCGCCCTCGTTATCACAAAGAATTTCTAGGGGTTCTTGAATGGAAGGAACAACCCCTAGATCGGCAATGAATTTCTTCAGCCATGCAGCTTCTTGTGCTGCCAAAGAAGCGGCGATGTATTCCGATTCTGTAGTGGACAATGCAACCACATCTTGCTTTGAGCTTTTCCAAGAAACAGCTCCTCCATTTAGAATGAAGATATACCCCGATTGTGATCGAGAATCATCTCGATCAGTTTGGAAACTCGCATCCGTGTAACCCTTTACAACGAGCTCCTCCTCACCAGATCCATATATTAAGAACATATCTTTAGTGTTTCTAAGATATTTCAATATATATTTGACAGCCATCCAATGACTATCTCCTGGATTTTGCTGGTATCTACTTGTCATGCTTAAAGCGCATGACACGTCCGGTCTCGTGCATATCATAGCATACATGATGGATCCTATAGCAGATGCATATGGGATTCCATTCATTCTCTCTTGCTCAACTTTTGAGCTAGGAGATTGAGAAGTGCTCAATATTGTTCCTCTCTGAATAGGTACCAAACCTTTCTTGGAGTTTTCCATCTTGAACCTTTTCAAGATTTTGTCTATGTATGCACTTTGATTCAAACCTATTAAGCGCCTTGATCTATCCCTATAGATCCTTATTCCCAAAATATAGGCGGCTTCACCAAGATCCTTAATGGAAAAGCAACTTCCAAGCCAGGCTTTTACACCTTCCAAGGTTGGAATGTCATTTCCAAATAGTAGAATGTCATCGACATATAATACTAGAAAAGTAATGATGCTCCCACTAGCCTTCTTATACACACAAGCTTCATCAGCGTTTTTGATGAAGCCAAATTTCTTGACTTCTTCATCAAAACGACGATTCCAGCTTCTTGATGCTTGTTTCAATCCATAGATTGATTTCTTTAACTTGCATACTTTATTAGGATGTTTTGGATCGACAAAACCTTCAGGCTGATCCATATAGACATCTTCCTCAAGATATCCATTTAGAAAAGCGGTTTTGACATCCATTTGCCATATCTCATAGTCATAATGTGCGGCTATGGCAAATAATATCCTAATAGACTTTAGCATTGCCACAGGCGAAAAAGTTTCATCATAGTCGACCCCTCGAGTTTGAGTGAAACCTTTTGCTACAAGTCTAGCTTTATAAGTAAGCAAGTTTCCATGCATATCGTGTTTCAATTTGAACACCCATTTACTTCCAACTACTTTGGAATTAGGAGGTTCAACAACCAATTCCCAAACTTGGTTGTCATACATGGATTGCATCTCAGCGTTCATGGCCTCTAGCCATTTGTCCGAATCTGATTTGGACATTGCATCATGGTAGGTGGTAGGTTCATCAGAAACTACCATGTAGCATTCATCCACGAGAAATCCATATCTCTCAGGTGGATAAGTAGCTCTACCAGATCTACGAACGTTTTGTGTGTCTTGATCAACCCTTTGATCATCTTCAACATCCTTTTGTTGAATGCTAGTGTCACCCAAGTGTGTATCTGTCAGTGGTTCTTGATCTTCTTCAAGTTCCACTGTTCTGGAACTAGTTCCTTCCATAAGGAATTTAGTCTCCAAGAACTCAGCCTTTCGAGCAACAAATACATTTTGCTCATTAGGATTGTAGAAATAATATCCCAAATCATCTTTAGGATATCCTACAAAGATACATTTAGTGGATCGGGGCTCTAATTTGTTTGAGGCATCATGTCTTACATAAGCCTCACAACCCCATACCTTTAAATATGACAAAGATGGAACTCTTCCATGCCATATTTCAAAAGGTGTTTTCTCCACTTTCTTGGTGGGAGCCATATTTAAAATTCGGGCAGCAGAGATTATGGCATATCCCCAAAATGATAGAGGTAGTGAGCTTTTACTCATCATGGAACGAACCATATCTAATAGAGTTCGATTCCTCCTTTCAGACACACCATTATGTTGTGGTGTTCCAGGTGGAGTTAGTTGTGAGATAATCCCACAACTTCTAAGATGATCTTGAAAAGCATCACTTAGGTATTCACCTCCTCTATCAGAACGAAGAATTTTTATTGACTTACTGAGTTGGTTTTCTACTTCATTCTTGAAAATTTTGAACATTTCAAAAGCTTCACTCTTATGTTTTAATAAGTATACATAACCGTAACGACTATAGTCATCGGTGAATGTAATGAAGTATCTTTCACCATTCCTAGTCATTGGCTTAAAAGGACCACATACATCCGAATGTATGATACCTAATAAATCTTTTGCCCTTTCATTAGTGCCTTTGAAAGGTGCTTTAGTCATCTTGCCTTGTAAACAAGATTCACATACATTAAATGAATCATTTGATTTTGTTTTCAAAAGACCATTCTTTTGAAGTGTTAGTATGCGATTTTTATTTATATGGCCAAGACGACAATGCCAAATATAGGTTTCACTTAAATCTAATTTAAGTTTCTTGGTGGTAGCTTGGTACATTGAGTTATCATATGTTGTGTTTTCATGAACCAATTCATAAATACCATTTAAAGGCATAGCTTTAAAATAAAATACATCATTCATAGAAACATGGATATCATTGTTAACAAAATTAAAATCATATCCAACATGTCTTAAACGGGAAACAGAAATAATACTCCTAGTCAAACTAGGTGCATACAAAACATTGTTCAATACAATTTCCAAACCATTTGGAAGTTTCAAAAGATAGTCTCCTTGGGCTTCAACATGCACCAATGCACCATTGCCCATAAAGAGACTAATGTCTCCCTTCTTGATGTGCTTCTTTTTTCTGAACCCCTGTAACATATTACAAATATGAGTTCCACATCCGGTATCCAATACCCATATGTAAGAAAAAATAGTATTAAGCTCAATATATATCATAAATATTGTACCTGAGGTTTGCCCTGCATCCCTCTTAGCTTTCAACTCTTTGAGATAGGTTGGACAATTACGTTTCCAATGTCCTACCTCCCCACACTCAAAGCATGGGTCATTGACAGCAACCTTTTGCTTCTTCGCTTTTGGAGTATCCATTTTTCCCTTTCCTTTGCCTTTGAAATTCCCTTTGTTGTTACCCTTTCCCTTAGCAACATTTGCCTTGGGTCCGGAGTAAGCCCTTTTCTTTCCGCCTTCATTGATCGTGAGAACGGGTTGAACTTTTCCTCCCATACTAGCCTCGGCCGTTTTGAGCATCCCATGGAGCTCGGAAACGGTCTTGTCCCATCCGTTCATGTTATAATTTAACACGAAGGTTTCAAATCTCTTAGATAATGAGTTAAGGATCATATCCGTAGCTAGCTCATTTGAAACGGGACAATTTAGCCTTTCGAGGCGATCAATATAGCTTTTCATTTTAAGAACATATGTTGAGACGGGTTGTGAATCATCCATGCGACATGCATGAAGCGCTCGAACCGTTTCGAAGCGTTCAACCCTTGCCTTTTGTTGGAACATTTCCTTGAGTTGGGTAATCATGTCGTAGGCCCCATGGTGTTCGAACTCCTTTTGGAGTTCGGGAGTCATACTCGCTAACATTATGCAACTAACTTGCACGGAGTCCTCGACATACTTAACCCAATCATTATAGGCTTCAACATCAGTTTCTTCGGGCTCATCAGGAATAGGATCGTCTAAAATATAGGATTTCTTTTCGTGCCTGAGAACAATTCTCAAGTTACGAAACCAATCCACAAAGTTATTTTGGTTAAGACGATCCTTTTCAAGGATGGATCTTAGTGAAAAGTTATGGACGTTTGGGTTGGGGTTAATTGCATTGTTAGCGGCCATCTACAAGATTAACAAAGTTCTTTATTAGTATTTTCGATATCAAATATAAATTTTAATTGTTAATACCCTTTTATGTCTCATAGACAATTAATAATTAAAACCTAGAATCCAACGTTACATTTAAATGATGGTTAGGTGACCTTTATCCCATGATCTAAATTAACAAGGTAGTCAACGTTTGACAATTGCAACTTTTACAATTTCTAGTGGTATGGGACCGGTTTAATATCTTATATTAAATTGGCATGTTTAATCCCATCAACGCCTTTGGTTATCATGCTTCGGTGACCCTAATCACATGGTTTCCAAATCAAGTTGTCCTACTTATACACACATGTAAATTTATCTTATACTAGTGGTTAGGTGACCTTTATCCCATAAGTACAATAAATTTACCTTAACTTATAAGTTCCCTCAAAGTAGTTAGGTGACCTTTATCCTACAAAGAGTTCCCAAATAATTAAGTGTTGTATAAAAGGATGGCGTTTAACTTGTTTTTAAAGGGTCGTTTGAGTTTTTATATTCTAGTTAAAAACTATGTACCATAATGAATTTTGAAATCCATATTTCAAAGTTCTTTTATAAAATCCATTTTTATAATTGTGACCATTAACTTTTAATAAAACCCATTTTAATTTACCAAGTTAATGTCAATATTAAAACCAATTTTAATCTTTATGTGTGTCTTTTAGTTTGTTGGTTTTTAAGCATCCACATGACAAAATAATAAACAACCATACAAACATGACAAACATAATAATAAGTGCACAACATTAGCCAACTATTTTGACCACACTTGTTAGCCGAAACAAGTGGGTCAAAAGGTCTCAACCTAAGGGACAAAGTAACACAAAATTTTGTGTTAGTTGAGCTCCCACTTGATCTTGCATCCAAATGCTTCAAGTAACCTTTTGTGATGTGATTTGAATGTCTTTCTTCACTCTTTCTTTTGGCCTCCAAAACAGCCCCTAAACTCTTTAAAGCTTTCTTGGAGATTACATTTACAAGAAAAATGCTACTAATCTATTTATTACATACCAAATGGAATAAATAAATTACATAACCAAATGAATGAATAAAATCCTATTTAACTATTACAACCATTGAATAATTAAATAAATACAAACACATCCATACATCCCAATCAATCACAAGGTCTTTTGGCTAAGTTGTGACACTAAAATACACAAAAAAAGAACCCCTTTTTGTGTATATATATTGGCCCAAAAATGCAGAAAATTTGGCCAAAAAAATTGTTTTTGTCCAAACAAAATCAATTTTTGATGCATATATCCATATAACCGGCTCTAGATGCCATTGTTGGGTCTTGTTGGGTTTTATCAAAGTCATATTATCATTATAATATCAAAAACGCAGCGGAATATTGAACCATTTCAATGTGTTATATGTGGTTAAAACCAAATTTTAACTTATTAAAGAAAACCCAAACAATAAGGATCCATGTATATGAATAATATGCAATCAAAACAACAACCATAGGGTGTTTTAGAAGACTACCTTCTTCCAAGCTTATGAGAAGGTTGATATGAAGGAGATGATGATCTTGAAGTGGCAAGTCTTCAACCTAGAAGAACCTCAAGCTTGTATACCCCAAACTATCAACAAACACCCAAATGTGCTAGGATTTAAACTTGAAATGCCTTCCCCTTTTTTTGCTCCTTGTTGCCGAAAATACCAAGAGAGAAAAGAAAGAGAAGAAGTTTTTTTTACACTTGTGTTTAATGAGAGAAAAGTAGTCTTACAAATGCATGTAAGAATTGGTGATACAAACTATGTGATGTGTTGTAAGCACCACACCTAGTCCATGTGTTGTAAGTGTATCAAATACACTTCCAAGACCACATGGGGGGGGGGACGGCCACATGGGTGGTCACATACATTTTGTATGTCAATTTTTATAAACCATTTACTTGTACATTTTGTATATAAAATGCAACATAACTTGTTACATATCTTATGTAACATATTACATATTATATACAACACACATAAATGTTTATTTTGCCAAATAAACATATTCACATTTCTCTCAAAATAAATCATCCATATAATTTATTTACATATCTCAAGTGCAATTATTTAGAAAACCACTTTCTAAATGTTTCAAGTATTGATATTTATTTAAAGACCAAATCATATAAATAAATACCATAAGTGTTTGTCTAGCTTGTTATTGGGTATGACCCGACTTGGATCATCACGTACTAGCCACGTCAATTTAATATGTGTCTTGGGCAGACGAATTCCAACAATCTCCCACTTGCACAAGATTCATAGAAGATTGACGCAAGCAGCAAATACCGCCTAACAACGGTTTGCTACCCCTAATACGTATGACGAAGTGCCATTCAATAACATCATCCTCTTCAAGTCCCTTACTTGAAATGATTTAGGTGAATCGATCATTTATCCTTTTGTCACAGATGTCTTGTTAAATCCTAGAGACACAGAGTGATCATTCTCTATTGATTTAACTTTGTAGCAGGCCTTAGACATCTTACTCTCAACGAATAAGAGGGACAAATTCCATCTCGACTACATACGTCTCTCACAATCACCTTATATCATACCTGAGCTTAGTCTTGTGTACTGCCATGTTTCAGAACAGCGAAGAACTAAGTCAAAGTATAACATTCAGTGAATTTCAAGACCCAATATGTATCTCAGGTCTGAGGATACAATGATATTCGCCTTTTAACTCAAGATTACTTATGATCAATCATAGAGATTCTATGTAGTAATGCTTGAGAGCAGGTCAGTCCAATATTTGTATCCCACAAATATCTATGAACCTTGGTAGCAACACTTTGCTCTATATTCAAAACCTTTTGAATATCTACCAAAGTGCAGAGTTCGAAATGGAACCCTTACTCCCGAATAAATCCAAGAGCCTAAGAGAGGGACAAATTACAAGGCAATCAAACCAAAACCATAAACACCTAGCACATCTAAATATGAACAATGAATCTCACAACTTTAGGTGTTTGGGAAATTTTGAGTATGCAAGTAATGTTATCAAACCACAAGGATAAGCCCAATAACCGTTCAGAACACATTTCGCCGATTAAAATTTTACCAAGGAAAAATTTGTAGTGAAATTGCTCATTAAATTATTATGAATTAAGTGACAAAAGCAATTTACCACAAGGACAAGCTCAACACAAGTTTCAAAACCATATCACCTTCTATCATCCCGCCAAATTGAAGCAACCAATTCTCAAACATGCACATCATAGTTCAAAGTTCAAAATAGAACCCTTATTCCCGAATAAATCCAAGAACCTACGAGAGGGACACATCCACAAGAACGGCTAAAATCTCAATGGCAAAACAACAAAAGAGATAAACCCGGTAGCTTAAACCTATTTGCCACCCCCCCACACTTAAGATGGACAATGCCCTCAATGTCCAAATTCGGTCAAACAAAGGTAAATAGGGGTAAGCAACATAGACAGAAAGGATGAGAACACATACCGGAATAAGGACTGTGTGTGAACAATGTCAATAAAGATGCCAATCAAAAATATAGCGCTGAACTTACTGCCAGCATATGCACATGACATCATAGTGAGCTACTAACACGATCACACAATCAAACAAATCCAACTGGTCCTCCCCCCACACTTGGGTTCCACCAGGTAATGCCATCAAACGAATAGACCTGTCCAACCTCAAATAGCAAGCACATCCATATATCCATACAAAAATTAAACTAATCTACATAGAAGATTAAAGAAAAGAAAGAAAAGAAAGAAAAGAAAGAAAAGAAAGAAAAGAAAGAAAAGAAAAGAAAAGAAAGAAAAGAAAGAAAAGAAAGAAAAGAAAGAAAAGAAAGAAAAGAAGAAAAGAAAAGATAAAAAAAAAAAAAAAAAAAAAAAAAAAAAAAAAAAAAAAAAAGAAACAAAAGAAAAGAAAAGAATACAAATGTTTCATCACCCCATGGGGTGGATACCAAACAAAAATAAATAAGTAACAGTCATCCGAATCATAATCAAACAAATATGATTAGTCAGTCATCCGCATAACCAAACAAAAATAAATAAGTAACAGTCATCCGAATCATATACCAAAAAAAAGAAATAAGTAACAGTCATCCGAATCATAACCAAACAAATATGGTTCCATCCCACGGTACCGGATGGGAACCATCTCCATTCACTGCTGCTGTCCATGATAGCCATATGGGAGACCGGATGTATCAAACAGATCAGTGACCCAAGTACGCTCCCCCTCCTGACCGGAACTAGAGGCGCCAACATCTCCTCCAGAAGGTCCACCACCAAAGCCCGAACCAGATCCTGCAACAAAACCAGGTTGAAAAGAAGATGACCCACCAACGAATCCCCCAGAACCACCAGCATCTCCACCAGACGGTCCACTAGTCCATGGTCTCCAATCCCGCACTAGTACCTGCATCAACAGAAGACCTGCCTCCAAAAGGACCCAAACTGCACAGGACCACGAGGAGATCCACCAAGATCATGTGGGAAGAAAGAACCGCCTCCCTGACGATAAGTCGGAACATGAATAGGTGGCGGTGAAAACTCAGGAATAGGAGTCTCAGGAACAAACGGCTGTCCATGGTACTGAGCGTCCCACATGGGCTGATAGTAATCAAGGGTATAGTTGGTGTGGGCCTGCTGTGATCCCAACCAAGTCATATCCTGGTCCATGCGCCGCTGATAATCATCAAAAGCTTGGCGGCTAGCCTGCTGCCCATCCATAATCTGCTGCAGCTGGGACCCCAAATCAGTCAAGTCAATACTAGGACGGCCCCGCCTCCTCTGAGGCTCCTGAGGAGCATCCCCCATCTCCTCATCATCAGAATCCTCCACCTCAGGAGGCGGTGCAGCGATAACACCCGTATCATCCATCAACCTAGCCTGCTCATTCTTCTTCGGCTTCTTAACAATCTTGGCAATAATCAACTCCTTCTCAGTCAAATGCTCCAACGCAACCGGCAAAGACAAACCCTCATGACATACATCCGTATCAAAAACTCCCATCCGCTTGTAAAGACGGGTGATAAACTGCCCGAGCACCAACCTTGAATCAGAGTGATTCACCATCCTATCTAAAACAACCAAAGGGGCCAAAGCAAACCTCCTCGGTGCCCCCTCCGAAAACAACTTAATCAACCACAAATCAAGCTGGTACGCCTTGTCCCAATGGGTGGACCTTTGTACCAGAAACGTTACAATCATCCTATGCAGCAATCTCAGCTTCACACTGGTAATCTTAGACACACTAACATAGCCACAAGACGGCCAACTGTGCCCCCCCGAAATTCTAGTCCAAAACTGGGGTATCGACTCTCCATCCCCCAAATCCTGCTTCACAAACAAACCCTTTCTCAGCAAAGCCCTAAAATCTTGGCTATCTAATTGCTCTCTCGAATACATGCCACAATAAAAGCCAAATTCAGGAATCGATAACTTCCTAGGCTGCCCCCCGCAAAAGAAAGTTACAACCCGCTCTTCAAAAATATCCTTGATTTTATTGAGCTCCTTGGTCAACTTCAAAGTAGCATAAAACTCCAGACAAAGCTCACGGAAAACTGGTTCCCGATTATTGAAAATGTTATGCCACATATCACTACTCACCAACTGGTCCCCGACTTGGACCTCAATTCTAAACCACCGACGGATATCCTCCTGAACCCCATAATTTCTGGCAAGAATTGGATCAAGATACTTAGGAGGGCAAACTACCTGTCGGTGTATAGCGAAGAGATTATTCAAAAAATTGTTCTTATGGGGTTGCCTAGCCCCATCGAATGCTAACCAAGCGTGTGCTTCATCCATATCCCGCTCTCCAAACTTCAAGTCGGGCACTACCGGCTCTTGCCTGGCCCTTTTGGAACCAGTCCCGCTTCCTTGGCCGACTTCCATCTGCTTCCTCTGAGCTGCGGACTGCAATCACAATCATTAAAACAAACAAACAATCATTAAATATACGGAATGCAAATTGAACTCACAATAATCTTCACAACAATTCCTGGACAGTGAGTTCCCACTGCGGCGCAGTGGGACTGGATGGTCCTCACTGCGTCGCAGTGAGACATAAAACCACGTGTAGGCCAGAAGGAAACCACTGCGGCGCAGTGGCACACATACACCACCACTGCGGCGCAGTGGCAAGGTTACTGGGCAAGACTTGGGTGTTCATCACAAAATTCAAAAAGGGGATATACAAGCCATACAAACACTAGATTTCAACAATGTAGCAACAACTAAGCTAGCAATAACCTCCCCTACACTTGTCCATCAAAAACCCCAAAAAATTTTCAAAAACCTAGATTAAGTTTATCTCAAATCCGGATGAACAAGTGTTAGAATCTAAAAATTAAGCATCACATTGGTATCCATAGCCCATAACTAACACTACCCATGAATTAATTTGAAAATTAATAGACTAAAAATCAAAAATCAAAAATTTAAAGAAAATAAAAAGAAAAATCAAGAAATCATACCTCTTTACCCATGATACTGAGAAGATTGATAATCTAAGATAAAAGAAGAAGAAGAATGCAAGATTGGTGAAATAATGGGGGATGGTTTGAGAGCAAAATGGAGGTCCTTGCTTAGTTTTGAAAGAAAATATAAGAGAGAAAAACAAGAAGGCTGATAAAAATTTGTGGTAAGGGTATTCACACCACGACTGGCAATAATGCACAAAACTTTGACCGGTCAAGATCCCACTGCGGCGCAGTGGGCAACGGTATCCCCCACTGCGTCGCAGTGAGCCAATTACTCCCCAAATTCCAGTATAAAACGACTGCGGCGCAGTGGGCAATTGCACCACCACTGCATCGCAGTGCAAAGTCACTGGTCACAACCCAGTTTTTTTCCTTAGAAAAATTTTTGAAAACAAACTTACCTCCACCCGCATGTCCATAAAATCGCACCTGCACATTTCTTGACAAAACAAAATCAAACTAACTAACAAAATGAAAATAAAATGCAACAAAAATAACACGGGTTGCCTCCCGAGAAGCGCTTAATTTATTTACGAGTCGTTAGCTAGACTCGACTACCTTTCAAGTTTCTGGTTCAAACAAAGGGACTTCCTCAATTGCCCCCTCTTCCTGCTCTTCTTCAAAATACAACTTCAATCTATGACCATTGACAATGAAAGACCCATTTCCATCCCTTTTAAACAATTCAACATAACCGGATGGATACACATGCTTAATCACAAAAGGTCCTATCCACCTAGAAGTCAACTTGGGTTGTTTGATTTTAAATTTGGACAAGAACAACAAAACCTTTGCCCCAACCTTAAAGTCCTTCCTACGGATCCTTTTGTCATGATAGATTTTGGTCTTTTCCTTATAAAGCCTAGAATTTTCATATGCTCCCAACCGAAGCTCATCGAGCTCATGGAGTTGCAACAACCTAAGTTCACCGGCTTCCATCATATCCAAGTTTAAATTTCTCAACGCCCAATAAGCCTTATGCTCTATCTCAATGGGTAAATGACAAGTCTTACCATAGAGCAACCGGTATGGCGTGGTGCCAATCGGTGTCTTGTAAGCCGTCCTAAATGCCCACAAGGCATCATCTAGCTTCTTAGACCAAATCTTGGGGTTATCCCCGACTGTTTTTTCCAAAATCCTTTTTAAAGCCCTGTTGGTGTTTTCCACTTGACCACTGGTCTGTGGATGATAGGAAGTAGAGAAGTAATGACAAACACCATATCTTTTTAGAACCTTAGCCAATTGATGATTTGCAAAATGTGTACCTCGGTCACTAATCAGAGCTCTAGGACAACCAAAACGGCTAAACAACTGTTTAAGAAAGTCAATCACCACCCTAGCATCATTCGTGGGCAAAGCCTTGGCTTCGGCCCACTTAGATACGTAATCAACAGCAACAAGTATGTAAAGGAACTTGTTAGACGGTGGGAATGGTCCCATGAAGTCTATCCCCCAAATGTCAAACACTTCACATACCTGAATTCCTTGTTGGGGCATCTCATCCCGCTTGGTAATACTTCCTTGTCTCTGACAGATGTCACAAGTTTCCACCAAGGTTTGAGCCTCCTTGAAAATGGTGGGCCAATAGAAACCTGCATCAAATACCTTTTTACCTGTAACTGAGGGACCGTAATGACCTCCAGTTGGTCCATAGTGACAAGCATCCAGAATCTCTCTAGTCTCGGCTCCAGCAACACATCTTCTCACCATCCCATCTGCACAAACACGAAACAGGTATGGGCTATCCCAAAAATAGTATTTGGCATCGGAAATGAGCTTCTTCTTCTGTTGATGCGTGAAGTCATTTGGTATCTCACCTGCAACCAAATAATTAGCAATGTCAGCAAACCAAGGAGCATCATTAGAAGTAGAAATAAACATTAAACATTCATCAGGGAAGTGATCATTGATCTCCCCATCACGAAGTTCCTCCCGGTGAGGATCTTCCAACCTACTCAAATGATCAGCAGCCAAGTTTTCAGCCCCTTTCTTATCCTTGATCTCAATATCAAACTCTTGTAACAACAAGATCCATCGGATAAGTCTGGGTTTAGCATCTTGTTTCGAGAACAAGTATTTCAGGGCTGAATGGTCAGTAAAAACAATGGTCTTGCTTAGAACCAAATAAGATCTAAATTTATCAAAAGCAAAAACCACAGCTAGCAACTCTTTCTCGGTTGTGGTGTAATTTTGCTGGGCGGGGTTCTGTTGGAGTATGATCATTTTATTATAAATCGCATGTCCGGAAATAGTTTAAGCCTACGGGGTCACACAAAAAGACACGGTAACTCGATAATATTAATTGATATATTAAAGTAATATATTAATTAGTTTGATCACGAAAACTAACGGTCGTCTGTTAAATGTTAATAGTTAACGGTACTTAACTAACGGACTTAACGGAGGAGATGAAAACACTCTAGATTGTTCTAGAGGGGGCCGGCCATAATGAGGGAATAGGAAAAGTTTTCCTAACTCCTAAACTTGGTCCCAAAGTTTTATAAATCCTATATAATGTGGTGGAAACTTATGGTTTAAAAAAAGGCATAACATATACACACACATTCTTAGGAAAGCAAAAGGTCTCAACTTTTCTTCCTCCCTCCTTCTTGGCTTCGGCCGGTTCTACCAAGAACAAAGTGTTTTGGGTTTTGGTTAGTTCGAATAAAAGGAGAGAAAGCAAATCGTTGCATGTTCGTGATTAGATACTAGCATACATTATTCGGGGTGTCTAGTGTGCGATCGTAGAGGGGTTTTGCTTTAAATCCTACTTGATAATAATCTTATTATTTTTTATTGGAGCTTTGCAAAAGGTACACAACTCAATTCTATTCTTTGTTAATTAATTTGATTGCATATATGTTTGATCTTTCTTCCGTTGCGCTTACTCGTGATTATATGTTTATATATATGATATATTCTAACAGTGGTATCACGAGCCACATATGTGATCTATTAATTACAAAGATCAAAACTTGAAGGGGGGTTTAAGGGTTGGTTGATTTTAATTAATCGTTAAATAATTAAAGGTTGTTTTCTTATTTTTCATTAATTAAAATCGGTTTTTTAATTAAAATAAGATAAGAGTTTTTTTTTGTTTAATTAAAATTTTAACCTTATTCAATGGAGATTGAAACCCTCAAGCAAGTTTTGTATTGTGAATTGACATGTTTTATGTGATGAATTGCATGATTATGTGTATCTTGATTATTTAAAGTTGTTAAATAATAGTAAAATCACAAGAAATTCATGCAAAATTAATTGTGATTTTACTGAATATATAGAGATATATTGTGCAAAAAATAATGATCCAATAAGTAGGATTAATTATTAGATAATTGTGTGACAATGTGAATTTTTCGTGTAAATTTTCTGATCTGCGACAGTTTACTAAAAAATTCATATCTTTTAATCGGTAATGAGTTGGAAGTCGAAATTTAAACTGTAGATTTTCGACTCATAGGGCTACAACTTTGTAGTTCTGGTCGAAAGCTGAATCGGACCCGAAACAGGCTTAAACTGGTCGTGAAGCTACTGGAAAATTCCAGACAGCAAGTTTATGTGTTTATGTGATTAATTGTTTATTAATTGTTTAATGGCTTACGCAATCAAGGAAACTTGATGTATGTGGTCCTCTTTTTTGGAAGGGGGAGCCGAGTTTAAACATATGCATGAACCATAGTGACCATGTTTAGGTGGCCTACCTCAACTTGTTACTTGATTAAGAAGTTCGGAATTAGCATGTTTATTAATTTTTGTATTATTTATAAGTTGTATAAAGGTGATGCAAAAATTGGTTTTGGAAATAAACTTGACTAAGAACTATCGAAATAGAGATTTCATTAATAAAATTGGAGTCTTGCAACCTTGAGATACACCGGCTCACCCATTTGAACAAACTCTAAGAGAGGTATAAGCCGGAGTGCGCTAGCCTTCTAAAAGGGCGGGTTTTTAAATCGCGTTTATCGCATACCTTTGCCCTTGCGCTTCTTTGTGCGTTCAAATGGAGCTACCGAGCTCTCTTGTGTTGTAAGACTATACAAATGATTTTATTAAATATTATGTTTCGAAGATTATGCATGAGTCTTCAAACATAAATTTTTGATTCACATCAAATGCATTACCCATTTAAAGTTAAGTCAATGCCACCCACTTTGCTAAGAACACTTGCCAGTGCTTTTTGCTCTACGTGAGACGTAGGTGAATTGTATCTCTTCAAGGTAGATTACCACTCGTTGTGAGACAGCGGTGGACTATCTACATGTTCTTAGTTGGGCGACTTAAAACGAGTTAAGAGGTGAGACCTTAACCCGTGGCATAAGATGGGACAAAACATGTTTACAAAACACTTAATACCCCTTTACAGTGTTGTTGTAAGTCCCATAAATCTAGGAGTTGCATGAATGCAATTATCGATTCTCGATTACCTTTTGAATACCGTCATTTCTAGCAGATCAACTGATGAAATGATTGTATGTCAAGTTGGATCCTAGCCTTAGTGAAAGTAATTTGTTAGATGAATTTAACAAGGGTAAAATTACATTTCTTAAGGGTAATTATCGGAATACTGATAATTGAACTTTTGTCTGTTTTGTAGATGGCAACAAACAATACCACTCAAAACATACACCAATCGGCATTTAGGTCGATGTTGGAAAGGGAAAAGCTTTCTGGGCAAATTTCAATGATTGGTATCGTCAGCTCAGGATCGTTTTGAGAGCTGAAAGGAAATACCAAGTCCTTGAAGAGCCAAGACCCGTTGCTCCTGATGCTAATGCTTCTAATGAAGCACTAGCGGAATATGCGGCTGCATATGATAGACATAATGAGGTCGCTTGTCTGATGTTGGGAAGCATGAATGCTGATCTACAAAAGCAATTTGAGCATTCATTTCCATGTGATATGCTTACTGAACTCAAGTCTATGTTCGAGAAGCAAGCTGGAGTGGAGTTGTTCGATCTTATCGATGTACTTCATGACTTGCGACATGAACAAGGAACATCGGTGAGTGCTCATATCCTTAAAATGAAAGGATATTTTGAGCAGTTGGATAGGTTGGATTATGCTTATGCAAAGCCAGTACAAATTGGTATGATTCTCAAGTCCTTATCTAAGGATTTTGAAGAGTTTGCACGCAATTATACTATGCATAGCATGAATAAGACCGTTACGGAACTTCTTGCCATGGCTAATGAGTATGAAAAGAAGATTCCGAAGAAAACTGCTACTCCCCAAGTTCTCATGATCAAGGGGGGAAAGGTCCAAAAAGGCAAACAACCGAAGGGAAAGGGCAAGGCTGAAGGTAAAGGAAAGCAAGTTGTTGCTGCTCCTAAACCTAAGAAGACCCCTCCAGCGAAGAAGGAACATCCCGCTAAGAACCTACCTTGTTACCATTGTAATGAAGTGGGTCATTGGAAGCGGAATTGTCCAAAGTATCTCGCTGAGTTGAAGAAGAAGCAGCCCGGTTCGTCCGGGACTTCAGGTATATTCTTCACCATTGAATTATATTCATTTTCTAAGCGGAATTCATGGGTTTACGACACTGGGTGTGGTACTCATATCTGTAATTCATTACAGGGGCTTAGAAGGGGAAAGAAGTTGAAGCCGGGATCTTTACAACTGTTCGTGGGAAATGGCCTACCTGCAGCTGTAGAAGAGATCGGCGATTATCATTTGGTTTTACCTAGTGGTTTAATAATTGTTTTGAACAATTGTCATTATGCACCTTCTATTACTAGAGGTGTTATTTCAGTTTCTTTATTGAAAAACAACGGATTCGTAAATGTCTTTAATGATATTGGTATTTCAGTTTCACGAAATAATGTTCATTATTTTGATGCTATTGATTGTGATGGTATTTATGAAATTGATATGCGTGGTTGTGATTCAAAGGATAATTCAATGTATAATGTTAGCAAACGAGTCAAGCCAAATCCGGACTCGACTTATCTTTGGCATTGTCGACTTGCTCATGTTGGCAAGAAACGCATTGAAAGACTTCAAAGGGATGGTGTCTTACAAACAAATGATGAATCATTTGAAAAATGCGTATCTTGTTTTTCTGGCAAAATGACAAGGAAACCTTTTCAAAATAAACCAGAAAGGGCTAAAGAGCTACTTGGACTAATACATTCGGATGTATGTGGCCCATTTAGACATGTGTCAAGGAGAGGTGCTAGCTATTTCGTCACTTTTACTGATGATTTCAGTCGTTATGGTTATGTTTACTTGATTAAGCATAAACATGAAGTCTTTGAAAGATTCAAAGAATTTAAAAGTGAAGTGGAGAATCAACTCAGTAAAACCATCAAGGTCCTTCGTTCGGATCGAGGTGGTGAATACTTAAGTCAAGAGTTTAAAGACTATCTGAAAGCTTGTGGAATAGTTCAACAGCTTACTCCTCCGTATACTCCTCAACATAATGGTGTTTCGGAGAGGAGGAATCGAACATTATTGGAAATGGTTCGATCGATGATGAGTCATACAACTCTTCCTTTTTCGTTTTGGGATTATGCCCTCGAGACTGCTGTCCGCATTCTCAATATGGTTCCAACCAAGAAGGTTGACAAGACACCGCATGATTGTGGCATGGGAGTGTTCCCATATTGTCTTACTTAAAGGTCTGGGGATGTGAGGCACTCGTGAAACGAGATACGCCTGACAAACTTGAATCCAGATCTGTTAAGTGCATCTTTGTAGGATACCCAAAGGAAACGATGGGTTACTACTTCTACTTTCCTACGGAAAACACTGTCAGTGTCAAACGATATGCTGAGTTCTTTGAAGAAAACTCATATCTCAAGAAGACAGTGGGAGGATTGTTGAACTTGATGAGCATCAAGAAGATGTGTCAACTTCTAAAGACACTAGCAATCTTCAACTTGGGGGGGGAATGTTCAAAGAGATGAATCTCAAGATGAACTACAAGTTGAAGATGAAGCGATTCCACTTCGTAGGTCCTCAAGGACAATACGTGCTCGTGATAGATTAAATCTTATGATTGAGTCTGAAGAACACGTAGTAGGAGATTTGAATGAACCTCCTAATTTCAATGCTGCATTATCAGATCCGGAATCTGACAAATGGCTTGAAGCTGCGAATGTGGAAATAAATTCCATGAAAGACAATCAAGTCTGGAGCTTGGTTGATCTTCCACCAAATGGTAGAACCGTTGGGTGTAAGTGGATCTTCAAGAAGAAGACCGACATGGATGGAAATGTACACATCTATAAAGCTCGTCTTGTGGCGAAAGGTTATACTCAACTTTTCGGAGTTGATTATGAGGAAACCTTTTCCCCGGTTGCGGACATTAGAGCTATTAGGATCATCTTAGCCATAGCAGCGTACTATGACTTTGAGATATGGCAAATGGATGTCAAAACCGCTTTCTTGAATGGTTTTCTAGACAAGGAAGTTTATATGGTACAACCAGAAGGTTTTGTCGATCCTAATATCCCAACAAAGTATGCAAACTTCAAAGGTCCATTTATGGACTAAAGCAAGCATCAAGAAGTTGGAATAAAAGGTTTGATGAAGAGATCAAAAAGTTTGATTTTGTTCAGAATCCTGATGAGCCATGTGTATATCGCAAAGCTAGTGGGAGTAATGTTACTTTCCTTGTCTTGTATGTCGATGACATATTGATAATAGGAAATCACATTCCAATGTTGAAAGACGTTAAATCTTATCTTGGAAAGTGTTTTGCTATGAAAGACTTGGGTGAAGCAGCATTCATACTTGGAATCAAAATCTATAGAGATAGAAGTAGACGGTTGATCGGATTAAGTCAAAGTGCGTATATAGATAAGATCTTGAAAAGATTCAAGATGGAAAATTCTAAGCGCGGGAACTTGCCTATGCAAGAAGGACTTAGTTTATCCAACAAGAATGGTGCTTCTACACCTGAAGAGGTGGAGCGTATGAAGAGAATCCCTTATGCTTCTGCGGTGGGATCTATCATGTATGCGGTAAGATGCACTAGACCTGATGTTGCGTTCGCGCAAAATATAGTAAGCCGATATCAGCAAAATCCCGGAGAGGATCATTGGACTGCTGTGAAAAACATTCTTAAGTACATGCGTGCTACTAAAGAATTGTTTTTGGTGTATGGAGGAAATCCGGATCAAGAGCTTAAAGTCACTGGATACTGTGATGCTGGATTTCAGACTGATAAGGATGATACCAAGTCTCAGTCAGGTTATGTCTTCATTTTGAATGGAGGAGCAGTAGATTGGAAGAGCAAGAAGCAATCTACCGTTGCTATGTCTGCTACAGAGTCTGAGTATATAGCTGCTTCGGATGCAGCGATGGAAGCTGTCTGGATCAGAAAGTTTATTTCTGGACTTGATGTGATGCCATCAAATAACACACCTATGGATCTGTACTGTGACAATTCTGGAGCAATTGTCATTGCCAATGAACCTGGGGTTCAAAAAGGTGCCAGACATTACCAAAGGAGATATCACTATGTTCGAGAGCAAATCGAATCACGTGAAATCAATTTACTCAAAGTTCACACAGATAATAACTTGGCGGATCCTTTTACAAAGGCATTGTCGAAGGGAAAGCTCAATAAGCATGCAGAAGGCTTAGGTCTTAAATATTGCTAAGTTATATCATGTAAATCTGTGATTAGTATTTGGATAATGGGATGTTAAACAATTGTTATTTTTAATAAATGAATTTTTTATACGCGGTATAAGTGGTTTCATTTCTATAATAAGTGTGTCCTATATTTGCATGTTTGATCCATGAATATTTGAAAATATTCTAAATGTCCATTGTCGATTAATTATATGGGAATATAATTAAAGTAAGACAATTGTGAGAGATTGGTGAAAATATTTAAGGGAATATTTTGAAGATGGTGGATCGTACCAAACTCACATGATATTCAAAAGGTGAATATTGGACTTACCCCACAGAACGAATTATCATTTTATGGATCGGCGTCATTAAATGAAATTCGTGAAATGGTTACTTTATTTATCCTTTGACTTGAGATACAAGTGAGTTATGCTTGTGTGGATTGCATCTCTTGATTGTAGTTCTAACTGTCCTGAACAAGGCAGTAATAAAGGGCTATTTTCAGAAATGTTAAGAAACGACATGGCCAGACACTTGTAGTCAATACATGATTTGTTCCTTCAATTTGCAACTGAAGTATGATACCATTTGGCGCCCTCATTAATTAATTGAAGATGTTTGTGTGGCCACACCCAAATGAACTCAAGAAGTTGTCTTGACTAATTTGGTAATCTTAATTAATTGTAGAAATGAGAAACATAATCGTTAAGTTATGAAATGACATTGATCCATATTCATAATTAACAAGGGTATCTGAACAAAGGGATATTAAAGACTAAATCATTTCAACTTGGCAATTTAAGAATCTATTCTTAAATATTTCCGGGAGCATTGGAGTGTTGCTAGACGCCAACCAATGTTATTGCCTTTATAATAACATGCTCAAGTGGGAGCTGTTGGAGTGTGATCATTTTATTATAAATCGCATGTCCGGAAATAGTTTAAGCCTACGGGGTCACACAAAAAGACACGGTAACTCGATAATATTAATTGATATATTAAAGTAATATATTAATTAGTTTGATCACGAAAAACTAACGGTCGTCTGTTAAATGTTAATAGTTAACGGTACTTAACTAACGGACTTAACGGAGGAGATGAAAACACTCTAGATTGTTCTAGAGGGGGCCGGCCATAATGAGGGAATAGGAAAAGTTTTCCTAACTCCTAAACTTGGTCCCAAAGTTTTATAAATCCTATATAATGTGGTGGAAACTTATGGTTTAAAAAAAGGCATAACATATACACACACATTCTTAGGAAAGCAAAAGGTCTCAACTTTTCTTCCTCCCTCCTTCTTGGCTTCGGCCGGTTCTACCAAGAACAAAGTGTTTTGGGTTTTGGTTAGTTCGAATAAAAGGAGAGAAAGCAAATCGTTACATGTTCGTGATTAGGTACTAGCATACATTATTCGGGGTGTCTAGTGTGCGATCGTAGAGGGGTTTTGCTTTAAATCCTACTTGATAATAATCTTATTATTATTTTTATTGGAGCTTTGCAAAAGGTACACAACTCAATTCTATTCTTTGTTAATTAATTTGATTGCATATATGTTTGATCTTTCTTCCGTTGCGCTTACTCGTGATTATATGTTTATATATATGATATATTCTAACAGGTTCAATGTTTTGCTAGCAAAGTATATGGGCTTGAAATGCTTATCAACCCTTTGCCCCAACACGGCTCCCACAGCAAAATCACTAGCATCACACATCAATTCGAAGGGTAATTCCCAATCCGGCCCAACCATTATAGGTGAATTGGTCAACTTCTCCTTAAGAACCTGAAAAGCACTCACACAAGCATCATCAAATATAAAAGGAATGTCCTTCTCCAACAAGTGGGTCATAGGACGAGTAATCTTAGAAAAGTCTTTAATGAAACGGCGGTAAAAACCGGCATGTCCAAGAAAACTCCTTACCCCTTTCACATTGGAAGGCGGGGGTAGTTTGGCTATAACATCAATCTTAGCCCTATCAACCTCTATCCCGGCCTTAGACACTTTGTGACCTAGCACAATACCCTCGGTCACCATGAAGTGACATTTCTCCCAATTTAACACAAGTTGCGCCCTCTCGCACCTTTCCAACATCTTATCTAAGTTATGCAAGCAAGTACGAAATGAGTCCCCAAAAACCGAGAAATCATCCATGAAAACCTCCATGGAGGTTTCAAGCATGTCCTGGAATATCGCTATCATGCACCTTTGAAAGGTGCCCGGGGCATTACAAAGACCAAACGGCATTCGCCGATAAGCAAAAGTGCCAAAGGGGCACGTAAAAGTGGTCTTCTCTTGATCCTTTGGATCAATGGGTATTTGAAAGTACCCGGAAAACCCATCAAGGAAACAAAAGTACTCATTACCTGCTAATCTCTCTAACATTTGATCAATGAAAGGCAATGGAAAGTGATCCTTTCGGGTGGCATCATTTAGCTTACGGTAGTCAATACACACCCGCCAACCCGTGATAGTCCTAGTAGCCAAAAGTTCCCTATTCTCATTTTCTATAACAGTCATACCCCCCTTTTTGGGCACACAATGAACCGGGCTAACCCAAGGACTATCAGCAATAGGGAAAATAATCCCTGCATCTAACAATTTAATCACTTCCTTCTTAACCACTTCTTTCATATTGGATTAGCCGCCTTTGTCGCTGGACAACGGGCTTCACATCATCGATAAAATCAATCTTGTGTTGACAAAAGTTAGGACTAATACCTGGAATGTCGGTAGTCTTCCAAGCAAAAGCCCGCTTATGGGCTCGAAGCACGGACAAGAGATCATCTTTCTCGTCACTCGAGAGTGAGGACGAGATAACCACTGGTAGAGAGGATTTACCTGCCAAGTAAGCATACTCCAAATGGGCAGGCAATGGCTTGAGCTCTAAATCTGTAGGTGGTACATCAACCGAATTAGGTACCAATGAGCTTCCATCAGCAACCACCTCCTCAAAACTCTCATCAACTGGAGGTGTCTCATCCAAACTAAGTGCCATAACCTCATCAAACAAAGCATCATCAGAAATTTCTCCAGCTCCTAAATAAGCAATCTCCTCATCTCCCATATCGGTCTCCATCAACTCCTGAAATTCTCGGTCCAAAGCATCATCTATCACATCAATCCTGAAACATGATTCATCATTAGAATAAGTATGCTTAATAGACCTTTCAACATTGAAAACAATCCTATCCGTACCCACACCCAATGAAATTTCCTTATCCTTCACACGGATGATAGCATCCGCGGTATTTAGGAAAGGTCGTCCAAGAATAAGGGGTACCTGGGCATCCTCCTCCATCTCTAAGATAACAAAGTCAACTAGGAAGACAATATGACCCACTTTGACTCTAATATTTTCAGCAATCCCCATGGGATACTGAAATGAGTGGTCGGCAAGCCTAATACTCATGCGAGTCGGGCGAAGGATTCCTAAGGCCAACTTACTCCAAACCGAATAAGGCATCAAATTGATACTAGCACCTAAATCAGCTAAAGCCTTACAAATTATGGTTCTAATAGAGCAAGTGATTAGAAAACTCCCTGGGTCTTCAAGCTTAGGCGGTATGCGGTTCTGCAAGATAGCAGAACACTCGGCATTTAGAAAAGTAGCCTTTGCCTCTTCCATCTTTCCTTTATCCGTCACAAGTTCCTTGATGAACTTGGCATAGTGAGGCATCCCCTGAATCAAATCAACTAAAGGAACATTAATATGAACATTAGAAATCATTTGAACAAACTTATTATATTGTTCCTTTAGTTTAGCCTTCCTGAACCGTTGTGGAAATGGAACTTTTGGTTTATAAGCTTTAACCTCGGGTTCCACAACCGGTTCTGGTGGAGTGACCGGAGTCTTCACGGTCGGGTTCTCCTCCATCTCAATCTCCTCATCCACTTCATCATCAATAGCTCCTGAATCCTGTACATCTGAAACACCCACATTAGGCATAGCAGGAGGGTCATATGATTTACCTGTACGAGTTGTGATGGCCTTGGCTTCCTCATTACGAGCTTGACGTGGAGTGTACTTCGGCCCCGAATTTTGTCCCTGATTCGGTCCCATGCTAAACTGGGGCTTCGGATTCTGTTGAGTATTGCTAGGTAAAGTACCTGGAGGCCTAGAAAGGGCAGCCATCCTACTCTCAAGATCCTTGAAGTTCACACATTGATTCTTCATGTTTATCTCAACCTTGCCATCAATTCTATCCAACCTCTCATTCAACGCCTTAGTATCATCCCGAATCATCTTAATGCTATTGTTGGTTTCGGCCTGATTACTTACCAATTGTTTCATCATTTCCCTCAACTCGGCATTTGGATCGGCATTAGAAGAAGAAGATCCGGATCCTTGTCCTTGTTGAGTTTGTTGTTGAGGTTGACTCTGAAAGTTATCCCTTTGCCATCTATTTCCTGAAAAACGAGAGTTGTTAGTAGGAAAAGAAGAGTTATAAGAGGGATTACCTGAAGGGCGGTTCTGGAAACCGGTATTGCGTTGGTAGCTCCCTTGTTGTTGATTCTGGATGTAACTAACATCTTCGGGTCCCCGACTTGGACAATCTTCCGAATAATGCATATTACCACAATGGTCACATCCATCGGCCACCACCTTTACATCCCTTTCAATGGCCCCAAACCGACTCTCTTGCATAGCAAACCCCTTCTCCATGCGCTCCGATAGCGCTCTAATCTCTCCTATCATTCCCGAATCATGACTAGCTTCAACCTTTGCAACTCTACCTTGGCTAGTTCCCTTCTTCAACCTTCTCTCATTCTTTAAAAATCTATCGTCATCCATATTAGCGTTATCCTTTGCCATGGACTCCAAAATCTCAAATCCCTCATTTGGTGTGATCTTGTTAAATCCACCCCCAAAAGCATACCCTAACTCACGCTTAGACTTCTTGTCTAGGCCATCAAAGAAGAGCTCAACATATTGCTCTTTAGTCATGTTATGTCCCGGACAATTCCTCAACATCTCTTTAAATCGGATCCAAGCATCAACCACATCCTCATCTTCATCTTGGGCAAACGACCTTATCAAATTTTCCAACTTTCTTTGGGTTCTAAGTGAGTAGAACTCACCAATGAAAGCTTGCTTTAGTTGGTCCCAAGTTGTGATGCAATTTTCCGGAAGGTCATTAAACCAATCAAGAGCATCGCCGGTAATGGACATTGGAAATGTCTCAAGCTTAACGGCATTCATTTGATTTTGCCCGTATTGGTATAACCTTGCCAACTTCTCAAACCTCTCTAAGTGTTGATATGGGTCCCATTTCCTTTCCCATCGAATTGTTGCTCCTCAATGCTCTTAAGATGATTACCTTTAAGATTGAAATCATGAGCAATGGCCGGCGGTCTTATAGGACTACCACGGTTAGCAGGAATAGTACGAACCCTCTCACCATACCGTATATCATTTGGGTCCCTTTCTTCGTCTGCCATTTTCTCCTCTACCTTAACTTCAAGATTGAACAATTCTTCCAAATAGAACCCCTCCTCGTCAGAATCAGGAGTGGGTCTAGCAATAGGTGAGAATGGTGTTGGTGTTGTGTAGTTAAACCTACGCCTTGTTGGTGTTCTCAAAGGGCTATTAAGAGGTAAACCAGAAGACCGCAAGTTCATCAACTAGAAGTAGACCTGCAAAACACAACTAACCAAACACGTCAACTGCACCTGTGATAAAAAGAATAGCTAAACTATTAAAGCAAATAACTTCCTCACGCATGAGGAAGGATCAAACCACTAAATTAACAACTAAAACAGCGCACAATCCCCGGCAGCGGCGCCAAAAACTTGATGTGCTAAATCGAGTTTAAAATTTATAGACTAGAAATACCTAAAAACTCACTACTACACACTATCGGGCAGTGGACCCGATCGTATGCAATATAGTTATAAAGTAAGTCCAGGTTCGTTCACGGGGATTGGTTTGAATCAATTGTTTAGTAAAATGGTTTGGAAAAAGGGTGATGCTTCGATTCTCTCTGTGACAATAACTTTAAAAGACAAAATGCATAAAAGTAAAGGTAAGTCTCAAACAATAATGGTAAAGATCATCCACCTTGACTCCGCTAGACTTCAAACATGATTGCATTCAATTAAGATCAAATTCGTTAAGAGTTGACAAGATAATCGTGAAAGGATAAAATGCTCGCGTGGTACCACCAACCGCTCACAAATCACCCAAACACCTAGTTGTTAGTTTAATTACCCAAGCCGGTACCACCAATGCCTAGACAATCTTACCAACACTTAGCTTGTTTGACTATCAAATTACCAATTGCGCCTATGTGAAAATAACGTGGTACCACCAACCGTTACAAAACACGTTGACAAAATGATTCCTTTTATTAAAATGACATTCACTATCATACCATGAACTAGTGATAATTGCTCATAGACAAGCAACCGTTTGAAAATCACATATGTGTTCGACTAGTACCACTAACGAAGAACACACATGCCACCAATATCAAATTAATACAAATAAAGGAATTAAATCATCAAGATCACGACACAACGATAATTGAAATCAACTCTTTGAATTAAAATATATAGCAATCACATCATTCGTCTAGTTTCATCAAGGTGGACAATAGAACGATTAGCCACTCATGACCAAATTGAAATTACAATAAGAATCAAGGACGAACATAAAGTACCAATTGTTTGAAGAAAAGAAATTGCAAGACAATAAGTAGATACGATCTAGATGGGTGCACGTGAATCCTCCACGAATCGAAAGACGATGAAATCTTGAATTGACCCTTGAAGAAATCCCTTGAAGTGCAGCTCCTAGAAAGAGTATTTGATATCTCCGGAATTAGGTTTATTTTCCTATTTATACCTCCCCTCCTTTTGTGCAGAAACTGGCCAAAACCCTTCAGTTACGTCCATTCACTGCGGCGCAGTGGGCTAGTAACACCCCCACTGCGTCGCAGTGCATATACTGGCAAAAGTGCCTGCTGGAAAAGGCTTCACTGCGGCGCAGTGGGCCATGATCACCCCCACTGCGTCGCAGTGCAAAGTCACTGGACAAACTCTCTCTTGTTTCTGGTGGACGACTGCGGCGCAGTGGTCCACCACCACTGCGTCGCAGTGATATCTTACTGGTCACAAGTCCCCTGCCATATAGATGACTGCGGCGCAGTGGAGGCAAACTTGCCCACTGCGTCGCAGTCCAATATACTGGTCTCGATGGCCACCAACAACTATGAGGACTTGTATAATCACTATCTCTTTTCACCTTTCGACTCTCCAATCAACTTCATGACCGCGAAAGTACTCGAATTTGCACCAAACGGACACGTCACCTGTTTAGAACCTGAAACCACTAACAAAACACATAAACGTGCCAAATGCCCGCAAAATCGACTAAAAACATATAATAAAGAGGCCAATAACGATGTGGGCAATGGGTATAAGTTGGTCACATCAGTTTTCAATACTTTTTGTCGCCTATAAATTTGTGTTTTTTTTAACCACCCATAAACGTAAACGTTTTCAAAAACCGCCCATGGGCGGCATGAAAATTCCTAGTTTAAAATAAATCATTCATTATTCAAGTTAAGCAAAACCACATAAATTCAAGAAAGATGTTTTCGTGACAAAATTGATGCTTAGCTAATTCATACCCAGCAGTTTTAGACTTTTATCACTTTCTTTTTCACTTCAAAAATGTGTAGTTAGATATGCCCCACTGATAATTATATATGCTTTTTATAAGATATTTATATTTGACGGAAACCAAAAGAAATTATTGTTTGCTCGCTAGCTTTTCGTTGCATAAGAAAATCACTCTTGAATTTAGTTTTTGTTTAACATACTTCAATTTTTTTTAAAAACTTTGATTTATATATTTTGAGACTACCCGTCCAATGGACGGGCCTGAATACTAGTATATATATATATATATATATATATTGAGATTATCCGTCCATCGGACGGGCTGAAGACTAGTTATATAATAAAAACAAAAATTAGTGTATTAATATTGTAATTGTAATTCAAGATAAGTTGATTAGATCACTCGGTATGAATAATAATTATCTTTTCTTTTGGAGCAAACAACATATATAAATGACACATAAGAAAAATGCTAATGTGGCAAACAAAAAGATATGTAGCTTTTTAATATCTTAGATTATAATCTATAATATAACTAAAAGAGTAGGTTGGGGGTACACTTGGCACCCCTAATCATCCTCCTTTAGCCTAAAACTCTCTCCTCATTGATCCTCTATTTTTTAATTATTAAATCTATAGGCCAACCTTATTATTAATAAAAAATCTTTTTATCCTTAAAAGTCTCATAAAAATTAATTATATTATATCTATATATATACAACCTAGGAAAAAACTCACATATTCTCAACCAAAAAAAAAACTACGACCAAAACAAAAACATAGTCGCCTACCAAGAAGTCGACTACCAAAAGGGTTTATTATTATTATGAGCAATGCTAGAGTTACTAACAAATTACAAATAAAAGTTATACAAACTCATGTGTCACCACTAGAATAGGGAGAGAGAAACATGAAAGAGAAAAAGATTTTAATTTGATTGGTCCATCCCATTTGACAAGTCAGTTTGTAAACTTTTGTTTGTAGCTTTTTGTTTTAACATTTCTCTTTTTTTATTTATAAATTTGTTCATATTTAATCATTATTATTATTATTTAACATTGAATTCTTATGTTATTGTTATTATTATCTCTATTAATTTAGTTTGTTGTCCATTATAGGTTCATCATGGCTTCTTCTTCAACAACAAAAAATAAGACCACATTAGTTCATCTTGAAGATCTTAAGCCAACACATGTTAACCATCATCTACGACTCCGTGTTGTGCATGTATGGACTGTTTCGGAGTGGAACAACCCAAAGAAAATCAAAACGTTCGAGATGGTCTTTGTTGATGAATTGATATGTACTTTTCAAATTATATATTTTTCTTTAGTTTTCGAAATTATAGTTTAAAATTGTTGTTTGTGTTTGTCTTAAGTTTAGATATAACAAACTACAAATTTTTTATTTAACTAAAGTTGGAAAAAAAAGGGTTAACTAGATTCAATATTTATATGGAGTTAATTTTCATATGTTTCCTTATTTAGTTTTCGTAATTATAGTCTAAAATTGTTGTTTGTTTGTTTAAGTTTAGATATAACAAACTACAAATTTTTTATTTAACTAAAGTTGAAAAAAAAGGTTAACTAGATTAATCGTTTTATGTTTAATTTTTAGGTATTTTAATTTTATTCGGTATCTATTTAATATACTTGAATTCAATTTTTTAGCTTTGATTAATATATTTTGAAACTACCCGTCCATTGGACGGGCCTGAGCACTAGTATATATATATATAGTGAAAGTGAGATAGTGAGACATAAAAAGTAAATGTTATTAAGATTTATTAAAGACAAACTTTTAATATGATCTGGTGATATAGGCGAAGAAAGGGATATAGACTTCAGGTAAAAGATTGGGAAAAGAAACACACATTCTGATTTATGTTTTGTATAAATAAAATTCAAGGAAATAAAATAGGATAAAAAAAAGGACTGGGTAAGCCGCGTGTAGAGAAACAATGGTGTCACAAAAGAAAGCACTGAAATATGGGTGGAGATCCCCTCAAGTTACTTCTAACTTGAGGGGTCAAGTTAGAAGTATCTTGGCCTTTAGATGAAAATCAAGGGACAAGATTCAGAAATGATCTTAATCTTGAATTGATTTTCATTCAAGGGTCAAGATCTCTCCAACTTGACTCAAGTTGGAGAAACAATGGTGTCACAAAAGAAAGCATGGGAAGGACATGGGGGTTTCACTGTTTTGATGATGTGAGGTGCCAAGATTTTATCAAGATATAGAGTTTTATTATTTATAATATATAGGTTTTAGGTAAAATAAAACAAGTATTAATGTAAAACAAATAAAACAATAGGTTTCTCTTCACTGAAAATCACCGTGCATCAATTGCTTCGTGAATTTTCGTGCATCAATTTAACCATGATCTAAGGGTCAAGATCTTGTCTTATTTGTTTTACTTTAATACTTGTTTTATACAATCCCTCTCTATAATCTATATCTATAATCTATAATACATAATAAAGCAACAACCCTTTTTTTTAAATCTCAATTAAGGAATTGAAGTACCTAAAATATCTCCTTTATTCATTAATTTAAACATCTCTACCTAATATACCTATAATACCCTTAATGAAATAATTTACAACATAAACCCCTCAATCCTTAAAATAACTACACTATCTACCTTTAACATCAATTACTTTTTACATTCACCACCATTGTCGCCCCACCACCCGTCACCACCGCCACCCGCCACCACCACCACCCGCGCCACTACCACCATCCGCCGCATTGCGGCATATGAGTTATTATTATTTGAAAGTTAGTTTTAGATCTAGGGTTATGGTATGAGTACTAAACTACTCTAGAATGAAATATGCATTGCTAACCAATAATACAAATTAATTACTTTTGTACTTTTGTTTATATCAGGGGTGGAGCTAGTTTCATTTAAATTGATTAAAATTGCCATGAAACATTATTGCTGTAAACTTATTTAATATGCATTGTCAACCCATATATATATGTCTTATATTCGTGAGGTGTATAGTTGTGTTTTTTTCCTGATATGAAACAAATGAAGGAAACAAACTTTTGTTATGAATGCATAGAGTTAATTGCAGGATTCATCCTGTGGTTTATCATTTTCATGGTTTACATCTCCTTAAAAATTCTAGCGAAATTGGTCCAAACCCAAGCGTTTTGTTGCGTGTTTCATCCCTGAAACGGATTCCATCCAATTTGTTCCGTTCATACATGTAACACCCGTGAGTTGACCATGAAAGTTTTCGAGTCAAATAAACATTTTAAATTAGCAGTCGGCATCGTAAACAGAATACGACTCGTAATTTGAAGTCGTCATCGTAATTTAAGTCAACATCGTATTTTTAATTTTGGCATCGTATTTGGAGTTAGCCTCGTATTTTTGTTACCCGCCTCGTATTTGGGTCGGCCTAGTAATAAGGCCTTGTATGGAATCCTTCTAATTTACCCTACATATAAATACTCCTTTTCTTTCACAAATCCTCATTTCCACCAACTTAGCCTCCAAGCAAAACACACACATACTCTTACTACCTCCCTTTTGCTACCCCATTTTGCTACCTCACTTTGCTATCTCATCTTTACTACCTCACCTTTACTACCTCATAAACATCAAGTTTTGTTGAAATCCAACCTTACTTTGTTTAGATTTAGTGTCAAAAACTGAGTTTCTACCATCTTAACATCATTACAAACATCTATTTTGGTCAGATTTGATGTAAGAATCAAAACCCTTTTTATGCTCTTCTTTTGAATATTTTCGGTTTTTCTTTTAATACACACACTACACCCGCCAAGTATCAAACTTTTTACGTCCAAAACGTTTAGAATCATATAATACAACTTTTGTCAAAGTTTCGTGTGATTTCGTTAACAAAATCTTGAGATATAAGAATTTTTGTACACTTTTTATAAACTTTGTTCAAATGGGTTTTCGGGTTTAAGTCCGTTTCCGAGTTTCCAACTTTAGTATTGTTTTTCTATCATATTTGTGGGTCTAAAAGTACAATCTGATGTTAAAAACACCTTTCAGATCGAAAGAAACGATTAGGGTTTTCTAGAATGAATTTTGGGGAAGAACAGCCTAGTTTGCGACCCCGTCGATTTGTGACCTCGTATTTCCATTTGCGACCTCGTATTTCATTTGTGACCTCGTATTTCAAATGTGACCTCGTATTTCAATTGTGACCTCGTATTTCAAATGTGACCTCGTATTTCAATTGTGACCTCGTATTTCAAATGTGACCTCGTATTTCAAATGTGACCTCGTATTTCAGTTTGTGACCTCGTATTTCATTTGTGACCTCGCATTTTCAATTGTGACCTCACATTTCCAATTGTGACCTCACATTTCCAATTGAGACCCCAGATTCCAATTTAAGACCCTGATCTCAATTAAGACCCAAATTTCAATTTAAGACCCCAAATTCAATTTAAGACCTCAAATTTCAATTGAGACCTCGGACTTCGATTACTACCTCGATTTGGTCAACTTTGGTCAACTTTGGTCCGTTTAGTCAACTTTGGTCAACTTTAGTAGATTTGGTCAACTTAGTCAAACTCGTAATTTGGTCAACTTTGGTCAAACTTATAAAATTGGGTCAAAATCAAACTAGTACGCTTTTGGACAACATAGTCAACACTTGGCGGCACGTTATGAGCACGTTTACCTATAATGAACACATACTTAATTGTGATAACTTGAAACAGATTGTTGCATGTCGGTTACTTGCTTTCTGATATCTTGCGTAGCTTAATCTTGTTGCTAGCATTCAGGTGAGCTTCGTAGTCCCCTTTTTACATGTTTTCATGGGGCTGAAAGGATACAAAATGTTTTCTTGAAAACTGTATTTATTTGATATGATATTATGACAACCTATTTTGACTACATGTTTGATAACATATTTCGGATACATTTATGATAACATGTTTTGGATACCTATATGATTTCATAATTTGGATACCTATTGATTTACATTGTGGATACATTTGGATGCATTGGATTAGGGATGGCAACGGACGGGTAAAAAACCGTGATCCGCAAATACCCACCCGTCATGGACGGGTAATTTCAATAAATTTTACCCGTGGATACGTAACGGATATAAATTTGTACCCGCTTAGCGGGTCGCGGATGGATAATGGATATACATATCCGTCATGGATATATCCGCCCGCAAACCCGTGATACCCATTAGAGAGATCCGTGAATATATTCATAGGATACCCGTCAAACCCACATACTATTTTTTAGTTTTATAAAATTTATATTTATATATGTGATAAGCATATTGGTTAACTTAAATTTATTTATATAAAATGTTTAAACTTTTAGTTTATAAGTATAATCTGATTTTAATGCTTAATTTCAATTTTATAGCCTACTGATATACATAGTGTTTCCAATTTGTGATTCAAATCTAGTAAATTTAGAAATATTACTGTTAGAGATTGGATAGTCGATAGATGTTTATTCATATATAGTTGTTTTTTTATTAATGGCCATAATATAAAATTTATAATGATAATCCGCGGATCTACCCGCAAGCTTGTATAACCGCGAATAATAGACATGGATTAAATATTTAACCCGTTGGTGGATATCCGCGAATTGACGGATCAAGAAAAACCCGCGGACATGGTAATGGAAAAAGGATATCCGCACCCGTTACCCGTGGGTGCCATCCCTATGCATTGGATACATTTTCTTGAGCACGGCTGGTTGTTGAACCGTAAGTCCCTTCATAGTCAACATTAGCCTGGTACAGTAAGCGCTGTCAACATTGAGAATATCTATGGCAACATTGTGATTATGGCAACATTGAGTATACTTTAAATGCATCACGTTAACCTGATAACATAGACAACAAACCTACGAACTCACCAACCATTGTGTTGACGTTTTTAAGTATCCTTTCAGGTGCACAGGTTAGAGGTGGCTGAGGAGAGTAGCATGGAGCCTTTATAGCAGACTTTGGACTCTAGGATTCCTTGTTGCTGCTATGTTATCTTATGTTCTCTTTTGTGTTAGTATGGCATTATGCCTAACCTTTGATCCCCTGCGTGGGAGTTGAATTATGCTTTATTTGTGTTTGGATTGATGTTGAATGCTTGTGTTAATCTATGCTAAGAATTTGAATATTTTGTGGATTCATTTAGTCTTCCTATGTAATATCCATGACGCGTGTACTATGCGTCGCATCCCGAGTTTTCCGCCTTAGTCGGGGTGTGACAAAATCATGTGTCATGAGGCACTTTGGTCTTTTTCATCCATCTTTCTCTATTTCTCTTCCTCCTTATATATCCTTTTCTCATTTTTCTAATAAAAATCCTAAATCAAAAAATATTTTCATCAATCACCAGTGAAACACATTTGAAACAAATTAAATTGTTGGATGCATATTTGGTTTACGAAGGTACCTTTCTGTTATAAATGTTTATATCTATATTTATTTCTACCTTTTTATATTAATTGGTTATTATATTATTAGGTAGTATAGTTACAGGTGATATGTGTGGAAAGCTAAAAAGCCTTGGACATCGAAAGTGAAATTAATGAGGATGAACATGAATGAAGGTCGCAATATATAACTTTGATTTGTGCATTTGACTAGAAGTCCATGTATGCATCTCATCATACCGTCAATTTTTAACTTTTTACATGATTCCGGATTTTTTCACTGTGTCTTAAAATTAAAATATCCATGGCTTTTTTGGCTGTATTTGTATGTATATATATTGTTCAAAAAAGTATCATACTCGTATAACATAAAAACTGTATCTCCAAGAAAGCATATTACCCAGAAATATTAAACTTAAAAACATTACTTTAATTCGGGAGCATCTTTACTAAATTTGTGACTTTGTATATGCATTGAAATAATCTGTCTCAAAAAATGGAAAAAAACATTTACATCAAGTCTAGTGAAATTTGTAGAAACTAAGTGATTGATCAAGAAATTTTTCGATTTAGGATTGTTACCAAAGAAAAAAGGATATAAGGAGGAAGAGAATAGAGAAAGAGGGAGTAAAAAGACCAAAGTGCCCAGGGGCACATGATGCGTATGAACGGAACAAATTGGATGGAATCCGTTTCATGGATGAAACACGCAACAAAACGCTTGGGTTTGGACCAATTTCGCTAGAATTTTTAAGGAGGTATTAAAAAATATGCATTCATACAAATAGGTGTTATGTGTTCATTGTATTGTATGTTAATGGACAAGAAACAAGGTGGTCAAGTTTTAAGCATACATTGTATAATAATTCATATGTTTGTTACTTTTAGAGTTTGTAATAAAAAAAATTTTGGTTAAAAAATTTGTTTAATTGATTATAGGAAATGGATATATAAAAAAATGGATAGTCCAACTTTTTTGTTAACTTACTAATGGTTAACCAATTATTTAGCTTAGGTTGAAGGAAATGTCGAATTGATAATATGACTTATTAGGATACTAATCTTATTATATATATGAGGATATTAATAAATAATTTTTTTTTTAACAATCAATCGTTATATACGACATTACATCTCACCATATAATGGTGAAACCCTGTACTAATCAGTTAAATTAACAATTTATTAATTATCAATTGTTAATATACTATAAATTACTTTTGTTGGAATTATGTATTTCTTATTAACAAAACACAAAAGGAATATATTTTTAGTGGGTTGTGCTATGCACAGCCAAATACCCGCTATATACTAGTAAACATGAAAAGCTTTAAGCCTTTAACGATATTTTTAACCATTTCACATGTTTGTTCAAGGACTGCAACGTGCTATGACGATATTACCAAATAAACACAGATTCTCGTTACCTACAAAATCTTACAATCCCCGTTTGTAATGGGTGTCAATCGTACTGATGAAAATAGTTGCAGCTTACAACATGTTTTAAACAGCATATTGTTCAAGTGAATGTGTCCTCACGATCTCCCTCGGCGACGTCACCCTCTTCCAAGTTACTGAACTCCAAGAAATGTGTGGGCCTGTGATCTTCATGATAATACTCACGTGGAGTCCCTAGCTTTATCCCGTATCTCATGCTAACTGTATGCTTCACTCCCATGAAATTGTAATTCCAAGGACCGTTATCAGGGACCTAAAGCACAAAACCAATAACATAGATTATTTACCAATGAATAATAAAATAAAAGGAAATAAAAACCTCTACGCCACATTTATACTTGCTTACCATATAAAATCCAAGGAAACGGTCACTTAGAAGCATTTGAACTTTTTCATAATGGGTTGGTAAATAACCATGAGGATTGCTTCCTGTATCCTTGTTTGCACGACCCCATTCATAACCTGTTGGTGTAAACTGCAGGTCAATATTATTGATTTCTCTCCATCCCATTGCTTATTGTTTTCCAAAATCCGAGCATGAAACGTTAGGTCCTGCACAGATGAACATGATTTAGAGGATTTGACGAAAAACCAAAAAAAACCCTGGAGCAAGTTTTCAGTTTGAATTTATGACAAATTCCCTGGAGCAAGTTTTCAGTTTGAATGGATATAAATGGAATATAATCAACCCATAAGGAAGGAAGTACATGGGTCAAAAGATAGCCACACACCTAATTTGCAACATAAAGTTAAAAACGTACCTGCGGTGACAGCTGAGGAAGCTCATTTGGTTGTGTGTGCATCCATCCCAGCGGTTCCAGATCGTTGAGGAAGTCATGTTCAGGGAGAGCAGATGGGAGATGGACTTGTTGATGAGTACCCCACTGAGGTGGCATAGCAATGCACCGAATTTCTTTAACTTGAGGATTATCAGGAGGACTTACACCATACAAGTACCCAGAAATCTGAGTTCTTAAGTCTGCAATGCATATGAACTTCTTCAAAACATTCTTCGGCATGATGTATGTATACCCCGTTTCCTGCACAGAAGTTTAATCCAATACAGAATATAAACACAAGACCTTTAAAACAGAAGTCATGCTACATAACCAACAGAAATATAAGGAGTGTTACCTTAATGTCCTCCGAGTTTACGTAGATGTGATTTACACGGAGATACAGGTTTGTAGCTGATATTGCCCTAACACGCCAATCCGACTTTGAATCAAGTGCAGCAGCAAATGCAGATTGTTCATAAGGACTTGTGGTGGTAACAATGAGCTCATCACCATGAACATTTGTTGTCCTGGTTGTGACTGCAGTCAACTGACTAGCTTCTTTCGCCTGCAATATAACAATCCACCAAAATCAAAAAACTAAGCTCCAACTACATACGCACAAAATAGTGAAGAAATATAAAATCCACTCTCCTAAACCTACTTCCAACAAGTTCACATCTATATACATGACATCAGAAAAATAGCATCCCATGTGAGGAACACAAAATGGCAGACCAGGGTTCACACAGAATTTACACATCGAATCACACTGTGTTATAGATGATATAACAAAGAACAAATTTGGCCAACTATAGGGACTATCAGATTTTTCTGTAAGCTTCTTTGAAGAACTTGTGGCTAAAGTTTTTAAGCTTATCACAATCCAAAAAGCCCAGCAAAGGGGTTTCAGCTCTGATCTTATTCCCTATCCAAACACCTTAAAATAGTTTCTTCAAATCATCCAGCCACTTAAATAGTTTCTTCAAATCATCCAGCCACTTAAGCACGTAGTTAGCAAATACTTAACTAACTCAAAATCATGATACCCTATCAATTGTTAAGCAGCATGGGGAGTGTATCTCTTCCCCTCACCACCTTTTTACATTCTCCTCTCCTCCCCTTAACATGGAATGCCCCTCTCTCCCCTCACCACCTTTTATTTTTCTTATTTTAAAACTTCAATTATATTTTTAAAAACATTACAAATATCTCCTGAACACGGTGATTCATTACTCGCTCTAAAACCTCATTGAATAAACATACTAAAATTTCATTAAGCACAAGATACTTAAATACTAAAGAAATACCCTATCAATTGTTAAGCAGCATGATCAATTACCATACCTCTTGGTTTAAGTGTGAGCATACATAAACATACAATATCAATACAGGTGACCCAACGACCCCTAACACACCCTATCCTATACATGGCATTATAACAAGTGTTTAACTCATAAAAATCTATGCACCGTGTATTACACAATGCATATTTAAACCCATTTGCAGTTTATCAAGTTTAAGCATCATATAGGCATACATTGGCTACTGTTTTTAACCATCTTTTAAACTCCTACCATATCATTATTTTTATAAATATATTTAATGAATTCATCGTTATTATTCCACTATTTTAACTTGTAGCAGTTTAGGAAGATACTATGTCATTCCTTACTATGTACTAAATTAAAATTGTGAGATCTCCTCACATATAACTAATCTTAACACTATTTAATTTGAGTAGTAACTACAATTTATTTAATTTATTAGGCATGTCCACCTCTATATTCTTTTGCAGATTTCCTAACAATAGTAGCAGACCCAAAATATCACTAGTTAAATGTCCAACAAAATATAACAAAAAGAACAAACATTTAAAGTTCTTAAATCCTAAATCATTAAACAAGATTTTTTCTGCCATTCTTCTATACAAACTACAATGAAAACTAGACAAGGGGCACACCAACTTCTTCAAGTTCTAAAAATACTAAATTCATAACCACAAAACTTACAATTTTCAACACACAAAAGCTTTTCAGTAAAGCTCAAAGAATGGTAGATTGGTAGGTAATAATTTCTATAAAGTTACATGTACATTTCCCTAAATTAAGTCCGTGAATGATGACGTTAAAACGTAAGAAACGTCAGCAAGGGGCCCGCGTTGACCCGCCAAGTCATGGATGTCCCTCACAATGTCAAACACTGCCTCGGGTTGAGCTAACTTGAGGGCGTTCTCGGACATTTTTATGAGCTCATCTGAATTGGTTGCTTCCATTAATTAGAACAAGAGATCGTTTGGAATGGCCCAATACCACAACCGCATTACTGATACGATATCACGCTAACTGATCTACTGAATGGAAGTAACACGAATAATTAAAAAATTAGCAATCCTAAACTAAAAATCAGTAAAGATTAGCATCTTTCATGTGTCATATAGGCATACAATATATACATATATGAATATATATACGTCAAAAAGCAACAATCAGAAATAAGCATGCACCGGAAAATCTTCCTATAGCATAATTGATTAATTCATATACAAGCACTAACAAATATTTAACTAGCTCATGAATATCTTATATCTAGAAAAATATACATAGAATATATACACAGATATCGGATAAAAATTATTAAATAAAAACACTAATCTAATACATCATTTAGTTACATATTTTAGCTAATAATCTCCGTAGCATGAATTAATAACAAAAAAAATCAGCTGAAACGTATATAAAAATACATACAATATATACATATATATACATCAAAATTCAATAGGAAAAAAAAACTGACCTAATAATTTTCCTAACATGTTCAGGAGGCATGTCTTCTTTCTGCGTTTCAACAAAACCAAACTTCCTTTTATATGACGGCTGTGCTGCCGGCGGTGGCGGAATCGACACTCCATCTCCTCCCGTCCCTGGAGGATCTAACCCCTGTGCTCGGCCGGTCCCCGGCGGAACAATCATCCTGTTGTTCCACATCTGTTGTTCTCCGTACCACTTAAACAGGATTGGATTGGATTGGATTAGATTGGATCGTTAGATAATCATTAAATTTAAACCTAATTGAACTTAAATGACGTCGTCTGGTGTGTGTGTGTGTGTGTGTGTTTTTGGGCGGTTTTTAAGTAAAGGCGGTGAGTTTGGCTTTGGATATGAGTACAGGATGATTGTTTAATTATGAAATTTGTTACGGATATCCTAATTAGATTTATTCTCGTATCATGTATAAGGTTTGTTTCATTTTCAAAATAAACGATTGTTAAATATGTAAATTTAAATATGAAAAATGTTAGTAAAAATCAAATTAAAAGAATATAATTTTAAAAGTGAACGCATATATTGTATTTTAACTTTTGTAATACTTTTTTAAACATTTGTTTATATTTTTTAACGACAAGTGTTAGATGTTAATGATTCAAACCCCAGCAGTGACATTCAAGGTGGACAGTATGCTGGAATTGGAACTCGCACTCCTGCAGAACAGGAGTGATAACATATGCTAACACGCTCAAGAGGTAAATGCCCGAACCATGGGGAATCAAGATTCGCTCCTAGGTCTCCAAGTCAACATCCCCTCCGCCAAGTCCCTCAAAGAGGGCCCTAGCTGATCTAAGACCAAGTGGTTGGTATACTCCTTAATATACTTTCGATTTTCGAAACTTTTGCACAAATAAATAATAAGTACAGACATTACCTTCTTTAATATGACAAAGTGAATGTGAACGGTAATTAACGAAGATTAAGTTATATATTTAACTCGCGTAATTTTTATTAAAAGTGATAGTAGATGAGTTGGTTTGTGCTTTGTCACTTGTGGATTGACGTGGTCGAAACTCCGGCTTTTATTTTTTTTTTTTCACTTTTACCATTAAGATTTCTTAAAAACTCTCGCTGGCAACATATAAAGTGGATTAGTGGTCTTTTCTTCGCTACGTGGCTGCTTCTTCAAGACAAGGATTTCAATAATGAAAATCTCTTTATTTTATATTCCTCTGAAGTCTATTTTCTAGGGTTCTAATTGGTTAAGATGATGGTGTTGCTACTGTCTCCATTGGGTTAGGTAATCTTTGTTGTTTCTGTTGGCTTACATAATTATTGTTGAAGTTTATTCCAGATTTCGAGTAGTTATCATCTGAAGTTTTGTATGTCTTTCATTAAATTTGTATTTTGGTTTATTAATTATGGTAAAAGTTCATTAGCCATTGACTGTGTTGTCACTTTTAGCTCTTTAATTAATTAATTAAGTGAACCACCTGTATATATGTAGTTTGTTATGTAATAGTTTAACTTTATAGAAATAATGAATTCTTCGTCAAAGACGTTTATCGTTTGGGTTGTGATTGTTGGGGTTTGGATTTGGTTGTATATGTTTTGTGGTGAAAGAGGATTATCATTTGGGTTGCCATTGTTCACGATCCCAATTGGACGTTATTGTCGGGGCAACCATATCTTTGCTCTGGTTGGCTGATTCTTCCGATTCATTATTCATCATATTGTAGTGCATCTGCTCTTGATTTTGATTACAATAAGGTAATGTAGGTTATTAATTTCTTTGTTTTACGACCTTTCATTAACACAAGTTAACTTTGTCGTTGTATAGTTTATATATGTACATATGATCAGAAGTTTATTATCAGAGTTGTTAAGGTCAATTTTGTTATTATCATTTCATTTTAAGCTTAACAAAAATACCTAACGTTGACATGATGTGCGGTGTTAAACAGCAAACCAGGTTACGGTGGCATACTAGACCGGCCAATATAAGATGAAAGCAAGAAGGATTGTGACCCATTTGTTGGCTTCAATATCATAGACTCCAGGTACTGTTATAAATATCAATCTTCACTATATTGTACTTTCATATACTAAGTTTGCTACCTGTACGGCAACGAAGTCATTCCAGTCTTTAGATCTACTTGACCCCTTGCTCTTCTATACCTTACTCTTGATAGCTTTTGTATTTCCTAACCCTCACCGTAGCCTCTATAGTTAAAGTATATTTTTTCAATATATACACGGGTAGACACAAACATTATAAAAATTAATATTTCATAATGAAATTATGGATTAAATAAGTCTTATTACATGTTAAATGACTACATGTTAAAGACTTAAAGTATTATAAAGGATTGTAAACATTGTTGTTAATCGTGATTTTATACGCAAAGTATTAAATATAAAGAATGAAAAAAAATACATTCATTACATATTTTAATAAGATAGATAACTTATTTTAAAATCTTAATATGAAAAAAATAATAATAATTATAATACTAAAACATAAACTACATAATTATTCATGGGTTCTTAAAGTATTAAATATAAAGAATGAAAAATATTATATATATATATATATATAAACATTGAATTGATGTAGTCTATAGATACAGAATAAAAAAATTTATATTTCTTTTTTTTTTAATGTAAGTAATTTATATTAATTTAGTTATATATAAATTAGATTATATATTAATTGAAGATATAAAATTGGACGCATTAAATATCTCGATATATATAAGAGCTTAGGTGGCGTTCTCTTAGCCTCCTAAGTCGCATTTTCTTACGCATCACCATGTTTATATATATGGAGCCGTCAGCAGCCATGTTAGCAACACTTCTGCATAAGTTAGTTTCCACATAAGCGTCCAACAGGTCTTTAATGGTTTTAAAATTGTTTAGTATAATAATGAAAAATTAAAGGTAATGCAGGAGTCAAACTACCGACGTTCAAGAAGAAAGAAAGCATACTCAACCATTCCACCAAAACTTAGTTGATGCCATATTACTATTTTAAGTTTTTTGGCGGCTACAAAATTATATATATTAATAGGAATGGCAAGATGGATAGTAAGATTATTTACAGCATTGAAGCAATACACGCATCCAAAAGTTTATAGTATCGAATACATATATTTAATATGCACAAAGAAAAAAGTCGAATGAAAGTTTTCAATATATTAGTTGAAACCATAAATAAGAAAGTGTGCAAAAACGAAACAAGGTACATAACGTTACAGGGATATGACAAAAAGTTGCAATATATTGTTTGAGAACCCAAAAGGAAAAAGAGTGTGCAAAAAACCAATAAATAACCCGTAATAAAAAGATCGGACGGGATGCGATTTGGTAAAATTTTACGGGATGTTACATGGACGAATAGTAACTCGCCACGTAGGCGAGTTACTATTCTTTCCATGTCACGTTTAATAGTGTTTGAGACGAGTTACTATTCGACCATGTAACGAGTTACTATTCGTTCATGTGACGAGTTACTATTCGTTCATGTGACGAGTTACTATTCGTTCATGTGACGAGTTACTATTCGTTCATGTGACGAGTTACTATTCGTTCATGTGACGAGTTACTATTCGTTCATGTGACGAGTTACTATTCGTTCATGTGACGAGTTACTATTCGTTCATGTGACGAGTTACTATTCGTTCATGTGACGAGTTACTATTCGTTCATGTGACGAGTTACTATTCGTTCATGTGACGAGTTACTATTCGTTCATGTGACGAGTTACTATTCGTTCATGTGACGAGTTACTATTCGTTCATGTGACGAGTTACTATTCGTTCATGTGACGAGTTACTATTCGTTCATGTGACGAGTTACTATTCGTTCATGTGACGAGTTACTATTCGTTCATGTGACGAGTTACTATTCGTTCATGTGACGAGTTACTATTCGTTCATGTGACGAGTTACTATTCGTTCATGTGACGAGTTACTATTCGTTCATGTGACGAGTTACTATTCGTTCATGTGACGAGTTACTATTCGTTCATGTGACGAGTTACTATTCGTTCATGTGACGAGTTACTATTCGTTCATGTGACGAGTTACTATTCGTTCATGTGACGAGTTACTATTCGTTCATGTGACGAGTTACTATTCGTTCATGTGACGAGTTACTATTCGTTCATGTGACGAGTTACTATTCGTTCATGTGACGAGTTACTATTCGTTCATGTGACGAGTTACTATTCGTTCATGTGACGAGTTACTATTCGTTCATGTGACGAGTTACTATTCGTTCATGTGACGAGTTACTATTCGTTCATGTGACGAGTTACTATTCGTTCATGTGACGAGTTACTATTCGTTCATGTGACGAGTTACTATTCGTTCATGTGACGAGTTACTATTCGTTCATGTGACGAGTTACTATTCGTTCATGTGACGAGTTACTATTCGTTCATGTGACGAGTTACTATTCGTTCATGTGACGAGTTACTATTCGTTCATGTGACGAGTTACTATTCGTTCATGTGACGAGTTACTATTCGTTCATGTGACGAGTTACTATTCGTTCATGTGACGAGTTACTATTCGTTCATGTGACGAGTTACTATTCGTTCATGTGACGAGTTACTATTCGTTCATGTGACGAGTTACTATTCGTTCATGTGACGAGTTACTATTCGTTCATGTGACGAGTTACTATTCGTTCATGTGACGAGTTACTATTCGTTCATGTGACGAGTTACTATTCGTTCATGTGACGAGTTACTATTCGTTCATGTGACGAGTTACTATTCGTTCATGTGACGAGTTACTATTCGTTCATGTGACGAGTTACTATTCGTTCATGTGACGAGTTACTATTCGTTCATGTGACGAGTTACTATTCGTTCATGTGACGAGTTACTATTCGTTCATGTGACGAGTTACTATTCGTTCATGTGACGAGTTACTATTCGTTCATGTGACGAGTTACTATTCGTTCATGTGACGAGTTACTATTCGTTCATGTGACGAGTTACTATTCGTTCATGTGACGAGTTACTATTCGTTCATGTGACGAGTTACTATTCGTTCATGTGACGAGTTACTATTCGTTCATGTGACGAGTTACTATTCGTTCATGTGACGAGTTACTATTCGTTCATGTGACGAGTTACTATTCGTTCATGTGACGAGTTACTATTCGTTCATGTGACGAGTTACTATTCGTTCATGTGACGAGTTACTATTCGTTCATGTGACGAGTTACTATTCGTTCATGTGACGAGTTACTATTCGTTCATGTGACGAGTTACTATTCGTTCATGTGACGAGTTACTATTCGTTCATGTGACGAGTTACTATTCGTTCATGTGACGAGTTACTATTCGTTCATGTGACGAGTTACTATTCGTTCATGTGACGAGTTACTATTCGTTCATGTGACGAGTTACTATTCGTTCATGTGACGAGTTACTATTCGTTCATGTGACGAGTTACTATTCGTTCATGTGACGAATTCAAAAACATGTCATACAGTATTAACTATTCATTTTTTTAAAGTGCAAATCATGTTTATATTATTGTTTTTGTTGCTGGTTAAAATGGACATGTCTATATTCTCCAAACCGTGATAAACAAATTTCAAAACCTCGATGTTTGACTATTATTATAAATATGTTAGGAAGAGCCCTTAGCCGTTAGCACAGCGGAAGCAATTAAACAAGAAGATAACAACCAGAAAATAGATAAACGACACAAGAATTTAACGTGGTTCGGCCCCAGTGGGGGGCCTAGTCCACCGGCTGCAACTAGGTTATTTTATTAAGCTCTGAACCATAAGATTACAATTACATATGAGGGGTATATATAGGAGGACAACTAGGGTTTCTTGCTTGTTGAACAAGGAAACCAATTTGGGCTTCCTAATCAATAAACAGAACCAGCAGGCCCGTAAGGCCTTCACAAACCCAACAATCTCCCACTTGAAGGCCTTGCGATAAATTTCAGCCCGCCATTCAAGCAAACAACATTCCCGTCATCCAGTAACTCCAGTAATCTTCAGATAAGCGAAATCTTCCAAGCCTTCGGTTCCAAGAACAAACTTAAACTTCAAAACAGAAGTTTCCCAAGTCTTCAATTCTCCATAAACAAGCTAAGATTTCAATAAAAACAGATAGGAACAGAAGTCTTCACAGGTCCAGCTCCCAAGAACAAACCAAACTTCAATCCATGCATCCAATGTATACCTAGTTGCAGCGGCCCTTTTCATCAGTTACCTGAAAGGCTCATTGAAGCTGTAAACCGCTCCAATACAGTCAGACACAACTGACTCTCAGTCAGACACAACTGACCAGTCACAATGACTCATCCTCAATCTCAACCGGCTCCTACTGATTTCAAATACCGGCTCCAGAGACTCCAGAGGAATAACAACACTCTCCACTAGCGGTAGCATCACAGGAGAGATTTCATTCGGAACCCTGGTCTTCAGAACTCAACGTCGATTTCAACATATGTCAACACACTCCTCGTGCTCCCACTGTTACAAAATCCCGTCCAAGTTCAAACCTCCGAATACGCTCGAACAGATTACCTGAAAGTCCCAGAGTCCTCTACCGCACACCAGACTCGTATAACTCTCGAATCCGCGAGCCAAGACTTTTCTCCGAAAGTTGGTTCAATTCTTCCGGTAGTGCAGTAATCTGCACACTCCAAAAGTCTAAACAACAGACCAGTGCTTCACTACAGTAGGTAACATAAAATGAAGCAAACCAAAATCTGTAACAAGAGTCTTCACTGCCTTCCAATGAGCCCCAATGCATCAACCCAGACACATTCTCATAAGCAGAATTTTATCAACCTCGGACGACTCTAAAATCCTAAGCACCTCATGCAACCCCACAAGTCAACTACGCACAACTCCCACTGTCCCTGTTATTCCAACCCAAAACCCTGTATATACCCGGTCGAACAAAGGCTTAACCCTAATCAACCTAATACCTTGTTTCAATGGACTAACTTCAAACAATGGTACTTATCTTCTTTTCTTTTCTAATCGATCAAGGTAATTTCACAACAACAAACTTAGTAACAACCACCCGCAAAAACCACATCCTAATCATGAATCAGAATAACCCGAGATACAACTCACACAATAAACTGAACAGAGTCAGTACCTGAACCTCTGATCAATGACGAACAAGCATGTCATGGTGGTAACCAAGAACAGTAGCCAATACCTCTCGAACAAGAAATACCAAAACAATGCTTTATCTTCCAATCGATCAATCAACACCGAAACCCCAAATCAGAAACCCGAACAGAAAATCTCAATCGGGTTTCTTTGAACAGATTTCAGATCTAAACACGGTTTCACAAGGTGGCGGTGGCTGACAGCAGCAATGACGGCTGCAACAGCGGCGACAGGCGGTTGATGGTAGTGAAACAACGGCGGAACAACAGCAAAACAGCTGCAAACCAGACCCCAGAAACAGATCGAAACAGGAAGAAGACGGCCAACAGCAGCAACAGCAAATAACAGCAGAACAGCAGCAGGCAGCGAACAATGGTTAAGAAACCCTAATCGCACACGGCTAGCAGTGGCAGCAGGCTGAACAGCAACGGCGGCTAATCTTTGCACAGTTGTGAGAGAAAAAACAACGAACAAGAGACAAAACCAAGTCCCTAATCGCGAATCACAGCTGTAGCAAATCAAAAAAATCAGATCTGAAGAGAACCTGATCAAACAGCAGCCACAACAGCCAAAAAACAGATCCAACCAAGGACAAAATCGAATCAAAACAGCCCTAGCTCTGATACCACTTGTTAGGAACAGCCTTAGCTTTAGCACAACGGAAGCAATTAAACAAGAAGATAACAACCAGAAAATAGATAAACGACACAAGAATTTAACGTGGTTCGGCCCCAGTGGGGGGCCTAGTCCACCGGCTGCAACTAGGTTATTTTATTAAGCTCTGAACCATAAGATTACAATTACAATGAGGGTATATATAGGAGGACAGCTAGGGTTTCTTGCTTGTTGAACAAGGAAACCAATTTGGGCTTCCTAATCAATAAACAGAACCAGCAGGCCCGTAAGGCCTTCACAAACCCAACAATCTCCCACTTGAAGGCCTTGCGATAAATTAATAAAACTAGATTAAACCCATGTGGTACGGGGCTGACGGAAAATGTAAATAAAAAGTAATTGATAGTTACAATATTATTCGTACTTTATGATAATATAAAAAACTGCAGATTACAATACAAATAATAAGATTATGATTAATGTTTTCCATGTTCCACTGTATCCATAAAGAAAGAAAAAACCACCTTAATCTGTATTAACAAGCATCAAGAACAGTGTGGTAAACAGTTCTTTGTTAATCTGTTAATGAACAATATACTTTGTCATGCTCAGCCTGCAACTGTTTCATATCATAAATGATTGAAATTTCATTGTCGATCAACCTGTTGCCATGGTAATGAAGACCTTTAGTGTTTGGATAAGGCATGCCAAAGCACGGTTTTGTAATTCTTCTGAAAAAGTTGTTCAATTCATCCAAAGCACGGTTTGTAATTCTTCTAGTTCAAGAGTGAGACCTGACATGATGAACACATAATCTTTAAGATTTATAAATTATTTATGTATTGTTGGTTATATAAAATAGCATTCATGAGAATGATGTGTAATCTTTAACACTTATTAATATAAGCATTATTGAGACAATGTCTCTCTATGTAGTCCTTTATCCTACGAAATACCCCAGGATGTTGGACATTAATCATTTTTCTTATCAATTTGATATGCAATACTATACATTTTGTGATTTTTTTATATCAATTATAGTAATTGTAGTTATAATGTAAATATAATGATTATCACTATAGAGTGACGGAGTAGAATAACTTAAGCTTACGCCAAACATAGAAAAATCACCTAGTGTTTTATGGATGATCCTTTCTCAGAGTAAAATATCTTTGGATAATCGTGACCATGTTTTGTCTCAAACATGGCGTGGTCTAATCAAACTATCAGACGTCAAAAGCATGACAAACAATGATCGCAGATAACTACCGGTTGCAGTTTCACTTGCTTCTATGATACAGTTAATGTATTCACTATCATCATCCAAAAGTCCCAATGCAAAGCAAGCCTCTTTATAAGTTTCATAGGTTTTTCCATTGTATTAGAATATCTTCATAGCACTTTGGGCCTTTTACTACATTCAACAGTATTCTTAAATAAAATAAGGGTCCTTTATTTGGAGAAACATGATGAAGTCTGCCAATAGCAAAGCCTCTATCCCTTCTTTCCCATGTTTTCGTATCGTCTTTCCAAACAAACTTTGAAGGGAATTGAGGATATGTTAATGTTTGAGCTAGTTCGTCTGTTTCATTGCATTTCATCCATTCAAGAAATTTCGTCGTGTTGGCAGATGGTTTTGAAGAACATAACCTGCAAAGGTCTCTGGATCAAAAATCACGTCCTGTTCATTAGGCAAATGGAAAGGTAACCTTTGAACTGGCGGATATCATAGCCGAATATTCTCCAAGACGCCTCACATGCAGAAACATATCTGATAATGATCCAATTACATTTTAGAAGTTTGAAACATATAGATGAATCATAGAGAAAATATAAGAGTAATAAATCACAACTACATTTACACATAATCATTCATGGCTATTATTATTACGTATGATAAAAGTAGTGTTGGATAACCTTCTTTCACGAAGACTGTAAATTTGCATTACCACATGGACCAAAATCATGAAATCTGTAATCAACTTGTACAATTGGGTATCAGTTGCTGAAATGAATTGATCAATATCACTTGGCTCCGGTAACTTGTGACCCTCTTTTAAAAAATAGACATATGTGGGTGTGAGGCAGACCAAGTTTCTGATATTTAATGGTGTGAACCTCTACACAATACACAAGAGAATATTATAAAGTTGAATTAACGCGGGAGATATATTTTAACGTAAAAGATTATTATAAAGAAAATAGATGTTTCTCCCGGACCAAAAATATACCCCTCTTTCAAAAATTTGATAAAGCGGTCCAGTTTGATTTTGAAAATCCGGGCTAGATACTCTGCTCTGTCTTCAGGACTTATCAATTGACATCCATTGCCCATAAATCTTGATCTCAAGACAAAATATGGGTGTCATTAGCGCATACCATAATGAATGAGGTAGCTTTGTGGTGATATCTTCCGGAACCCCTATGGCTAAGAAGAGCAAGGCAATCCACGGGGCAAAAAAGAAATTAACCCTGATCGGGTGGTAGTATTCTCTTCGAACCGCTTCAAAGTAAAAGATGACTTTTAAAAGGTAGGCTGAGGCAACAACAGCGAAAAGAAGGATGGATAAAACTAATAACGTGTAGTTCACCCGAGGCCAAAATTTTCCACATTATCGCTACTAACGCTGAGACGTATACCAAATGATGAGATAGGATAACGGAGAGAAAAGGCCACTTTTTATTTTCAGACAATTATTTCTTTTAAAAGCTGTAAAACCAAACAATTCATGACAAGGTAAATCAAGAGGTTGTAAGTGACTAAAGATGTTACATGTCATTTTTGAACCATTCACTCATTCTAATGGTTGTGACTGTTAGACACAAGATTTTCAGGATCAGAATTAGTTCATCATTTCCTTGGTTACAATGATCTCATCTTTGGCAGCAAGAAAAGAATCAGCTCAATTTCAAGGCCTTGATTTAGTTACCAAAATTAGAGCATTTGTTCTTGTATAAATAGGGTCGTTTACTCATTGTAATGATCATCACAAAACATTAATAAAAATCACCTTTTCAGTTTATATATCTTGTCAGTGACCTCCTTTCAAGTACTACTATGATCATTCACATGTTATGCATGAACAGCATTCAAAGTAAACACACATATTGATTTGCGTTCGTGTTTAGAAAGTTATGGCAAACTATGGCTCTAGAGGTTGATCTAGAGGATTGCAACCAGTTTTCCATATCTGCTCATCTAGGCAATCACAGACAAATAGGCACAGATACCATTAACTGAACACCTTACATTCGATTAGTAAACTGCGTTTTGTAATACCTCAGGCATACCTCATTAGGGTCTCTCAAGCTCCATAAATTTATACACTTGATATTACTCCCTCCGTCCCATATTAAGTGTCCTAGTTTGACTTTTTGAGTCTTTTTCTTTCAACTTTGACCGTAAATATTTTTGTTTGTGTTATGTAACACTTGATATAACATATATGAATTGATTGAGTTTTAAATGTATTTTATTAATATAATTCATCAACTAATATATAACACAAACAAAGTAATATGGGAAAAGTAGCCTATGCGTTGTATTATATATGGCACACAATAGAGGGAAACTGTTCTTCAGCTCTCCTTGAAACATTTCTGCCAACCAAATATCTTTCCACCATATTCGAACTCTTCAGGTTCCCTCTCTCTCTCTATATATATATATATATACAACATCTATTGGTCCTATTTGCTGCTCACTTACAAGTTACAAGTTACAGTTTTTTAGTCATTAGTGTTGGAAGTTTTTAATATCAAAACATGTAGAAGTCAGATAGTGTATTATTTGGGTCAAAATAATGAGTTTTAGTTATTGGGTCAATTAGAAAACGGGCTATTCTTATTTGGGCCGTAGGCCAACAAACCCTGTGTATAAGAATAAATCCCTGTGTCGTTTAGAAAAGAAACGGTGCCAACTATTGCTAGGTAACAGTTATGGCGGTTTACAAAGAAACTGCAATACACGCCTATGTTATCAATTTCGGTGATATATATATATGTCCATAGGCGTATGTAAAAACTAACCCATATTCAGTAATAATATATATCGTTTGGGTTCATCCTTTGTTTCTTGTTCTTATAGTTATGTTTTGATTCTTGATTATGGATTGACAATGATTCCTGGGACAATATATGTGTATTAATTGGCGCAAAATCTCACCGACTTTTATATTGTTGCTGTCTTCATTTCCGTATCATAAAGTAATTTTTTTTCTGGGTAACCGTAGTTAAGTGCTGAACAGCTACAATGTTACATCCGCAGTGACAGAGCAATTCCTTCTTCAAATATTGATCTGCATTATGCTCACTGTTCCCGCAATTTAGAAAAGTGTAAAATCTGTGATGATATGATACCCAAAAAGCACGCAGAAGAACATTACTTGAGCACCCATGCTCCGGTATGTCCACCTCTAAAAGCATTATTAATTAGTTAACTAAATTCGTATCTGTACCAAAGTGTTTTTATAGTCAATCAAAATTAACTTTTATTACTGTATATATTAATAGAGAAAATGTCACAAATGGTCCCTGTGGTTGTGTATTCGCATTTTGTCCCCTGTGTTTTTTTTCCGTTGCAAACAGTCCCTTAGTTTTTCATTCTCGTTGCTAGCAGTCCCTGACACTAACTTCCGTTAGGTTTAGGCATTAAACCCCTCACGTGCATACCACGTGAGGGCATTTTGGTCCATTTTGTAACTGCAGGGACTATTTATGATAAACACATAACATCTTCAATCATCATCATCTTCATAGGCATCATCAAGAAAACCAATCATCATCAGGAACCCACCCAGATCACAGAACACAAAATTTTACTCCTAATTTCTAATAATTCAAAGTCAAACTCCCTAATTCATAAAAAATCAATATACATTAAAACCCAATTTGAAGTGTTAAACATCTAAAATGAGTATCAACATATAAAACACAATTAAAACCCAACCCAAAGATCCGACAAAAACATAAACCTTTCAAATTTATCACCACAATAACAGATATTTGAGCCTAACACAAGCACGAGATTGTATATATACAACAAGCCTAATAAAATCTGTAGAAATCATTGGGAAATCACAGGAAAGACCATAATAGTGGTCTTGTAAACCAAATAAAACACTAGTACAAATTTGTAAAGATTCCCACATGTATACAAAAAATTCAATCCATCCAAAGCTATTCACTTTAACTAATGTATATATGTCTTTCCCAGCACCCTTTCAAACCTACCTGAAACACCCCCTTTTTTCAGGCGACCATCGCAAGCGAAAGATTATCCGGGCTATAAACCTACAATACATGAAGCCCATCTCTCTCTCTCTCAAAACCTCCCAACACCACCCTCCAGCCATCGCACCCATCAATGAAAAAAATAGAAAAATGAGCCGCCGGCAGCCGGAATTGCTAGGCCGGATCAGTTTTCTTCTTCTATGATTTTCGTATTGCTTATGTCTCACAAACTACTAGTTATAGCTTTAATCATCATCATCATCATCATTTTAATCATCATCACCATCATCATTGTCGCAGTCTTGGGTTTTTTTCCCCCTTCTTATTATGATGTTAGGTGCAATAATGGTGATGATTAAATAGATTTGTGATTGTGGATTTGAAACATACTTACAGATTTAGAAATATATATATAAATATAGATAGTGCCTGACTGCCTGTGATTACGAAGGATACACATACACAAGTGATGACTATATAATTGGTGTAAGAGTATATATAGATGCAAATGAATATGATATAAACTACACACATTATATTATATTTGTATATTTATATTTATTTTTATACATGTATATAAATATATATATTAATTATAATATGTGTTTATCACAAATAGTCCATGCAGTTACAAAATGGACCAAAATGCCCTCACGTGGTATGCACGTGAGGGGTTTAACGGCTAAAACTAACGGAAGTTAGTGTCAGGGACTGCTGGCAACGAGAATGAAAAACCAAGGGACTGTTTGCAACGAAAAAAAAGCACATGGGGCAAAATGCGAATACCAACAACCACAGGGACCATTTGTGACATTTTCTCTATTAATATACTAGTGTAACTGTTGTTGGAACAGGTATCTTGTTCATTATGCGGTGAGTCAATGGAGCGTCCGGACCTAACTGTACACGAAGGCGAAAAGTGTCCTTTAAGAATCGTTACTTGTGATTATTGTGAATTTCCTTTGCCTGCAATTGACCTAGTTGAGCATCAGGTAATTACCAAAGTTCCCTTAACATACCAAACCGACCGTTCTGCATGTATTTAACATATGCTGTATACTATGTCATTAAAATATCAGGAAGTTTGTGGAAATAGGACTGAAGTTTGTCAGCTCTGCAACCGATATATCAGACTACGTGATAGAATTGCACATGAAGTTGCGTGTGATGTTGTTCCAGAAAATACTGCAGAAACCTCCAGGTTTAAAAACCTCAACAAAAAAAGAAAATCTTTATTACAGAGTACTATTTGTTTATTTTCTACATCTCTGGGAAGTTCTATGTTTGCTTGAGGCTAGAAAACACCACAAGAATTTTCTACAAGAAAACTTATGTTGTTTTAGGCTTCCTTATTTTCAGAGAATATCACATAACAGTTAACCAAGAGGCATAGAAAAGTAAGCATGACGCTATAATTATAACCTTATGTGCTATATATGTTTAACACTACAATAAATTGCTCAGAAGTACACGGTTTTATAGCCATATCCACACAAGTAAAAACATGTATAAATTTTTAGTTCACGGTCATAAAAACTGTGGACAAAAGAGGCGTTACAAAATTATATAAAGTCCACGGTTTTTTATGTAAACATATTATAAAATGCTAACGGTATTTACTGTGAACAAATGGGTGTAATGTCCACAGGAAATGGCGTGGACAAATATCTAAAAATCTTCACTAAAGTTAGCGTGGACAAAATTTGAAATACACAGAAATAAGTGTGGACATAATTTTAGGCTTTTCACAGACATTAGCGTGAACAAAATTTTGAGGTGCTTACAAAAATTAGCGTGAAATTTGAAATACACAGAAATAAGTGTGGACATAATTTTAGGCTTTTCACAGACATTAGCGTGAACAAAATTTTGAGGTGCTTACAAAAATTAGCGTGAACAAAATTTTAAGGTGTCACAAAAATCAGCGTGGACAATTAGTGAAGTCGTCCATAAAAATAAGACTATCCATACATCATGCATACAAAAACAAAACTGAATTTTTCTGGGAAAAAAAAAGTCAAAACAGGATTTAAGAAACAATTCCATACATTCATTTAACATCTTTTACAACTATTTTACAGGATTTTAGAAACAATTCCATATATTCATTTTACAAAAACAATTATTCAGGATAATTCTTAACATCTTTACAGATCCACTAACAGTACCTGGAAGAAGAAAAAAAGTACATCAAAATATAAAATTTGCATAAACCAGTTGCTCCTTTGATTGGTTGATAAAATTCGTTAACAGGTACCAGAATCTTTTCACCCTCTTTTAGCTTGAAAACATCTTTTGCCCTGAGTTTTTCTTGCCTGATAATCAAGTGTATGACCAGTTAAGAAAGAATAAGTTATTATTAGTGATACTACACATTAATTTACCTATTATCTCAAGCCAAGATAATAATACTATGTAACTACTAATAACCTGGCCTCTAAGGCTCTAAGCCAAGATAAATATTACTGAACAAGCAATGTCTCCGTTGTCTTTGTGTTCATTTGCTTATTAATAAAAGCTTGTTTTTCTGCAAAAAAACGACTGCAAAAACAGATCAGATTCTTATACTATACAAATGTATTACTTAATACTATGTCAAGAAGGTACGTATTCACGAAAACATCGAATTTTACTATAGTTAAGTAAGTGTAAAAAACTGTTCTGGAATTAAGGTTGTAGTAGGATCCCTTAAAAGCTCTAATAACATTCCGAAAGCGTTATTTGATATGCCGCCAATACATTTGACATGATACAAATGTAAAGTGAAAGATAAATTTGTATATTCTCTTCCTCATGTTCAATTCTTTTGGCAGACTCACCTTCAAAAGTTGAATCCATTACTTCTTCGCCATTTAAAGGCATAGAACTAACACCTAAGGCATCACGAATTAAACCTCTTATGTCATCTTGAGAAAAAACAGTTTCTCGACTAATACCAGACTCTGATAGCAAAATGATAAACTGACTCGACTCCGTTTTTGAAAATGTTGCTTGCTATCGGAGCCGTAATCCAACTTTTATCCATATTTAAGTATACCTAAAAATTATAGTAATAAAAAAGATATAGATACAGAATATTGAAGCTGAGATAAAATTATAGAAACCTATAGATACAGAATATTGAAGCTGATATAGAATTATAGAAACCTATAGATACAGAATATTGAAGCTGAGATAAAATTATAGAAACCTATAGATACAGAATATTGAAGCTGATATAGAATTATAGAAACCTATAGATACAAAAATTGAAGCTGAGATAAAATTATAGAAACCTATAGATACAGAATATTGAAGCTGAGATAAAATTATAGAAACCTATAGATACAGAATATTGAAGCTGATATAGAATTATAGAAACCTATAGATACAAAAAGAGATAACAAAGTAGACCTATAGATACATAAATAGATAAATACATATATAGATAGATACAGAAATCGATAGATACAAACCAGAGAAAAAATTGCAACCGGAGTGACGGGGAAGGAAAGTACAATGGCGATTGGAGTAACAACGATTGACGGCGATTGGAGTAACAACGGCGATCAGCAACGATTGGCGGCGATTGGAGTAACAGCGGCGATCAGCAACGATTGGCGGCGATTGGAGTAACAACGGCGATCAGCAACGATTGACGGCGATTGGAGTAACAACGGCGATCAGCAACGATTGGCGGCGATTGGAGTATCAACTGTGATTGGCGGTTAATCAGCCACGATGAAGAAAACCTAGGTGAATGGAGTATTAATAAAATTATAAAACTGAAAGGATTTAATAAAAGAGAAACGGTGATCGGAGTTAATTGGAGGAGGCGGTGATCGGATTGTCTTATGCTCCAGGTGATTGTGGGCCTTATTTTTATTTTATAAAATACTATATTAATTTGTATAAAAGAATAAGTCCACCGTTTAATAAAATACTAGTTTGGTTAAATAGTTTAAAAAAAAAAATTTTGATTGATTAAATTATGTCCACGGTTTTTAGAGTGTTTATATAGAAGAATTATAAGTCAACATAATGAAAAAAGCTCACGATTAAGGTAGTGGATTAAAAGACACAAATTTCTTCACAGTTTATAATATAAATTTAAATGAAATATTTGTTCACGGTTTTAATTGTGGGAAATACATTTTTTTTCCACAGAATTTATCGTGGACTTATTTACAACTTTTATTCACGCACATCGATGTACATACTATAATGACCGTATACAATTTTACAACACAATAAACCGTGAATAATATTTGAAAAATCTACACTCATTAAAACCGTGAATAAATAACCGTGACAAATCATAGTTTTTTTTTGTAGGGTAACATAATGGAATATTCTAAGTTTTGTTATGTAATGCATCCCGTAGAAAGATTTGAATATGAAATCCTTTTTGTTAAAGGTGTGCACGAAGCATGTACAAGTAGTAACCCAGTAATCTATACGTTGTACGACTAGATTGAGTTTGGCGATTATGGAAATTTTTCTTGCTTACACATCATGCTCAAATCTATGTACATCTTTTGAAATTTTTTTTCTTTTTTTTTTGTTTAAGAAATCAATGGTTGTGCTCCTTAAATATCTTGCTGCCTTTGAGCCCACTAGCAGTGTCATCACTCACCATGATGCAAATCAGTGAGTTATGAACACTAAGATTTTTTTTTTATGAGACCATCGTGTAGATTAATCTTCTAAATGTTTAATAATTTAACAGCATTCTTTCATATGAGCTTATATATAATAAAATCTATACTATACATATATCTATAAACCCTTATAAAACATATTGAAACTCTATTTTAAGTAATTTAAGCATTTTTTTCAATATCCCCATATTGCCCTAATTCACACATTACCTCTAATTCTATATCTCTAAACACAATTAGACAAACACCCTACCAAGATCTAACACACAGTCACTTCTTTCTCTCCTTCTATTTACACACACGCATATCAATTCCTCCCCCACTGTTTTGTATTATCATCACCGTTTAACCGCCGCAACGCGCGGGCACCAACCCTCGTATAAAAGATATGATTTTTTATTTTTAGAAATTAAGCACTTTTTCCAGTATTTCCATAATACCCCTACTTAAACATAAAACTCTTATATACTCTCATTTCCCCATTCTCTCTAATCATTACACACTCTCATCGACCTTCTATCACCCTCCGCCGCCGCCCTCCTTCTCCACCGCCTCCCTCGATCTCCACCACCGCCTCCCTTTTATATTGTCCTCACCTTCTAGCCGCCGCAACGCGCGGGCACTATGCTCGTATTTATAAACAAACTGCTTTTCTATTTTAGGAAATTCAACACTTTTTTATACCTAAAATACCCTTATACTTAAACAACCCTAATATCTTTACTCCTTATCTACCTTTTTTTTATATTACATTATAATCACACCTTTATCGCTACCGCCACTACTGCCGCCACCCGTACCGACCACCGCCACCAACCGTCGTCGTTACCGCCGCTAGTATATAAAAAAGATCGTACTTAAGTTATACATGTATGAATCCTGTCTAATTCAAATCTTTTGTCTTTCCAAATGTGTTTTTGTTTTGTAAAAATTTATGACACTAAAAGTTATATATTATATTTTATATATATTTTTTTTTTGTAAAGTTAGTTTCGATTCAGACGTGCTGGAGGCAATTTTAACCAACAAATCGCTGGACCTCCAACCCCCTCCTCATGGAAAATACCTTGAGATGAGAAACCCAAGACTCGAACCTGAGACCTTGGGAAAAACTCACCTCCGGGACCCACATAGTGGATTTAGAAGATATCCCTGGCCAGGGCGGTACCACATGGGGGGCAAAGGGGGCAATGCCCCCTCAAAATTTAGATTTTGTCATGTATTTTAAATTTTTCATCGATTTTTAAAAATTTCTTATAGGTTTTTAACATTTTGACCCCTTTTATATTTATTTTTCACGGATTTTTTAATTTTGCCCTGGTATCTGATGACTATCAATTAGTACGAAATAGTTCAACATGAGGTGTCAATATAAACATAATTCATTAAGTCAAAGACGGTCTACATATATTAGACATTACATTTGTATGGGAACTTTTTTTTTTTTTGAACGTTAGCTAGTGAGGAGTAGTACACGGGAAAAGTCTGAAACGATCGAGCATACAACAAATTACAAAGATTGTAAGAAACAAAAGTTATTCTGGCCAAGCAATGTGGCATCTCGAGTGCAATACATTTACGCAACAAGTATGAAAGTCAGAAACTGATTTATTTGGATATAAGATCAAATAGTCAGCTGAAAGGATGTGGCAGGTAGCATTAGGATCTGCTACTATAGTTGGATATTCTAAATATTGGATAACTGATGCATGTTACTTCTTACCAAATAGGTTTGATAACAAGAGTCATATGATTACATGTTAGGTATAATTTGAGTAAACTGGGAGGTTAAATATTTAGGAGACATAATAACGCACTATGTTTCCGCCTGAGCAGCTGAGCTCATTTTGTAGTTCTTCTCCAATTTTTAGGATCACTTTTGCTACTTTTTGCTACTGTCCGAATACTTATTGGCCCGCAAAGAACACCAGCCTTGCAAATTTGGGATTCGGTTTTACGCTTATCCAATACTATTTCGAATATAGAAATACGATTGTTGTCTAATAAGTACTAACATAATGTAGTACTGATTTCAAACTTCACATGTTAGCAGAATTAAAGAGATTCCCTCTTTGAGGCTTGGAGAGATTTTTGCACATGCACACGTAGAGATTGACACGGAGGCCTCTAGGGAAAAAGTTTTGCAGTTGCTCAGTTAGCTTTTTTGGTTTTGCGAGGATTGGGACAGTTGGTCATACACATGATATTGGGTCAGTTTGCCTTTGCTTAAAACCTATACTTTCGTGAATAATCTCTTACATTCAAGGTACAATTTTTAAACCCTTGACATTCATATATAGTTAATTTTACCATCAAATTTATTGTGTTACATTCCTCCTTACAGTCTTTTACGTAACAATGTAAGGAAGCTATTTTGAGAGGAACTCCATTTGACGGCCCAACCGCACGGCTTATGAGATTCCAGTGGATGCAGCCCCACCAGCACAGCTGCTACAACTGCTGGTGATCCCGACCTTTATCTTTGGAGGCTCCTTTATCTTTGCTGATGTACATAATACCTCGACTATCATTTAGCGTGTCACACCCCGTTGTAGCGGAAATACAGGGTTAACAAAAAATTGCGTACTAATCAGAAGGTAAATAGAGATTACATCCATTAATCCAAATACGAGTTTATTACAAGTATAATCGTTCAGATGTGGACCCCAATACACGGATACAAACTATCCTCAATTGGAAATGGGCCCACTTAATACAATAATAACATTTGGACAGTCTAGTACAATTAGGACTAATAATACGATAGTCCTCAGAAGTCTGACGCTAATTGTACGTCCAAAGTTCAAATGATGGCTTCTAAAATGCCATATACGCTTCCAATACTTACTGTTGGTTCCCTGAAAAGCATGAAATTTGAGAGGATCAACTATCGAAATAGTTGGTGAGTTTACAGTGTGTTTGACTAAAAGACCAGTCGTCATTGGGAGCACACAATGACATGTAGTTATTTAAGACAAGACAGCCGGGATCAATATCCGACAATATTATAACAAGACAGCCGGGATCACATATCCGACACCATATTTCCAATATGTCTCGCACAGGATTTCCCTTCTAATATGGGGTGCGGACCAGAACAAAGACAGTCAGGCACTAAATCTGACAAGACAACCATTTGGATCTCAAAATGGTAATAACTACATAAGGGGGATCATTTTAGTTCGTCAAACACGAAGAACAATTTAGTCAGCCGACAACATGGCAAGTCAAAGTCATTTAGTTCAATATTTCATAACACATGTATACACATTTTCAGACAGCCGTCAACATGGCAAGACATAAGACAAATGATTTAATTTACCAAATCTCATGGCATAGACAAAGACAAATCATTTATAAAGTAGTCGTGTATACAGTACATGCTTTTCAGGCCCAAAGTAAAAGGAAAAAGGGCGCCATAAACTCACCTTAGCGATCACAGAGCTAAAAGTATGAGCAGTCTGAGAATAAGAGCAGTCTAGTCTCCACGTCTATCCAAAACCTAGGATATGAGCACGAATGGTGAGGATCAAATCTCACGACGACAAGTATCCTACGTACAACTACTTAGCTATCAATCCTAGAATGCCTCGACCAAGTGTGATTTAATGTTCAATATATACTTGACTCAAGTTCGTCTTTTATTACTAAATTTGGATGGAAAGTCAAAAGTTTCAGCAAGTTACCACTGCGCCGCAGTGAGCCAGAACCATGCTCACTGCGCCGCAGTGGGCTAAATCGAACCAGGGACCAGTACATTGGCACTGCGCCGCAGTGAGGAAGGGCTGTGCCCACTGCGCCGCAGTGGCCACCTCCTGCGCCGCAGTGAGCCAGAACCATCTCACTGCGCCGCAGTGAGCCAGAACCATGCTCACTGCGCCGCAGTGAGCCAGAACCATGCTCACTGCGCCGCAGTGAGCCAGAACCATGCTCACTGCGCCGCAGTGAGCAGAACATGCCACTGCGCCGCAGTGAGCCAGAACCATGCTCACTGCGCCGCAGTGAGCCAGAACCATGCCACTGCGCCGCAGTGAGCCAGAACCATGCTCACTGCGCCGCAGTGAGCCAGAACCATGCCACTGCGCCGCAGTGAGCCAGAACCATGCTCACTGCGCCGCAGTGAGCCAGAACATGCTCACTGCGCCGCAGTGAGCCAGAACCATGCTCACTGCGCCGCAGTGAGCCAGAACCATGCCACTGCGCCGCAGTGAGCCAGAACCATGCTCACTGCGCCGCAGTGAGCCAGAACCATGCTCACTGCGCCGCAGTGAGCCAGAACCATGCTCACTGCGCCGCAGTGAGCCAGAACCATGCCACTGCGCCGCAGTGAGCCAGAACCATGCCACTGCGCCGCAGTGAGCCAGAACCATGCCACTGCGCCGCAGTGAGCCAGAACCATGCTCACTGCGCCGCAGTGAGCCAGAACATGCCACTGCGCCGCAGTGAGCCAGAACCATGCTCACTGCGCCGCAGTGAGCCAGAACCATGCTCACTGCGCCGCAGTGAGCCAGAACCATGCTACTGCGCCGCAGTGAGCCAGAACCATGCTCACTGCGCCGCAGTGAGCCAGAACCATGCTCACTGCGCCGCAGTGAGCCAGAACCATGCTCACTGCGCCGCAGTGAGCCAGAACCATGCTCACTGCGCCGCAGTGAGCCAGAACCAGCTCACTGCGCCGCAGTGAGCCAGAACCATGCTCACTGCGCCGCAGTGAGCCAGAACCATGCTCACTGCGCCGCAGTGAGCCAGAACCATGCTCACTGCGCCGCAGTGAGCCAGAACCATGCTCACTGCGCCGCAGTGAGCCAGAACCATGCTCACTGCGCCGCAGTGAGCCAGAACCATGCCACTGCGCCGCAGTGAGCCAGAACCATGCTCACTGCGCCGCAGTGAGCCAGAACCAGCTCACTGCGCCGCAGTGAGCCAGACCATGCTCACTGCGCCGCAGTGAGCCAGAACCATGCTCACTGCGCCGCAGTGAGCCAGAACCATGCTCACTGCGCCGCAGTGAGCCAGAACCATGCTCACTGCGCCGCAGTGAGCCAGAACCATGCTCACTGCGCCGCAGTGAGCCAGAACCATGCTCACTGCGCCGCAGTGAGCCAGAACCATGCTCACTGCGCCGCAGTGAGCCAGAACCATGCTCACTGCGCCGCAGTGAGCCAGAACCATGCTCACTGCGCCGCAGTGAGCCAGAACCATGCTCACTGCGCCGCAGTGAGCCAGAACCATGCTCACTGCGCCGCAGTGAGCCAGAACCATGCTCACTGCGCCGCAGTGAGCCAGAACCATGCTCACTGCGCCGCAGTGAGCCAGAACCATGCCACTGCGCCGCAGTGAGCCAGAACCATGCTCACTGCGCCGCAGTGAGCCAGAACCATGCTCACTGCGCCGCAGTGAGCCAGAACCATGCTCACTGCGCCGCAGTGAGCCAGAACCATGCTCACTGCGCCGCAGTGAGCCAGAACCATGCTCACTGCGCCGCAGTGAGCCAGAACCATGCTCACTGCGCCGCAGTGAGCCAGAACCATGCTCACTGCGCCGCAGTGAGCCAGAACCATGCTCACTGCGCCGCAGTGAGCCAGAACCATGCTCACTGCGCCGCAGTGAGCCAGAACCATGCTCACTGCGCCGCAGTGAGCCAGAACCATGCTCACTGCGCCGCAGTGAGCCAGAACCATGCTCACTGCGCCGCAGTGAGCCAGAACCATGCTCACTGCGCCGCAGTGAGCCAGAACCATGCTCACTGCGCCGCAGTGAGCCAGAACCATGCTCACTGCGCCGCAGTGAGCCAGAACCATGCTCACTGCGCCGCAGTGAGCCAGAACCATGCTCACTGCGCCGCAGTGAGCCAGAACCATGCTCACTGCGCCGCAGTGAGCCAGAACCATGCTCACTGCGCCGCAGTGAGCCAGAACCATGCTCACTGCGCCGCAGTGAGCCAGAACCAGCTCACTGCGCCGCAGTGAGCCAGAACCATGCTCACTGCGCCGCAGTGAGCCAGAACCATGCTCACTGCGCCGCAGTGAGCCAGAACCATGCTCACTGCGCCGCAGTGAGCCAGAACCATGCTCACTGCGCCGCAGTGAGCCAGAACCAGCTCACTGCGCCGCAGTGAGCCAGAACCATGCTCACTGCGCCGCAGTGGCCAGAACCAGCTCACTGCGCCGCAGTGAGCCAGAACCATGCTCACTGCGCCGCAGTGAGCCAGAACCAGCTCACTGCGCCGCAGTGAGCCAGAACCATGCTCACTGCGCCGCAGTGAGCCAGAACCAGCTCACTGCGCCGCAGTGAGCCAGAACCATGCTCACTGCGCCGCAGTGAGCCAGAACCATGCTCACTGCGCCGCAGTGAGCCAGAACCATGCTCACTGCGCCGCAGTGAGCCAGAACCATGCCACTGCGCCGCAGTGAGCCAGAACCATGCTCACTGCGCCGCAGTGAGCCAGAACCATGCTCACTGCGCCGCAGTGAGCCAGAACCATGCTCACTGCGCCGCAGTGAGCCAGAACCATGCTCACTGCGCCGCAGTGAGCCAGAACCATGCTCACTGCGCCGCAGTGAGCCAGAACCATGCTCACTGCGCCGCAGTGAGCCAGAACCATGCTCACTGCGCCGCAGTGAGCCAGAACCATGCTCACTGCGCCGCAGTGAGCCAGAACCATGCCACTGCGCCGCAGTGAGCCAGAACCATGCTCACTGCGCCGCAGTGAGCCAGAACCATGCTCACTGCGCCGCAGTGAGCCAGAACCATGCTCACTGCGCCGCAGTGAGCCAGAACCATGCTCACTGCGCCGCAGTGAGCCAGAACCATGCTCACTGCGCCGCAGTGAGCCAGAACCATGCTCACTGCGCCGCAGTGAGCCAGAACCATGCTCACTGCGCCGCAGTGAGCCAGACCAGCTCACTGCGCCGCAGTGAGCTAATAGTCTACGTCATAAGGATACGTCTAATTGAACCATATCAAATGTTCAATTAACTAATAATTTCCACGTCATAATCTCTAAATTAGACGAAATTATAATAATGATCGAGATTAGGACTAACCCGTTGTTAATAAATTACGAGTTGTCACAGCATCCCCGACTTCTAAGGATTTCGTCCCGAAATCAAGTCTTGCTTAGTAAAGAGATGAGGATACTTATCCTTCATATAATCCTCACGTTCCCAAGTCGAGTCTGGTCCGTGTTTCGAGTTCCAACGAACTTTGACCAACTTGATACGACTTCGTCTAAGCTGTTTGAGTTGTTGGTCTATAATTTCAACAGGCTCCTCTACAAATTGAAGAGAGTCATTCACTTGCAACTCTTCCATAGGTACAACCAATGTTTCATCAGTTAAACATTTCTTTAGATTCGATATATGAAATGTGGGATGAACATGTTCAAGCTCCTGGGGTAAATTGAGCTTATAAGCCACAGAACCAATCCTTCGAACAATTTCGAATGGTCCGATATAACGGGGACTAAGTTTTCCTCTCATGCCAAAGCGTGCAGTGCCTTTCCAAGGTGACACTTTCAACATAACTTTATCACCCACTTGAAACTCAAGGGGTTTCCTTCTACGATCTGCATAGCTCTTCTGGCGATCCTGAGCCGCCTTCAGCCGTGCCCTAATTTCAACAATCTGGTCAGTAGTCTTCTGAACCAGTCCATACTTGTACAAACGACGCTCACCAGCATCAAGCCAACAAACACTTTATGCTTGTGTGGTAGCTGTTATTATATGAAAATTCAGCTAACGGCAAAAAGGTATCCCAGCTACCTTTGAAATCGATAACACATGCACGAAGCATGTCTTCTAACGTCTGAATGGTACGCTCACTTTGCCCGTCCGTCTGTGGATGGTAAGCCGTACTCAATTTCAACTGAGTGCCCAAAGTGTCTTGAAAATATCTCCATGATTGAGAAGTAAAACGACCATCACGATCCGAGATAATAGACACAGGAACGCCATGAAGTGACACGATCTTCTCGATATATAATTGAGACAATTTCTTTATTTTCCAATTCTCCCGTATGGGAATGAAGTGTGCAGACTTCGTCAATCGGTCAACAATGACCCAAATAGTATCGTAACCCTTCAAGGTTCAAGGTAACTTCGTAATGAAGTCCATAGTAATCTGTTCCCATTTCCAGTCAGGAATTTGGGGTTGCTGGAGCAGCCCAGAAGGCTTTTGGTGCTCTGCCTTAACCATTGAACAATTTAAACACTTTGAAACATACGTGGCGATATCTCTTTTCATACCAGGCCACCAATAAAAATCCTTTAACCCATGGTACATTTTGTCAGCACCAGGATGGATTGAATACCTAGATCGATGACTCTCGTTCATCAAGAGTTCTCTAAGTCCATTATACTTGGGAATCCACACTCTGCCTTGACATGTCGGATCCCATCGCCATCCAATTCAAATAACCGTTCGGCATTCCACAATGCTTCCTTCTCGATACGCCCTGGTTGTAAGGCCTCATTCTGATCATCTAAGACTCTATCCCTTAATGATGAGCCAAGGTAAGAACTTGCTCTTGTTATGACAGATAGTGAAATTCTATCTTTTCGACTTAGCGCGTCAGCAACAACATTTGCTTTACCGGGATGATATTTGAGTTCACAATCATAATCACTGAGTAATTCTACCCATCGCCTTTGTCTCATATTCAGCATTTTCTGATCGAAGATGTGCTGAAGACTTTTGTGATCTGTGAATACCGTACACTTTGTACCATACAAGTAGTGCCTCCAAATCTTTAAGGCAAAAACAACCGCTCCGAGTTCAAGATCGTGGGTTGTGTAATTCTTTTCGTGGGTTTTTAGTTGTCTGGAAGCGTAAGCAATGACCTTACCCTCCTGCATAAGTACACATCCCATTCCCTGATGTGATGCGTCACAGTATACCACGAAGTTTTCAATTCCATTCGGTAACGCTAAAATAGGAGCATTACATAGCTTGTCTTTCAACGTTTGAAATGCTTCTTCCTGGGCATCCTGCCAAATAAATTCCTTAGCCTTTTGAGTTAACAACGTCAAAGGTTGAGCAACCTTTGAGAAGTTCTCAATAAATCTCCTATAATATCCAGCCAATCCAAGAAACTGGCGTATTTCTGTCGGAGTCTTAGGGGCTTCCCACTTCTTTATTGCTTCAATCTTAGATGGATCTACGTGGATCCCATCTCTGTTCACTACATGACCCAAGAAGTGTACTTCCCTAATCCAGAATTCACATTTTGAATTTCGCGTACAACTTTTGATCCTTGAGTAGTTGCAGAATGGTTCTCAGATGACCTTCATGTTCGTCTTTATTCCTTGAGTATATCAGTATGTCGTCAATGAATACAATGACAAACTTGTCAAGATACGGTCGACATACTCGATTCATTAAGTCCATAAACACAGCAGGTGCATTGGTTAAGCCAAACGGCATAACCAAAAACTCATAATGTCCGTAGCGAGTTCTGAAGGCTGTTTTAGGAATGTCCGTCTCTCTGACTCTGAGTTGATGATACCCAGATCTGAGATCAATCTTGGAAAAGTGTGATGCCCCTTCCAATTGGTCAAACAAGTCGTCAATACGAGGTAAAGGGTACCTGTTCTTGACAGTCAACTTGTTCAGTTCTCTGTAATCAATACACATACGCATAGAGCCGTCTTTCTTCTTCACAAATAGGATCGGAGCTCCCCAAGGTGATGAACTTGGACGAATTAGTCCTTTAGCTAACAACTCTTGAAGTTGTTCGGACAATTCTTGCATTTCTGATGGCGCGAGACGATAGGGTGCCTTGGCCACGGGTGCAGCTCCAGGGACCAAATCTATTCCAAACTCAACTGGCCTGTGAGGTGGAAGTCCCATCAAATCTTCAGGAAACACCTCTGGAAAATCTCTAACTACTGGAATATCCTTCATGTCTTTATCCTTTGATTTTCTTTCTACTACTAATGCTAAGAAAGCAGGGTGTTCTTTTTGTAAATACTTATTTGCTTTTATCGCCGATACTAAGATCAATTTCTTTCCCGATTTGTCTCCTTGCACCACTAGTGTTTCGCCTTTCGGTAGGGGTATTCTAACAATCTTCTCATAACAACTTATATCAGCTCTAACTTTAGATAACCAGTCCATACCAATGATTACATCAAAACTACTTAGTTCTATAGGAATTAGGTCAATTTTAAAAGTTTCACCAGACAACGTCAAACTGCAATCTACCAAATGGTCTCTAGCAATATACTTTTGACCGTTTGCATATTCGACAATATAAGTTTCCTTCATGGGGATTGCTACTAAGTTAAATCGAGATTTAAATTCTAAGGATATAAAGCTTTTATCAGCACCAGAGTCGAATAACACGAAGACATAATGATTATTGAGTATGAATGTACCTATCACAACGTTGGGATCACGTCGTGCATCAGCAGCATCCAAAGCAAAAACTCGGCCTCTTGTCTCTCCCTTGATTTCTAGTTTGATTGTTCCCCGCATTGTTCCTCACGGGAACTATAGCATTGTTGTTCGGGTTTAGATTGAGTCGTGGACATGCGGGACGCATATGTGTTTCGCTTCCACACTCGTAACATTGACCAGGTGCCTTGTCCCTACAATACTTTGCCAAATGCCCCGTCTGTTTACAACGGTGGCAAGTAGGACAATTTCCCTGATGGAGGTTACACCTATTACACTTGGGGTCTATGCCAGTGTACCTCTTGACGTCTTGAGCAACCACATCAAAGTTTCTGACAGTCCTAAACCTCTTGCCATTTCCACCGTCGCCAAATCCACTACCAGAGGCATGATCATTCCTCCTTTTGTTCATTTCAGTTCCAACAGAAGAACCAGTGGTTCTTTTCAAGTCTATCACCATCCGGTTGGTTGCACTAACTGCCGCTTGAAGAGTCAAAGGATTAAAAGCGGCTACCAACCTTCGGATGTCAGGTGACAATCCATAACAGTATCTTTCAACTAACTTCTCCTCCGTATCCACCATACGAGGAACTAGCCTTGTCAGTTCATGAAAATGAGTAGTGTATTTCTCGTTGTCTAATCCAATCATGGTATGATTCCAGAATTCACCCTCCATTTTCTGTACTTCCTCCCGCGGACAGTACTTTTCCATGAGCATCCTTTTAAAGTTCAACCAAGGTATACTATATGCCGGCTCTCGGCCACGAGTCCTAATCTGCTCGTTCCACCATGACAGAGCGTGCTTTTGAAATTGAGTGGAAGCATATTCCACTTTGTTTTCTTCAGCACAACGGCTGATATGAAGCACCGCCTCTATACTCTCTAACCAGTTGATTAGACCTACCGGACCCTCGGTACCATTAAATTCTTTTGGTTTACAATAAGTGAAGGTCTTGTAGTCAGCCCCGTGCAGATGCACTCGAGGAATAATTTGTTCAGCAGTAGGCTCGACATTGTTGTACTGTTGTCAGCATGATGGTTATTATTGGCGTTCATGCTTGCCGTAATCTGTGCGACTAGAGTAGGCATGGCAGCCAACAGTTGTTGTGTCACAAATGCTGCCATATTATTTTCCCCACCAGTATTTGGGGTAGGTCCAGGGCCAGTGTTCACCTGGGCAGTAGCAGCTTCCGGTCTTTGCTGAATCACAGGTTCTTCCTGTTCAGCTTCAGTGTTCAAAGGACTTGTTCGAGTAACTCTCTTTGGTGCAGTCTTCTTACTTGAAGTCTTTTTCTGGATTTTGCTTCGCGTCTTAGGAGCCATGAGTCTATGACATGAACAAAATGTCATTTAGAGATTTCATTGAAAGGTTAGACATAAAGTAGCTTTGCAAGACCAATGACAGTACAATGTAAAACACGAAGTGTTGACTTGTACGAATTTAAGACAAGACAAGAAAATATGGAACATCATATTTCTAGTGCTAAGCATAAGCAGTTGACATAGTCTGAACAAGTATGTAAGCCACAAGACAATCCTATTTCATATATATATCCGAAATTTTACAAGGTCTGACTTGTACATTTCAAAAATTTTGTGGGAACTACGCCCACAATTCAAATTCATGTGGGAACAACATCCACGATGATTTACTATACAGCCAGAATGATACTATCCGAAGTACGTGGGAAATACATCCACCAAAAGACTACAACTCAAATACAAAGTATGAGTCGTTACAAGTTCTAGGCTTACAATACGTTACTACTACAGATTACAGCTTAAAAAGAACAACAAGTAGCAAAGCCACGACCAAGACCACCACGACTGACAGTATCCAGATCATCCTCCCAATAGCTTCCTTCCCTTCCCTAGCAACAGTCATAGCCTCAGCCGCCTGATGATAAGCTCCAGTCAACGCCTGAGCTTGATTCTCTACATTCTCCCTTGTACAGATGAGGGAATTGTTCATCCTTGACAATTGTCGGCGATAATATTCCGACCTATCAGCTGCAGATGCAACTGGCATAACGACATGTGGATTGTAAACAGGCACTCTTGAGGGACCCGCAGCATACGGATCTCCCTGAAAGAATGAAAGACCAAGTCCACAGTTGCCCTGATTTGGTGCAGAAGGACCAGGAGCATAAGGGTCTCTAGGAGCATAAGGTACACGAGCTCCCTCGGTAGTCCTCCTCTGATATGGAGATACCGGTGTTACAGATGATTGAACATGGATAGACACATGTTCACCTCCAGATTCGCTGGATGATGATATCAAATTGATAGGGCGAGATTCATTACCCGATTCCTCCATAGGTTCCTCTTCATATGAGTCAGGAACACAAGGAATGGAGTTTGCCACAACTGGAACTGGAGGTGTACTAGGTACAACAGCATTAGAGCTAACTCCGTCCGACATGACTATTCTGAAAGGATAGTCAAAGAATCCATATAAGTCTGATGGATAAGACAATTCGAATCAATTGAATGAGACAGTACGCAACAAGAGTTTCAAAGAGATCTTTGTCTAGATTATACACATTCGATTTGGGTTTCTATTAGCAACATATCTCCAATGCTTATATATAGGGTCACCCGCAGCCTTCCCACCACATTTTCAATATGTTGTTAATATAATCCAAACTATCACGTATATAAACCTTATGTATACACATACGAGTTGAGTTTCTATTCCTAACATACCTTAAATGCTTATGTATAGGGTCACCCGCAGCCTTCCCACCACATTTACAGTATGTTGTGAATATAATTCAACTAACACGTATATACACAATTTAAGATATTTATTTCGAGCCTTATACTATTTTACATAATCGGGACGTAGTTGATCAGGTTAGGTCTAATTATTGACAAATAGTATAACTCTCGAGATAAGTATCCTAAACCTTAAGGACTTAGATTTTCTATATGAAGCGACCATGGCTATAGATTGAGTTATTCACGAGGAAAACTCCGTATTAACTATAACCTTGTCTCTGATACCAATTTTTGTCACACCCCGTTGTAGCGGAAATACAGGGTTAACAAAAAATTGCGTACTAATCAGAAGGTAAATAGAGATTACATCCATTAATCCAAATACGAGTTTATTACAAGTATAATCGTTCAGATGTGGACCCCAATACACGGATACAAACTATCCTCAATTGGAAATGGGCCCACTTAATACAATAATAACATTTGGACAGTCTAGTACAATTAGGACTAATAATACGATAGTCCTCAGAAGTCTGACGCTAATTGTACGTCCAAAGTTCAAATGATGGCTTCTAAAATGCCATATACGCTTCCAATACTTACTGTTGGTTCCCTGAAAAGCATGAAATTTGAGAGGATCAACTATCGAAATAGTTGGTGAGTTTACAGTGTTTGACTAAAAGACAAGTCGTCATTGGGAGCACACAATGACATGTAGTTATTTAAGACAAGACAGCCGGGATCACATATCCGACAATATTATAACAAGACAGCCGGGATCACATATCCGACACCATATTTCCAATATGTCTCGCACAGGATTTCCCTTCTAATATGGGGTGCGGACCAGAACAAAGACAGTCAGGCACTAAATCTGACAAGACAACCATTTGGATCTCAAAATGGTAATAACTACATAAGGGGGATCATTTTAGTTCGTCAAACACAAAGAACAATTTAGTCAGCCGACAACATGGCAAGTCAAAGTCATTTAGTTCAATATTTCATAAGACATGTATACACATTTTCAGACAGCCGTCAACATGGCAAGACATAAGACAAATGATTTTATTTACCAATCTCATGGCATAGACAAAGACAAATCATTTATAAAGTAGTCGTGTATACAGTACATGCTTTTCAGGCCCAAAGTAAAAGGAAAAAGGGCGCCATAAACTCACATTAGCGATCACAGAGCTAAAAGTATGAGCAGTCTGAGAATAAGAGCAGTCTAGTCTCCACGTCTATCCAAAACCTAGGATATGAGCACGAATGGTGAGGATCAATCTCACGACGACAAGTATCCTACGTACAACTACTTAGCTATCAATCCTAGAATGCCTCGACCAAGTGTGATTTAATGTTCAATATATACTTGACTCAAGTTCGTCTTTTATTACTAAATTTGGATGGAAAGTCAAAAGTTGCAGCAAGTTACCACTGCGCCGCAGTGAGCCAGAACCATGCTCACTGCGCCGCAGTGGGCTAAATCGAACCAGGGACCAGTACATTGGCACTGCGCCGCAGTGAGGAAGGGCTGTGCCCACTGCGCCGCAGTGGCCACCTCCTGCAGCCTGCACCTGCAGCTCCAAGTGCAGAAAACCAAACCCAAAACACTCCAATTCGACCCAAACCTTCCCAAAACGACTTGTAGGAGTTTGTAACTCAATTTGAAGCATAACTAAACATCATTAACCATAAATACACATAACCCAACCCATAATTTCATCCATAACATCATCGAATCTTCCGAAACGATCAAATCAAACCAAAACCCTATTTAAACCCTAATTCCATTTTAAGTCGTTTTTAGGCCATGTAAAAACTCGAAATGACTAGAAAAGAGTAATTATACATAATTAGACGCAAAAGGGATGATTTAGACTTACCAAAAATTGATGTTCTTGAAGATAATTTAAGATGGTGAAGATGATGATGATGCCTTGAATACTTGTTAAATGATTACTTCTTTTTCCCAAAATCAAATTTGATTATGCTAAGAGATTGAGAGAGTTTGATCCTTGAGAGTGTTGGTGATATGTGTGTGTTTTGTGTCGATCAAAAGAAAGAAAGGAGGGAAGGGGGGGGTGTTTTACTCCCTGCCTCATTTCATTTTCCAGCCCATGTGGCTCATTTGGGATATTTTGTATCCCTAAATTTAGTAAAATGCTTACGATTAAATACCGTTTGACCTAAAAGTCAAAATGTAAAGTAAAGGTATTTTCCCTCGTCTTATTTTAGTTAAGACAAGTAAATAAAACTCTAACTAACTTTAGAAATATTAAGTTTAGACAGTCTAATTACTGTGCATAATTTATAACCTTTAAATATCTCATTTAAAGTTATTTTAAGACTCGGCATTCGTCTAAATAGCTAATAGTCTACGTCATCAAGATACGTCTAATTGAACCATATCAAATGTTCAATTAACTAATAATTTCCACGTCATAATCTCTAAATTAGACGAAATTATAATAATGATCGAGATTAGGACTAACCCGTTGTTAATAAATTACGAGTTGTCACAGCATCCCCGACTTCTAAGGATTTCATCCCGAAATCAAGTCTTGCTTAGTAAAAATATGAGGATACTTATCCTTCATATAATCCTCACGTTCCCAAGTCGAGTCTGGTCCGTGTTTCGAGTTCCAACGAACTTTGACCAACTTGATACGACTTCGTCTAAGCTGTTTGAGCTGTTGGTCTAGAATTTCAACAGGCTCCTCTACAAATTGAAGAGAGTCATTCACTTGCAACTCTTCCACAGGACAACCGTTTCATCAGTTAAACATTTCTTTAGATTCGATATATGAAATGTGGGATGAACATGTTCAAGCTCCTGGGGTAAATTGAGCTTATAAGCCACGGAACCAATCCTTCGAACAATTTCGAATGGTCCGATATAACGGGGACTAAGTTTTCCTCTCATGCCAAAGCGTGCAGTGCCTTTCCAAGGTGACACTTTCAACATAACTTTATCACCCACTTGAAACTCAAGGGGTTTCCTTCTACGATCTGCATAGCTCTTCTGGCGATCCTGAGCCGCCTTCAGCCGTGCCCTAATTTCAACAATCTGGTCAGTAGTCTTCTGAACCAACCCATACTTGTACAAACGACGCTCACCAGCATCAAGCCAACAAACTTTATGCTTGTGTGATAGCTGTTATTATATGAAAATTCAGCTAACGGCAAAAAGGTATCCCAGCTACCTTTGAAATCGATAACACATGCACGAAGCATGTCTTCTAACGTCTGAATGGTACGCTCACTTTGCCCGTCCGTATGTGGATGGTAAGCCGTACTCAATTTCAACTGAGTGCCCAAAGCGTCTTGAAAATATCTCCATGATTGAGAAGTAAAACGACCTTCACGATCCGAGATAATAGACACAGGAACACCATGAAGTGACACGATCTTCTCAATATATAATTGAGACAATTTCTTTATTTTCCAATTCTCCCGTATGGGAATGAAGTGTGCAGACTTCGTCAATCGTCAACAATGACCCAAATAGTATCGTAACCCTTCAAGGTTCGAGGTAACTTCGTAATGAAGTCCATAGTAATCTGTTCCCATTTCCAGTCAGGAATTTGGGGTTGTTGGAGCAGCCCAGAAGGCTTTTGGTGCTCTGCCTTAACCATTGAACAATTTAAACACTTTGAAACATAAGTGGCGATATCTCTTTTCATACCAGGCCACCAATAAAAATCCTTTAACCCATGGTACATTTTGTCAGCACCAGGATGGATTGAATACTTAGATCGATGACTCTCGTTCATCAAGAGTTCTCTAAGTCCATTATACTTGGGAATCCACACTTTGCCCTTGACATGTCGGATCCCATCGCCATCCAATTCAAATAACCGTTCGGCATTCCACAATGCTTCCTTCTCGATACGCCCTGGTTGTAAGGCCTCATTCTGATCATCTAAGACTCTATCCCTTAATGATGAGCCAAGGTAAAAACTTGCTCTTGTTATGACAGATAGTGAAATTCTATCTTTTCTACTTAGCGCGTCAGCAACAACATTTGCTTTACCGGGATGATATTTGAGTTCACAATCATAATCACTGAGTAATTCTACCCATCGCCTTTGTCTCATATTCAGCATTTTCTGATCGAAGATATGCTGAAGACTTTTGTGATCTGTGAATACCGTACACTTTGTACCATACAAGTAGTGCCTCCAAATCTTTAAGGCAAAAACAACCGCTCCGAGTTCAAGATCGTGGGTTGTGTAATTCCTTTCGTGGGTTTTGAGTTGTCTGGAAGCGTAAGCAATGACCTTACCCTCCTGCATAAGTACACATCCCATTCCCTGATGTAATGCGTCACAGTATACCACGAAGTTTTCAATTCCATTCGGTAACGCTAAAATAGGAGCATTACATAGCTTGTCTTTCAACGTTTGAAATGCTTCTTCCTGGGCATCCTGCCAAATAAATTCCTTGGTCCTTTGAGTTAACAACGTCAAAGGTTGAGCAACCTTTGAGAAGTTCTCAATAAATCTCCTATAATATCCAGCCAATCCAAGAAACTGGCGGATTTCTGTCGGAGTCTTAGGGGCTTCCCACTTCTTTATTGCTTCAATCTTAGATGGATCTACGTGGATCCCATCTCTGTTCACTACATGACCCAAGAAGTGTACTTCCCTAATCCAGAATTCACATTTTGAGAATTTCGCGTACAACTTCTGATCCTTGAGCAGTTGCAGAATGGTTCTCAGATGACCTTCATGTTCGTCTTTATTCCTTGAGTATATCAGTATGTCATCAATGAATACAATGACAAACTTGTCAAGATACGGTCGACATACTCGATTCATTAAGTCCATAAACACAGCAGGTGCATTGGTTAAGCCAAACGGCATAAACAAAAACTCATAATGTCCGTAACGAGTTCTGAAGGCTGTTTTAGGAATGTCCGTCTCTCTGACTCTGAGTTGATGATACCCAGATCTGAGATCAATCTTGGAAAAGTGTGATGCACCTTCCAATTGGTCAAACAAGTCGTCAATACGAGGTAAAGGGTACCTGTTCTTGACAGTCAACTTGTTCAGTTCTCTGTAATCAATACACATACGCATAGAGCCGTCTTTCTTCTTCACAAATAGGATCGGAGCTCCCCAAGGTGATGAACTTGGACGAATTAGTCCTTTAGCTAACAACTCTTGAAGTTGTTCGGACAATTCTTGCATTTCTGATAGCGCAAGACGATAGGGTGCCTTGGCCACGGGTGCAGCTCCAGGGACCAAATCTATTCCAAACTCAACTGGTCTGTGAGGTGGAAGTCCCATCAAATCTTCAGGAAACACCTCTGGAAAATCTCTAACTACTGGAATATCTTTCATGTCTTTATCCTTTGATTTTCTTTCTACTACTAATGCTAAGAAAGCAGGGTGTTCTTTTTGTAAATACTTATTTGCTTTTATCGCCGATACTAAGATCAATTTCTTTCCCGATTTGTCTCCTTGCACCACTAGTGTTTCGCCTTTCGGTAGGGGTATTCTAACAATCTTCTCATAACAACTTATATCAGCTCTAACTTTAGATAACCAGTCCATACCAATGATTACATCAAAACTACTTAGTTCTATAGGAATTAAGTCAATTTTAAAAGTTTCACCAGACAACGTCAAACTGCAATCTACCAAATGGTCTCTAGCAATATACTTTTGACCGTTTGCATATTCGACAATATAAGTTTCCTTCATGGGGATTGCTACTAAGTTAAATCGAGATTTAAATTCTAAGGATATAAAGCTTTTATCAGCACCAGAGTCGAATAACACGAAGACATAATGATTATTGAGTATAAATGTACCTATCACAACGTTGGGATCACGTCGTGCATCAGCAACATCCAAAGCAAACACTCGACCTCTTCCTCGTCCACCTTGATTCCTTGCTTGATTATTCCCCGCATTGTTCCTCACGGGAACTATAGCATTGTTGTTCGGGTTTAGATTGAGTCGTGGACACGCGGGTCGCATATGGGTTTCGCTCCCACATTCGTAACATTGACCAGGTGCCTTGTCCCTACAATACTTTGCCAAATGCCCCGTCTGTTTACAACGGTGGCAAGTAGGACAATTTCCCTTATGATGGAGGCCACACCTATTACACTTTGGTTCTACGCCGGTGTACCTCTTGACATCCTGAGCAACCACAACAAAGTTTCTGGCAGTTTTAAACCTCTTGCCATTTCCACTGTCGCCATATCCACTACCAGAGGCATGATCATTCCTTCTCTTGATCATTTCAGTTCCAACAGAAGAACCAGTGGTTCTTTTCAAGTCTATCACCATCCGGTTGGTTGCACTAACTGCCGCTTGAAGAGTCAAAGGATTAAAAGCGGCTACCAACCTTCGGATGTCAGGTGACAATCCATAACAGTATCTTTCAACTAACTTCTCCTCCGTATCCACCATACGAGGAACTAGCCTTGTCAGTTCATGAAAATGAGTAGTGTATTTCTCGTTGTCTAATCCAATCATGGTATGATTCCAGAATTCACCCTCCATTTTCTGTACTTCCTCCCGCGGACAGTACTTTTCCATGAGCATCCTTTTAAAGTTCAACCAAGGTATGCTATATGCCGGCTCTCGGCCACGAGTTCTAATCTGCTCGTTCCACCATGACAGTGCGTGCTTTTGAAATTGAGTGGAAGCATATTCCACTTTGTTTTCTTCAGCACAACGGCTGATATGAAGCACCGCCTCTATACTCTCTAACCAGTTGATTAGACCTACTGGACCCTCGGTACCATTAAATTCTTTTGGTTTACAATAAGTGAAGGTCTTGTAGTCATTCCCGTGCAGATGCACTCGAGGAATAATTTGTTTCAGCAGTAGGCTCGACATTGTTACTGTTGTCAGCATGATGGTTATTATTGGCGTTCATGCTTGCCGTAATCTGTGCGACTAAAGTAGGCATAGCAGCCAACAGTTGTTGTGTCACAAATGCTGCCATATTATTTTCCCCACCAGTATTTGGGGTAGGTCCAGGGCCAGTGTTCACCTGGGCAGTAGCAGCTTCCGGTCTTTGCTGAATCACAGGTTCTTCCTGTTCAGCTTCAGTGTTCAAAGGACTTGTTCGAGTAACTCTCTTTGGTGCAGTCTTCTTACTTGAAGTCTTTTTCTGGATTTTGCTTCGCGTCTTAGGAGCCATGAGTCTATGACATGAACAAAATGTCATTTAGAGATTTCATTGAAAGGTTAGACATAAAGTAGCTTTGCAAGACCAATGACAGTACAATGTAAAACACGAAGTGTTGACTTGTACGAATTTAAGACAAGACAAGAAAATATGGAACATCATATTTCTAGTGCTAAGCATGAGCAGTTGACATAGTCTGAACAAGTATGTAAGCCAAAAGACAATCATATTTATATATATATCCGAAATTTTACAAGGTTTGACTTGTACATTTCAAAAATTTTGTGGGAACTACGCCCACAATTCAAATTCATGTGGGAACAACATCCACGATGATTTACTATACAGCCAGAATGATACTATCCGAAGTACGTGGGAAATACATCCACCAAAAGACTACAACTCAAATACCAAGTATGAGTCGTTACAAGTTCTAGGCTTACAATACGTTACTACTACGATTACATCTTAAAAAGAACAACAAGTAGCAAAGCCACGACCAAGACCACCACGACTGATAGTATCCAGATCATCCTCCCAATAGCTTCCTTCCCTTCCCTAGCAACAGTCAAAGCCTCAGCCGCCTGATGATAAGCTCCAGTCAACGCCTGAGCTTGATTCTCTATTTTCTCCCTTGTACAGATGAGGGAATTGTTCATTCTTGACAATTTTCGGCGATAATATTCCGACCTATCAGCTGCAGATGCAACTGGCATAACGGCACTTGGATTGTAGACAGGCACTCTGGAGGGACCCGCAGCATACGGATCTCCCTGAAAGAATGAAAGACCAAGTCCACAGTTGCCCTGAACTGGTGCAGAAGGACCAGGAGCATAAGGGTCTCTAGGAGCATAAGGTACACGAGCTCCCTCGGTAGTCCTCCTCTGATATGGAGATACCGGTGTTACAGATGATTGAACATGGATAGACACATGTTCACCTCCAGATTCGCTGGATGATGATATCAAATTGATAGGGCGAGATTCATTACCCGATTCCTCCATAGGTTCCTCTTCATATGAGTCAGGAACACAAGGAATGGAGTTTGCCACAACTGGAACTGGAGGTGTACTAGGTACAACAGCATTAGAGCTAACTCCGTCCGACATGACTATTCTGAAAGGATAGTCAAAGAATCCATATAAGTCTGATGGATAAGACAATTCGAATCAATTGAATGAGACAGTACGCAACAAGAGTTTCAAAGAGATCTTTGTCTAGATTATACACATTCGATTTGGGTTTCTATTAGCAACATATCTCCAATGCTTATATATAGGGTCACCCGTAGCCTTCCCACCACATTTTCAATATGTTGTTAATATAATCCAAACTATCACGTATATAAACCTTATGTATACACATACGAGTTGAGTTTCTATTCCTAACATACCTTCAATGCTTATGTATAGGGTCACCCGTAGCCTTCCCACCACATTTACAGTATGTTGTGAATATAATTCAACTAACACGTATATACACAATTTAAGATATTTATTTCGAGCCTTATACTATTTTACATAATCGGGACGTAGTTGATCGGGTTAGGTCTAATTATTGACAAATAGTATAACTCTCGAGATAAGTATCCTAAACCTTAAGGACTTAGATTTCTTATTTGAAGCGACCATGGCTATAGATTGAGTTATTCACGAGGAATAACTCCATATTCACTATAACCTTGTCTCTGATACCAATTTTTGTCACACCCCGTTGTAGCGGAAATACAGGGTTAACAAATAATTGCGTACTAATCAGAAAAGGTAAATAGAGATTACATCCATTAATCCAAATACGAGTTTATTACAAGTATAATCGTTTAGATGTGGACCCCAATACACGGATACAAACTATCCTCAATTGGAAATGGGCCCACTTAATACAATAATAACATTTGGACAGTCTAGTACAATTAGGACTAATAATACGATAGTCCTCAGAAGTCTGACGCTAATTGTACGTCCAAAGTTCAAATGATGGCTTCTAAAATGCCATATACGCTTCCAATACTTACTGTTGGTTCCCTGAAAAGCATGAAATTTGAGAGGATCAACTATCGAAATAGTTGGTGAGTTTACAGTGTTTGACTAAAAGACAAGTCGTCATTGGGAGCACACAATGACATGTAGTTATTTAAGACAAGACAGCCGGGATCACATATCCGACAATATTATAACAAGACAGCCGGGATCACATATCCGACACCATATTTCCAATATGTCTCGCACAGGATTTCCCTTCTAATATGGGGTGCGGACCAGAACCAAGACAGTCAGGCACTAAATCTGACAAGACAACCATTTGGATCTCAAAATGGTAATAACTACATAAGGGGGATCATTTTAGTTCGTCAAACACGAAGAACAATTTAGTCAGCCGACAACATGGCAAGTCAAAGTCATTTAGTTCAATATTTCATAACACATGTATACACATTTTCAGACAGCCGTCAACATGGCAAGACATAAGACAAATGATTTAATTTACCAAATCTCATGGCATAGACAAAGACAAATCATTTATAAAGTAGTCGTGTATACAGTACATGCTTTTCAGGCCCAAAGTAAAAGGAAAAAGGGCGCCATAAACTCACCTTAGCGATCACAGAGCTAAAAGTATGAGCAGTCTGAGAATAAGAGCAGTCTAGTCTCCACGTCTATCCAAAACCTAGGATATGAGCACGAATGGTGAGGATCAAATCTCACGACGACAAGTATCCTACGTACAACTACTTAGCTATCAATCCTAGAATGCCTCGACCAAGTGTGATTTAATGTTCAATATATACTTGACTCAAGTTCGTCTTTTATTACTAAATTTGGATGGAAAGTCAAAAGTTTCAGCAAGTTACCACTGCGCCGCAGTGAGCCAGAACCATGCTCACTGCGCCGCAGTGGGCTAAATCGAACCAGGGACCAGTACATTGGCACTGCGCCGCAGTGAGGAAGGGCTGTGCCCACTGCGCCGCAGTGGCCACCTCCTGCAGCCTGCACCTGCAGCTCCAAGTGCAGAAAACCAAACCCAAAACACTCCAATTCGACCCAAACCTTCCCAAAACGACTTGTAGGAGTTTGTAACTCAATTTGAAGCATAACTAAACATCATTAACCATAAATACACATAACCCAACCCATAATTTCATCCATAACATCATCGAATCTTCCGAAACGATCAAATCAAACCAAAACCCTATTTAAACCCTAATTCCATTTTAAGTCGATTTTAGGCCATGTAAAAACTCGAAATGACTAGAAAAGAGTAAGTAAACATAAATAGACGCAAAAGGGATGATTTAGACTTACCAAAAATTGATGTTCTTGAAGATAATTTAAGATGGTGAAGATGATGATGATGCCTTGAATACTTGTTAAATGATTACTTCTTTTTCCCAAAATCAAATTTGATTATGCTAAGAGATTGAGAGAGTTTGATCCTTGAGAGTGTTGGTGATATGTGTGGTGTTTGGGTCGATCAAAAAGAAAGAAAGGAGGGAAGGGGGGGGTGTTTTACTCCCTGCCTCACATTTCATTTTCCAGCCCATGTGGCTCATTTGGGATATTTTGTATCCCTAAATTTAGTAAAATGCTTACGATTAAATACCGTTTGACCTAAAAGTCAAAATGTAAAGTAAAGGTATTTTCCCTCGTCTTATTTTAGTTAAGACAAGTAAATAAAACTCTAACTAACTTTAGAAATATTAAGTTTAGACAGTCTAATTACTGTGCAAAATTTATAACCTTTAAATATCTCATTTAAAGTTATTTTAAGACTCGGCATTCCGTCTAAATAGCTAATAGTCTACGTCATAAGGATACGTCTAATTGAACCATATCAAATGTTCAATTAACTAATAATTTCCACGTCATAATCTCTAAATTAGACGAAATTATAATAATGATCGAGATTAGGACTAACCCGTTGTTAATAAATTACGAGTTGTCACACATGAACCACAATTCATTTACATACAAAAGAATAGTAAAATCATATACATAGAGTCAAATTTCCTTTTAAAAAAGAACAAACTTTGTGCACCTTGGAATGTTGTTTTTAAACAAAATAGTCTTCAAAATATAGAATGGAGATTGAAAGAACGAGACAACAATTAAGAATAATATAACTTCGAATTTTGTGTTCTAGTTGCAAGAATAAAAGAATAAAACAACAAATTTGGAGAAGTATAACTTCAATTTATTTTTCAAAAGTATTGGTTGTTAGTAAGATACGAAATTCCCTATTAGTAAGAAAAATTCCCGATTGATTAAAGTAGGAAGACCGAATCTTTTGAGATTCATAGCAAGTCGAACGAATTTTAAATAATTCGTTCAAAGAAGTAAGACCGAACCTTCGTGATTCACAAAGTAAGACCGAACCCTTGTGGTTCACAAAGTAAGACCGAACCCTTTTGGTTCACAAAGTAAGAAGAAACCTATCGTTTTTATGAAACCTAGTGTTTAACGAAACCTTGGCGTTTCAAAGTAAGTATGTAAGAAAACTCTAGTGTTTCCAAAGTAAGTAAGAAAAACGTTAGTGTTTCAAAGTAAGTATGTGCAAATTCTAGTGTTTTTCAAAGTACGTCAGAAAAACGCTAGTGTTGCGAAGTAAGAAAGATCATTTTTGGTCAAAGAGACACTTTTGTGTTTCATACCCCCCCCCCCCCCCCCCCCCCCCCCCCCCCCCCCCCCCCCCCCCCCCCCCCCCCCCCCCCCCCCCCCCCCCCCCCCCCCCCCCCCTCATAGTACGTAAGAAAGACCAACTTGATCAAAGTAAGAGAAACATTTTTGTTTTAAGTAAGAAGTCCTTCGTGGCAAATAAGTCCTTCGTGGCAAACAAGACCTTTGTGGCAATTAAGACCTTCGTGGCAAGTAAGACCTTCGTGGCGAGTAAGACCTTAGTGGCAATCAAGACCTTCGTGGCGAGTAAGACCTTAGTGGCAATCAAGACCTTTGTGGCAACCAAGACCTTCGTGGCAAAATAAGAAAGAAGACCTTAGTGGCAAAGCAAGAAAGAAGACCTTCGTGGCAAAGAAAGAAAAAAGACTTGTGCGGTGCAACAATTAAAACATATGGCACAAACAAGAGAAGGCAAGTAAGCAACACGCATGACAACAAGGGAATGTTCGAAATGGAATGACAAGAAGAAAGACAAGCAAGATGAGTCTAGTCTCATTGATGGTGATAAAGAACCAACCTTGTTGTAAAGAGCAAGACAAAACAAGTTGAAGACCTGCCTTAAACCAAAGTTTAGTTTAAGGGGGAGTGTTGATTGTTAACCTAAACTTTGGGTTAAATGTGTCAAATTAGAAAGTATTTAGTATGTGTATTGTAAAGTTAGGACCAAAAGTGTCGAGTTAGAAAGTTTATAACCGAAAATACGGTTATGTGTAGGAAGGTTGTGTCGGTTTGTGAAAGGGCACGTCTGTTAGAATGTGTCTGTTGGTTGTCTATATAAGGAAACAACCACCGCAAGTTACAAGTGTCGAAAACCTCTGTATGTACGTATGAACAATTCTATGTAATTACAAGCAAGTTTAATCATTAAAACATAGTATTGTTCATCGAATCAACCCTGTGAAACCCAACATTCAAATCATGGAGCCTAGGGATGGCAACGGGCCGGTTTAGGTAATCCCGGACCCGGACCCGATTAAAAATTACCGTCCCGGACCCGACGGGTCCCCGTTTAATTACTAACTGTCGGGTAACGGGTTTTCCCACGGGTAATCGGGGATCCGTTATTAGTATTATTTTTTTCAAAATCTAAGATTGGTCTTAACATTTGGAATATTTCAAAAAACTACTGAACTTTGGAGCAAAATTTATAGGTGTATGTTATGAACTTTTGGTTACAGTAACATCGAAAAAGAAAAAATGCTAACTGAATGGAATATTTTTATGTAATTTCTAGAGGTTGAAGTGTTGAACTTGGTATATTGTTGTGATTCAACTAAGTATTTGGTGAACCAATAGGAATATGCTTAAGATGTCAACATACTATTATTATGTAATTAATCTATACTAGTCGGGTATATGGGTTCGGGGCGGTTTCGGGTACACGGGTCAGGTATGCAGGTTTTTATTTAAAATCGTCCCCGGACCCGAACCCGGTAAAATATTAAACCCCATACCCGGCCCTAGACCCGCATACCCGGCCCCGAACCCGGCCCAAAAATGTCGGGTTTCGGTTTTCCCCATCGGGTACGGGTTTGTTTGCCATCCCTAGTTCAATGTAATGAATGGGGAGGGACGTGCTTTTTAATGGGTATTAAAGTAAATTAACAAGCAAAAGAATAAATTAATTTAGCAGTGTTTTGTTGCAGTAAGGGGTGATATGCTTATGGATTATCACGTTTTGGAAGGCCCAAAACGTCATAAATCAATTGTTATTAACTTTTTGTCAAACACTAAAAATAGCTTTTTTGCGATTTAAAACACAATAATCAAAAAATCATGTTAAATAAGCAAAATCCCAAACACCCCCTAAATAGAAAACCCCAAATTCATGCATCGTTTTCGTTGCTTCCTATGTACAATGTTATTTTTTTATATAATAATATAATTAATATTTTATACAAATATACAATATGGATTAGAAATTAATTCAATACACCCACTTGATGGAATTACATTTGCTAGATCTATTTACACCCGACTTGAAAATAGTTAAAAGAAGCTTCCATATAATCCAACAGGCAGTACGGACAACCACGTCAAAGTGTAGGGCAAAGCAAAGGTGTTAAGGACCGAGTACAGTTTTGAGCTGAGTCGATAAAAAGTTAGCCCAGTGCATTAATGGCCCAAGTTCAGAGAGACCCATAGCCATATTTCACCAATTTGATATCATAGACCAGTTTTCCTAGGCTCCTAGCAATGGGTCAGGTAAATTTCTTGTTAAGAAAAAACGAAAGTGAATATAATAGTTTTGATAAATTACAATTCTTATGAATATTTAACTAGATTTATCTGTGTCAAATATACGGATTGTTTATAACATTTAAAGATAAGATAAATTATTAAACAATAAATTTAAATGTAAAAAATATAAGTAAAAACAAATTTAGAAGAATATACTTTTAGAATATTGAACACATATATTGTATTTCATCTTTTGAAATATTTTTTGTAGAAATATTTCATATGTTGAAATTTTTTTAATCAATTAAATGATGAAATTTAAATATTTCTCAAGTTGATGGCTACAAATTGTAAATTATAATTAAGTATTTAGGAATAAAAAATGTAAATTATTGATGGAAAACAAAAAAAATGTAAATTAGTGAGACTTTTTCTACAAATATTAGTATAAATACTAATATAATAATTTTATTTATCATTATATTAATTATTATTATATATATTAAAAGACAACTGACTTAACCATTATTGACCAATCACAACTTTCTAATTTAAAATTGAACATTGATGTCATTATAATTTAATTATAAATTAAAATCCTAATAATCATTATCCAAATATATTATTATATTAGTATTTATAATTTTAAGATTGTTTTTTTTTACACTTTGATGATTGTTTTTTGGATTTTTGAAGATTTGAAATCTATGATTGGTCAATAAGTGATTAGGGCAGTTGTCTTATAGTGATTAGGCCAGTTTTTGATTTTTGAAGATTTGAAATCTATGATTGGTCAATAAGTGATTGGTCGATAACTTGACATATGTATTTCACCAAGTGTCTTTTTTAATCTTACATATGTCAAGTTTTTAAAATTTTAGGTTGATTTGTAGACATATGTTTAGGTTTATTTAAGATATTTCAGTTAAAGTCGAATCAACAAAGCTTAGTTCAAGGTTGGAGAACTCGTGACTCGGGATCGGATCGGCGAGGGGGGAGTCACGAGTTTTTAAAAACTCGGATCGGAATCGGGAGAACCCGGATCAGGTTTTTATATAGAAAATTTATAGTTTTTGAAATTATATGGAATAAACTTCAAACTTAAAACATAATTGTTTAGAAACTTTAATATAATACTTCAAAGTTCAAACTTCATGTTAGGTCCAGTTTTACTGGACTCGCTCCAGACTTGAAGACTGGAGCCCACTGAAGATTTGTTCAGAAATTATGAGAAGGCCAGTGAACTATTTACTTGTACAGGAATCTGGATTCCACCAGATTAGTTCACTGGACTTCACTCCAGTCAAGATCGTTTCTACTGAAGACATTCTCACTGAAGTCAAAGACTGAAGTCTGAAGAAAGAAGACTGACAAGCAGTGGAGCCCACTGACAGTCTTACCAGATCTCCCGACTGGAGACCTTGACAGTGTTCTAGACCTTACAAGTCTGAACACTGATTACGAGGAATTGACTTTATGCCTTTACACACTTTTACACGGACAATCCATTTGTCTATTGATAAAAGTACAATACGTGTGTAAAGGTGGTTGGTTAAAAGGTTGACAAGTCACATCAATGTGACTTTATCCTTGTACTTTAACCAATGCATTTAAGGAATTAAAGTAGTTTCCTTAAATGCATGCAACCATATTTGTACGGCAAAAAGAATTAAATATTAATTCTTTTTGCCTATAAATACTAAGTCATTTTCCTCGTTCAAATTACTTTTTGCAATTTGGTGAATTTGCCTAAATACTCTCGATCTTAACAGTTATACTTCACAACTTTAAGTATCTCGATCAAGGAGTTTATTTAGCAAATATAGATCACTTGTAATTCATAGGTTGTTTAGATACTTACATTTGTATTATCTAGGTTCCGCAACAACCTTGTATTTTGTTTAACATCAATAAATAAAATACACTTGAAAATTACATTTGTGTTCCACCATTTACATACTTGTTTACTTATTTATTGCTTAAAGTCTTTATTGCTTTATTTATATTCTTGCATTTATATTTAAAGCAATACTAGTCCAATCTAGTGCATACTTGACTTGTTATTCTACACTTGTGGGTTAAACCATCGAGTGAGGGGACTTACATTTGGTATCAGAGCAGAAGGCTAACATACTTGCCTAGATCTGCTTCTCGATGGCCAACGCAGAGAATACTCAAGCTACTAATCTTAATGATCCACCTATTATAAATGAACAAGAACCACCCATTATTAATAACAATCCCCCACCACCTCCTCTACTCCTGTCTCTCCACATGTGCATGTGCATTATTCAAATACACCTGTTCCCAAATTCAGTGGGAATAGTGATGAGTTTGGAACGTGGAAAGCCAGGATGATACTTCATATTACTGGTATTGAGAAGAATATGATAAAAATTTTAAATGAAGGTCCTTATATTCCTAGATCTCCTCTCAACCCACTTCTTGATCCAACTGGATCTAGATCTGGAAGGGAAAAGAGGGAGGAACATTGGTCTGAAGAGGATAGGAGATTGGTAAATCTTGACACCATTCTTAAAAACATGATCCTCGGGGCTGTTCCAGAAACCCTAATTCCCACACTAGTTCTCTATCCCAGTGCTAAAACCATGTGGGATGAACTGGTGAACCAGTATGAAGGAGGTGATGACACTGTTGTTACCAGAAAGGTCTCCCTAAATAAAAAGTATGAGTCATTTTTTGCTCTCCCCAATGAGTCTCTAACTGGTACTTACACCAGATTATGAGCATTATAAACCAGTTAAGAGGACTGGGGGTTGAGAAAGACAAGGATATACTTTTGGAGAAATTTTGTGATATTTTCCCACTAAATGGTCTCACATGATTCTGGTCTTGAGACAAGGTAAAACCTTGCATTCCCATACTCTGTCAACATTGTATGGAGCCTTCAGATTCACTGAAGAAAATCAAGCCCAGAGGATTGAGGCTGAAAAAGATGCTTTAAATCATGCTTCCAGTAGTTCCACAGTGGTCAGTAATACTGAACCACCTTGTGCTGCATTAATATCTTCCGAGAATGTATTTTCTATGAAGAAGATGATGTCTGAACTAATGGATTCTGGAGTCACTAATAATATCTCTCCAGACTGTGATGAAACTGACAGTGATGACCTGGTTGCAATGATTGCTAAAACATTTAACCATTTTAAAGCAAGAGCAAATAGGCCCACTGGACAACATGCACCCAGTTCCTCTACTAACAAGACCAATCTGACATGCTTTAAGTGTGGCAGAAAAGGTCATTTCATGAAGGAGTGCAAGTCCAGTCAGTTTGTCTCTCAGTCTGGTCCAACTACTTCTTATAACAAGCCTGATGATAGCTACGAGTTGAAATACAAAAAGCTTAAGGCTCAGATTGCTCTCATGTCACAAGAAATGAATAATAATAACAAATGCATGATTGCAACCACTGAAGAAAAATGGGTTCCCTCTGATGACTCATCTGATGATGAAGAAGAGGAAAGAGATTGTTGTTTTATGGCTCTGGCTGATGAAGAGCATCTGGTGAAGGAAGATGTAACATCTGGAAGATGGGTGGATATCGTACTCAAGAAGGTTAGTGGATATGATCTTGAGACCGATCCTGAACTAAAATTGGACATTGTTGAAGTTCTAAATTCTGATTTAATTTATGTTGAAACTGTTAGATCTGAAATGACAAAAGGTTTTGAAACAGATTTCTCTGAATTATCAATTTTACAATCAAAATTAAAAGAACTCCAGGATATTGAACTGGCTTTTAAAGCACAAGTTTTGGTCACTGAACAACTGGTACAGGAAAAACATGACCTTGAAATAATTTTGGAAAAAGAAAAACAGGTCATTAAATCATGGCTAGAAACAAGAAAGCCATATGATGCTGGAATTAATCAATTTCCATCCTAAAAACGTGCCTATCTGGATGGAAATACCCATGTTGCTGCATTAATTCCAGTCATTGACCGTTTACCAGAAGAGGTCAAACCCAGTACCAATTATGATGAACCAAAGACCCCCAAAGCAAGTATTATACCACCAGTTCAACTGTCAGAGGTTAAGACTGGAGCATCACAGATGACTGCTCCAGTTAAAAAGGTCAAGCAGAATAAACCTTTGCCTCAGTCAACTTCTAAAGAACCCAGGTTCAGAAGAAAAAGAATGTTTCCCTTCCTAAGCCTAAAGTCCAGTCATCTGGAAAGGCTCAGGTGTCATCTGAAGAAACCATTTTGTTAAGGTTGGAGAGCCAGTTTCAACTACTGGCTCGTCAAGTTCAAAGCTGTAATGCAAGATTGAACAACTTTGAGGGTACTTCATCTGGCCCTAAACAAAATCCCAAACCTTTTTCTAAGAAAGATAAAATATCTCCTGTTGAGAAAAAGAAAAAGGTTTCTAAACTATCAACTCCAGTAGTATTTTCTGAAAAATCTACTGTTCAAGAAAGTGAACTCAACCAGATACCCCCAGGGATCTATAAGGGAGGATCCAGTGAACCCATCAGTCGATGGGTTCCCAAAACTAACTAATCAATCTGGTGGATGTGCAGGGCGATCGAAAGAAACATACCTGGTATCTTGACAGTGCAGCTGGCAGGACAATGACCGGATGTAAGACCCTGCTGGAGGAGTTCACCATTTCTGATGGTCCCTCCATTACTTTTGGAAATGATGGTTGTGGAAAGACTGAGGGTATGGTGTTCTGAACAATGGACAAGTCAAATTCAGACGGGTGGCTTATGTGAATGGTTTGAAATATAACCTGATCAGTGTTAGCCAACTGTGTGATGATGGCTATCAAGTACTGTTCAATATTGCTCAGGGCATCGTATTTAACAAGACTGGAAGGTGGTATTGATTGCTCCCAGAAGAGGGAATGTGTATGTTATGGATATGGAAAGCTCTCCTTCAGAGCAGTGTTTCTATACTCAAGCTGATGAAGACACAAACTGGTTATGGCATAAAAGATTATCCCATTTAAATTTCAAAAATATTAATAAGTTGTCTAGAAAACAACTGGCAGATGGGATACCTTCAGTTTCCTTCAAAAAGGAAAGGCCATGTCCAGGATGTGAGATGGGAAAGCAGAAACGTGCCAGTTTCAAGACCAAGCAGAATTTTAGCATATCTGAACCACTTCATATGCTTCATATGGATCTTTTGGTCCAGTGAATGTTCAGACTCGTGCTGGTAAAAGATTTACCCTGGTGATTGTTGACGAATACTCCAGATTTTGTTGGGTAATCTTTCTTAGGTCTAAAAGTGAAGCTGCTGCTGAAATCATCACTCTTATCAAGCAGATTGAACTCAAGTACAAGCGAAAAGTGTGTCAGTTAAGAAGTGATAATGGAACAGAATTCCAGAATGCAACTCTGGAGAAATTCTGTACTGACACTGGCATCTCTCAAAACTTCTCTTCAGCACGCACTCCAGAGCAGAATGGAGTGGTAGAAAGGAAAAACGAACGCTGATAGAAGCTGCCAGGAGTATGCTGGCTGAATCTGGTCTTCCTACCAGTTTCTGGGCTGAAGTAATTGCTACTGCTTGCCACACCCAGAACAGGTCTGTTTACATCAAAAGACACAAGAAGACAGCCTATGAAGTTTTAAGAAATAGAAAACCAAATATTGGTTATTTTCACGTTTTTGGATGTCCAGTTTACATCCTGAATGACTCTAGTCAGTTAGGCAAATTCGATGCCAAAGCTGATGAAGGGTATTTCTTAGGCTATTCAGCCATTCGCAAGGCCTTCAGAGTCTACAACAAGAGACTGGAGAAGGTTCATGAGTCAATACATGTCACATTTGATGAATCAAATAATGCAATCAATAAAAAGCCAGTCCTTGATTCTCCCCCAGTAAATCCAATTGTCTTCTGTGAATCTGATCCTATCAACTACAATAAAGATTCATCTGAAGAAGTTTCCAGTCATCCTGACTTGGAACCAGTTCAAAAGAAGAAAACTCCCAGTAGTACTCCTTTCTATCCTTCAATAAGTTTCAAACTACCCTCTGAACTTGTTATTGGATCAGATGTTCGTACTACTCCCCCAATATCAGTATCAGTTGAAATTATACCAGAAATATCTTCAAATGAAGAATTTCATACTGAACCAGTACTTCAAGAAATGCCTTCAAATGAAGAATTTCATGATGCAAATCGTGATCTTAATGATTCAGATGAAGATGTTGAAATAGTCTGGCAAGATCCTCCTCCTGAAGTAACACCAGAGGAGACTCAACTGAACTCTTGCACTGATATTGTTGTCAGTAATAATCCTGGTCATTACTCTAAGTGGACAAAAGCTCACCCTATTGATCAGATCATAGGTGACTCCAGTAGAGGGGTTCAGACCAGAAGAGCCTCCAGTGAACAATGTTTGTATGTCAGCTTCTTATCACTGGTAGAACCGAAGAAGATTGACGAGGCTATGGAAGATCCAAGCTGGGTGATAGCTATGCAAGAAGAGCTACACCAGTTTGAAAGGAACAAGGTTTGGTACCTGGTCCCTTTCCCAGTTGGAAAGAAAGAACCAATTGGAACCAGATGGGTCTTCAGGAATAAGGTAGATGAAGATGGCCACGTAATCAGAAATAAGGCCAGACTGGTAGCACAAGGGTATTGCCAGTCAGATGTTGATTTTGATGAATCATTTGCTCCAGTGGCTAGACTTGAAGCGATCAGAATTTTCTTAGCATTTGCTGCTCATCATCAATTCAAGGTCTACCAGATGGATGTAAAGAGTGCATTTTTAAATGGAAAATTGAAGAAGAAGTTTATGTCAAGTAACCACCAGGCTTCGTTGATGAGAAACATCCCCACTGGACAAAGCCCTTTATGGTCTCAGACAAGCTCCACGTGCCTGGTATGATACTCTGACTAAACACTTGTTGAAAAATGGTTTTAAAAGAGGTGCAATTGACAATACCTTATTTATTCTTCGTGAAAAAGGTAATATTCTGCTGGTACAAATTTATGTTGATGATATAATTTTTGGGTCTACTGATGAAAACATGTGCAAGAAATTTTCTAAAATAATGTCTTCGGAATATGAGATGAGTTTAATGGGTGAATTAACATATTTTCTAGACTCCAGATTAAACAAAACAAAGATGGCATTTTTATTAATCAGGAAAAATATGTTAGAGATCTTTTAAAGAAATATGATATGAACTCTTCACCATCTAAACCCACTCCAATTTCTGCACCACTGACACTGGACTCCGATCCAGATGGAAAACCAGTGAACACCACTGTCTATAGAGGCATGATTGGTTCACTGATGTATTTAACTGCCAGTAGACCAGATATTATGTTTTCAACATGTTTATGTGCCAGATATCAGTCTAATCCAAAAGAATCTCATATGCTTGCTGTAAAGCGCATACTGAAGTACCTTAAAGGTGTCCCCAGTTTGGGTCTTTGGTATCCCAAAGGCTCAGGCATGGATCTAATGGGTTATTCAGATTCAGATCATGCAGGTTGTAAGATAGACAGGAAATCCACTACTGGTGGATGTCATTTCCTTGGTGGCAAACTGGTCAGCTGGACCAGTAAGAAGCAAACTTCAGTTTCATTATCCACTGCTGAAGCTGAATACGTGTCTGCAGCCAGTTGATGTGCTCAGATACTCTGGATGAAGAACCAGTTGCTTGATTATGGTATTAAATATTCAAAAACTCCTATATTTTGTGATAATACCAGTGCCATTGCTATCTCAAACAATCCAGTCATGCACTCCAAGACCAAGCACATTGATCTCAGGTATCATTTCATTCGTGATAATATTATGAAAGGTAATATTGAACTCCATTTTATTCCCACTGACAAACAACTCGCTGACATTTTTACTAAACCACTGGATGTTAAAACATTTGAATATCTTGTTGGTGAGTTGGGAATGTTGAACCCTTAATCTGGAATCTTGCTATGAACGCCTTTGTGACACTGGCAGGGTTCTTTGATTACCAGATTTATAAATCTATGCCAGCTTAGCTATCGAACGCCTTTATGATACTATCTTTGCATTAATAGATTTATGGATCACCATTCCAGGGGGAAGACTCAGACCAAATATTTTTGTCCTTAAAATGTTTTTAATTTCAGGGGGAATTTATTAATTTATTTTCTCACTGGACAAATTTTCTGGAAAATATCACTGGTACCTTGTAAATGTGTCCCTCTCACTGGTACTTGGATAGGTTGAAGTGCGTGTTTGAGGTGACTTCAGCCGCCTTGTAAATGTGTCCCTCTCATTTGTCTGTATAGTTGATGTGCGTGTTTGAGGTTACCAGTATGGCCTTTTTTAAATTTGGTACTCTACTGGAGTGTCCCTCCAGTGTACCATCAGTGCATACTTCACTGGACTAATCCACCAGTGATACTGGAGTGTCCAGTCAACCTCCAGATGCACTGACATGAGTCATGGTATATGTCATAATATTTTAAATACTTGGTCATTGTGTGTGCCACGTAAGCAAACTTTTTAATTGGGTAGTTACTGTTTTACCCACGTGGGCATGACATTTTTCAAACTTAATGATGGAAATTTTACCTTGGGAAGACAAAAAGTATAAGTTGGTTATTTTTGTGGGCTGTCAACCGTCACACATTTATGTGTGATGTGAAACATTAAATGTGGACTTCAAAACCCGATCAAAATTACAGTTTATAATTTCAAATTAACCATTTGAATTCCACACTCTCTCTCCTATATAAATACCCACATTCACTTCACTTTTCATTTACTTCGAAAATCATTTACTCCCAAATTTCAAATTCCTTCATTTACTCTCTTCTTCATTCAATTCCAATCATCACTCTCTTTCTTCATAAATCTTCATCAAAACCCTATATTTTCAGTTTTCATCTTCATATCTATCATATATACAATGGCACCAAGACAATCAAACTCACCAAAAAATCTTCTTTCTGCTACATATGCTCTTGTCGCCGCCGTAAAAAGGGCGGAGCATATTTCTCTTGCAGCAGAAGCCATTCGTATTAACATGAATAACTGGATGGCCAAACTCTCTCTTTCCAGTGTTCATGAGGCCCAATCCATCATTGGGAGATTGAATACTTTCTTTCTTTCATGTCCTCTTTATGGTGCATTAACCTTAAATCCTGAAAAGATGTACCACGACTATTTATGTGAATTTTGGTACACAGCTATGTATGTGAATCAACTTCCTCAATTCTTATACTCTAAAGCAAGGGACCAGACCCTTGTCTTTCTCTGTTAACACACTCCGCTCTGCTCTTCAATTAAATTATTTTACAGTGAATGAGATGCCTGTTGAACTTCCCACTGGCATAAATACAAGGGAAGTGTGTAGATTGATGGGGCATACAGATATTCATTTGGGAGGCAGTTCTGGAGGACTTGATCAGATCAACCAAACACATCTCCAGATTGCATACTGCCTATGGTTTGGTTACAGGGTGGATTTTGCCCAGATTTTCTTTGATGATCTGGTAGAGCGTCTTAAAGTGAAAGGTAGAAAAGCATTTGTACCTTATATTCGTTTTCTTTCACTTATTTTTAAAAGAGCTCTGGGCAACCAGTACGATTTTGAAACCACTCACTTTTCTGTATGTGAGTATATGCGTGATCTGACCAACCTTAAATCTTCTGAAAATGAGGTAAATATACCTCAGGTCATGATCACAAGTTTTCAAAGGGATGAAAGTGATGCATCATCACCAGATGAGTCAGGAGAGGCTTCAGGCAGGCCTCAAAATAATGAGGGACCTACTGGAGTCCTCAATGCTGAAATAGTGCCACCAGTTACCCAGGTGGCTCCTGACCAACAGCAGATTGTTAATATTGTACCACCTAACCCTCCAACCAGACCAAGAAATACAACCAGACGTCTTAGAGAGGAGGAGTTCCGGTCGCCTCCAGTAGAACCCAATCTAGCCATCCAGAATCCTCCCAACAGGATTCTGGAGATGTCATAAGGGAAAATCCACAAGCAGCCACTCCTAATATTCTTGTAGGGGGCAGTGGTGAAGAAAATAGAGGGTCAGCCCAACCCTCCATAGAGTCCGTGTTAGCACAATCACTTGAAGTAAGCCAAATTTCTGACACCACTCTTGCACAGACTGGGGTTACTGGAGCCTCACCTCTAGTAATTCCAGTCTCAACTTCTTCGGCTGGCGATATTATGAATGAAGATGGGTCTCTTATTGTTGAGCAAGTACAAAATGTTGAGCAGGAGGAAAATGTTGTACAGGATGATGAACAGGTGATTGGTGAGCAGGATGCTCAGTTGGATTTAAATAGAGAAGTGGATGATCAGACAGTTGGGACGGATCCAGATTGGGATGAGGTAGATTCCCCAATGTCTGAAGGTAATATGTTTGATGTCAACATGAATTTTCTGGGTGATGAAGTAGAAAATGTTGTTACTTCTGTTATTGCTTCAGTCACCCCACCACTTGTCTCTACTGAAATGCCACCACCACCAGAATCTTTGACTGAACCACCACCACTTTCAAATCCGCAAACCACTTCAATTATTTCACCAAGTACTCTCCAGATTTCATCCAATCAACCACCACCACTTGAAGCTCCACTTGATTTTCCTGAACACCGTGTGCTGGACTCCACTGTTGTAACATCTGAAACTTCCACTGAAGGAGTCCAGGCACAAGTACCTTTGGTGACCAGGATGGCTTCTGAACTGGCACCTCCCAGTGGTCTCTCCACTTCTTCTTCACCGAGGTCCAAGGCCTTTTGACTAAGGTGGCGGACCTGGAGAGATCACTCCAGTCTTCTTCTCAGGTTGTTTCTGACTTTAAATCTCTTTTATCGAATAATCTTGCATCAGAAATGAACCTATTTGCTGGAAATGAGAAGATAGTGTTTGAAAAGCTGAATGAACTGGTACTGGCCACTAACAACAATTCTGAGAGCATTAGAGTGGCAGTCCAGGGATTAGAAGAGAAGCTGGTAAATTCTGTTCAGACTGCAGTAAAGGCTGAAATTGCTCAACCACTGGCAGGTCTGACAGAAGAGGTTCAGAAGTTAACCACCAGGATAAGTAATGTTGAGAGTAGGCCAACCCTTGACCAGAACTCTGTTGTAAGCAGTATCAGTGATGAAGTTGCCAGAAAGTTGAGGGCAGATATGTTAAAAGAAATTACTGCAGAGATTTCTGGGTCAGTCTTTAGAAGTTTACAAGATGGGTTGTTACCTCAGGTGGTAAGGATGATTGAAGGTGAGTTGCCCAAACACTTGCCTCAAGAACTTGAAATTGTTAAGAAGGAAGTGTTGGCCCTCAGAAATACAGTGAACATTACCTCTCCAGTGGCAGGAAGAACCTTTGGGTCCTCTGACAGACATACACTTGGAAAGATATGGAATCATCTCGAGTCTAAGACTGGAGATAATTCCAAGGGGGAAAAGTCTGATGCTGAAGGGTTAATTCTGAAAAAGGAAGCCTTGGCCAATATTGAAAAGGCCAGTGAAGTTGAAAAGGTGACTGGTACTGATGCGAGTGCACAAGAAGCACTTGGCACTGAAGCCATTGTGCAGGAAGAAGAAGCTGCTGGTACTGATGCCAGTGAGCCACAATTTGAAGCCTTCCCAGACATCCCAACCACACTGAAAAAGGTCAGACGAAAGCATGTGGTGTCTGGTGAGGAGACTGACGAGACTGGAAAGCACCTTACCCAATGTTGATGATGACAATTCAAAAAGACTGGAGCAGGAGGGTATCATGATAGAAATATTCAAGCAAAATCAAAAGAATGATCTGATGGCCCATAAGATGGAGATGGCTAGTCATGGGACTCTGGATTCTTACAATGCTGGAAGACTGGGCATTCATGTTGATGTATATAAAAAGATGAAGGAAGATCCCAGAGTTCATCAATGTCTAGAGATCATGGATGATGTATATTCGCTCCAGATACTCACAAGAAGAGCAGATATATGATTCTGAAACATATGGTGTAAGTGTGCTGGACTTGATTGCCCAGAGGAAGGAGGAGTTGGTGAACCTCCAGAAACAAGTTAGAAAGAATGCTGCTGCTCTGGAGAATGAATACAGGAAGAAAATAAATGGTTTGCCCAAGGTTCCTGCCAGACAAACCAAGGCCTCCAGAGATGCAGATCTCAGTACCTTCATTCCTTTAGATATTTCCAAAACAATAAACAGGGCAGAATTGCAAAAACTGTTGAACAAAGGAAAGCATCTAAAGAAACTGAAGAAATGATTCAGGTTGCCAGGACAAAGGCCAAATATGAAGAAATGATGACCTTCAGGGCAAATACCAGAAAAATCATTGGTGCTGAAATTAAGCTTGCAGAAAATCATGAGAATTATGCAAAATTTCATGTCAAGCTTACCAGGGAAGGAGACTTCAGAGATGAAAGAAAGAATACTTCAGTCCAAGCTTTCGGTATTTCAGAATTGAAAGAAATTGGCCTAACATTCAAAGGACGAACTGATGTATCTCCAGGTGAGAAGTACTTCCTGAAGAGGATTGAGAAGGCGTTTAAAAGGAAGCAACAGATGGAGGTTGCTTTGGGAATGCGTGCACCAGGATCTACTCCATCTTCACCTTCACCCAAGAGAAAGGCCACTGAAGAAGCTTCTGGACATATTCAAAAGAGAAGGGCCTAACTCTTTTATCATTTTACTTGTATTTGTATTATATTAAATGAAGTTGTAACTTTGTATCAGTTGATGTCTGTAAATATAAGTTGCAAACTTTATTTTTCACAAGTAATTGATCAGATTAAGTCTAGTCAAATTAAAATGTATAAACTGGAACACTGATGATCTATAAAGTGTTTTCCAGTAACTCAAATTTAGACTTAGTCAAATTTCAAGTGTTTTTCAAGCATACAAGTGTATAGATAGAAGCTTGAAAAACCTTGCATAATTTCTAAACAAATAGGGGGAATTTGTTAGGTCCAGTTTTACTGGACTCGCTCCAGACTTGAAGACTGGAGCCCACTGAAGATTTGTTCAGAAATTATGAGAAGGCCAGTGAACTATTTACTTGTACAGGAATCTGGATCGCACCAGATTAGTTCACTGGACTTCACTCCAGTCAAGATCGTTTCTACTGAAGACATTCTCACTGAAGTCAAAGACTGAAGTCTGAAGAAAGAAGACTGACAAGCAGTGGAGCCCACTGACAGTCTTACCAGATCTCCCGACTGGAGACCTTGACAGTGTTCTAGACCTTACAAGTCTGAACACTGATTACGAGAAATTGACTTTATGCCTTTACACACTTTTACACGGACAACCCATTTGTCTATTGATAAAAGTACAATACGTGTGTAAAGGTGGTTGGTTAAAAGGTTGACAAGTCACATCAATGTGACTTTATCCTTGTACTTTAACCAATGCATTTAAGGAATTAAAGTAGTTTCCTTAAATGCATGCAACCATATTTGTACGGCAAAAAGAATTAAATATTAATTCTTTTTGCCTATAAATACCAAGTCATTTCCCTCGTCCAAATTACTTTTTGCAATTTGGTGAATTTGCCTAAATACTCTCGATCTTAACAGTTATACTTCACAACTTTAAGTATCTCGATCAAGGAGTTTATTTAGCAAATATAGATCACTTGTAATTCATAGGTTGTTTAGATACTTACATTTGTATTATCTAGGTTCCGCAACAACCTTGTATTTTATTTAACATCAATAAATAAAATACACTTGAAAATTACATTTGTGTTCCACCATTTACATACTTGTTTACTTATTTATTGCTTAAAGTCTTTATTGCTTTATTTATATTCTTGCATTTATATTTAAAGCAATACTAGTCCAATCTAGTGCATACTTGACTTGTTATTCTACACTTGTGGGTTAAACCATCGAGTGAGGGGACTTACACTTCATTCATTAGAAACATAAACTTAAACCAATTTAGGATTTTATTTTTTTAAAAAAAAAAACAAAAAAATTTTTTGACCAAAGTTGACCCGAGTTTTGACCCGATCCGGCCGATTCTTGACCGATCCGGCCGATTTTTGACCGATCAGGCGAGTTTGACCGAGTTTTACAAGCGACCAAGTCGTTGACCGAGTTTTCACCCGATTCTAGCCAACTCGACCTGTTTAACCCCCGATTCCGATTCCGATTCCTGGCCGAGTTTTACAACCCTGGTTTTAATTTATCACTTATTACAGAGATACCACTAAATCAGACGGATCCAAAATATCCAATTATTTAGCCTGACTTGACGCGAAAGAATAAAAACCCCTGTACTCGTCTACTAGAGCGGGACCGTAGTTGGATCCCTTTCACCACCACCACCACCACCATCAGGGTTCATTTTTCTTTTATATAGAGTTATCCCATTTTCCTTAATTATCTTAATCTTAATATCATTTTATTGAGTTAATTACACTTTTGGTCCCTGTCGAGGGTTAAAAATTACCGTTTTCATCCCTACCTTTCATATATTACTGTTTTGGTCCAAAAAACTTTGCTCCGTCAACGCTTTTGGTCCAATTCTCGAAACGGACGTTAAACGCCCATCACGTGACCTGCACGTGATGGGTATTTTCGTCTTTTCATTTTTACAAGGACCAAAGCTGTAAATATCTATGAACTCTTTGTCCCTTTCATCTATAAGCTATATCTGCATATCTATATCTATTCTTCTCATATATCTCTGTTCATATATCTCTCTGTTTGTTATACAATCACAATCACACTCACAAAAGCCTGTATCTATCTATTTATTTCTGAGTGTGATAAATAGACCCCCTTTCTAGTTCTATTATCAAATTTCTTTTTACCATATCAATTTAAAATAAAAATGAAAAATCACTAACTACAAAAAACCAAATCACCACCACATAAACCTTATCATATCTGCAATTTTTGTTGTTACACGGACTAGCTAGCAAACCTAATGAATCATATGGTGTGAGTAAGAATCCAATAAGATCAATAGAAAAAGTGGTCAACCTTTACTTCTTTCCTTCAACTTTCCGTTCAATTCAATTAAACCATGTAATACAACACATACATACATACATATATATATTTGCTTTGATTGAATCTGGTCCGTAATGATACAGCCACCATGCAGCCGCCGCAATCTGACCTTCTGCCGCCGCAAACCACCACGCTGCCACCCTTAATTCCGGCCGCAATTGATCAATTGAGGGCTGGGGAGACTTCGATCGGGGATGGGGATGTTCCTGGGTCGAATTCAGATGCACAATCGATCGAATCTAGGGTTTTTAATAAAGAAACCCTAATGGAAAACCCTAATCCGGCCTCCACCGCCGTACCACCACCGCTAGCCGCCACTGATCGGTCTAAAACCCAATCAATTGATGGTGCTAACGTGGAATTGATGGGTGAGGGACTGAATTTGATTTGTTTATTTGATCAATCTCAGGTTGCAGCCATGATTTGTTTATTTGTTGCTTAAATGAACAGATTTGTTGATGATTTTGCTAAAATTTGTTGTTTGATATTTGGTTGAAGATATTTTGTTGTTGTTAGTTGTTAGATTTTAAGATCTGGGAGAAAATTAATAGAGATGATGATGATGGAGATGATAATAGATGAAGAGTTTGTAGATTGGATGATGATGATGATGATGGATGTATTATTAGAAAAGTTATTTACGGTTTTGGTCCTTGTGGTGAAAAAAAGACTAAAATACCCATCATGTGCAGATCACGTGATGGGCGTTTAACGTCCGTTTCGAGAATTGGACCAAAAGCGTTGACGGAGCAAAGTTTTTTGGACCAAAAGGGTAATATATGAAAGGTAGGGATGAAAACGGTAATTTTTAACCATCGACAGGGACCAAAAGTGTAATTAACTCTATATTCTCTAACAAATGTAGTTTCAGTTAACAACCACCGTTAATTTGTACCAATGGTTTAACTTAATTCGAAGTAGGGTTGAATGGTTGTCTCATTTTAGTAAATATGGTTTTTTTTTAGTTAAAGCGAAACTTGATGATATGAGGTTTGTTAGGTTAGGGGATACGCGATAGCAGCAATGATTGGAAATGATGGAAGAACAAAAGAACTTACGATTACCAAAACACAACAACAAATCGAAGGAAGAGGAGAAGATAGAATAAGTTGGTTACCAGATTGTTTAGTTGTTGAAATCCTTGTCTCGTTTACCATTCAACAAAATACGCATCAGAACAGGTACTCTTTCCAAAAGATGGAAACATCTTTGGACTTTCGTTTCTTGTCTTTCATTTTCATAAGCTGTTTTAAAAATTCAGCGTCTCTGTATAAAGATAGACCCAATTTCTTTCGGTTTGTCAGTAAAGCCTTAACTCAATGTCGCCATTTCAATATCAACAAGTTCCATGTTGAACTCTGTTCACGGTTATGGGATATCCGCTTTGAATCAAATGTTCGTAGTTGGATTCGTTATGCTATTGATTGTAACGTTAAAGACTTAAAGATGGAACTATTGGATACTCTTTTGGATGTCTTAAGTTTTGTGTTAAAAGACAACTTCTTTTTCATCAATCATCTTTAACTCATATGACGTTGGAAGGCTGCATAATTAATCCAATGGAGCGTATTTGTTGGGAAAATTTGATCACTTTGGCTATCTTCAATGCATATCTTGATGAAGATTCGATTGAAAACATATTACATGGGTCTCCTCTATTGGCCGATTTGAGTTTGGTTAATTGTTATGGTTATTGGTTGCTCAATATTACTTCAAAGAGTGTTAAAAACTTGGTTATCTCTGGATACAATGATGGTAAAATGTTAGACTTGGATACTCCGCTTATGAACACGAGTCTGATGATTTTTTAGGCATCATTGAAATCAATGCTCCGTATATTTTGTCATTAACAATCCAAGAGGATTTGTTCTTGACGAAGCTTTCATTGCTAAATGTGTCTTCTTTAACCAGAGCTGGCTTAGATTATACCAAGACCGGGTATTATGGTAGGTAAAGCAGACAGAGAGATGCTTAAAGGATTTATACTAAGCCTTCCGCATGTCAACGAGGTTAACATTGGGTATAAATGTGTTAGGGTAAGTTATGTTTTTCTTTCTTTTTTAGCACATTTGTTAATGTTATTAATAACTGTTAAATTTGGTACTAGTTTGTTTCAAGTATACTTGGTCAAAGTCGAGAATATGTTCTCTTGTAGGGATGTTTATTCCATTTCCTTATGATGAGTACTTCTTACACATGGGAACCGATTGTTTTGATCTCAGATAACCATAATCAGAATAACTTAATAAAAACAATCTAAACTGATTATTGTGAAAGTCACCAAACTGTACATGTCATTTTAGATGAAACTACATATATGCCCACCTTAACATAACTTGTCACAACCACGATGCACTTTGCTGTATGTACGTCCTCCTATAATGTGCTACTTAAAACTCATACATTAGATATGAAAGTTTTTATTTCCTTACTTCCTTTGGGGGATCTCATATGTTCAAGAACAGTGTAATTACAAGTTTTGTTTTCAGTTTGCCTGATCTTAGTCTAATGGATTCATTTATATCCCAAATGGTGAAACGGGTACCGTTCTAGTATTAAATAATATAAAAAAGTTATCTAGAACAGAAACATGTCAAATGGGTTGAAAGGGATCAAATTCTAATTTTTATTGCTAAATCTTATGGATAGTTTTTGTTCAGTTATTGAGATTTGCTAAGTAATCATAATTAACCTAAATTATACATACTGTTTATGACCCAAAAAAAAGCTGGTAAATAGATGTGGTTTAGGTTACCTAGGGAAGACTAGTCCTTTTGGCTCAGATGACTTGGTCTAATTGTTGTATCGTGTGGCTGTTTCCGACCCTTTCCTTGGCCACCCCAAGATGTTTACCTAGGAAGGTTCATGAACTTGAGAACTCTTTTGGGAAATCAGGTATCTTGACCACTAGGCCACCTTGGAGGTGGTTTCAAGAGGTGTTAAAGTCTTTAATGGATTACTTGCAAATGACCTAGAGTGAATCAAGAACCTTCAAAATTGATGTATCTGCCTGTTACCCAACTCAACTACCTTGCTAGCACTAGAACTACTTCATATATGCATTGCAGCATTGTCATTCTTTTTCATTGTTATTTCTTATTTCTTTCATTTGGAAGCTAGTGGTTTCAAATTTCCATCAAATTTGAAGGTTCTCGATTCACTCCAGGTAGCTGATTGATTCTGATAGTGATTCAATTGAAAGTGGAGATTGCGGAGATTGAAAGGTGAAGAGATTAATTGTTTGATGTCAATTACAAATTTGTTACTCTTCCATGATTTTGTTAAAGTAGATTGTGGAAATTGTTTTGCTATATCTAGTTGCTATAACTCTAGCATAATATGAGTATGTATTCACATTCTCTATTTCATTTTAAGTTTTAATTTAATTTATTTATTTTTTTTTTTTTTTTTGAAAGGTGAATTTCGCTTGAAACTTCGTGTCGCGATTCGACAGCGAGAGGTCTAGCATACGTTGTCTTAACCGGGTCCGCGCTAGAGAGCTCCCTCGAAGTAGAAATGCCTATTTCAAATACCCAATGGGGGAAAACCCCTACTAATCCGCCCGAAGGCACGACGATTAATAGGGGTAAACCCTGCCCCCTCAGACTTGAACCTGGGAATTCAAGCAAACCATCATAAAGAGAAATGGAGAAGATAAGTGAGACAGGAATTGTGTTTTGTTTGTTTTTTAGAGTTAATTATAGAAATCGTCTTTATGGTTGATTGTCATTTGCAGCTTTCATCTCTAACTTTTAAAAATTACAATTTTGGTCCAACATGATTCGTCAACACTTTTGGTCCTGACCATAAACGTTCGTTAAAAAGAAGGTCACGTGTCTGGCACGTGATGGGTATCTCTCAATTTGGATATCTCTACTCCCTTATAAAGCAAAATGACCCTTTTTATTTTTAGTAATTTCTGTCTTTGAATTACCAGAATTGCCCTTGACTTTATTTTAATAATTAACACTTTAAGCCCTTATCTTTTTAAATATTCCACTATCACCTTTACATCAACCTACACCACTTGACACCGCCACCACCACCAATAATACCGTCACCGACACAACAGAAAGAACGGGAGGTGGAAAACAATAAAGAAGCCCCAGAAGGGGGCGACAGGGGGCCATGCTCGTTAAGAATTCATCCATATTGTGGACCGTCATTCCGCAGCTTTGGTCCATAGCTTTCAATAATTATACTTTCAATATATATATATGTACTATCATCATCTTCATCAAAACACAAAAAAAAACATATCTCTTCAACAAAATCTTCAGATCTCAATATCATTTGACAATCATCATCACAGTCACTTTTCTCATCTACCCCTTTTTTATTTTCCACTAAAATCACAATATACATCATATTTTGATGAAGTAATCATAATGTACAATTTTTTTATAGCTGACTATATAAGTCAGTATGTATGAATGTGACATATCTATTAAAAATGGTGGTACATATATCACCTTCCTTTGTCGATATTTTGAAATCACCATCATTTGAAAATCTGAAATTCATTACTCACGTGACCTGGTTTTAAACGGACGTTTATGGCCAGGACTAAAACTGTTGACGGAGCAAAGTTTTTTGGACTAAAACTGTAATTTTTGAAAGTTAGGGATGAAACCTGCAAGTTGGGTACCACGACAGACGATTTCTGTAATTAACTCTTTTTTTAATTAACAAATTGATCGACAATAATGAAAGATCTAGGTAAGGTTAGCCTTGTCTCTGATACATTGTAAGTCCCTCACACGATGGTTTAACCCACGAGTGTAAAATAACAAGTCAAGTATTGAACTAGAATGGACTAGTATCACTTTAAATATAAATGCAAGAATAATAAAGTAATACAAGACTTAAAGCAATAAATAAGTAAATAAATAAATGGTGAGACACAATGTAATTTTCAAGTGTATTTAATTTATGATGTTAAATAAAATACAAGGTTGTTGCGAAACCTAGATAATACAAATGTAAGTATCTAAACAACCTATGAATTACAAGTGATCTATATTTGCTAAATATTCTCCTTGATCGAAATACTTAAAGTTGTGAAGTATTACTTTTGAGATCGAGAGTATTTGAGCAAATTCACCAAATTGCAAAAAGTAATTTGGACGAGAGAAATGACTTGGTATTTATAGGCAAATAAATTCACCAGTGAATTTATTATGCCGTACAAATATGGTTGCATGCATTTAAGGAAACAACTTATTCCTTAAATGCATTGGTTAATGTAAAGGATAAAGTCATGTTGATGTGACTTTTATCCTTTTATCCAACCACCTTTACACGTGTACTTTTATCAATAGACAAATGGGTTGTCCGGGTAAAAGCGTGTAAAGGTATAAAGTCAATTCCTCGTAATCAGTGTTCAGACTTGTAAGGTCTAGAACACTGATCAAGCAGATCTGGTAAGCTTCCAGTGGACTCCGCCATTTGTCAGTCTTCTTTCTTCAGACTTCAGTCTTCGACTTCAGTGTGAATGTCTTCAGTGGGATGATGTTGACTGGAGTGAAGTCCAGTGAGCTAATCTGGTGAAGTCCAGATTTCCTGTACAAGTAAAGTGCTCACTGGTCTTCTATAATTTCTGGACAAATCTTCAGTGGAGCTCCAGTCTTCAAGTCTGGAGACTGTCCAGTAAAAATGGACTTAACACCTTTAACACTAACAAATCATGAGTATTGGGTGTGTATATGTGGGGGGGGGGGGGGAGTTTTCGAGAGTCATGAGTTTCATTCAGGCATGCGTGGTTCGAGCTCCGCATACTGCCCAATTGGATGTCATTCGTGGTGTCTCGAATGCTAACTACTAACTACTAACTCGTTAAAAAAATAAAAAAAAAATAAAAAAAGCAGACATTTGAGGAAAACAACAATAAATAAAAAGTCCTTTTAGAAAACAACGATATTATCAACATATCAACATACTCTTTATACTAAATTTTTATTGCAATCCTCAATGGTAAGAAAAAGGTATATATTTCTTATGAGAGGATTAGGTCTGCATTTGAGCTGTCTTATATGCCTGAAGATGATTATGAAAATGTTGTGTCTCATACTGAAGCCAAAAATATTTTACAAGAGGTTGGATATACTGGTCCACTGGCTTCAGTAGTAAAAATGAAATATTTAACTGGTATTTGGAATTATTTATTGAGCACAATTTCTAAAACTTTACAAGTAAAGGCAGGCAGCTTTGATCAACCTAATGTCTTAGAATTGCAGATTTTTCATTCTATGGTCACTATGACCAGAGTAGATTATGCTGGTTTAATTTTTAAGGACCTTGTTGATCGTGTTAATAAGAAGAGCCTTACCATACCTTATGGTAGGATTCTTGCTCTTATCATTGAAGCTATACTTGACAATGATTACAGTCTGGCAACTGGTCAGACTGTGGAATGCAAGTCTATTAACAATAACATTTTCAATAGTCCCAAGGTAACTGTGCAGGGTCTGACCCGAGCAATGCAGGTTTACCTTGATTTTTGCAGGCAAAGAGAAAGGGAACAAGAAGCACTTGAGGAAGTGTCCTTGATATGTGAAATCGAGTTTAAAAATTAAAATAAGGAATACCCTAAACTGACTACTACACACTTGCGGGCAGTGGACCCGTTCGTATATAGTATAGCTAGAAGGTAAGTCCAGGATCAAACACGGGGAATGGTTTTGAAATAGTTGTCAGCTAAAGTGGTTTTGGAATAAGGATGGAACCGTAGCTGAATTGCTACCTCACCTTGATAATATGAAATTAAAGAAATTGAAATGACAAGACAATTGAAAAGTAAAGAAAGTTCAAACAATATGAATAAAGATCACCCACTTCGAATCCACTTGACTTCAGTTATGATTGCACTCGATAAAGTTCAGATTATTTAGAGTTGACAAGATAATCGTGACAGGATAAAATGCTCGCGTGGTACCACCAACCGCTCACAAATAACCCAAACACCTAAGTTGCTAGTTAAATTACCCAAGCCGGTACCACCAATGCCTAGAAAATCTCCCCAACAATTAGTTTGCTTGATTATCCAATTACCAATTATGCCAATGTGAATGAAAACGTGGTACCACCAACCGTTTCTAAACACGTTTACCACTTAACTCCTATTATAGATTTGACATTCACCGTCACACCATGAACCGGTGACAAACGACCATAGACAATCGAATTGAAACGATAAACGTATTCACCTAGTACCACTAACGATGAACACATAAATCATCAACATCAAAAGAATAAATCGCAAGGAATTAATTGATAAAGATCACGACACAACGATAATTGAATCAACTCTTGAATTAAAATATTGCAATCATATCATTCGTCAAGTTTCATCAAAGTGGATGATTAGAAATCTAGCCAATCATACTAAATTGAATTGAATTGCAATAAAGAAATTGAAAGAAAACATATTGTACCAATGATTGTTGAATATAAATTGCAAGACAGAAGATTAGATATGATCTAGATGGATGTTCTTGAATCTTCAATGAATCAAATGATGAAATCTGCGATGATCCGTCAAAGACTCGTGGTAGAACAGCTCCTAGAAAGAAAAACTTGGATAATGGGCAAATAGGGTTTTTTTTCTTTATATACCTCCCCCAAATCTGATGCAAAGAGGCTGTAGCCCTGATCTCCCCGTGCACTCACTGCGCCGCAGTGAGCCTTGTGCACCACCACTGCGGCGCAGTGACAGGCCCCTGGAACTCTGTTCTTTGGTTGACTGCGGCGCAGTGGGGCAACATCACTCCCACTGCGGCGCAGTTATAATCCACTGGAAATTATTTTGTTTTTGATCGACCAAGGACTGCGGCGCAGTGGGGCAACATTCCTCCCACTGCGGCGCAGTGTAAAACCTCTGGAAAGCCTTGGCTTTGGCACACCTTGACTGCGGCGCAGTGGGGTGTGAATACTCCCACTGCGGCGCAGTGTGCTGAATACTCCCACTGCGGCGCAGTGGGGTGTGAATACTCCCACTGCGGCGCAGTGGGGTGTGAATACTCCCACTGCGGCGCAGTGGGGTGTGAATACTCCCACTGCGGCGCAGTGGGGCATCATCCCTCCCACTGCGGCGCAGTCAAATCTTGCTGAAATCTTTGATTTTCTTTATCAACATCACTCGAACACTCGGATCAACATCTTGGCCTAAAATCGTCAGAAAATGTACCAAATGGACGCACAACCTGCTAAGAACCTGAAAGCACTAACAAACACCATAAACGCGCCAAATGCATACAATATCGACTCAAAACACATACAAAAAAGGCCAATAATGAAGTGAGCGATCTATATAAATTGGTCACATCAAATCCCCCACACTTGAGCGTTGCTTGTCCTCAAGCAAATCTGGAAATTAAGCAAAAAGCGTTCCTTGACACGAAGCTATATAAACACATTACGATTATAAAAAAAAAGCCACACCAAGCATGTCAATGACAAAAAGTTGGGTGAAGCAGTTTTAATCTTAAATGAAACCCCGAAATGTTTGACAATATCTGAACAATCCACAAGCCACAATAACACGACTAAGCAAAAGTGAAACAAATGAGCCTATCAAAATCATCTACTCCAACGAACTTACTATTGGGTTGAATATATATGAATAATCACTCATTGCGCGGTCGTGATGCATATCTTACCATAGGCTTGAACAAGGATCATAACTCCACCGACGTGGCATAAGCACCAAGTACATCATCAAAATATGGCATATAGGTCGGTTGTATAGTCAGGCTAAGGTATATATTATGGAAATTTACAATGGAGTATGGGAAATTTAGGTTAGTGATAGGAAGTAACAAAAGTATAAGGTATGTATGAATTATGTACAAAATAGTCTAATCAAACCCTTACCATTGATTTCCAACAACCCATAAGATGTTATCCCGCTAAGACACCTCAAAAATACCAAGCGAAACCCGACACCATTGTGGTGTATCAACTTCAAACAACTTAAATTCCACCAAGTCTTCCAATCTTAATGATACAACAAAACTTTAGACATCTAAAAATGAAAAGTACCTACTAGTAGCCCAAGTTTTTTTTTTTTTTTTTTGAATTACTCTTTTCTCTTATTTTGAACCATTTTTACTCTACTAGTAGGCACCCTCTTACAATGATGAACAATGTCTATAACAATATACTTCCTTTGAACAATCCAAGACATTCCCCAATAACTTGACCAAATGACGTATTCTCATAGACAAGAATATTCCACTAGACAATCCACTGAAGCACTCCCAAACTATCCAAACAAACCAATGACAATCAATGGCCCCCCAGATTAGACTATCGGTATAGTAAGGTATAATTAGGTAAAGTTTACATATTTAAATGGATATATACAAAGGAAAAGGCTAAGTTAAAAAGAAGGATGTATAAGTGTACTTTGCACTAAGGATGAGTGCAACAAAGGTTTACAAAGGAAGGAAAGAAAGTGTATGTACATGTATAAAAGTATGTATACTGAAGGTAAAAATATACATAAGCAAGGGTGCAAAGAAAGAAAGAAAATACGGGTCAAACCTAATATGCCAATTCGTCATCCAATGTACTTATATCACAAAAGTGATCTCACTGCGGTCTTGTAACGATCACCAGGCCAAGTTCTAGCTCAACACATCACCGGCACACTCATATCAAAGAAATGAACCCGGAAATGGAATAAATTAACCTCAAATTCGCACATCTTAGTGCAGAGTTCGAAATGGAACCCTTACTCCCGAATAAATCCAATAGCCTAAGAGAGGGACAAATTACAAGGCAATCAAACCAAAACCGTAAACACCTAGCACATCTATAAATGAATGATGAATCTCACAACTTTAGGTATTTGGGAAATTTGAGTATGCAAGTAATGTTATCAATCCACAAGGATTAGCCCAATAACCGTTCAGAACACATTTCGCCGATTAAAATGGTGCCAAGGAAAAATTTGTAGTAAAATTGCTTATTAAATTATTATGAATTAAGTGACAAAAGCAATTTACCACAAGGACAAGCTCAACACAAGTTTCAAATCATATCATCTTCCGTCATCTTACCAAATCGAAACAACCAATCTCAAACATGCACATCATAGTTCAGAATTCAAGATAGAACCCTTACTCTTGGATAAAACCCAAGAGCCTACGAGAGGGACACATCTACAAGAACGGTTAAATCTCAATGGCAAAACAACAAAAGAGATACATCCGGTTACTTAAACCTATTTGCCACCCCCCACACTTAAGATGGACAATGCCCTCAATGTCCATATTCGGTCAGAACAAAGGTAAATAGGGGTAAGCACAATAGACAGAAAGAATGAGAACACATACCGGATCATGGACACATTCCGTTTCAAAACAAGTAAGTCGACCCCGCACCACAAATTGCTCTTCCTAAAGAGGAAGTCCAATTTGCTTAACGGGAGAAACAAACTAGTCCCAAAACGGAAGGTGTGAGAACTGTGTGTGAAACAATGTCAATAAAGATGCCAATCAAAAATGTTGCGCTGAACTTAATGCCCGCATATGCACATGACATCATAGTGAGCTACTAACACGATCACACAATCAAACAAATCCAACGGGTCCTCCCCCACACTTGGGTGCCACTAGGTATTGCCATCATTCGGATCAAACCTGCTCAATTACAAGAACCCATCCAAAATATCCATACAAAATGCAAACTAAAAGAGTATCATGCAGAAAATAAAAGAAACAAAGCAAATTACAAATGTTTCATCACCCCGTAGGGTGGATACCAGACAAAGATAAATAAAGTAATTTCATCAGAATACCAATCAAAATCAATCATTATATGATTCCATCCCACGGTGCCGGATGGGAATCATCTCCACTCACTGCTGATGTCCATGGTAGCCATAGGGTAGTCCAGGTTTTCCAAATATACTTGTCACCCAATCTTGCTCTTCCTCCTGAGCTGAACCTGAACCACCAGCACCTCCCCCTGACTGATCAGCATCAAATCCTGACGCACCTGCATCCAAACCTGCAACAAAACCAGGAACAAAAGAAGATGAACCACCGGCATCATGTCCACCCTGAAAAGTACCAAACTGCACTGGCCCACGAGGAGATCCTCCCAAATTATGGGGCCGAGGTGACATGTCCCCCGGGGCAGTCATAGGGAAGAAAGACTGACCATCCTGGCGATAATCGGGGACATGAATAGGTGGTGGTCTAAACTCCGGAACCGGATCAGATGGAACAAACTCGTTCCCATGATATTGTGCATTCCACATAGGCTGATAATAGTCTAATGTATAGTTCGTGTAGGCCTGCTGCGAACCAACCCATGTCATATCCTGGTCCATCCGTCTCTGATAAGCCTCAAATGCCCGGCGGCTCTCCTGTTGATCCTCATATATCTTCTGAACCGTGGATCCTAACTCAGTCAAATCAAAACCGCTACGGCCACGCCTCCTCTGTGGCTCCTGAGGAGCATCCTCCATATCAACATCATCCTCCTCCACATCCGGCGGTGGTGACCCTACAACCCCCTCATCATCCAACAGTCTCTCCGGCACATTCCCCTGCTTCTTCCTTACTATCTTCGCCCTAATCAACTCCTTAGAAGTTAAATCCACTTGATAGACGGCCTGAGAAAGATACGTCTGGCACGCATCCAATTCGAACACTCCCATCCGTTTATAAATCTGGGTGATAAAATGACCCAAAACAAGCTCAGAATCGGAATGGTTGCACATTCGGTCCAAGAGTACCATCGGAGGCAATGCAAACTTTCTAAGCGACCCCTCAGAAAACAGCTTCATCAACCACAAATCTAATTGATACGCCTTATCCCAATGAGTCGACCTTTGAACAAAAGACGTCACTAATATCCTGTGGAGCAACCGTAACTTAACACTTTTGATTTTAGAGACACTACCATAACCTCCAGTAGGCCAAGCCAATCCCCCAGAAATCCGAGTCCAATACTGAGGAATGGACTCACCATCACCCAAATCTGCCTTAACATAAAATCCTTGCCTCAAAAGATTTCTCCAATCCGGGTTATCCAACTCTTGCCTAGAATACATACCTACGTAATGACCAAACTCTGTTATGGATAACTTCCTCTTCTCTCCCCCACAGTAGAACACAACAATCCTTTCCTCAAAAATGTCTTTGACCTTGTGCAATTCCTTAGTCAATCTCAAGGTCGAATAAAACTCCAAACACAATTCCCGGTAAACTGGTTCCCTGTTAAGAAACACTATATCCCAAATTTCGCAATTGACCACCCTATTACCAACTCTCATCCCCATAGAATACCACTGACGAATATCTGCTTGCACCCCAAAGTATTGAGCTGAGTATGAGTGAAATACTTAGGTGGGCAAACGGGATGCTTTTTAAGCTTGTACAGTTTGTTCAAGTAGTTGTTCTTGTGAGGTTGCCTAATATCATCAAATTGCAACCAAGCATGTCTTTCATTCAACTCTCCCACAAAGTGAAGCGGCACTTCCTCTTGTCGCCTAGGTGCTTTATGAGGCACGTTAGCTGCCTCACTAGATTGGCCTTCAACTTGTTTCCTCTTATCAGCAGGGGTCTACAATCAAATACATAAAGCAAATAAGACATGAGAACTAAGAATGCAAGACTTAACCCATTACGTAATAACAAACAAAATCGCTGGTCAGAAAGTCTGCATTGCGGCGCAGTGAGACTTGGCAGCCCTCACTGCGGCGCAATGAGATTGTAATCACGTGCAGGTCAGGTGGTGGCCACTGCGGCGCAGTGGCAACATGCATACCCACTGCGGCGCAGTGGCGAAGAAAATCTGGGCAAGTTCATCAGTTCATCACGATGGGTAGCCAAATAGGGGTTAATTAAATACTCAAATTCAGCAATAATGAAGCAATAGTCACCAACTAATCCAACATTAACTTCCCCCACACTTGTTCATCACAAATCTCTAAATTCACAAAACCCTAATTTCAAAATCAAAATCAAAATCGGATGAACAAGCGTTTAAATGAAAGATTAACCACCCCATTAGCCTCATTAGCCCATAAACAACTAAACCCTAGAATTAATTACGAAATTAAAAACCCTAAAAATTAAAAATCAAAAATAAAGAAATAAACACAGAAAATAATCAAGAAAACTTACTCCTCTTCCCATGATGATAATGTAGAGATGATAATCTAGGAGAAAGAAAGAAAAGATGGAAGATCTTGATGGGAAACAATGGGTGTTTTGTTGTTTTTAGATGAGAGAAAGAAAGAAGAAAGAATGAAAGTGAAAAAGTAAAAGAAACACTTACCTGGCCTCATCTTGACTTACCCGACCCTTCACTGCGGCGCAGTGAGGCATCACACCCCTCACTGCGGCGCAGTGAAGGATTTTGTACAAGTGGGCAGTGGCTTTCTCATGCGGCGCAGTCAGCCTATCCCACTCCCCACTGCGGCGCAGTGGGAAGTTGCTGGAAGATTTTTCTTCAAAAAATTATGACAAAACTCAAATTCCACATACCCGGAACCGCATCAAATCTAAACCACACCTGCACTTACTTAACTAAAACAAGATTAAAACTATCCAATTCAAAGAAAAGTAAAATCCGATAAAATAAACACGGGTTGCCTCCCGAAAAGCGCTTAAGTTATTAACGAGTCTTTAGCTTGACTCGACCAACCTTCAAGTTTCCAATTCAAACACGGGGATCTCATCAAATATCCCCTCAACCTGCTCTTCTTCCACATATAACTTAAGTCGATGACCATTGACAATGAACGATCCTTCACCATTTCGCTTAAACAACTCAACATATCCCGACGGGTACACATGCTTAATCTCAAACGGTCCAATCCATCTAGAAGTGAGTTTGGGTTGCTTAATCTTAAATTTGGACAAGAACAACAACACTTTAGCCCCAACCTTAAACTCCTTCCTACGGATCCTCTTATCATGCCAAATCTTGGTCCTTTCCTTATAAAGCCTCGAATTCTCATAAGCACCTAACCTAAGCTCATCAAGCTCATGTAGTTGTAACATTCTAAGTTCACGTGCTTCCATCAAATCCAAATTCAGACTCCTCAACGCCCAATACGCTTTATGCTCTATCTCAATAGGAAGATGGCAAGTTTTGCCATAGAGCAACCGGTATGGCGTGGTGCCAATCGGCGTCTTAAAAGCCGTCCTAAACGCCCACAAGGCGTCATCTAACTTCTTTGACCAAACCTTGGGGTTATCTCCAACAGGTTTCTCTAAAATCCTTTTCAAAGCCCTATTGGTGTTTTCTACTTGTCCACTAGTTTGTGGATGATAAGAAATAGAAAAATAATGCACAACACCATACCTCTTCATGACCTTGGCTAATTGATGATTTGCAAAAATGGGTTCCTCGGTCACTAATCAAAGCTCTAGGGCAACCAAATCGACAGAATAATTGTTTCAAGAAATCAATGACTACCCTCGCGTCATTCGTGGGCAAAGCCTTGGCTTCGGCCCATTTAGACACGTAGTCAACGGCAACAAGAATATATTGAAACTTATTAGACGGTGGGAATGGTCCCATGAAGTCTATACCCCAAATATCAAATACCTCGCATACCTGAATGCTTTGTTGAGGCATCTCATCCCGCTTAGTTATGCTCCCTTGTCTTTGACAAATGTCACAAGTCTCTACCAAAGTCTGGGCCTCCTTGAAAATTGTAGGCCAATAGAAACCTGCATCAAAAACTTTCTTACCAGTAACTGAAGGACCGTAATGACCTCCAGTTGGACCATAGTGAACAAGCATCAAGAATCTCCCTCGTCTCAGCTCCAGTTACACATCTCCTTACCATACCATCTGCACAAACACGAAACAAGTATGGACTATCCCAAAAATAGTGCTTAGCATCCGATATGAGCTTCTTCTTTTGTTGGGACGTGAAATCATTCGGTATCTCACCTGCAACCAAATAATTAGCAATATCTGCAAACCAAGGAGCATCATCAGAGTTAGAAATAAACATTAAGGACTCATCGGGGAAGTGATCATTAATCTCCCCATCTCGAAGTTCCTCCCGGTGAGGATCTTCCAAACGACTCAAATGGTCGGCCGCCAAGTTTTCAGCACCTTTCTTATCCTTAACCTCTATATCAAACTCTTGTAACAACAAAATCCATCGGATAAGCCTAGGTTTAGCATCTTGTTTCGAGAACAAGTACTTAAGGCTGAATGGTCAGTGAAAACTATGGTCTTACTCAAAACAAGATATGATCTAAACTTATCAAATGCAAAGACCACTGCAAGCAACTCCTTCTGTAGTGGTGTAATTTTGCTGGGCGGGGTTCAAAGTTTTACTAGCAAAGTAAATGGGCTTGAAATGCTTATCAACCCTTTGCCCAAGCACGGCTCCCACAGCATAATCACTTGCATCACACATCAACTCAAATGGCAATTCCCAATCCGGTCCAACCATGATAGGAGAATTAGTCAACTTCTCCTTTAAAACCTGAAATGCACTCAAACAAGCATCATCAAACACAAAAGGGACGTCCTTCTCCAACAAGTGGGTCATAGGACGAGTAATCTTAGAAAAATCCTTAATAAATCGGCGGATAAAAACCGGCATGTCCAAGAAAACTCCTTACCCCTTTCACATTGGAAGGCGGGGTAATTTGGCTATAACATCTATTTTAGCCCTATCAACTTCAATCCCGGCCTTAGACACTTTATGCCCTAAAACACCTCGGTCACCATAAAATGGCACTTTTCCCAATTCAAAACAAGGTGTGCCCTTTCACACCGTTCTAACATCCTTTCCAAATTATGCAAGCAAGTATGAAAATAGTCCCCAAAAACCGAGAAATCATCCATGAAAACCTCCATGGAGGTTTCAAGCATGTCCTGGAAAATAGCTATCATGCACCTTTGAAAGGTGCCTGGGCATTACACAAACCAAACGGCATTCGCCGATAAGCAAAAGTACCAAATGGGCATGTGAAGGTGGTCTTTTCTTGGTCCTTGGGATCAATGGGTATTTGGAAGTACCCAGAAAACCCATCTAAGAAACAAAAATATTCATTACCTGTAAGTCTTTCTAACATCTGATCAATGAAAGGAAGGGGAAAGTGATCCTTACGGGTGGCATCATTAAGCTTTCGGTAATCAATACAAACCCGCCAACCCATTATAGTCCTAGTGGCCAAGAGTTCCTTATTCTCATTCTCAATAACTGTCATGCCCCCCTTTTTGGGCACACAATGACAGGACTAACCCAAGGACTATCAGCAATAGGAAAAATGATCCCAGCATCTAACAACTTAATGACCTCTTTCTTAACGACTTCTTTCATGTTCGGATTAAGCCTCCTTTGTCTCTGGACAACGGGCTTAACATCATCAACAAAATCTATTTTATGCTGACAAAAGTTAGGACTAATACCTGGAATATCGGTGGTATTCCAAGCAAAAGCCCGCTTATGGGCTCGAAGCACAGACAAAAGACAATCCTTCTCGTCACTCGAGAGTGAGGACGAGATAACCACGGGTAAAGAAGATTCACCTGACAAATAAGCATACTCCAAATGGGAAGGTAATGGCTTAAGCTCCAAATCAGTGGGTGGTACATCAACAGAATTCGGTACCCTCGAACTTCCATCAGCAACAACTTCCTCAAAACTCTCATCCTCGGGAGGTGTCTCATCCAAGCTAAGCGCCATAACCTCTGCAAACAAATCATCGTCAGATATATCTCCCGATCCTAAATTAGCAATCTCCTCATCTCTAGTGTCGACCTCCATTAGTTCCTGAAACTCTCGGTCTAAAGCATCATCAATAACGTCAATCCTGAAACAAGACTCATCATTAGAATATGAATGCTTGATGGACTTTTCAACATTAAACACAATTCTATCCGTACCCACACCTAAAGAAATTTCCTTATCCTTCACACGGATGATAGCATCCGCGGTATTAAGGAATGGTCGTCCAAGAATAAGGGGTACCTTCGTATCTTCCTCCATCTCGAGGATAACGAAGTCAACTAGAAACACAATATGGCCTACCCTGGACAGTCATGTTTTCAGCAATCCCAATGGGATACTGAAAAGAATGGTCAGCTAATCTAATACTCATGCAGGTAGGTCTCAAAACTCCTAGAGCTAACTTACTCCAAACCGAGTAAGGCATCAAATTAATGCTAGCACCTAAATCAGCAAGTGCCTTACAAGTAAGAGTACGAATAGAACAAGTAATAAGGAAACTCCCTGGATCTTCAAGCTTAGGTGGGATGCGGTTCTGCAAGATAGTAGAACACTCGGCATTAAGATAAGTAGCTTTCACCTCATCCATTTTTCCCTTGTCAGTCACAAGCTCCTTAATGAACTTGGCATAATGTGGCATCCCCTGAATAAGATCAACTAAAGGCACATTAATGTGAACATTTATTATCATCTCCACAAACTTGTTATATTGCTCTTTCAGTTTTGCCTTTTTGAACCTCTGCGGAAATGGTATCTTCGGCTTGTAAGGTCTAACTTCTGGAACCACATCCGGTTTTGGTGGAGTGACCGGAGTCTTCACGGTTGAATCTTCCTCCATTTCAATCTCTTCATCAACCTCATCATCATCACTCCCTTTATCCTGCACATCTGAAACAACATTAGGCATAGGAGGTGAGTCATAAGACCTACCAGTACGAGTGGTGATGGCTTTGGCTTGCTCATTGCGGACTGGTGGTGGAGTGTATTTCTGTCCTTGATTCTGTGGTTGATTCTGTCCTTGACTAAACTGAGGTCTAGGATTCTGCTGTGTGTTGCTAGGAAGAGTCCCCGTGGGCCTAGCAAGAGCAGCCATCCTACTTTCGAGATCCTTGAAATTAACTCCTTGATTTTTCATATTGATCTCCACCTTCCCACTTAACTGATCCAACCTCTCACTCAAAGTCTTAGTGTCTTCCCTGATCATTTGAATGCTAGTATTTGTTTCAACCTGATTACTAGCCAACTGCTTCATCATCTCTCTCAATTCGGCATTAGGATCGGCATTAGAAGAAGAAGAACCTGATCCTTGTCCTTGCTGAGTCTGCTGTTGTGGCTGATTCTGATAATTATCTCTTTGCCACCTATTTCCTGAAAAACGAGAATTATTAGATTGAAAAGAAGAGTTATAAGAAGTATTACCTGAAGGCCGGTTCTGGAAACCGGTGTTGCGGTAGAAATTCCCTTGGGGCTGATTTTGAACATAATTCACATCTTCGGGTGCCCGATTTGGACACTCATCAGAATAGTGCATATCACCACAATGATCACACCCATCGGCCACTACCTTTACATCCCTCTCAATTGCTCCAAACCTACTCTCTTGAGCAGCAAACCCCTTTTCCATGCGCTCAGATAGCGCCCTAATCTCTCCAACAACCCCTGGGTCATTGCTAGCTTCAACCTTAGCAACTCTCCCTTGGTTAGTACCTCTCTTCATCTTTTTCTCATTCTTCAAAAACCTTTCATCATCCAAAGTTGAGCTATCCTTCGCCATGTCTTCCAAGATTCGATAGCCTTCATTGGGTGTAATGTTATTGAAACTACCTCCGAAAGCGTATCCCAATTCTCGTTTAGACTTTTTATCCAACCCATCAAAGAAAAGCTCCACATATTTCTCCCTAGTCAAATCGTGACCTGGGCAATTTCTCAACATTTCCTTGAAACGAATCCAAGCCTCAACAACATCTTCTCCATCATCTTGTTCAAAAGATCTTATCATGTTCTCCAACCTTCTTTGAGTTCTAAGTGAATAAAACTCACCAATGAAAGCCTCCTTGAGTTGGTTCCAAGTAGTAATAGAATTTTCTGGAAGATCATTGAACCAATCAAGTGCTTCTCCTGTGATTGACATGGGAAATGTTTCAAGTTTCACGGCATTCATTTGGTTTTGCCCATATTGATATAGCCGAGCCAACTTTTCGAACCTATCCAAGTGTTGGTAAGGATCCCATTTCTGTTTACCATCAAATTGATGCTCTTCTATGCTTTTTAGATGGTTTCCTTTTAAAGCGAAAGTGTGATCAATGGTTGGAGGTCTAATGGCGGAACCACGTCCCGTTGGGATAGTTCGGACCCTCTCGCCATAACGAGTGTCATTCGGATCCCTTGGTTGTTCGTCCCCCATTTCCTCTTGCTTTACCTCAAAATTGAAAAACTCGTCCAAAAAGAACCCTTCCTCGTCCGAATCAGGAGTGGGTTTAGCTATAGGTGAAAATGGTGTCGGTATTGGTGTTGTGGGTTCAGCGAAGTTAAACCTACGCCCTCTTGGTCTTCTCGGAGTAGACAAGGGACTATTCAAAGGGAGACCCGAAGAACGCAAGTTCATCAACTAACACAATTCCTGCAAATACACAACTAACACAAACACGTCAAATGCACATGTGATAAGAAAAGAAAACTAAACTAATAAACAAGTAACTTTCTCACGCGTGAGAAAGGATCAAACCACTAAATTAACAACTAAATCGGCACACATTCCCCGGCAGCGGCGCCAAAAACTTGATGTGTGAAATCGAGTTTAAAAATTAAAACAAGGAATACCCTAAAACTGACTACTACACACTTGCGGGCAGTGGACCCGTTCGTATATAGTATAGCTAGAAGGTAAGTCCAGGATCGAACACGGGGAATGGTTTTGAAATAGTTGTCAGCTAAAGTGGTTTTGGAATAAGGATGGAACCGTAGCCGAATTGCTACCTCACCTTGATAATATGAAATTAAAGAAATTGAAATGACAAGACAATTGAAAAGTAAAGAAAGTTCAAACAATATGAATAAAGATCACCCACTTCGAATCCACTTGACTTCAGTTATGATTGCACTCGATAAAGTTCAGATTATTTAGAGTTGACAAGATAATCGTGACAGGATAAAATGCTCGCGTGGTACCACCAACCGCTCACAAATAACCCAAACACCTAAGTTGCTAGTTAAATTACCCAAGCCGGTACCACCAATGCCTAGAAAATCTCCCCAACAATTAGTTTGCTTGATTATCCAATTACCAATTATGCCAATGTGAATGAAAACGTGGTACCACCAACCGTTTCTAAACACGTTTACCACTTAACTCCTATTATAGATTTGACATTCACCGTCATACCATGAACCGGTGACAAACGACCATAGACAATCGAATTGAAACGATAAACGTATTCACCTAGTACCACTAACGATGAACACATAAACCATCAACATCAAAAGAATAAATCGCAAGGAATTAATTGATAAAGATCACGACACAACGATAATTGAATCAACTCTTGAATTAAAATATTGCAATCATATCATTCGTCAAGTTTCATCAAAGTGGATGATTAGAAATCTAGCCAATCATACTAAATTGAATTGCAATAAAGAAATTGAAAGAAAACATATTGTACCAATGATTGTTGAATATAAATTGCAAGACAGAAGATTAGATACGATCTAGATGGATGTTCTTGAATCTTCAATGAATCAAATGATGAAATCTGCGATGATCCGTCAAAGACTCGTGGTAGAACAGCTCCTAGAAAGAAAAACTTGGATAATGGGCAAATAGGGTTTTTTTTTCTTTATATACCTCCCCCAAATCTGATGCAAAGAGGCTGTAGCCCTGATCTCCCCGTGCACTCACTGCGCCGCAGTGAGCCTTGTGCACCACCACTGCGGCGCAGTGACAGGCCCCTGGAACTCTGTTCTTTGGTTGACTGCGGCGCAGTGGGGCAACATCACTCCCACTGCGGCGCAGTTATAATCCACTGGAAATTATTTTGTTTTTGATCGACCAAGGACTGCGGCGCAGTGGGGCAACATTCCTCCCACTGCGGCGCAGTGTAAAACCTCTGGAAAGCCTTGGCTTTGGCACACCTTGACTGCGGCGCAGTGGGGTGTGAATACTCCCACTGCGGCGCAGCTCAAACTTGCTGGAATCCATGTGGCTTCTTCACTCCAGTGACTGCGGCACAGTGGGGCATCATCCCTCCCACTGCGGCGCAGTCAAATCTTGTTGAAATCTTTGATTTTCTTTATCAACATCACTCGAACACTCGGATCAACATCTTGGCCTAAAATCGTCAGAAAATGTACCAAATGGACGCACAACCTGCTAAGAACCTGAAAGCACTAACAAACACCATAAACACGCCAAATGCATACAATATCGACTCAAAACACATACGAAAAAGGCCAATAATGAAGTGAGCGATCTATATAAATTGGTCACATCCCTCTTCGACGCGATCTGAGTCTGATACTCAATCTGCTAATCAGGGAGACCAAGGTACTCATGTTTCTAAACCTTCTACCTCTTCTCAATCTACTAATTCTTCTTCTCCTTCAAAAGAGGGTGAAGGGTTGGCCAAAACACTAGCCTCCCTAGCCACACCCTCATCCATCCAATTCAAATCCGCTCCAAAAAGACCCATTGTTGAGGACTTAGTACCTCACAATGCCAAAAAGAAAAGAACACAAAGGAAATCTGTGCCAGCTTCTGGGGTTGACATTGCAACATCAAAACCATTAGAAGTCCCACCTGGTACAGTGGAAGCTGAGGAACGTTCCAAAGCTGTCCCTGTTACCCAAGCTGACAAGCCGAAATCGCCACGCCCATCTACACTCTCCCAAAAGAGTGTAGACGAGATAAAGGGAACAACTACTTCTACCCAACCCTCCAAACAGGGTGAAGGTATTGAAATAAAGTCTGCACCTATATCGCCATCATCAGCCTCCCAAAAGGTTGATGATATCATTAAAGGGACAACAGTGGATCCAGCCCAGATCCAAAATGAGTCAGAGTCAATGCACATCCAATCTGAGGATGGTCAGCCAAAGGAGAGAAGTATCGAACGCATTGGTGACACTGCTTCTCCTCCCCAAGCTGATCAGACTCCTTCATTCTTACACTCTGAGTCTGCACTGGCTGCCAATGCCTCTACTAGATCACAAGAAGAGGTACAGGCCACAATAATTCTCCCCCAGGATACTTTGGTGCAACAACACACCTCTGTTGAAGGGCAATCAATTACCCTTAACATTACACCTGCAGGGTCTGTGTCTGCATCTGTCCTTGGACAGAGGGATCCTGTAGGTTACATGGATGCCTTTAAGGCAGTCATGTTAGCCCTTGTGCAGCAAAGGGAACCATTGATGGTCCTCACGATGTCAATGAGAATATAGTCACTATCTCCGGAAGTGACTCTTCATTCGATGATGAGTTTGCCCATCCATCCTCAAGGGATGCTCTGATGGAAGATGCCAGTGGAGGAGTTGATCAACATCAAGATCAACACATTCCCACTGGCCATCAGCTTGAATCAAACGTTAATCCTTCTCAAGCTGATCAACTCATTATCATTTCTGAAAAATCCACTCATGAGACTCACTCTCATGAGCAAATGCACCAAAACTCCCTTAGCCTCCACCCCCTTCTATATGAGCCCAATGACCCTGATATTAAGGATTGCAGGCTGCTCTTTCCAGAGTCAGTGGCTTTTAAGCCAACTGTAAGTTCTTCCCAAGCTGCCACTATCTCATTTTCAGATGTGGTGGGTCAGCTCACTGAGTTCATTTCAACCCACAAGGTTGAGAGCTTACAGCTGACCAAATGCTTGGAAAAGATCCAAAAGGATCAGGATTTGACGGATAAGAAGGTTGAAAAGCTGAGTCAAGAACAAACTGCACTAAAAGAAAGTGTATTGAAAGCAGTTGATTTGATGCAGCAAAACCAAGCCAAGCTGACAAAGTCCCTTGATGGTCTTACAAAAGCAATCAATGAAGAGAAGGAAAGAAACAAGGGTACTCTGAGTCAGATTGAGAAGGCAGCAACCAAGTTTACAAGGGATGTCACTATTGAGCTTCAATCTGCCAACAAGTCACAAGCAGATTTAAAGAATGATCTGATTGAAGCTTCAAAGAGTGTCAAAACAAAGATTGGACTCCTCCATGAAGACTATGTTGAATTAAGGAGAGCCTGCTGTCTTACCAACATTAAAATTGACTTGCTCAACCAGGACTTCAAAGGGTTCTTTGCTCAACCAGTAAGCTCTTTCCCTGCTGATGATGACAAAAAGGGGGAGAAGAGTTCTAAGAAAAAGAGTGCTGCTGAGGTTGAGCAGGAAAGAGAACTTGAATATGCTAGACAAAGAGCTAGGCTGACAAGAAATTGAGATATTTTAAACTTAAGAGAAAGACAGAATCAGGCTGATAGGAGGATGGTTGTTTTCGGTTCAAAGGTGGAAGGTGAGAAGGAAAAAGAAGAGATAAAAATGCCAGAGTCTGAGTCTGGTGGTGTAACGGATGGAAATTTGAATGAAGAGGCTGAGAAGGAGAGTGGTTCAATTGAGGGGGAGGCCACTGATGTTGTTATGGGAGATATAAGGAAGGAAGTTGTTGTTGAAAAAGATATAAGGAAGGATGTTGGAGTTGAAAAAGTGAAAAGAAAGATGAAGTCTGTCCAAGCTGACCCTGTGCAAGCTGTGCCTAAACAAGCTGTGTCCTCCAAAACTGACACAGCTCCCAAAGAAATTATGAAGAATCATCTTCTTCTGGTGATGACAAGCCACTCTGTCTCAGTTCATGGTAAAGAAAAGACCACTGAAGCTAGGTCAAGTGGTGTGAAGGTTTTAACACAAGAAGAAAAAGATTGGGAGCTGGCTGTTCAACAAGCCCCTGCTCTTAAAATGTCAGTTAAAGAGGCATACAAACTGGTGGTGGAAGACAGACTAGAAAGAGAGAAGATTGCAGAATTGCAATCAGATCCTGAAGTTGCCAAGGTTCTTCAAGAAACATTGAATGAGGAAGATAAAGAAGATCTTGCAGCTGTTGGATCCAAAAGAAAGGATAGGCAAAGGAAAGGAAAGAAGAAAGTGGTGGTGCATTCTAAACCCTCTCAAAAGCTTCAAGATGTAAGAAAAGCAAAGAAGCTCATGTTGGGTGGGAAGCTCTGGATATAAGAAAGTGAAAGAAAGATTGAATTACAGAAGGCATCCAGAGCCAATCACCCAGGTTCAATTGAAAAGGAGAAGAGGGCAGCCCATTCCTAGCATAAGATTCACAAGAGAAGGTTATGAAACCAGCTGGGAAACTCATGATCTAGATAAGCTGTTTGATCTAGGTTACTCTGAGTGGGTTGAGTTGCATAACATTATTGTTGGTATGCCTGGCATTCATAGAGAGACAGTCTTGGAGGCCCTTGAAAAGAAGTTGGCCATTATTGTGAAACACAAGATTGATATCACTGGCCTTCCAAGACCCAAAGCTTATGATATGGATGATGAAGATGAGTCTGAAGAGCCTCTCAAAAAGAAAAGGAGAAGACATGTCAAGCTTGATGGTCCTGAAGGTGATCATGCAGATTTCATAAAGAATTTGAACCCTTCAGAGCTGCTTGAACAATTGGCTCCTGAAGCTCTTGACAAGATTCTGAATCATCTCAATCTGTCTCTGCCTGCTGGTGTGCCTAATGCAAGAAGTGGGATGCACATTACTGAACCTGAGCATGGATGTATTTTGTGAATGCAAGAGGGCAACTTGTCTTCCAAAGGACTGCTGAACTGAAAGAGGTACAACTATGCACCTATTTACCTTATACAGATTCTGTGTGTCTTATAATGAACAAGGTAATGGGTATGAGCAGTTCCTTGTGGAAGAGGGGTTAGATAGAAAGTAGATGTAACAGTTGCTCCATCATTTGAAGTTAAACAAGAAACTGTAGAAATGATTGGGAGCTAACTCTTATTGTAATACTTTAATTCTCTCAATATATGAAAGTATTTGTACATTTTCAGTTGTCTTGTTAGAAATTCATATCAGATTGAAAAGAACCCAAAAGATTCAAAGGGTCACAAGCTGTTAGTCATATTTTACTTTGATTCTTTGTAAGCTGATAGTTAGAAGTGTAGTTGGGTTTTGTCATCATCAAATAGGGGGAGATTGTTGAGTCCCAATGTTAATTGTAAATTTAATGATGACAAATCTGACCTATAAACACTTAGTAATCTTTTGGTTCTTGTAATCTGATCTGGGTCAGACTAAGCTGACACAACTTGCGATCTGTAACTGACCCAGATCATGCTTCATACTTTGTAATGTAAAATGTTATGGAAGCTAGTGTTATTCAAGCTGCATCAACAAGAACATAGCATTCAATCCAAGTCAAAGAGGAGGATTGAAGATAGAGGACCAAGCTGGTAGTGGAAGGCAGCTTGGGACTAGCAGTCAGCTTGGAAACATTTAGGCAGAACCTGGATTGAAGATAAGGACAAATGACGTGACTAGGAAGAATCCTAGGATCCAGGTTGGTGGTTAGATATGCATATGCGTGTCCATACTCTTATTGGACGATGAAGAATGTGCAGCTGTACGTGGGGGACCACAAGTACGATGAAGGCACGATTGATTATTCCTTGATCGTCCAACAATAGAAGAATACGTGGTTGAATTGGATACCAAGAGAAGAAGGAGCTTTCGCCTATAAAAGCTACACTCCTTGTATGCATATGTGTGGCATTCCTGAGAATCATTCTTCACACAAGTTTCTCTGCTCTTAGACACAGCTTAGTCTGTACGAGATCAGCTTGGGCTGATTCTCTTGAGTTGAAACTTATTGATTGTTGTTTGTCATTTCATAGGGTTGTTTAGATATTTGTAGGCTATCTTTATTCCGCAACAACCCTGTAATTCTTTGTATAGATTATTTCTTAATAAAGGATTACATTTGAAAACCATAATCTGTGTTCAAGAATGTTTATTGTTCTTTACTGTTTTAATGATTCCTGTTCTTTACTTACCTTGTTAAGTCTGAGTCTTTAAAACGTTGCTTAAAAGTTTGTAAAGTTCAAGAAAAGTTGTATTCACCCCCCTCTACAACTATCATGTGTACAATATACTTTGGTATATTGATACACCTTGGGACGTATCAAAAATAAATATTATTCTTTTACCAATGTATGCAATGACTTCAAATTTCAACATTTGATCTCACCTTACATTATAACTGATCCAAGGGCTCATATGAATCCTTGATTTGCACCAAAAATCCATGTGCACATGAATACAACTCTTAATATGCAAAAGTAATCTTAGTGATACTCGTATAGAAATAAAACTTTATGAGATTAATATCTATTGGATGGTAATTTGTATAATTTACATTGTACGGGCAATGAAAAAGTAAATGATACATATAAGATAGAAATTTAAATTTTCTCACAAATACCGAGTATTTAACTAATATTTATAAAAATTTTGACATATTACCTTCTTTAATTAAGTATTGGCATGTGAATAAAGCAAAATAAAAACAAAGTTGCTCTTGGTAGAGGTGGCGATTACCTTACTTTTTATATTTTTGGTCACCGGTTCAAATCCCATGAATGGGATTTTTGTTTTTTTCAGGGCTGGTCCAAATAACCAAACAAATCCTCTTCACCAGTTTGAAGCAAAACAAACCCTAAGCACCCAATCAAATTTCTTTAACTAGACTTATGCCCGCACAAACGGCGGTGGGGGTAGTGATGACGGAGGTGGTGGTGGTGACGGTGGTGGGGGCGCAGTGGGGACGATGGGGGCGGCGATGGTGTGAATGTAAAAGTAATTGATGTTAAAGGTGATAGTGTAGTTATTTTAAGTGTTGAGAGATCTATATTGTAAATTATTTCATTAAGGGTATTATAGGTATATTAGATGAAGATGTTTAAATTAGTGAATAAAGGAGAGAGGTATTTTTGATTTTTAAAGACAGAAAGTTTAAGGGAAAAAAAAAGGTGGTTTGTTTTATTAGATAGTATAGATTAAAACGTATAAAATATTTTAATTAAATTTCGTTTTCAAACTGATTTTGATCTTCAACAAGGCTACCGATATTCAATCAAAAATGAATTAGAAAATAGTTGAAGAGGTAATCACTTTTCCTACTTTAGGGTTTCATCTTCTTTGATGATGTTCTTGAGGTGTGTTCATCCTGAAGATATATCTTTTATCGTTTTCTTTATCATCTCGAATTAAAGTTTGCGTATGATGTTCTTGGGTTGGGTTTGATTAAAAACTGTATATGATGTTCTTGGGTTGGATTTGATTGAAACATTAAGTTGAGTAGCAAGTTAGGGACCCAAGTCATAGTTAGTTTGTCAGTTTGATATGATTGTTATGAATTTCTAATTTTTTTTTCTTTTGTAATTATCTATATATTGTTATACTGAATTAGTGTTTAGGATCTGATATGGTTTTTGGATTGTAGCAACAAGAAGGTACGAAGCGGCGGGTTGCCTAAGAAAAATGATTGGAGTTGTTGGGGCAAGAGAATTGCCTGCACAGCCTTCTGAGGAAGAATTTAAGTTTGCTTTGAGAAGTGGGCTGATTCTGTGTTACGCAATCAATAAGGCTGTCTTCAGTTTAATTTTTTTAATATATCGTTTTGTGATAGTTTTTGTTGTGGTGAGCTTGATTGTTTTCATGTGGTTGAAAGTCCATGTGATTCGGGCGTTGTGCCTAATGGAGCAGCTCTATCTGTTTTCCATTTTTTAGAAACTGTCTGGTAGCTGTTGGCCAAATGTGACTGCCTACTTTTGAGCTATCTGATTTGGAACAAGTAGGTGTTCTTTTCGGATGAATTATGTGAGATGAGTTAAATTGTGACGAGTTTCTAATTGTTATACCGTCAACGGAGATTAGTTTCCAGTGGCATCTGTGATAGGAATTATATGATGCTTACAGTTTATGTTGATGATGGTTTCAATAATTGAGCATTTTAAAAACAACGGTAACGGGGTTTGGAAATTTGGTGGAAATGTGAAACAGATAGTTGGTAGTCATACCTAATTCCCAAATTGTTGTGAATTACTGAATGAGTGAACAAAGAGTAAATGAGCGTAAAATGCATGTTAAGCTTACTGCTGTAGAAAGTACATCTAACATTTGTGCCTTTTTAAAAAAAAAATACTTCTTGATATTGTGGTGTATAAAGTGATGTGTGAAAATCTAGTTTTAAAATTTATAAACAAGAAATACCGATTAACTGATTACTACACACTCTCGGGCAGTGTACCCGTTCGTTTGCAATATAGTTTAAGGGTAAGTCCAGGTCGAATCCACAGGGACTGTATAAGAAATAAGCGAGTTTTAAGTAGTTCAAAATGCTTTTAGGTTTTATGACCCTCGTCAGTTGATTTGAAAATTAAAACTAAAATGAAATTAAACTAAAATAAACTTTGAAAGATTTATCAGAAACAATAATATTAAAAGGTCATCTACTTCGACTCCATGATATAACAAATTCAGGTTGCACTTTAATTGAAAGACCAATTCAAATATGACGACTTATAATCGAGAATCAAACAAAGACTCACTCCGTACCCGTCAAGTTCGTTACTTTATTTAATTCCCTTAATCAACTAGATCCATTACTCAAGACCGGTACCCCAAGACGCCTCTTATAACTTCACTAATTAACTAATTGCTTTGATTATTAAGATAACAATTATGCCTATTGATTGTACCCAACCATTAACCCGTTAATTCTTATTATCAATTGATTCCCTTTTACCGTACCCGTCATAGAAGCAATTACTTATACCTAAGCAATCAAAATATCTCTTACCCAACCCTAGTTACCACTGAGATTAAGCAAGATCTATCCGAAATCAGAAGATAAATGATAAAGAATTAATAAGCTAAGATCACGACATAACGTTAAATCAAATCGTCTTGAATACTATAAATCATGCAACCATCATTCAATAATATCACTTCATCTCAGTAGATGATGAAGTATTTAGCTACTCATAGTCAAAAACAGAACACAAAGAGTAATTGAAAAGAGAAACATAGTGTACCAATGTGTTTGATCTAACTAGAAAGCAAAGAAAACGTAATCGAAAGTCTTGGATCTCACGAACAACTCCGTAGCCTTTGAGGACGTAAAAGCTGCTGCAAAACCCTAGAAAATAACCCTAATTTCGTAAATAAGTGATAAGATCTCGAATGGTAGGGTTTTGGTCTTCTATTTATAGGGTTTAGGAAAGTTCCAAATCTGCCGACCTAATCTATGCGCCGCATGGAAATTCCATGCGCCGCATATTGAAGTTTCTGAAAATTTGATGCCCGATATGCGCCGCATGAAGCTCTCATGCGCCGCACAAACTGATGTCCAGAGCTACTGCCTCAAAATCACACTTTTGTGCGCCGCATACAACTCCCATGCGCCGCATATGTCTTCAGAAATCACTATACTTGTATTTTCCATCTCGTCTTCACACAAACTCATCCTCGAACCTTCTATATGCATCCAGAAGTCGTCTAAAAGCCATTTCTAACCATTTTGCACTCCTGGAACCTGAAATCACACAAACACTATGAAAGTATCGAATATTCGTGCATTTAACTCATAATTAACTCTAAAAACGGCTTATTAACGATGTGGAAATATGTATAATTATGAACACATCAAATTCCCCCACACTTGAGCTTTGCTTGTCCTCAAGCAAATTCAAGACAAATCATTAAAAATCTGGACAATGAAACGGTATTTCTACTTTTCAAACCATTTAAAGCATAGTCATGCAAAACGTTTAAGAGAAATGCTTTAAACAAAATCAGAAAGCTATAACTTACGAGGTAAAGATACTTAGTCAATCAGATCTAAAAGCCAACCTTATACTCGTGTTAATACCTCTAAAACCGTTCTATAATCCCAAGTGTCTCACAGCTTAGTCTTACTCTTTTAAGCAATAAGTTAAGCACTTAATAAAGGTTTGTATAGCAATTAGTTCCACTAGCTACTAGCAAGGCACGTTATCTTATTATTGGTTGTACTTGTGAATCACTACATAGACATACTCTTACACTACGTCATGCTTCCTAACTAGACACCAAAGCAGTTATACGATATTATCATCTTTAATAGTTGAGACAGCGGTGACAGGTCGGTGGTTCCCCACGCGCAGAGCGACATAACTCAACTAATGGTTAGAGTTTATACCTTACATCAAGACAGCGGTGACAGGTCGGTGGTCCCCACGCGCAAAGCGACATAACTTGATGTGTATAATTTTACTCGTTTAATAGCTCATAGAACTCATTTATTAATCTACTGATCGTCTTTCTTTAAGATTTTTACATTATTTCATGCATTGACTTAATCAGAGATCCCAGATGACTCATACACTTACCTAGTATACTAGCTATTCAACAATCAATAGTGCAAGATTTAAGGATAAACCATACGTCTATATACCATTACCAACAGACTAGATAGTTCTAATTGCTAAGTATATATTTAAGTCCGGTTAAGTGTGCTATAGGAAACTATATTACATGCCATTTCAGCTTAAACTATAATCCACTTGGTCAAATGAACAGCCACAAATCTATGGTTAAACAATTCATCTTACCGAAGTTAATGTTGCTTAATTATCCTCATCTTTTGTCTATAACAAAGCTTATTTCTCAAAAATGAAAATTTTGCATGAATAATTTAGTAGAAAACTTGCATTTTTGGTTTTACCTATTCCACCCCCCCACACTTGAATTGTGCAACATCCTTGTTGTACATTAAATCGATCAAAACAATGGGAAATGGGGAAAACAAAAATGAAAGAAAAGAAAAGAACATGAAACTTGCCGGGTGCATGTGTATGTTCTTATACTTGGTAGAATCGCCTAAATGAATGGTCGCTGAACTTACTGCCAGCATATGCACGTGGATTGCTACCTCTCAAAAACTCATCAATTAAACAAACACTCCTTTCAACAATCAAACATTAGTCACAAGTAGCAATGCTTGCTACTTAATTATTGAACCAAATAAACATCAAAGTGCAACAAAATTGTTTAAACGCCAACAGAGGCGCATTACAAACCAAATGAAATGAAACATAAGAAAATAAAGTTCAACATATGAAATCACTCTACCACACTTGATGACTCAATGCCCACGGTGCCGGAATCGCCATCACAATCTCCAAATCATCAACAATCATCAACAAACTTTAAAAAAAGCTAATCATCCAAAGGAAAGATCGAAGGCCTACCACCACCTTCGTGAGTATCATGATCCTCAGAAAATGCATCACCACCTGGAATAATATTAGGCGTACCCGTGGTCGCTCTACCTCCAGCCTCATCACCCTGTGGCGTGTAGTAACTAAAGTAGTCACCACCATAACGAGGTGCACCGGTGTAAGTGCCATAACCCGTGGACTGAGAAGTAGGATCGTATGCCGGTGGCTGAAAGCTGTACTGCTCCTGCTGATAACCTTGCTGAGGGAAGAAAAAGTTAAATGTCGGCTCACTGGGAGGAATAATCTCTGGTGGAGTATATGCAGGAATCTCAGGACGCTCTATCTCTGGCATATGACCATACTGCTGCTCATGCTGCTGCTCCAACTGCCTCTGCCATAATGGACGGTAATGCTCCTGAGTGTCTAAAGCACGATGAAGCATACTAGTCATAGTCCTCGTCTGATCAAGAAACATATCAGTAGTACCCTGCAAACCAAAAATAGACCCCTGTATAGCAGACAAATCAAAAGCAGAAGATGAAGAAGAAGCACCACCAGTGAACCGAGGCTCACTAGTACCATCCTCCCGTCTCCTCCTACGGTCGGGTCTCTGCTCCCTCAGCCAATGTACCAACAAACACATCCCTGTTATCAACAACTACCACTAGTCCTGAGCGTCTCAGATCATCCAACCCAAAAGGAAGAGTCGGGACTCTGTTAACCCCTCTGTTGCACCTAGCATTCTGCAAGTCTAACCTCGAGTAAATCTGGCTGATGTATTGCCCGCAGAAAAGACTCTGATCTCTGTGGGTCTCCATGTACCTAGCCAAAACAAATGGAGCACAAGCATACCTATAAGGTGCTCCCTCATGAAACAATCTCATAGCCAAACATCCAATGGTGAAACCTTATCCGTGTGGTCACCCCTAACCAAGAAACAATGGGTGATCATCTTATGCAATACCCTCAACAACGGATCAGCAATCTCCACGTGCTTACTACTCGACATCTGCAAATCTCCACTTCCACCAATCTCATGCCAAAATTCATCCAAACTTTTGTCATCATCAAAACCAGAACGCTTCTTATCCAACACTCCATTACGTAAAAAGTCATAAGTATCAATATCCTCCAACTCCTCTCTACTAACCATCCCTGTCAGATAAGCAAACTCGGGCACAGAACAGTGCCTCTGAACACCTCCAGCTCTAAAATGAATCAATTTCTTTTCGTTGAACTCACTTGCCCGTAAACTAGTGTCAACCCTTAAAGTACTTAAAAATTCAAGACACCATTCTCTAACCGGTAATTGCGAACAACCAAAGATATTTTCCCACATTCTAAAAGTCTTAACTTGCCCATTTTCATTCCTAAATTTGCATATCAACATCCTTTGAATATCCTCAGCAATGCCTATACTAGCAAAATCTCGCCAACTTACAATTTTAGGTTGCATCACATTATCATACCTCATTTCTTGCAATTTGTTCAAATACGTCGTCCTTTCACGACCTGTAACACCTGGAAACTTAAGCCAATCATGGGCTTCAACAGGCATACTCTGAGCACCAGCATCCAACGGCAAATCCTTATATCTATATGTATCACTTGGCTCCGGGTCCGTGAAGTCATACCCTCTAGGAATGCCCGACACAAACTCATTAGCACTTGAGGTTGCTACTGCCTTTCCTCTCTGCAAAAACACATTAAACAATCATTAAAACCTACTGAAACATCAATCATACCTCAAACAAACTTGAATCGAGCTAAAAATCGAAAACGCTTCAAACAGAACAGTCTATGCGGCGCCCATGCGGCGCATAGATCCATTTTTCAGAATTTCCAGAATTACAAACAGCCCGATATGCGGCGCATGGCACATCCATGCGTCGCATAAATTCAATTTCCAGAAAACTTTTTGTTTCAAAACACAATTAAATCACTTCCCACCAAAATTTGAACATATGTCAACATCATAATCAAAATTCCAGGTCAAACAAAGTCAACTTTCAATCTTTCAATCAAATTCGAGTTCAAATCCATACAATTGATCATGTTAAACACAAATTAAGCTCGAATTAAACAAACCCAAACCAACAATACTTCAATTCAATCATCACAACAAAAACCCTAATTCAATTTCATAATTATGAACCCTAATTTCAAATTCGGACTTAAACATGCAATTAATCCAAATTGAAACAAGATATAATCAATTAAAGCACAAATAAACCATCCCCAAGCATAAACAATCAAAAGCCCCAAATCAATTTCGAATTCCTTATGAACCCTAGATCCGAAAATTTCAATTCAAACCCAAATTACTTGTTAAAATCGATTGTAATCATCATTAAACACAAAACCCATATCATATAATCAAGTAATTTTGTTTTAATTGAAACTTAATTGAAAAATATGAAAAATTCGATCCTACATCACCATTGCAAGAACAATCAAATAAAGAATAGGAAGAATACGTACCCTTGATGAAACCATGATGAATGCACAAGAAAAATAGAGAAAATTCGAATGAGGGGGGATCGGTTTTGATTTGAGAGAAAAAAAAACAAGAAAAATTAAGAATGGTATGTTTGTGTGTGTGTTTGTCGACACCCAGGACCCAAAATAATAAAAGACAACCAAGATTTTCGTGGGCCCCTTATCCTACAATCCCAATCCATTTAAAGGTCGGTCAACAAAAGTCAACTGCTGAACCCTTCGATATGCGGCGCACAGATTCTCATGCGGCGCATATATGCAAGTTTCAGAAAAGGATGAATTTTTAAGGCCCCGATATGCGGCGCATGACAAATCCATGCGGCGCATAGATTGATTTTTTCGAAAACAGTAACCTCCCAGACCACGATATGCGACGCATAAAGCATCCATGCGGCGCATATTTCTCTTCCCCCACACTTAAAACTTACCTTGGCTCGTTTTGACTTACCGTAACGCGTGTGGGTGCCTCCAGACCTGCATTACTCAACAAAAAGCTATAAAAACGAAAAATAAACATAACAAAACTAAGAAAACAAAAATCTTTTTGGTTTTTTCGATTTTTCAAATGTTTTTGGATTTTTTCAATATAAGAAATGAAAATAAAAATAAAAACACACGGGTTGCCTCCCGAGAAGCGCTTAATTTATTAACGAGTCGTTAGCTAGACTCGATCCTAAATCATTGATTGAATTCAAAGAATGGGAGCTCCTCTACTACAGCTCCCTCGACATTCTCTTCCTCGTTAAACAACTTCAACCTATGGCCATTCACTATGAACGAATCTCCATCCTTTTTAAACAATTCGACATACCCCGATGGATAAACATGCTTAAGACATACGGTCCAGTCCACCTAGAGGTCAACTTAGGTTGTTTCAACTTAAATCTAGAAAGGAACAGAAGCACTTTATCACCTACCTTAAATTCTTTCTTACGAAGTCTACGGTCATGCCAAACCTTAGTGCGTTCCTTATAGAGTCTTGAACTATCATATGCTTGCAACCTAAGTTCATCTAGTTCATGCAATTGCAAAAATCTCAATTCACCACTTTCAATCAAGTCCATATTGCAATTCTTAAGTGCCCAATAAGCTTTATGCTCTATCTCTAACGGCAAATGACAAGTCTTACCGTATAGCAACCTATATGGTGTAGTTCCTATGGGTGTTTTGTAGGCGGTCCTAAATGCCCACAAAGCATCATCTAATTTCTTAGACCAATTCTTTGGGTTGTCTCCTATAGTTTTCTCAAGAATTCTCTTTAAAGCTCTATTGGTATTCTCTACTTGGCCACTCGTTTGCGGGTGATAAGAAGTTGAGAAACGGTGGTGAACACCATACCTCTTTAGCACCTTAGCAAGTTGGTGATTCGCGAAATGAGTTCCACGATCACTTATTAAGGCCTTAGGGATTCCAAATCTACTAAACAATTGCTTCAAGAAACCTATAACTACCCCGGCATCATTAGTTGGCAAGGCTTTTGCCTCGACCTATTTCGACACATAATCAACCGCCACTAAAATGTAAAGACATTTGTGTGAAGGCGGGAAAGGTCCCATGAAATCAATACCCCAAACATCAAAAACTTCGCATACCTGAATAAATTGTTGAGGCATTTCATCCCTCTTAGAAATGTTACCTTGGCGTTGACAAATCTTGCAAGTGTCCACAAGCGTTTGAGCTTCCTTAAAGATTGTTGGCCAATAAAAACCTGCATCAAACACTTTCTTACCCGTAATGGATGGTCCATAATGTCCTCCGGTGGGTCCATAGTGGCAATCATCCAAGATCTTCTGGGTTTCAGCTCCGGAAACACATCTCCTAATCATTCCATCTGCACACACTCTAAACAAAAACGGGTCATCCCAAAAATAGTTCTTCACATCAGAAAAGAATTTCTTCTTTTGTTGATGTGTCCATCCCTTAGGAATGATACCTGCAACAAGATAGTTAGCAAAATCTGCATACCATGTGTTAAAACTATTATAATTCGTGTTCTAGTGCGGAAGTAAAGTAATCAACAATGGTGGAAAGTGTGTGTGTTAGTGTGTGTTCTTGAGAGAGAAAGATGTGTGTGGGAAAGTCTGGTTTGATTCAGAAATGGGAAAAAGGTTACTAAGATTAAAGGTTTGAGGGGTATTTATACTCTAAGTATATTACAAAAGCTCCCCCTCAACCTAACAATATTTACACAAAATACAATGTTTTCAAATACAACTAAGCACTATTTTAAATTTCTAACATTCTCCCCCTTAGTGCTTTTGTTGTCCATCATCTTTTCCATTGTTGTCTCCTTCTCTTATTTGCACGTCTTTGTTTGTTCTTCCTTTTCTTATATCTTTGTGCAGCAGAGGAAGTTGATGGCTTATCAATCTTTGAACTCCAGAAAGCTCTTTCTTATAACTGTTCCATGAGTCATTCCAAAACTTCTTAGGAATGAAGTGCCAGTTATCACCTACAGGACGTTCATCAGGTAATTTGATATTGTCTTGGAAGTTTACAGGAGGTATGTTATGAGGACCACGTTCATGGCTAGGATTCCAATGAACCCATGAACCTGTCTTTGTATGAATAATTCCTTCCTGTGACTTGGGAGTTCTGGTAATAATAAGATCTCTAATCCTCTGTCTCATTTCAAGAGTATCTTTGATACGTCTTATATGATCTTCTCTTTGAGACTTTATTTGCTCATCTTCTTCATTGTCAGAGTCTTCATCTATTGCATTCAGAATTGATTGACAATATTTCAAGGTACCATCTGAATATTTGGCAAAATCAGAGGCACGAATGAAAATCTTTCTCTTGAGTCTATTGATGAAGACAAATCCATCCAGGCTTTCAATTGGATCTCCAATCTGAAATGAATCTAGCTCATAACCTTCGGCTCTTTGATTTGGTCTTGTAAGGTTAATCCTGCTAGTTCATCTTTCCAAACCAATCTGGAAGTCATTGAATTCATAGAATCTAATCAAGGCTTGAATATGGCTTTTCAATACTTCATAAGCTAGAAGTTGATCTTGATTCTTGATTATCAGATAAGCATATTGATTGTAGAGGAATAGAATGTCTGAGATCGTCATATGTTGAAAAGATTCTTCTTGAACAACATAGATATTGCCATCAGCTCGACGAACTCTGAATCGAACAAGTCTGAGATTGTGATTCTTGAGAGGAGTAAACAACTGTAGGACTTTTGTGATTGGAATCTTAAATTGTTGGTACCACCATTCAGCTCTTACAGAACTTTCAGCATTCATCAGTTCCATGTATGCATCTCTTTGACCTTGATGTCTGAACAGAAAGAATGCTCTCAATCGGTTCAAGGTCATGTTAAGTCTTTCACTTGGTGAGCAATAAATTTGAAAGGCTCTTTCTTCAAGGTATCTTGCTCTACACACAATTTCTTCAGGTCTTTTGCTTAAATCCAAAATCTGTTCATAATTCTCAGCAAAGTACCCCTCATTAATCTGCCATATCTTATCTCTTGAGATCCTTGGATGTCTAACTCCTCGTCCAAGTTCATTGGGAGTCTCAAGATTTTCAGTGTTTGTGAAATGATGAACTATCTCTTCAAAGATATCTTCTCCATATTCTTCTTGAGTAGAATGCTGAGATTGAGAATCAGCATCAGTCTCATAATCAATATCATTTTCTGGTTGAAATGGATCAAGATCAATTGACTCATCAGAACTTGAAGTGGAAGAATAATAATGAGAAATATTTCTGATGAGTGGAGGTAAATCATCTGAATCTTCTTGAATTTGAGTTCCTCCTTGATCTCCTTGATTTTGAGTTTCTTTTTCAACTTCTTGAGCAACACTTTCTTGATCAACTTGAGTTTGTGTTTCATGACCTTCTCTAATATCTCTAATATTCTCCCCCTCGGGTTGATCATCAGGATCTTGATCATCCCGACGCCTTGAGATATTAGCCAGTCTACATTGTTGATCAAGCTCTTGAACTCGCTTTTGAAGAGCTTCAATTTCAGCCTGTTGTGCAAGTTGAGTACCTTTGGCTGACAAATATGCAAGAAGTGAGTGAAAAATAGATCTTTTATGCGACGATAGATTTGGTTCTTCAGATCTTAACCGATTCATAAGAGCGACAATTAGAGTATCGGTAGATAAACCACTGGTAGCAATTCGGTTTGGTGAGCAATCACTTAAATATTCGGATGAATCAGATGATTCAGAAGAAGAGCTTGAAGAATGATGTGGTGAATTTGGATCAGGAAATGATTGTGGTGTTGGTGTTGGTGTTGGTGTTGGTGTTGGTGTTGGTGTTGGTGTTGGTGTTGGTGTTGGTGTTGGTGTTGGTGTTGGTGTTGTTTGTGTTGGTGTTGGAGTTTCTTCTGGAGAACGAATTCGTAAAGCACCTCCAGTACGCAATCTAGGTGGTTGAGATGTGGTTTGAGATGCAGGAAGTTTACCAGTGATAGTGTTTCTCGATATAAGTAACTCACTTCTCTGTCCCTCTTCAATCCCTTCAACAAATTGAGCAATTATTCTTTGAGCCTCAGGTGGTAATGGAATATCAGAAATTGGCACATCAGTAGTCTCAAGTGATTCTACTGAGTGACCCGAAGACATCATGACTGTCTCAGGATTTCCTGTTGGTTCAAAAGTATGAGCAACAGTTGATGATTCAGCTTTGCAACCAGAATCGGGTTGTTGTTGGGCAACACCACTAACAATACCGGGGTCACTGAGAATGCCCGTTAATACAGTCTCAGGTTGATCCTGAGGAACAGCAGTGTCACAACGGTGTTCATACTGCTCCCCAGTCTCTGTTTGAGGACTGTTACCTGCGGCTAAAGCTGGCGTGATGTTAGCTAAGGCAGGATTTCCAAGCTGTCCTTGAGGGTCACACAAAGTGGGTCCCTCTCCGCTTGTTCCGGCACCAGTACTCAACTGGGCTTGTGATTCCGTGTGCCTAGGGGATCTAGACTCTTGTGCATGAATTGAAGGCGAGAGGTGGGGCTGGTCCTCTCTATTTTCAACACTCTCATCCTCCAAATGAGGAGAGTGTGGTGAGCGTGGCTGTTCCCCGTGTATTTCTAAGACTAACTCCTGTTGTGAGGAGTCAGAATGGCTGGGAGAGTTTGGTGCAAGCGAGAATGGGCAGTTCCCAACTTCTACTCTAGGGTAAACCCGGCGTTGATATTGGTTTAAGACTAATTGGAGGCCAACTTTTTCTTTTTGCCTTTCACCTATCCCGGACCTCTCAACCTCTCTGGTATTTTTCAACCCCTCCCTCATTCCTTCCTTGTTCCTCCGGGATGTCTATGACATCATCAGCAAACTGATTCGCATCATCATCAGATGCATCATTATCGGAAGTGATCACATCTTCTGGTTCAGGCTCTTGAAATCGGTCATACTCAAAGCGAGATCTTTTAAAAGTTTTGCGGATATTTACTGGAATTGATTTCTTTCGGCCTTGAGTATATGTCGGTGGAGGAGATCGGACAAAGATGTAGATTGAGGTATGATTGGTGGTTCAGGTGTTGTAATTTCCGGAAGTGGTGAAGATTGATGAATTGGTGATTGAGGTAATTTGGGTGAAGATGGAGATGAAGGTCTTTGAGGTGATGGTGTTCTGGGTGATGGTGATCGGATTAAATTGATTGTTTTGGGAGTGGTGATCGGATTGGTCTTTGAGACCCAGTAACAGATATTGTTTCCTCAGAAGATCTTGGAGAAGAAGTTTCAGCTGTAACTTTGCTTTTGAGTTTCTTTGATGAACTCTGCTTCTTCTTCTTTTGATGCACTTGTTTACTTAATTTCAACACAAACATTTCTCCTCTTTGTTTCTTTCTTTTTGGCTTACTGGAACTGGATTCACCCTCACGCTCTTTTCTTTTAACACTTGACCCCTCACCAGGTGTCCTATGTACAGCTTGGGTAGAAACCGGGAGGCTTTCCGGTCCCATTGCTGTTCTAATCCAGTCCAGATAAGCTATCTTATCATCATCAGCATCTGAAACCATATCTAAAAGAAATGATGGAATCAGGAAAGTATAGTTAGCAGCTCCAGAATCTCTAACATACTTATAAAAGTGTATGGTCACTTGGTTGCTGTCTGGAAGCCTTGGAATGCTTCTTTCCTGTCTGACTGCACTGTAGACAATTGCTGTTAGGAATCTTATGAATGGAATATACTTCTTGGGAGCAGAGACTTTGCCATTTACTAATACTATCAACTGATCCCACAGAAGTTGAGCAATGTCATAATGTCTGTTGAAAACAACACCATAGAAGATGTGCAGCATTGGCTGTGTCAGATTGTCCATCCCTCTTGTGTAAGGAGTTAAGCAGTTGCTTAGGATGGAAAACACATAATACCAAATCTTTGGTAGATTTTTCAACTTGAAATCTTTTGTCCTGGATAAAGGACCTTCATAGCCAATAGAAATTAAAGCAGCAAACATTTCTTCATTGGACTCAAAATCATCATAATCAACATGTCCATTGAAGTCTGCTTCAGGTAGTCTTAAAATCCTTCTGAAGTCATCAATATTAAACTCAAACTCATATGTTGTTTCTCCTGAAGTCAATTGATATTGAAAGTAGCCTTGACGACGAAGTTCAGGAGATTTTGATTTAGCTTTGGCTTTTGGATTTGTTGGATCATAAGGTTGAACAAAGGTAATTGATCTCCACATATCAAAAAGGTAGACTTCAGCTAAGTCTTGTTCAACAGTAAGTACATATGTAAGAGGATGATTATGAAGAATTCTTGGAACTATTTGAAAGCCGGGAGCAATGAAAGGATCATATAATGCTCTGTTATTTCTCATATTTCTTGTGTTTCCGGCAATGAGAATTTCTTCAATTGATTCATTTAGAGCAACCTCTTCATCATATTCAATAACTTCTTGATGATCCATTTTTATTTTTCTGATTTAAGACATAAAACAATTTAACGCACACATAAAATAATGTTTGAATAGCAAATAACAAATTTCACTCAAATGATTTATATAAAATACAAAGAGGTTCACAAAGGCGATCAACTCAGTGTATTCTTTATAAATAATTTGAAATGAGAAGATAAACTCAGAAAATAAAGTATAATCATATAAGTACAATATATTTAAAAATAGCAAGGAAGTACACAAAGGCGTTCAATTCCTCGTATTTCAAATATATTGTGATTATATGATAATACAAAGCACTTTGTCACACCACACAAAATTTAAGAAAAAAAAATTTAAAAAACTTTTGAAAATTTTTCTAAGTATAGAAACTAGGACGATCTTGACAAGATCGTCCTGAGGTTGAACTCAGGTTTTGAAAAAAAAACAAAAAAAAAACAAAACGATCTTAAAGAAGATCGTCTCAACATTTGTTATTGAAAAATGGTTAAGGACAAAAACTGAAACGGTCTTGTTCAAGATCGTCTTAGCCTTGATTATTTGAAAAAAAATGTTAAGTATGGAAAACATGGACATGAGACGATCTTGTTCAAGATCGTCTCAACATTCAATATGTTGACAAAAAAGTTTTAAGTAAAGGAAAATGAGACGATCTTGTACAAGATCGTCTTAAGGTTTTATTTCCAAAAAAATTTGAAGTGAAGGAAAAAGGGACGATCTTGTAAGATCGTTTTGAAAATAGGTGAAAAATGGTACGATCTTGGCAAGATCGTTTTGGAAATCAAATGTTAACAAAAATTCATTTCCCTTTTGAAACATTTCTAACACTTAGAAATATAAAGTGAAATCATCTCAATGATTTCCCTTTATATTTATAAGTATTAGTTTTGAGCAAACCGATCTCTTGCGAGTTCAGTTACCCATTCATTTGTTTTTCAAAAACAATTCATCAACCACACAGCGAACAGACCCTAGAACGATCCTGACAAGATCGTCCTGGTCTTGGTCTCAAGGGTTATATGGCAAATTTATACAAGGAAGTGGAACTAAGACGGTCTTGGCAAGATCGTCTTATTTCCAAGTAGTTTTTGGAACCAAGACGATCTTGGTCAAGATCGTCTTAGAAACAAAACACACTTGAAACTAAGAGAATTTTGCCAGAATCGTCTTATCTTTTTCAGTTAATCTCTTAGTACAAAATGAGTTCTCTTCACAACAAAACATGGTAAAAACATTTATATGAATCATAGAAAGCAATACTGAACAACTCACATCACTTAAATCAAACAACATAACCTAGATCGTCTTAGGTCATCTTCTTCAAAAAAAAGATAGCAGGTTTTTGAATTTTCGAAATCACAATACTAAGCATAAAAACATGTAATAAACATACACATATAACCTAAACATGCATCTAAATCATTCCAACATCACATATGCATTACCAGTCGATCAAAAATTCAAGAAATGAAAAAAATAAGTTCATCATTTAAGATCAGTTTCTTACTTGAATAAGTGATCTGAAGACAATGTGATTATGGAATAAAATGCTTAGAATGAGATTACCAACAAAACCCTTATCCTTTTTCAATGATCAGCCAACAATTAAATTTGAAGTGATTTGAGAGAGTTTATGGGAAACTGGAATAAAATAAAGAAATGAAAAGAAAAAAAATAATCGTTTTCCCTCTTCCTTAAGGAAGAGGAAACCCGATTAGTAGGGTCGGGTGGGTTTTGACCCGAATAGAGAGTTATGGGTTTTTTGAAATTGGGCTTATGGTTTTAAAAAAATTGGGCTTTTGGTTTAAAAAAAATTGGCTAAGAAAAAAATAAAACAAAAAAATTTATTTAAACTAAACAAAACAAAACAATTTTTTTTTTTATTTTTATGATTTTTCAATTTTATATTTGGTTTTTCTATTATAAACAATGAGTTTCTCTTCAAATAGTGCAAATACACAAACTCCCCCTAGATTCATGAATTATCCTTTTTCTCCCCCTCAAACATTGTATGATATTTAAGCACATTGCACATAAGCATAGCATCAATGTTTGACAGATAATGAATGAAAGAGAAAGAGATGAAGGATTTGTACAGAACATGCAGAGGCAAGTAAGTGCATTGGAAATGAGCACTTATTTGAGATTGTTTCTTGAAAAGAAACTCATTTCAGGATCATGTGTTGAACAGTATCCGAAATTGAAATACTAAACACAGACCTTTATTACCTGCAAAACAAAATTAGGTTTTTCTAGGTACCCACCTTTGAATGGGTCCTTTGGGGTTAGTGGAATCATTCAAAGTATATAAATGAGGTTTTCGAACAAGAGGTTTATTCTTTAGATTCACCACAGTCCCATTAGAATCAACAATCAAAGGTTTAGAAATCACAGTAGAAGGTTTAGAATTTCTTACTGACCATGGTTTAGCTAGATTACTCAAATTTTGAATTAATTTTCTTCTTGTAATCATTAGCTATCCAACTTCTTCTAACTGGTGATTTATCAGACACTTGTGTTTTAGCATAGCTAGTAGATTTTATCAATGATGATTTAGAAATCCACTTATGGTTACTAGCTAAGCTCTTCTCTCCTTTCCCAGATAAATTCTTAGATTTAGTTCGAGGAGTTAAAAACACATTCTGATTTTTGGTTTGTTTGGTGGAGGTTTTGATATTCTGTTTCTTTTGAGATGCAACTGTGAACCAACCATACTGATCTCTATAACTAGTTATACCATTAGATGTATTCTTTATTAGCAAATCTTGGCTAGTTTTAGACATCTTAGATAAATAACTAGATTGAGAGATAGCTTTAGAAGCAGAGGTTCTAGAAACAGATGAAATATCAACTTTAAACTTTGAGTTAGCAGAAATTGCCTTCTTACCTTTGACAGCTGGGGCATGCTGACCTTTGGGTGTATAAAATGAAGTTGGAGCAAACTTAGATTTAGATTCCTTCTTTGGTTTAGACTTTTTGGGTGAGAGTTTTTCAAGCTCTTTTTCAATTTCTGGAGCAAAAACATGATCAGTTTCCAGAAACTTATCAAATTCTTCAACAGAAAGATCTGGATAAGTAAACTGTAATTCTTTTGGTTGAACTTCTGTTTTTGAAACAGTTTTGTTGGTCAACTTTTCAATCAGTGCTTTTGCTTTAGTCTTAAGATCAGTAGGAATCTCAATCTTTTGCTCTAAGTTCACTTTATTTTGGTCAACAGGGGTGATCACAGGGGTATCAAAAGAAAGTATTTTCTTGACAGAAGCACGATGTTTAGCTTTCAAAGCTTGAACTTTCTCTTCAATTTGGAAGAATGATGATAGCATGGAAGTGGACATATCATGAATCTCTTCAGGAGAGATGCTATCACCCTGCATATCTTTAAAATTCTCACTCCCTTTGACTGGAGTGGAGCAATCAACAGAAGTTAGATCATGCATCATTTGAATCTTAGTGGTCTCACTTACCTTTGGAGTATGATTTTGAGTTTTCAGATGTTCAATGACTTGTTGTTGAGACTCAATCTTTTGTTTTAAACCTTCAATTTCTTTTTCCAATATGGTAGTTGGAATGTAAAATCTTTCAGAAATTTGTTTTGAACAATCATTTTGAGACTCATTTTCAGGAATTGAAATGTTGTCTATTTCTTCTAACTCATAGATGGATCTTTTATGAGTTTTCCTGTATGTGTCATTAATAGCAACATAATCAATCTGAAATCTGTTTGGTTTTTGTCTTTCAACATCATCTGACTCAAAGTCATCCTCAGATGGTCTAATAAACTCTTGAATCATGCCAAGTCTGAGACATTTTTCATTGTAAAGTGGACCAAGGTCTTCTTTTTGGATTTTTTCTAAATGTGCTGGATTCTCATAACCCAAACCAAGAAGAAGTTCTGATCTATCAATCTTCGATTTATTATAATAAGCAGTGAAATTCAGAAGAGGATTTTGTTCAATTTTATAGATTTTTTCTTGATAAAACAAAATGTTTGTTTTCAAATCCTCAACTTGTTTTTGAAGAGTTTCAATTTCAACTCCTTTGAGAAAACAAGTACTGTTTAGATCAGAAATCTGTCTTTCATGTTTTTCACAGTTGGGTCTAAAATCTTTCATTTTATTTGTGAGAAACTCAACATCAGCTTGTCTTGCATTTGCTCTTAACCATTCATTGGTTTTCTCAAGCTTTAAAGTCTCAATGGTTTGCTTGAGTGAATGGACAGTCTTTTCAAGGTCTTGACATTTGTTGGTTAATTTAGCATTGGGTGAAACAACTTGAGAACTGTTACTTGACAAATGCATTTCTTTTAAAGAATCATAGTTCACTTTGAGAGCTTCATGAGCTATTGAGAGTTCTGAAAAATCTTCATTAATTTTATCAAACTCTTGTTTAGCCATTTTCAAATTGTTTTTCAAAGTAAGATTTTGCTTTGTCAAAGTATCAGCAGTTGTTTGGACAGACAAGTAATCATCTGTGGAAATGAATTGTACCTCACTTGTTGTTTGTGAAGTATTCGGTGAAAGATTGGTTGTTGATGTCATTAAGCATGTGAGATCTTCAGAATCAGCATCAATATCTCCAAATAGCCATGGTTTCATCTTTTGTTGTTTGGCTAAGAAATTCTTTCTGATCTCAAGCTCTGAAATCTTCATTGTTGACATCTGAAATGAATAAACAATGATTTGTAATTATTTTTGTTGTTTTTGAAAAAAAATGATACGATCTCGAGGAGATCGTTTTGAAAATTTGAAACTTAGAACGATCTTGAATGAGATCGTCTTAGCAACTTGTTGAAAATATTCTAAGTAAAAGAAATGGTAGGACGATCTTGTGAGAAGATCGTCTTAGAAACTTTGTTGAAAATATTCTAAGTAAAAGAAATGGTAGGACGATCTTGTGAGAAGATCGTCTTAGAAACTTTGTTGAAAATATTCTAAGTAAAAGAAATGGTAGGACGATCTTGTGAGAAGATCGTCTTAGAAACTTTGTTGAAAATATTCTAAGTAAAAGAAATGGTAGGACGATCTTGTGAGAAGATCGTCTTAGAAACTTGTTGAAAATATTCTAAGTAAAAGAAATGGTAGGACGATCTTGTGAGAAGATCGTCTTAGAAACTTTGTTGAAAATATTCTAAGTAAAAGAAATGGTAGGACGATCTTGTGAGAAGATCGTCTTAGAAACTTTGTTGAAAAAAAATAAGACGGTCTTGGTAGAAAATCGTCTTAACAACTTGTTAAGAAAAGGTAAGACGATCTTGATGAAGATCGTTTTAACAACTTGTTAAGAAAAGAAATAAGACGGTCTTGAAAGAAGATCATCTTAAGAATTGGTTAAGTGAAAATTTTTCTAAGTATAGAGAAAAAAAAATTCTGGAAATTTGGTCAGAAAGAGGTTATGATTTCAGAATTTGTTGAGCAAAACCAATCTCAATGAGATTAGTTACCCAAGGAATCCACAACACACAGTTCACACAGAACCAAAAATATTAGGACGATCTTGGGAAGATCGTCTTAATATCAAAACAAAGTAAACACTAGGACGATCTTTAAGAAGATCGTCTTAGAGTCATGAAGATCGTCTGAATGAAAAACTGTAAGAACACCAGAAAAAGACAAAATAGTCGATTATTTCACTAATTTGCTTATAATTCACTCAATTTTGAGTGTTATAACTCGATTCAAACCCAGAAACACTCAAAATACGATCGCGCACAACCCTAGAAACAATTCCATGGATTAAATCAACTCAAATTGAAAATTCAAAATCTCATCAACTTTCCAAAAATTTTGGATTTTGATCAATTCTGTGAATTGGATTCTGAAACTTGACAGGATGTTTTTAGAGGTGATTTAGAATGTATCTGTGAACAAAAACAGGAAAATTGAGTGAAAATTGATTGTGAATTGATGAAGAACAGTGACAGTTACTAAACGGTTATGGTGAAGAACACGAATTCAATTTTGAACAAAATTAGCATCAATCTGCATGAAATTTGTTCTGGATCGTCAACAGATTGTTGTTTTTCTCTGATACCACTTGTTATAACTACTTAAATTCGTGTTATAGTGCGGAAGTAAAGTAATCAACAATGGTGGAAAGTGTGTGTGTTAGTGTGTGTTCTTGAGAGAGAAAGTAATGTGTGTGGAAAGTCTGATTTGATTGATAATCAGAAGTGGGAAAAAGGTTACAAAGATTAAAGGTTTGAGGGGTATTTATACTCTAAGTATATTACAAAAGCTCCCCCTCAACCTAACAATATTTACACAAAATACAATGTTTTCAAATACAACTAAGCACTATTTTAAATTTCTAACACCATGGAAGATTAGCATCATTAATACTCATCAAATACTCATCGGGGAAGGCATCATCTATATCTCCTTCCCGAAGTTCCTCATGGTGGGATCTTCAAGTCTACTTAAATGGTCGGCCGCTAAATTTTCAGCCCCTTTCTTATCCTTTATCTCAATGTCAAACTCTTGCAAGAGCAAAATCCAACGAATGAGACGAGGTTTAGCATCTTGTTTAGAAAACAAGTACTTAAGGGCTGAATGGTCGGTAAAAACTATGGTCTTACTAAGCACTAAATACGATCTAAACTTATCAAAAGCAAAAAGAACCGCTAGTAACTCTTTCTCGGTGGTGGTATAGTTCTGTTGAGCACTATTAAGAGTCCTACTAGCAAAGTAAATGGGTCGGAAATGGTTACCTTTTGTCCTTACGGGTTGCATCATTCAACTTCCTATAGTCAATACAAACTCTCCACCCGGTAACCGTCCTAGTTGGAACAAATTCATTTCGGTCATTGGTCACTACGTCATCCCCCTTTCTTTGGTACACAATGTACCGGACTAACCCATGGACTGTCAGAGATAGGGTAAATTATTCCTGCATCTAAAAGCTTAATTATCTCTTTCTTGACTACATCTTTCATATTCGGATTAAGCCTCCGTTGTCTTTGAACAACCGGTTTAAAATTTTCATTTAAATTGATTTTATGCTTGCAAAATTCGGGGCTTATTCCGGGTATGTCAGTTGTACGCCAAGCAAAGGCCTTTTTATGAGACCTAAGGACAGTCATTAACCTAAATTTTTCATCATCCGAAAGTGATGACGAAATGACAACTGGAAGAAAACACTTACCTTCGAGGAATGCATATTCCAAGTGCTCGGGAAGCGGCTTAAGCTCCAAATCAGTTGGTGGATTCTCCACCGAGGTCTCCATCTTCAAGCCATCCCTATCGATCTCCTCAAAAGTCTCATCTTCCGGTGGTGTTTCATCCATACTTAGTGCCATAATCTCTTGCATTTCTTCTTCTTCCATTTCATGAACTTCTTCACTACTTGCCACTAAAGCTTCATCCATTTCCATGCCCAAAATTTCCAGAATTTCCATTTCCAAAGCATCTTCAATCACATCAATCCTGAAACAAGAATCATCATAAGAGTAAGGGTGTTTCAATGTTTTATCAATGGCAAAAGTAACTCTATCATCTCCTATTCCTAACGAAATGATCTTATCCTTAACACGGATGATAGCATCGGTCGTGTACAAGAATGGTCGGCCTAAAATTAGAGGCACCTTGGTGTCCTCTTCCATTTCCAAGATCACAAAATCAGCCGGAAAAACTATATGACCTACTTTAACACACATATTTTCAGCAATTCCCATGGATATTGAAATGAATGGTCGGCAAGCCTAATGCTCATCTGAGTTGGTTTCAATGCCTCTAAAGATAACTTACGATAAACAGAATAAGGCATTAAATTTATGCTAGCCCCTAGATCGGCTAATGCATCACAACTAAAAGACTTATCAAAAGAACATTTAATTAGAAAACTCCCTGGGTCTTCAAGCTTAGGAGGAAGCTGATTCTTCACTACTGCTGAACACTCCGCATTGAGGAAAGTCGCCTTGGCTTCCTCTAGCTTCTTCTTATCCGTCACGAGCTCCTTGATGAACTTTGCATAATTCGGCATACCTGAAATGAGATCAACCAAAGGAACATTAATATGAACGGATTTAATCATACGAAAATTAACTACACGTTTCTTAGTCCCTTCTTGAACCTTTGAAGCATAAGACATACTACCTTCTTGAACCATCGTAGCATACGAGACCTGGTCAGTACCAGTTTGTTTATCAAGTGGCTTAGGGACCTGTGGCATCTCAGATGAGTTTATTTCAGCAGGTTCATCAGCACCCAAGCCATTCTGAGGCTGTTTTTCGCTAGTCGACACACCAGGATCATTATTATCAACCCCAACACTAGGTGATTCAGAAGCAATCTTTTCCAATGATGGACCTTCATGAGTATAATCAGGCGCTTGATCATCAGGTACAATATCATCATCAGTCCTGAATGCAGCAGCAAATGCCGCTTCTTTAGATGGAGAATGAGGAGGAGGAGAAGAAGATACTTTCATCATGAATCTTTGGTTGGTAGGCTTTCACGACAGGCTTCACAACTGTCGGTTTATCAACCGGTGGAGTTGGATCGGCCGGCTGCTTCACTGCTGGCTCCACTTATATCTCCTCATCGACTTGTTCCTCTTCTTCCTCATCATCAACCTGCACAGAAACATTAGGAGTACTAGAACTAGGTTCAGGGAGAGTCATAGGCCTTACCGGATCGAGTGACAATCACATTAACGTGTTCACTTCTACCAATTGGTGGTTGGTACTTTTGGCCTTGATCATTCGAACCTAAAGGCTTAGGATTAGGCTGAGTGTTGCTTGGCAAAGCTCCTTGCTGTCGATTTGAATTGCTCAACCTATCTATCCTAACACTTAAGTCTTTTACAGCCGCTTGTTGATTCTTGATATTAAGATTCATCTTCTCGTTCAAGGCTGTAATGTCGATTCGGTACTGATCATTCTTCTTCTCTTGCTCGCCCATGAACTTCTTCATTAGATCCCTAAGCTCGGCATTCGGATCTTCAACGGGAGGATTAGATGGTGCATGACCAGCCCCTAATGGTGGTGGTTGGACAGCTCCTAACCAAGTGTTTCGGCTACTTCCTGCATTATTAAACTTAGAATTGAAGTTAGAATTACCTTGGAACCATCGTGGGTAGTCTTTACCACGTTGAAACAGCCCCCGAGATGCATAAGGAGGTTGATACTGATTTTGAACATAATTAGCGTCCTCCTTAGGTGCACACTCGCAATCCTCTGTATAGTGCCTGCCTCCACAATGATCACATCCTTCTACTGCAGTCTTCAAGTCCTTTTCAACCATAGAAAACCTATTATCAATCCTATCCGATAATTCCTTAATTACCTTCACTACTTCTTCATACTTTCAACCGAGCCACATTCCCTACCCGCCTCTCGAGTTACACTAGTCTTAACCATGTCCTCCATAATCTTGTAGGCCTCGTTGAAAGTAACATTATTGATATTACCTCCACACGCCCAATCTAGTTCCCTCTGAGTTCGGCGATCTAAACCCCTAAAGAAAATAAGAATGTGCTCGTCCAACTGAATTCCATGCCCCGGACATTTCCTCAACAACTCCTTCAATCTCTTCCAAGCATTGACCATATCTTCGTCCTTCTCTTGCTTAAACGCCCTAATCTCAAGCTTCAACGTCTCCACTAATTGAGCTAGAAAGAACTGCTCAATGAAAGCTTCTCTTAACTCATCCCATGTCTCAAAAATGTTCTCCTCGAGATCGTCATACCAATCGGCTGCTTGTCCTGTGAGCGACAATGGAAACAACTCAAGCTTGACATATGGCTCCTGCCCTTCTCCATACTTGTACAACCTGCACACCTTCTCAAACTTCTCGATATGATCATACGGATCCCACTTCAAAACCCCGTCAAACTGATTTGCTTCAACTCGTTCCAAATGATTTCCTTTGACGTTGAAATTTGCTGCGGTGGGTGGAGGTCGAATGGCCGAGCCCCTATTAGGTTCAATGACTCGAGCACTCTTTCCTATGGTCCTATCGAAACGGTGAATTTCTCTCCCATGGGTGAGTTTCGGTAGTGAATTAACGGTGAGTTAGGCGGAGTTGGTTGTTTATCCCCTATTTTAACTTCTAAATCACCGCTATTCGACGGTGAACCTATTTTGATTGGTGTAATGGGTACGACTTGATTTGGTTTCTTTCCGCGTTTCTTAGATTTTCCTGGATTAGACTGAGGGCTCACTAGTGGTAAACCAGAAGACCTCCTATTCATGAACTACCTAAACCTGGAAACAAAACAAAGAAAACCGTAAAACGCACCAATATACACAAACGACTAAAAACAGAAAATTAAAGACTAAAAATGAAAAACTAATCTAGAAAACAAGTAACTTTCTTGCAAATGAATACAAGAAAGGATCGAACTACGAAATCTCAAACTAAAATCCTAAAAACAGTTCCCCGGCAGCGGCGCCAAAAACTTTGATGTGTGAAAATCTAGTTTTAAAATTTATAAACAAGAAATACCGATTAACTGATTACTACACACTCTCGGGCAGTGTACCCGTTCGTTTGCAATATAGTTTAATGGTAAGTCCAGGTCGAATCCACAGGGAATGTATAAGAAATAAGCGAGTTTTAAGTAGTTCAAAATGCTTTTAGGTTTTATGACCCTCGTCAGTTGATTTGAAAATTAAACTAAAATGAAATTAAACTAAAATAAACTTTGAAAAGATTTATCAGAAACAATAATATTAAAAGGTCATCTACTTCGACTCCATGATATACCAAATTCAGGTTGCACTTTAATTGAAAGACCAATTCAAATATGACGACTTATAATCGAGAATCAAACAAAGACTCACTCCGTACCCGTCAAGTTCGTTACTTTATTTAATCCCCTTAATCAACTAGATCCATTACTCAAGACCGGTACCCCGAGACGCCTCTTATAACTTCACTACTTAACTAATTGTTTTGATTATTAAGATAACAATTATGCCTATTGATTGTACCCAACCATTAACCCGTTAATTCTTATTATCAATTGATTCCCTTCTACCGTACCCGTCATAAATGTTAGTGTGATCATGTTTTAATAAATCGCATGTCCGGAAATAATTTAAGCCTACGGGGTCACACGAAATGACACGGTAACTTATATTATTAATTAGTATATTATGTAATATATTAATTAAAATATAATCATGAAATGATTAATTTAAATAAATTAAAGAGTTAATTGTATTTAATTAATTAAAAGGAGGTTAAATGTGAAATAAGGAAATTAGAGTTGGGCTCTAATTCCTTATGGAGGGGGCCGAAATTTCTCAAGGTTTTTGGCCTTGAGATGACTTGGTCACCAAGTCTAAAACCCTAAGATTTAACCCTATAAATAGAGGGCTTAATCAAGGGTTTTATTCATTCATTCACACATAAGAAAATCCCTCCTTCTTTCTCTCTTGGTTCGACCGAAACTCTCAAGGGTTTTCGGTTTTGTGCTTTTCGATCCACTACATGGAACTACATATAATTAATGTTGCATTAATTAGGATATTACAGAAACAAGTTTCGGTTCATGGGTTTCGAATAAAGGGATAAACAAAGGTTGTTTGGATCGTGATTCGGGTACTAGCATACGGTATAGGGGTGTCTAGTGTGCGATCGTAGAGGGTTACTCGTGAATTGTTATGTTTATGTGCTCATATTCTAACAGTGGTATCACGAGCCACATATGTGATCTATTAATTACAAAGATCAAAACTTGAAGGGGGGTTAAGGGTTGGTTTATTTTAATTAATGATTAAATAATTAAAGAAGTTTTTTTCTTATTTTTTTTAATTAAAAACGATTTTAATTAAATAAATTAGGGTTTTATTTAATTAATTTAACCTAATTCAATGGTGGATTGAAACCCTCGAGCAAGTTTTGAGTTATGTGAATTGACATGATTTATGTGATATAAATTACATGTTGTGTATCTTATTTATTTAAAGTTGTTAAATAAAAGGTATAATCACAAGTGATTCATGCAAGATTACTTGTGATTATCACCATTATATAGAGATATAAATTGCAAAGCAAGATAGTCCAATAATTAGGGTTTATTGTGTGACTATATGAATTTTTCGTGTGATTTTCCTGCTATGCGACAGTTCACTAAAAATTCATATCTTTTAATCTGTAATGAGTTAGAAGTTGTCCTTTGGACAGTAGGTGCTCGACACATAGGGCTACAACTTTGTAGTTCTGGTCGAAAGCTGAATCGGATCACAAATAGGGCTAAACAGGTCGTGAAGCTACTGGAAATTTCCAGTCAGCATGTTTATGTGTTTATGTGTTATTACTTGGTAATTAAGTTGTTTAATGGCTTACGCAATCAAGGTGACTTGATGTATGTGGTCCTCTTCTTCGGAAGGGGGAGCCGGGAATTAAACATATGCATGAACCATAGTGACCATGTTTAGGTGGCCTACCTTAACTTGTTACATGATTAAGTAGTTCGGTAATTAGTAAGTTTATTAATTTTTGCTTGTTTATAAGGATGTATAAAGGTGATGCAAAAATTGTTTTCTTGGAAAAATATAAACTTGACTAAGAACTATCGAAATAGAGATTTCATTAATAAAATTAGAGTCTTACAACCTTGAGATACACCGGCTCACCCATTTGAACAAACTCTAAGAGAGGTATAAGCCGGAGTGCGCTAGCCTTCTAAAAGGGCGGGTTTTTAATTGCGTTCATCGCAAACCTTTGCCCTTGCGCTTCTTTGTGCGTTCAAATGGAGCTACCGAGCTCTCTTGTGTTGTTAAGACTATAAAAATGATTTTATTAAATATTATGTTATGAAGATTATGCATGAGTCTTCATACATAAACTTTTGATTCACATCAAATGCATTACCCATTTAAAGTTAAGTCATTGCCACCCACTTTGATTAGAACACTTGCCAGTGCTTTTCGCTCCTATGTGAGACCATAGGCGAATTGTATCTCTTCAAGGTAGATTACCACTCCGTTGTGAGACCAGCGGTGGACTATCTACATGTTCTTAATTGGGCGACTTAAAACGAGTTAAGAGGTGAGACCTTAACCCGTGGCATAAGATGAGACAAAACATGTTTACAAAACACTTAATACCCCTTTACAGTGTTGTTGTAAGTCCCATAACTCTAGGAGTTGCATGAATGCAATTATCGATTCTCGATTACCTTTTGAATACCGTCATTTCTAGCAGATCAACTGATGAAATGATTGTATGTCAAGTTGGATCCTAGCCTTAGTGAAAAGTAATTGTTAGATGAATTTAACAAGGGTAATTACATTTCTTAAGGATTGATTATCGAAAATACCGATAATTGAACTTTTGTCTGTTTTGAAGATGGCAACAACAAATCCTTCTCAAAACATACACCAATCGGCTTTCAGGTCGAGGCTAGAAAGGAAAAGACTTTCTGGAACCAACTTCAATGACTGGTTTCGTCAGCTAAGAGTTGTTCTAAGAGCTGAAAAGAAACATGATGTCATTGATGAGCAGACACCGTTGTTCCGGGAGCGAATGCTTCAACTAGAGAGTTGGCTGCATACAATGCTCGGTACGATAGACACAATGAGGTTGCTTGTTGGGAAGCATGAATGCTGACCTTCAAAAGCAATTTGAAAATTATTTTCCTCGTGATATGATTAACGAGCTCAAGTCTTTGTACGAAAAGCAAGCCGGGGTGGAGTTGTTCGACCTAGTTGATCAACTTCAAGACTTGCGACACGAGCATGGAACATCGGTTAGTCCTCATGTACTCTAGTTGAAGAGGTACTTTGGGCAATTGGAAAGGTTATACTATGCTTATCATCTGCCTATTACTATTGGCATGAACCTAAAAAGGGGATTTTTTTAGGAGTTCGTGCGCAATTATAATATGCATAGCATGAGTAAAACCACAGCTAAACTTCATGTCATGTTAATTGAGTATGAGAAAGAGCTTCCAAAGAAATCTGCTACACCCCAAGTTCTAATAATCAAGGGGGGAAAGGTTCAGAAAGCAAAACAACCGTAAGCTAAAGGGCAAGAACTTAGGTAAGAGAAAACAAGGTAGTAAAAGACCCTTTCGGCAAAAGGAGCATACGGCTAAAGTATCTAGCTGAGTTGAATGCGAAGAAGAAGCAAGCTGGTTCGGCAAGTGCTTCAAGTATCTTCACAATTGAATTATATGTGTTGTAATACAAATAATAATTCAATAGCAAAGAGTCAAGTTTAACTTGGACTCTACCTATCTTTGACATTGTCATCTTGTTTAAATTTTGTCAAGAAACGCATTTAAAGTCTTCAATGAGAAGAAATCTTACAATCAATGATGAATCATTTGATGAATGCGTGTATTTGACATTAGCAAGAAACGCGTTGAAAGTTTTCAAGTGAAGAGATCTTACAATCAAATGATGAATCATTTGATAAATGCGTGTTTTGGAATTGTCATTAGAAAGAAAAGCATTAAAAGACTTCAATATGAAGGGATTTTACAAATGATGAATCATTTGGCAAATGCATTTCTTGAAGTTTCGGAAAGATGACAAGAATACCTTTTCCGCATAAAACCGGAGAGGGCTAAGGAACTACTTGGACTAATACACTCGGGTGTATATGGCTCATTTAGGCATGTGTCAAGGAAAGGTGCTAGCTACTTCATCATTTTTATGAATGATTTCAGTCATTATGGTTATGTTTATTTGCTTAAACATAAACATGAAGTCTTTGAAATATTCAAGGAGTTTAAAAATGAAGTAGGAAATCAACTCGGTAAAACCATCAAGATTCTTCGTTAGGATCGAGGTGGAAAATACTTAAGCAAAAAGTTTAAGGATCATCTAAAAGCTTGTGGATTTATCCAAGAGCTTACTCCTATATAAGGGTATATGTGAAAGGAGAAATCGAACCTTGTTGAACATGGTGAGAAAAACGATGAACTTTAAGACTCTCCCATTTCATTTTGGGATTATGCTCTTGAGATTGCTGCATGCATTCTCAATATGGTTCCAACTAAGAAGGTTGACAAAACACCGCATGAATGAGGTGTTAAAGTACATCTTTGTAGGATACCCAAAGGAAACAATGGGTTACTACTTCTACTTTCCTACCGGAAACACTGTCAAAGTATTTTTGATTGCTGAGTTCCTTGAAAGGAAACTCATATCTCAAGAAGACAGTGGGAGGATTGTTGAACTTGATGAGGCTCAAGAAGATGTGTCAACTTCTGAAAATACTAGAAATCTTCAACTTAGGGGGGGAAATGTTCAAAGAGATGAATCTCTAGATGAACTTTAAGTTGAAGATGAAGTGATTCCAATTCGTAGGTCCTCAAGGACAATACGTGCCGTGAAAGATTAAATCTTATGGTTGAATCTGAAGAACATGTATTAGGAGATTTGAATGAACCTCCTAATTTCAAAGCTGCATTATCGGATCCGGAAGTCTGACAAATGGCTTGAAGCTGCGAATGTGGAAATGAAATCCATGAAAGATAATCAAGTATGGAGCTTGGTTGATTTTCCACCAAATGGTAGAACCGTTGGGTGTAAATGGATCTTCAAGAAGAAGACCGACATGGATGGAAATATACACACCTATAAAGCTCGTCTTGTGGCGAAAGGTTATACTCAACTTTATGGAGTTGATTATGAGGAAACCTTTTCTCCTGTTGCGGACATTAGAGCTATTAGGATCATCTTAGCCATAGCGGCGTACTATGACTATGAGATATGGCAAATGGATGTCAAAACCGCTTTCTTGAATGGTTTTCTAGACGAGGAAGTCTATATGGTACAACCAGAAGGTTTTGTCGATCCAAAACATCCCGACAAAGTGTGCAAACTTCAAAGGTCCATTTATGGATTGAAGCAAGCATCAAGGAGTTGGAATAAAAGGTTTGATGAGGAAATCAAGAAGTTTGGTTTTGCTCAAAATCCTGATGAGCCATGTGTATATCGCAAAGCTAGTGGGAGTAATGTTACTTTCCTTGTCTTGTATGTCGATGACATATTGATAATAGGAAATCACATTCCAATGTTAAAAGACGTTAAATCTTATCTTGGAAAGTGTTTCGCTATGAAAGACTTGGGTGAAGCGGCATTTATACTTGGAATCAAGATCTATAGAGATAGAAGTAAATGGTTGATTGGATTAAGTCAAAGTGCATATATAGATAAGATCTTGAGGAGGTTCAAGATGGAGAATTCTAAAAGAGGTTTTATACCAATGCAAGAAGGACTTAATTTATCTAGCAAGAACGGTGCTTCTACACCTGAAGAGGTGGAGCATATGAAAAGAATTCCTTATGCTTCGGCTGTGGGATCAATCATGTATGCGGTAAGATGCACTAGACCTGACATTGCGTTCGCTCAAAAATATTTTAGCCGATATCAGCAAATCCTGGAGAGGATCATTGGAGTACTGTAAAAAATATTCTTAAGTACATGCGGGCTACTAAAGAATTATTCTTGGTGTATGGTTGAAATCCCGATCAAAAATTCAATATGAATAGATATTGTGATGTTGGATTTCAGGACTGATGGAGATGATTCAAAATATCAGTCAGGATACGTCTTCATTTTAAATGAAGACACGGTGGAATGCTATAAGCTAAAAGCAAACCACAGTTGCTATGTATGTAACAGAGTCTGAGTATATTGCCGTCTCAGAGAAGACGACATGAAGGTAGTCTGGATTAGAAAGTTTATTTTTGGATTTTAACATGATAATCCTCAAATAACACACCTATGGATCTATACTGTGATAATTCGGGAGCAATTGTCATTGCCAATGAACCTGGGGTTCAAAAGGTGCCAGACATTACCAAAGAAGATATCACTACGTTCGTGAGCAAATCGAATCGCGTGAAATCAAATTACTCAAAGTTCACACAGATTATAACTTAGCGGATCCTTTTACAAAGGCATTGTCAAAGGAAAGCTCAATAAGTATGCCGTGGGCATAGGTTATTGCTAGTTATATCATGTAAATCTGTGATTGGTATTTGGATAATGGGATGTTAAACAATTGTTATTTTAATAAATGAATTTTTATACGCGGTATAAGTGGTTTCATTTTATAATGATTGTGTCCTATATTTGCATGTTTAGATCCATGAATATTTGAAAATATTCTAAACGTCCATTGTCGATTAATTATATGGGAATATAATTAAAGTAAGACAATTGTGAGAGATTGGTGAAAATATTTAAGGGAATATTTTGAAGATGGTGGATCGTACCAAACTCACATGATATTCAAAAGATGAATATTGGACTTACCCCACTTAACGAATTTTCATTTTATGGATCGGCGTCATTAAATGAAATTCGTGAAATGGTTACTTTATTTATCCTTAGACTTGAGATGCAAGTGAGTTATGCTTGTGTGGATTGCATTTCTAGATATAGTTCTAACTGTCCTGAACAAGGTAGTAATAAAGGGCTATTTTCAGAAATGTTAAGAAACGACATGGCTAGACACTTGTAGTCAAAACAGGATTTGTTCCTTCAATTTGCAACTGAAGTATGATACCATTTGGCGCCCTCATTAATTAATTAAGATGTTTGTATGGCCATACCCAAATGAACTCAAGAGGTGGTCTTGACTAATTTGGTAATCTTGATTAATTGTAGAAATGAGAAACATAATCGTTAATTTATGAAATGACATTGATCCATATTCATAATTAACAAGGGTATCTGAACAAAGGGATATTAAAGACTAAATCATTTCAAATAGGTAATTTAAGAAACTATTCTTAAATATTTCCGGGAGCATTGGCGTGTTGCTAGACGCTAACCAATGTTATTGCCTTTATGATAACATGCTCAAGTGGGAGCTGTTGGAGTGTGATCATGTTTTAATAAATCGCATGTCCGGAAATAATTTAAGCCTACGGGGTCACACGAAATGACACGGTAACCTTATATTATTAATTAGTATATTATGTAATATATTAATTAAAATATAATCACGAAATGATTAATTTAAATAAATTAAAGAGTTAATTGTATTTAATTAATTAAAAGGAGGTTAAATGTGAAATAAGGAAATTAGAGTTGGGCTCTAATTCCTTATGGAGGGGGCCGAAATTTCTCAAGGTTTTGGCCTTGAGATGACTTGGTCACCAAGTCTAAAACCCTAAGATTTAACCCTATAAATAGAGGGCTTAATCAAGGGTTTTATTCATTCATTCACACATAAGAAAATCCCTCCTTTATCTCCCTCTTGGCTTCGGCCGAAATTCTCAAATCACAAAAGGGTTTTGAAGTTTTGGTTTTGTTTACCAGATGGAACTACTATACAATTAATGTGTATAGCATTAATTGTGATAGTATTGTTTCACAAGGCAACAAGTTTTCGGTTCATGGGTTTCTATATAAGGGAGATAAACAAAGGGTTGTTGGATCGTGATTCGGGTACTAGCATACGGTATAGGGGTGTCTAGTGTGCGATCGTAGAGGGGTTTTACTTTAAACCCTAAATAATAATAATAATCTTATTAATAATATTATTGGAAGCTTTGCATAAGGTACACGTTTTCAATTCTTTCTTTGTTAATTAATTTGATTACATATTCGATCCTTCCGTTGCGCGTACTCGTGAATTGTTATATGTTTATGTGCTAATATTCTAACATAGAAGCAATTACTTATACCTAAGCAATCAAAATATCTCTTACCCAACCCTAGTTACCACTGAGATTAAGCAAGATCTATCCGAAATCAGAAGATAAATGACAAAGAATTAATAAGCTAAGATCACGACATAACGTTAAATCAAATCGTCTTGAATAATATAAATATGCAACCATCATTCAATAATATCACTTCATCTCAGTAGATGATGAAGTATTTAGCTACTCATAGTCAAGAACAGAACACAAAGAGTAATTGAAAAGAGAAACATAGTGTACCAATGTGTTTGATCTAACTAGAAAGCAAAGAAAACGTAATCGAAAGTCTTGGATCTCACGAACAACTCCGTAGCCTTTGAGGACGTAAAAGCTGCTGCAAAACCCTAGAAAATAACCCTAATTTCGTAAATAAGTGATAAGTATCTCGAATGGTAGGGTTTTGGTCTTCTATTTATAGGGTTTAGGAAAGTTCCAAATCTGCCGACCTAATCTATGCGCCGCATGGAAATTCCATGCGCCGCATAGAATCAAGTTTATGAATTTTGAAGCCCGATATGTGCCACATGCCATCCTTGTGCGCCGCATATATCAAATGTCCAGACCTTCTGCCTTGAAATCACTCTTTTGTGCGCCGCATACAACTCCATGCGCCGCATGTCTTCAGAAATCAGTAAACTTGTATTTTTCGTCTCGTTTTCACACGAACTCATCCTCGAACCCTCTATATGCATCCAGAAGTCGTCTAAAAGCCATTTCTAACCATTTTGCACTCCTGGAACCTGAAATCACACAAACACTATGAAAGTATCGAATATTCGTGCATTTAACTCATAATTAACTCTAAAAACGGTTTATTAACGATGTGGAAATATGTATAAATATAACATAAACTCCGTGTTGAACCTGAAGCCTCCAGCGCCGCTGATTTCTCTAGCGCGCTGGAAGTGATCCTGAAGCACCAGCGCCGCTGGGACTTCACCAGCGCCGCTGGGAGCCAGCCAGCGGAGCTGGGAGCCAGCCAGCGCCGCTGGGACTTCTGCCAGCGCCGCTCCCAAGGTCGGTTCAGCTAGGGTTTATCCGAAAACCTATAAATACCCCTCTAAAACCCTAGGGCCGTAGCTCACTTCCTCCAGACGACTTGAGGGCCGTTTCTAGGGTATTTTCACCAGATCTAAACCCTCGTAACACCCCCATATCATCCGAAGATCAAACATCAATCCTTAACAACATCATCATAATCATCGATCGAGAAGGAGGTGGTCGTGTGCGAGAGTCACAGTGTACATTATGGATTTATATACTATTGATTGTGATTGTTCTTTTATTATGAGTAGCTAAATAAGTAATCATCTACTAAGATGATGTGACATGATTATGTGATGGTTGCATGCTAGATACACTTAACGTTTTGTCGTGATCTTAATATATTTAATCCTTGTTATTTATTGTTGAATTGTTGGTTGTGTATGCATGCTTGTAATGGTATTATTTGTATGTCTACATGATCTTTGTCTAAGGTTAGATAATTGGCTTTATCTGTGAGTCCCTCGATAGCTACAGATCGCTCTCGAGATCGTCTATTGTTATGTCGTGAGTGCGGAATCCTCACGAGATAACTAGTTTGATTAGTTATCGAAATATTGCTAATTATAAGTATATAATCAGCCGTATGTAACTATCTTCGTTTTCTAAATGATAGAAACGAACTTAGTCACTGGAGATCTATGTGAGTTGAACGAATTACCTCAATTTAGGGTTTCCATTCATATATATATGTTTCTGATCGATACTGGGCCTGCTGGGCTTTGTTCTTACGAACTTAGCAGCCCAGCCCATATAACGAAGATTATCTTCGTTTGTTCCTAACGAAGATTATCTTCGTTAGTACTAACTTCCATCAGCATCTATGCCTAGTTATTTTCCAAGTATTTCATGTACAAGGAACCTAACGTATATTAGTGTTTGTACTTGTATAACACACATAACAAACATCATATATAAACAACATATATATAACACCAAAACATGTAATCGATCATTACCAAAACATGAAGTCCATAATCTATCAATTACACATATATAAATAAGACATAAATAACATAATGTCTTAATCTAAAAGACTAATCAAATCTAAGTTGCTGTTGTCACATCAACATGCATCAACAAACTCCCCCTTGACAGCAGCATCTTCGATTTCTTCAGTCTTCAAAAATCTTCATCATCCATCAAATAACAATCGTTTGCTATTTGCATGGATATTTTCGTGTAAGCAGACTTGGAGAATCTTACGATATCGACCTTCTTCATTCTTCCAAAATGGTAAAAATGAACATTCAGTATCGTATAATTTTCTCTGATCATTTCTTGAGAAGTTAATCAACTGCATTGGATCATACATCCTTCTCAACAACATCTTCTTCTTCGAGTCTGCATACATCTTGGCTTCACCAGAATTCCGATCAATCTCCCAATTATCCATCTTATCCAAGACATCTTGTGCCCACTTCTTGGGAGGGACTTTGATCATACACTTGATATCATGTTAAATATACTCAACGCTTTTATCTGCCTTAACCACCTTCTTCTTCCGTCTTGGTTCAATATGAAACTTTGGTTTCTCTGAGTCTTTCATATTCAATCTCAACTTGAAATCTTCATGAAGATTCTTACCAACCACATCAGCAAGACCATAACCACTTGGATTGATAATCCAGTTATTTCCGAGTTCATGTAAATCTTCTTCACACAAGCTTCTGAAGTGTCTCTCACGCCATGCTAAATACTGACAACCTTATGGTCTTTTAAGAACGAACTAGCTTCAGTTCTTCATCATAGAACCAACTCCAGATTATTGTCTTATATTTTGCAGCATCCTTATCTGAGATGTGAGTCCAATACATAATGGGTTTCATAGTATCCCATGTGAATATATATTCATTAATTCTTTGCCCAGGCACAAGTCGATCAATCTCTTGCAGTGGATCATCTTCTCTGAGAGGAACTGGATAATCATTTGGATCAAAAGGTCTTGTCAAGTTAATTTCCCAGTGGAAAGGAATCAATGCATCATCAACCTTAGAATATACCACAAAGTTTAAAACTTTAGCGGTGCTACTAATTGAAGCTTGAAGCATTCTTTCCTTAACTTCTTTTCTTTTTAACTCTAACACTTTTCTTTCTTCTATAGATGGATCTTCAGGAATTGAGTCCCAAACATCATCAAACCATAAGGTTTCTTGAATATGTTTAGATCCGGTTCAGGAACAAACTCACCTTCCTCAAGTTCATCACCATCAAAGAATAATTCTGCATCATCTGTATCATCTATTAAGATTACACAAAATGAACACCAGAATACAATGAATAATCATGATAATAATAATAAAGATGAAATATAATTGCATTGAAATAAGATAGATTACATTTACATGTCGTAAACTTATTACATGCAACCTAATATACACTTTATCAATCTTTATCAGAATCATAAGTTGAATCAGAATCAGAATCAGATTCCAAGGCTGTTTGCTTTTGAATCTGTAATTCTTTTTCTCTTTCAGTTTCTGCTTTTTGCTGTTTATCTAATAAGTTATCAAATACAGAATGAAAAGCATTTTCTTCAGTATTACAGTCATGTCCAAATTTTGCCTTAACTTCACGCTTTAATCGTTCAGTTTCAGCTTCAACTTGATCATCACTTAAATAATCAATCGATTTGGAAGAATTACCTGAGTCAAGTGCTTCAACAACTTCAGCATCACGAGGAGCACTTGATCCACCCGCACCAGAAGTACCAACCTGGGTAGTATCCCTTCCTGTCTCCCCCTGAGTCTCAACACCTTTTCCTTTGTCAGAAACTGGGCGAGAATCAATCCTATTACCAGCATTATCAGCATCATCATCATCATTCTGACGTCTTGGCTGAACTACTGACAATCTGCAAACTTCTTCAGGAACATCT
>CM067173.1:106855121-106909318 GCA_034093135.1 Erigeron breviscapus | reverse complement strand
GAAATTCCATTCAAGAAGGCAGTTTTGACATCCATCTGGTAGACTGTGAAGTTCTTGTAGGCAGCATAGGCAAGAAACATCCGAATAGCCTCAATTCGTGCAACTGGTGCGAATGTCTCATCGTAGTCAATTCCATCTTGTTGGCAGTATCCCTTCACAACCAATCGTGCTTTGTTACGTACAACAACTCCAGTTTCATCCTTTTTGTTCTTGAAGATCCATTTGGTCTTAATTGGCTCCTTGTTCTTGTAAGGATTGGGAACCAATTTCCACACCTCAAGACGTTCGAACTGATTAAGTTCTTCTTGCATTGCGTTCACCCAATCTGGACAACTTAGAGCATCATTCACTGTCTTTGGTTCAACAATACTCAGAGAATTCACAAACAGACATTCATTCGCGGACGCGGATCTTGTCTGAACTCCAGTTGTTGGATTACCAATGACTTGAGAAATTGGATGATCTCTTGTCCATTTGGTTGTGTGAGGAATTGGATCAAGTGGATCACCAGATTCTTCAGAATCAATAAAATCAGGAGAATGTTGTTCTGTTAATTGTTCAAACGAAGTTGCAATTGGTTCAACAAAGTCGTCGTGATCATAATCTTCAGGATTGGTTGTCGGATTTGTCACTTGAGAGATATTATGAGGTTGAGTATGCAACTCTGAAATATCAGTTGGTGGAGGATAATCAGATGATGAATTAATATCTGATGATTGTGATGGTGAAGACTCATTGGGATCCATCTGTTTTGAATTTGAACTGGATGGTTCATTTTCATTTACTTCAGATTCAGTCACATTCTTCGGAAGTTGGAAAAATTCTTCAAACAAGATATCCAAATCTTGTGTTGTTGGAGTAGAGAATGATGATTTGACATTTGAAGCAGTCTTTGTTGCAGAAGCTTGTGGACTTTGAAGTTCGGGTCTTGAACTGTGTTGTTCAAGAACCATCCCGAGAGTTCATCAAATCTAACATTCATACTCTCTTCAATTCTCTTGGTTCTTCGGTTATATACACGATATGCTATCGATTCTCTTGAATAACCGATGAAATATGCCTCATCGCCTTTTGGTTCAAACTTTCCCAGATTATCTCGATCATTGAGAACATAACATACACATCCAAATATGTGTAAGAAGTTCACATTGGGTTTTCTTTTGTTAATCACCTCATACGGAGTTTTATGAAACCTCTTGTTGATGATGGATCTATTTTGAGTGAAGCAGGCAGTAGCAACAGCTTCAGCCCATAGATTCGGAGGCAACTTAGAATAAGCAAGCATTGTTCTAGCTGCTTCAACAAGAGTTCGATTACGACGTTCAACTACTCATTCTGTTGAGGTGTCCTGACAGCGGAAAATTGATGAGTAATACCCATGGACTTGAAGAAAGAATCTATTGTTGAATTCTTGAATTCAGTGCCATTGTCCGAGCGAACAATTCTAACCGATGATTTAAGATTTACTTGGGTCTTCTTGATGAAATCATTAATGACACTCGGAGTATCTGTTAGGACCAGTTCACCTGGTAAACTGGTCAGTCTCCAGTTGCATCTGGAGACCCAGTGAAACTGACCAGAGTGAACTGGAGACCTAGATGATTTGTCAAGAAATATATTGAAGTCCAGTTGCACCGTACAGTCAACGCAACTGAAGACTTCCTCCAGTTGAGAACTGACCAGTTGAAGAATCATTCCAGTTGAAGTCGAAGACAACAAATGGAAGATAGAGAATGGCAATGGCAGCGAAGCCCAGTTGACATTCTAGTCAGTTACAAACTGGAGACCATCAGTGGAAAGCTCTTACAAAGCTTTACACTGATTACGAGGAATTGACTTATATGCTTTATGTACCTTTACCCGGATAATAAGCCTTATCTTATTATTTAAGTAATAAAAGGTACATAAAGGTGGTTGAGTAAAGTTGCTTTATCATGCGACTTTACACTGCCTTTTAAGGAATTAAATGCTATTCCTTAAATGATCTCAACCACATTTGTACGGCTAAAGTTAACATCCCAATGTTAACTTTGCCTATAAATACAAGTCATTGCACAACAAGAATAATAAGTAAAAACATACAAACACTTCACACTTTGCAAACCTGCAATATTCTTGGTGAACTTGTGCAATATTCTCTCAATCGCTAAAAGGAACATTTCACAACTTTAAGTGTTTCGATTGTCTTGAGAAATTCCGAGTGTAGATCAATTGTATTTCATAGGTTGTTAGGATATTTACATTCTTTGTATTATCTTGGTTCCGCAACAACCTTGTAATTTGTTTAACATCAATAAATAAATTACACATTGAAAATTACATATTGTCTCATCAAGTCACTTTACAAGTTATTTGTATTATTGCATTGTTCTTTACTTATTGTCATTTATATAAGTAATCTATCTAGAACTTGGTATATACACACTGCAACTGGTCGTCTCCAGTTCAGTGCATATATTGCAAAGTAACTCCACCATCGACATAGAGGTGTCTTCAGGTAGTGCCATCTATTGAGTTGGGACTTACAAGTGGTATCAGAGCAGAAGGCTAATAAACTTGCCTAGATCTGCTAAGATGAACACTACTGAAGGTGGAGATGGTTCTGGTCAAGGTGAAATCCCTATGAATAATAATGCTGCAAGACTGGTGGCTGAGCAAGATGCCATGAACCATGCTCAGAGTTCCAAGGTTGCTAGTGTACCTGAGCGACCTTGTGCTGCCTTAATGTCTGCAGAGAGTGTCCAGGCACACTCGATGAAGGAGATGTTAAACAGTTTCTTGAACTCTGGCCTGACCACTGAAAACAGTGATGGTTGTAATGAAACTGACGATGATGATCTGGTCGCCATGATTGCTAAAACCTTTAACAGGTTTAAGCATAAATCTAAAAGATTTAATGGCCCCAACAATGCTTCCAGCTCCAGCTCTCTGGATAAGACCAATCTTACATGCTATAAGTGTGGCAAGAAGGGTCACTTTATGAAGGAATGCAGATCTAGTCAGTTGAACAACCAAACTGGCCCCCCTGTCCCTAATTTCAATCGGCCTGATGATAGCTACAAAGCTAAATACAAGAAGCTTAAGGCCCAGATTGCCCTCCTGTCCATGGAAAAGGAAAAGGATCAGTGCTTAATGGCACAAACTGAGGGAAAATGGGAGTACTCTGATGACTCATCAGTTGATGAAGAAGAGGAAAGGGACATGTGTTTCATGGCCTTGGAAGATCAACAGCAGCAGCACGTGGCAAAAGAAGATGTCATCACTGGAAGATGGGTGGACATCATCTTGAAAAAGGTATGTGATTATGATCACCAGATTGACCCTGAACTAAAACTGGACCTGGCTGAATCATTAAGTGGTGATTTAGCTTTTGTGGAAACTGTTAGAGCTGATAGTGAAAGATATCTTGACACTATCTTAATTGAACTGAACAATGTTAAACCACAACTGAATGATTTACAAAGTGTCCAGTTGGCTCTCAAGGAGTCAGTTTTAAAGATTGAGGCTTTAGAACTTGATAATCAAAAACTATTTTCTGATCTTGAAAAAGGTATGTGATTATGATCACCAGATTGACCCTGAACTAAAACTGGACCTGGCTGAATCATTAAGTGGTGATTTAGCTTTTGTGGAAACTGTTAGAGCTGATAGTGAAAGATATCTTGACACTATCTTAATTGAACTGAACAATGTTAAACCTTGCACAACCATACTCTTGCATCGCTCTATGGAGCCTTCAGATTCACTGAAGATAATAATGCTGCAAGACTGGTGGCTGAGCAAGATGCCATGAACCATGCTCAGAGTTCCAAGGTTGCTAGTGTACCTGAGCGACCTTGTGCTGCCTTAATGTCTGCAGAGAGTGTCCAGGCACACTCGATGAAGGAGATGTTAAACAGTTTCTTGAACTCTGGCCTGACCACTGAAAACAGTGATGGTTGTAATGAAACTGACGATGATGATCTGGTCGCCATGATTGCTAAAACCTTTAACAGGTTTAAGCATAAATCTAAAAGATTTAATGGCCCCAACAATGCTTCCAGCTCCAGCTCTCTGGATAAGACCAATCTTACATGCTATAAGTGTGGCAAGAAGGGTCACTTTATGAAGGAATGCAGATCTAGTCAGTTGAACAACCAAACTGGCCCCCCTGTCCCTAATTTCAATCGGCCTGATGATAGCTACAAAGCTAAATACAAGAAGCTTAAGGCCCAGATTGCCCTCCTGTCCATGGAAAAGGAAAAGGATCAGTGCTTAATGGCACAAACTGAGGGAAAATGGGAGTACTCTGATGACTCATCAGTTGATGAAGAAGAGGAAAGGGACATGTGTTTCATGGCCTTGGAAGATCAACAGCAGCAGCACGTGGCAAAAGAAGATGTCATCACTGGAAGATGGGTGGACATCATCTTGAAAAAGGTATGTGATTATGATCACCAGATTGACCCTGAACTAAAACTGGACCTGGCTGAATCATTAAGTGGTGATTTAGCTTTTGTGGAAACTGTTAGAGCTGATAGTGAAAGATATCTTGACACTATCTTAATTGAACTGAACATTGTTAAACCACAACTGAATGATTTACAAAGTGTCCAGTTGGCTCTCAAGGAGTCAGTTTTAAAGATTGAGGCTTTAGAACTTGATAATCAAAAACTATTTTCTGATCTTGAAAAAGAACAAAAGATTATCAAGTCATGGGTAAAAGCATCTGGTAAAAACTATGATGCATTTTCAAGAACTATCGATGCCCAGAAGAATGCATGGAAATCTGGAGATCTGGAGATGGCAGCTCTCATACCAGATCTTCATGCATTGCCTCCAGCTCTCAGGTTGAAACACCTTATGATCAACCTGAAGCTGTTGAAACTGAAACCTTTGAGACCACCCCCATTGAGGTTAAAACTGGAGCCAAACAGGCTAAAGCTCCAGTCAAAAAGGCCACTGGTAACAAGCCTTTACCTCAAAAGTCTAAGGTGCCCAAGACCCGACAGACTAAAACTCCAACTGAACCAAGGTCCAAGGTTCAGTTGCCTGATGAAAATAATATTTTGGTTAAACTGGAAAGTCAACTCCAACTTTTGTCTCGACAGGTTCAGAGTTGTACTGCCCGGATTAACAATCTGGAAGGAGGTTCATTACCTCCAGTTTTCAAACAAAATATTAAATCACTCCCTTCAAAACCTAATCAAAAGAATGTTCCATCTGGAACAAAATCTGGTAAAAATAAAGGGAGTAAGTATCAAGTACCAATCGTTTTTACTCCTGCACCTGGAGCTGGTGATAAAGCTCCAGTCAAAAAGGCCACTGGTAACAAGCCTTTACCTCAAAAGTCTAAGGTGCCCAAGACCCGACAGACTAAAACTCCAACTGAACCAAGGTCCAAGGTTCAGTTGCCTGATGAAAATAATATTTTGGTTAAACTGGAAAGTCAACTCCAACTTTTGTCTCGACAGGTTCAGAGTTGTACTGCCCGGATTAACAATCTGGAAGGAGGTTCATTACCTCCAGTTTTCAAACAAAATATTAAATCACTCCCTTCAAAACCTAATCAAAAGAATGTTCCATCTGGAACAAAATCTGGTAAAAATAAAGGGAGTAAGTATCAAGTACCAATCGTTTTTACTCCTGCACCTGGAGCTGGTGATAAAGCTCCAGTCAAAAAGGCCACTGGTAACAAGCCTTTACCTCAAAAGTCTAAGGTGCCCAAGACCCGACAGACTAAAACTCCAACTGAACCAAGGTCCAAGGTTCAGTTGCCTGATGAAAATAATATTTTGGTTAAACTGGAAAGTCAACTCCAACTTTTGTCTCGACAGGTTCAGAGTTGTACTGCCCGGATTAACAATCTGGAAAGTGGTGATGATTGCACCAAGAAAAGGAAATGTGTACATCATGGATATGGAACCAGCTCCAGAAGAGCAATGTTTCTATACCAAAGCTGATGAGAACACCAACTGGCTATGGCATAAAAGATTATCCCATCTTAATTTTAAGAATATCAACAAGTTGTCTCGCAAACAACTGGTTGATGGGATACCTCAAATTTCTTTCAATAAAGAAAAGCCATGTCCAGGGTGTGAGATGGGCAAGCAGAAAAGGGCCAGTTTCAAAACTAGGCAAAATTTTAGCATCACTGAACCTCTTCACATGCTACATATGGATCTCTTTGGTCCAGTGAATGTTCAAACTAGAGCTGGAAAGAAGTACACTCTAGTTGTGGTTGATGAATTCACCAGATACTGCTGGGTGGTATTCATCAGATCCAAAAGTGATGCACCTGCTGAAATCATCTCTCTCATTAAAAGAATTGAGCTCAAGTATACTCGAAAAGTTTGTCAGTTGCGAAGTGATAATGGTACTGAATTCCAAAATAAGGTACTTGAAACATTTTGCAATGACACTGGCATCTCTCAAAACTTCTCATCAGTTCACTCTCCAGAGCAAAATGGAGTTGTGGAAAGAAAGAATCGCACACTGATAGAAGCCGCCAGAAGTATGCTATCTGAATCTGGTCTTCCCACCAGTTTTTGGGCTGAGGCAGTTGCAACTGCTTGTCACACCCAAAACCGGTCAGTCTACATCAAGAGACATAAGAAGACTGCCTATGAAGTACTCAGGAATCGTAAACCAAATATTGGATATTTCCATGTATTTGGTTGTCCAGTTTATATCTTAAACGATTCCAGTCAGCTTGGAAAGTTTGATGCAAAGCTGATGAAGGGGTATTTTTAGGTTATTCAGATATTCGAAAGGCCTTTAGAGTTTATAATTATAGACTCCAAAAGGTTCATGAGACAATTCATGTCACATTCGATGAATCAACTGAAGCAATCAACAAGAGACCAAGCCTTGATACTACTCCAGTCGTTCCAATCAATTTTGGTGAAGCTGACCAAGTTCATCCGTCAGTTGTTTCACCAAAAGATGTTTCCAGTTACAACAAATTGGAACCAGTTAAGAAGAAGAAAAGCACCAGTGACACATCATTCTATCCCTCCATCAATTTCAACTTACCACAAGAATTGGTGATTGGATCTGATGTACGTGCCACTCCAATATCAGCACCAGTTCAAACACCTACTTCTCCAGTTCTTCATGAAATGCCTTCTAATGAGGAATTTCATGATGCTAATCGAGACCTCATTGACTCTGATGAGGATGTAGAAGTTGTTTGGACTGATCCTTCTCCAGAAGCTGTTGCAACTGAAGAAGATCGCCAGGTGACTTGCACTGATATTGTAGTTCACCAGCCTAGTCATTACACTAGATGGACTCGAGCACATCCAATTGAACAGATTGTGGGAGATCCAAATAGTGGGGTTCAGACTAGAAGAGCCACCAGTGAGCAATGCTTAAACGTCACCTTCTTATCTTTAATTGAACCAAAGAAGATTGACGAGGCTATGGCAGACCCAAGCTGGGTGGAAGCTATGCAAGAAGAGCTCGTCCAGTTTGAAAGGAACAATGTTTGGGAGCTTGTTCCTTGTCCACCAGGGTTAAAGAAAGAACCCATTGGTACCAGATGGGTCTACCGAAACAAAATGGATGAAGATGGCCATGTTGTAAGAAACAAGGCCAGACTAGTTGCCCAGGGTTATTGTCAAGCAGAGGGCGTTGACTTTGATGAAACTTTTGCTCCAGTTGCAAGACTTGAAGCCATAAGAATATTTTTGGCTTATGCAGCCCATCTGCAGTTCAAGGTCTTCCAGATGGATGTCAAAAGTGCGTTCCTTAATGGAACATTGGAAGAAGAAGTTTATGTTAAGCAGACTCCAGGTTTCATTGATGAGAAGCATCCTCATTGGGTTTATAGACTGAACAAAGCATTGTATGGTCTAAGACAAGCCCCAAGAGCCTGGTATGATACTCTAACTAAACATCTTCTTAAAAATGGCTTTCAAAGAGGTGCAATAGATAATACCTTGTTTATCTTGAAAGAAAGAGGTAATATCTTATTGGTACAAATTTATGTTGATGACATTATTTTTGGTTCAACTGATGATGCAATGTGTAAAAAGTTTTCTAAAATCATGTCATCTGAGTATGAGATGAGTTTAATGGGTGAATTAACATTTTTCTTAGGTCTTCAGATTAAGCAAACTGAAAATGGAATTTTCATAAACCAAGGAAAATATGTCAGAGATTTGTTAAGAAAATACAAATATGATTCAATCCCATCGAAAAACACACCTATTGCAGCACCATTGAATTTGGACTCTGACCCAACTGGCAAACCAGTTAACATAACTGACTATAGAGGTATGGTTGGTTCACTGATGTACTTAACTGCCAGTCGACCAGATATAATGTTTGCAACATGTTTATGTGCCAGGTTTCAGGCTAACCCTAAAGAATCACATTTGCACGCTGTAAAGCGTATCTTTAGATACCTGAAAGGGTGTCCTAATCTTGGTCTTTGGTACCCCAAAGGCTCAGGATTAGATCTAATGGGTTATTCAGATTCTGATCATGCAGGTTGTAAGATAGATAGAAAATCAACAACTGGTGGTTGTCATTTCCTTGGAGGAAAACTGGTAAGTTGGACCAGCAAGAAGCAGACTTCAGTCTCTATGTCCACTGCTGAGGCAGAGTACATTTCTGCGGCCAGTTGCTGTGCCCAGATTCTCTGGATCAAGAACCAGTTACTAGATTATGGTCAAAAGTATACAAGGACCCCAATCTTTTGTGACAACACCAGTGCAATTGCTATATCTCACAACCCAGTGATGCACTCCAAAACAAAGCATATTGACATCAGGTATCATTTCATTCGTGATCACGTTATGAAAGGAGACATTGAAATTCATTTCATCCCCACTGACAAACAGTTAGCTGATGTTTTTACAAAACCTCTCGATGAGAAAACCTTTAAACATCTCATCAGCGAACTGGGAATGTTAAATCCTTAAAACTGGAGCTTTCTTTGTTATTGAACGCGTCAGTGACACTGATGAAGTTCTCCAGTTGAGGAGGTCCAGATAATCTTTGCTCGCCAGGCTATCGAACGCCTTTGTGATACTATCTTGGCACTAATTGATTTCTGGATCATCATTTTAGGGGGAAAGACTCAAAATAATTTTCTGACTAAAATTCGTTTTTGTTTGAAAATGCAACTGGAGAACTCTCCAGTTGGAAACTGGCACTGGACTGATCCTCCAGTGACCAGGTTCAGTCTTGTCTTATTTTTATAACGTTAGAAATACTTGGTCAATATGTGTGACACGTGATGATACTCGAGTGTTTTAAACCACTTGGTATCGTGATCTGACGTGTTTCAAGCCATTTTAGTACTTGACAACTGTTTGTATTGGGAAAATAAAAAGTGAGTGGGCGCGTGGGTAAGATAAGCCGTCGTAGCATTTAATGCTGACATGGTAGCATTTAATGCTGACATGGTAGCATTTAATGTTGACATGGAAAATTATGATTTTATTTCAAAATTCAAATTTACTTTGTGAAAATATCTACAAAAAGGATTTTGGTTATTAAAATATAATTTTGGTGTTTCATTGGGATCTTGAATCCCTTTATAAATACCCTTATTTACTCCGAACTCATTTACTTCTTTCTCTTACATTCCTTCATTTACTTCCCAATCATCAAAATTGCTTCATTCTTCTCTCTGCTTCACAAATCAAGAACCCTAAATCCCAAATTTCATTTTCATTTTTCTATGGCTCCTAGATCATCCCGTTCAAGAGATGTAAATCTCTTGACTGTTCCATATGCTCCTTCACCAGATGTCAAACCGGCATCTGGTGCTCCTAGTAATGCCTCTGTCATCAAACTAAATCCAAATAATCCGATGGCAAGCTTACGAGGATCTCAAGGGTCCGATACCCTTATTGGTAGAATCCAAAGGTTTTTGAAGGATTCTCCAATAGGACCCTCATTCTCTCTTAACCCACGCAAGTTGTTTCACAACTACTTGTGTGAGTTCTGGTACACTGCCAGTCTTTCTTCTGATTGTTCCTCCATCAGTTTCACATTAAAGGATGGAACAATCCAGTGTACCTTGTCAGCTGATGTATTGAGGGATGCCTTGCGCCTCAATTACTGGAGAGAGGGTGAATCTCCAGTCGTCTTACCCCCAAATATAAATTTTCGTCAAGTACTTCTTGAAATGGGACACAAGGAGTGTTTGGAGAATGGGGTGTTGAAGACTAAAGGTGCGATGACCATGAAGGGCCTTACACCTTCATGGAGGTATTTTTTCATCCACCTGGTGGAGAGTATGGGTGGGAGTTCAGGTGGACTTGACCAGATTAACTCCTCACAAGCAGAAATGGCTTACTGCTTGTGGAACGGATTGAGAGTGGACTTTGCAGATATTCTATTTAGAAGCCTGGTACAAAAGCTGAAGGGCACAAGGGGTGTTTGTATCCCCTTTTCAAGGTTCCTCTCTCTCTGTTTTAAGCATATTCTGGGCAGAGAAGCTTATAATAGTACAGATTCACCGTACACTGCTCCAGATATGCTAAGGAATTTAGACTCTCTAGTATCTGAAGCTGGAGAGGTTGAAATTCCTGAACGAATGCAACTGGCATTCGCTTCAACTGATGCACCTATTGAAGGTGAGTCAGAAAGGCAACTGGGCGGGCCTCAAAATAATGAGGGACCCTCCAGTTCGTCTAATGTTGTGGTTGAGGATAGAGCAACCATAACTGAAGCAACCCCAATCACATCTATCCCTGGTGAAGATACTTCGGTATCTGATCCTCCAACAGATGTACCCATCCAGGAAACTGGGGAAGGTCATCTGGAGACTGACCAGGAAACTGGTCAGCCCTCAGTTACATTCATGGATCTGGACATGAATGTTAATGACGAGGAAATCCTTATAGAATCTTCGGATTCTGAAGGTACTGAAACAGACTTGGAGATTCTTGATGCTTCTGTACAAGCTCAAGACCCTTCATCTCCAGTCTCCCTTCCAGACGCATCAATTTCACTTTCACCCTCCCAAGAAAATGTGCCTACTGATATATCTTTCCCAACATATACCGCTCCTTCACCAACTGGGCAATTCTCATTTGCTCGAGAAATGCCACCCCCACCGACGCCGTTGTTCACACCTGAGCATTCTCAGCATGAACAACACTTTGATTTTCCAGTCCTTTCTTCATCCACCACTCCTATTATATCTTCAACTGCTGGTTTGACAACTGGGGAGACTTCCTTAAGTTTGCCTCCTCCAGTTGCTCCAGTAGTAACTGCTGCTGGTCCAGTGACACCTTCTCCTTCGTCACTGGACAGTCAAGTTGTCTCACTTCAAGCCGATCTCCAAAACCTTCTAACCAGGGTGGAGGAGATTCAGAAGACACTTGACAAAAACACCAAGTCATTCTCCAGATACCACAAGGATCACCTGACAAACATCAAAGTGGTTGATCTGGGGATAAACAAGTTTTCATCTAATGAAGACTTGGTGTTTAAAAAGCTAAATGAGTTGGTCACTGGCTGCAACAATCTGGCTGGTACTTTAAAGGAAGCCTTTGACCTAACTCACTCCAAGGTTACAACCTCAATCTCCAACTTGCTGGGAAACACTGTTAGAACTTCAGAAGTTGATTTGAAAGAGATTGAAAGGCAGGTTAAGGAATTGATTGAAAAACCTGGCCTAGATGTAACTGGACTTGGAGAGCAGTTGATGACTTCGGTTGGTCAGAAAATAGAGGATACGCTGGGTGCTAGAGAATCACAATTGGTTGAAAGGGTGATATCTGAGATCACCAAGCTGGCCACTCCTCAGGTTGATCTGGCCCCACTCACCAGTGAGATCAACCAGTTGAGAGGCAGCATTGAAAGTTTGAACACCCAGGTATCTCTACATGCTCAATCTTTAGATAGACTGACAACTGAAGTAGAAAATCTGAAGAAGAAGGATGATGAAGTGAAGGATAAGGTTGTCTCCGGTTTGGATGAAGACTCCAAAATTTTAAATGAACTAAAAACTGGTCAAGAACAAGTTAGTGCAAATGTCTTGACTCAGTCAAAGGAGACGAACCATTTGTGGAGATCCTTCAGGATGATGTGTGGAATCTTCAAAGAGTGTAAGGACATGCAGTCATGGCAGCCTCTTGACCGGTTGCCATCTCACCCCTCTGAATGGGAAGGAATTAGGGCAGGTCTAGATGCTGCCAAGGGGGAAAGAAGTGCAGTCCTTACACCAGTTGCACCTGGAAGGACTCCATCTGGAAGAGAATTGATTGTGGCTACCAGTACTGAAGCTGGTGAGCAAAGAGTTGGTGGATCTGGTGATGATGGTGTTAGGGGGAATGTTGTGTTGGATAAGGGAAAAGGTTTAGCTGGTGATGCATCTGCTCAGCCGGCCACTGATGTAATGTTAGAAACTGGCAATGCTGATATACTTCCTCCAGTTTCAGATAGTGACAGCAGAAGACTGGCCAGACTTGGTAATGATATTAAAGAAAGAAAGAAGATGAAACAAAGAAACCAAGCTGAAGCCAGGGCACATCTTGAGCAGATCAAGTTGCTTGATATGAGTGATGCCAATCTGTTGGGTATCACTAAGGAGGAGTATGTTAGGATTAAGAATGATCCTAGGATAGTTGACCAGTTGAATGAAATGCTTGATGTAGAACTGGACAGACACTATCCTGAGGATGAAGCTGAATTCGATGCCAGAAGCTTGAACATTTCAGTGGAGAAGGCCAAGGAAATTAGGGCCAGTGGGATTCTTAAACGTATTGCAAATGTTAAGAAGGTTGTGAAGAAGGTTTTGAATCCACCAAGAAGGATTCCACAACCAAGAAGACCACTGTCAAGAGATGCTGACCTTAGCACATTCATTGAACCAACTGGCGAGGTATCCAATGAAGACATCAAGTCCGCTGTACTGGCTGCTGGTGCTGGGAGTATAAAAATTACAAATGAATCTGAAGCTAGAAGCTACTACTCCCAGATCATGTCAACCAGAAGACATAGTGGTACTATCAATGGTGTAAATGTAACAATCAAGCCAGGCACCAAAGTTTTTCAAGTCGAAGTTAGTTATACCAGGGGGCCACTAGTTAAAACTGACAATCCTGGTGCTATGCAATATGGGTTCAGCGAATGGGTGGAGATGGTGAATGTTTTGGATGCGAAGGCACAAAAGAATAGGTTTGAGAAAGCATGGGTGAACTTCCTAAGGGGCAAGATTCAGCACAAAGAAAATCTGGAGCAAAAGCTGAATATTGACCCTGAAGACTCACAACCTATTTCTTTGGTGACCAAGAGAAGAAGAACTGGCGAAGGGACATCTCATTAAGTTCTTTTTCCAGTTATCTACTTGTATTTTGTTTTACATTCTATAACTTGTATAAATTTCATTTCCTTGTATAAATGAAGTTACCAGTTTGTAACCACAAGGTAGATAATAGATTAAAATCTAACAAACCTAAAAGAAAAACCTAAGGCATTTATTGATCTATAAAAATGCCTTGGAAACTTAGATAGATTTAAATCGAACAAGTCCTACCAGTTCACACTTGTACAGATACAAGGACTGAAAAAGACTTGCCTATATTTCTAGACAAATAGGGGGAATTTGTTAGGACCAGTTCACCTGGTAAACTGGTCAGTCTCCAGTTGCATCTGGAGACCCAGTGAAACTGACCAGAGTGAACTGGAGACCTAGATGATTTGTCGAGAAATATATTGAAGTCCAGTTGCACCGTACAGTCAACGCAACTGAAGACTTCCTCCAGTTGAGAACTGACCAGTTTAAGAATCATTCCAGTTGAAGTCGAAGACAACAAATGGAAGATAGAGAATGGCAATGGCAGCGAAGCCCAGTTGACATTCTAGTCAGTTACAAACTGGAGACCATCAGTGGAAAGCTCTTACAAGCTTTACACTGATTACGAGGAATTGACTTATATGCTTTATGTACCTTTACCCGGATAATAAGCCTTATCTTATTATTTAAGTAATAAAAGGTACATAAAGGTGGTTGAGTAAAGTTGCTTTATCATGCAACTTTACACTGCCTTTTAAGGAATTAAATGTTATTCCTTAAATGATCTCAACCACATTTGTACGGCTAAAGTTAACATCCCAAATGTTATGATCATTGATTTAGAGTGGATTATATGTGAATTTGATTAATCTAGTGTTTAATCGTTGAGTTTCTGTTCAAAAGTGTGTTCAAAAGTTGAGCTCGGCAAATACATAAAAACAAGAAAAGTCAAGTTTACTGTTGTTACAGTGGAGATTCACGTGGTTATCGATCAGTACATTGTTTACATTACTTTTTGTCACTACTTTGTAATCATCGAATTTGTTATTAATTAACTAAAAGATAAAGAAAATAGAAAAAGCAGAAAAAGGAAAATAGAAAATAGAAAAAGAAAATCATCAAAATTGATCAGAAACATCTCTCTTCGATTTAGCTCTCATTGTTCAGCAAATCGACCTGAAAATCACGAGGTTTTGTTCGCGGTCGAATTCTGATCATTTTCACCTTTTAAATTTTTCGATTCGTCAAGGTTGAATTTTCCGGCGATCTGACATATTTTCCGGCGAGTCTAGATCGGTATAATTTTGAGTCAGGGTTTGTTCGGAATCTTGTTGTGAGTGTTTTGGTGAGAGTTTCATGTTCTGGATCGAAATACTTTGGGAAAAATCGAGGTTTGAAGTTTTCCGGCGAGGTAGTTGAAGTTTCCGGCGAAGTGGTTACTGTTCATCATTGTTTCTGAAAACCTCATTTGCGGAGGTCACAAATCTTCCATTTGCCGAACTCGTTCACAAGTCGTTGTTGCCATTTGCAGAAGTAACCGGTCACCAAAGTACCCATTTGCCGAGTTGGTTTTGCACTATTTGCAGAAGTCAAGTCGACTATCCGTGTTTGCAGAGCTAACCGACCTCCCAATCCTCGTGTTTACCGAAGTGAATTCTCGACCAGCATCATCATACTCGCATTTGCCGACTTACCTGATCACTCGTACCCGTGTTTGCAGAGCTAACCGAACAACCAAAACACCTTGTAACCAAGTCATTCCAAAACACCCATTTGCCGAGCTCCCAGCTCGGCACTCAATACAACTCGTGCAACACTTAGTATTTTTCAGTCGAACCACTCATTTGCCGAGCTAATTGCTCTGCAAATCACCATTTCAAGCATTACTTAACCAAAATTTCTCCAAAACCCCATTTGCAGAGCTCTATTCTCTGCAAATCACCATTTCAAGCATTACTTAACCAAAATTTCTCCAAAACCCCATTTGCAGAGCTCTATTCTCTGCAAATCAACCATTTGTCCTAAACTTCACCGATTCTCAACCCGAACCCCCCATTTGCAGAACAAATTGCTCGGCATCCTTTACTTTTGTCACTTGGAAACTTTTTCGACCAAGATTTTCTATTTCAACTAGACGCCGAGATTTTTGCTCGGCATACCATTCAAACAGAACTTTTCTCATTTTAACCATTTGCCGAGCAATAAGCTCGGCAAACAGTTCAAATAGACCAAAATTTCAAGAAATTTTTTTTAAGTCTTTTCCAAATAAATTTTAACACTTACTCTTTGTTGGTGTGAAATTTGTGAAAAACGTTTTTTGAACACCCCATTTGCCGAGATATTTGCTCGGCAAATAGCATTTTCGATCTTCAAAGACTTGAACCTTGGCTGTTCTCGTTTTGTGCTTGCTTGATTCATTTGATATTTGGTTGTTCACTGTGGTTACTTGAGTCTCATTTTTGATAATATTTGTGGGTTATTTTTCTGTTTGTGTTTTGTCCGGAAGATAGACAGAAAGTAAGAAAGGATTAATTTGTTTTGTGAGTAAAAGAAAGAAGAAAAACGGACTGAATTTTTTTTGTGAATGTGTTGATTGTGGGTGAAAGGTTATGATCCTTATGAAAGAGAGAGAGGGGTTGTAAAAGCAAGTTGTTGTGATAAAAGAGAAAAGCGTGTATTTCGAAATACACTAGGCGTGTTGTCAAGAAAGAGAGTAGTGCATGTTATCTGTTCGGAGCGCGTAACACCACCGGGGCAAAAAGGGCACCGGATGGTTTAAAAATCCTTGTAAAGATTGAGTGAGTTTTTTTTTTCTATTTTGGGCACCGGATGGTTGTTTACGAGTAAACATAATGGTTTAATATTTTAATAAAATTTATATGAAAGAATAAAAAATTATAACTACAAAAAATATATTATGTTAGATGTCTATATTTTATTAAACTCCTCTATTAAATTAGATAAATTGTATACATAATCAAATTTAAAAATGTAATGGAAAGATGTCACCTCATAAATAGAAAAAAGTTATGTGGATGGATGATCGATGTTGGCTGTTCTCTTTAATTTATTCAAAGTCACCTCGAACAGTGTACGGTAGTGCAACAATAGAAAAAAGAATGCTAGAGTTACAAACTAACTTTTACAAATTAATGTGTAACCAATTTACCAATAAAATCAAGAGAAAGGATGGAGAAAAAAAAAATTAACATATAATTGGTCCACCTAATTTACCAAATCATTTTGTAAAAGTTTATTTGTATTTAGTTTATAAACATAGCATTTTTATAAAAAAATTGAAAGTGTGTCTAAGGCCCCATTTACTTTTTACTTAATAGTTAAGAACTTAATAATTAAGTCAAATTTCATGTTTCTTTTTTGACTTAATAAACAAAAATAACCGTCAATTATATATCTTTTACTTAATACATACAGACATTACTTATACATTCAGCCACTTAATACACTCAACACTTAATCTCTACTACATTATAAAGCAGTTGTTCCCTCCATTTTTTCAACTTTACACAAGTGAAAACCCCAAAATACGCTATCACTTATTCATAATACCCTTAGAAGAAATCTCAACCACTCATTTTTTTCTCTTTGCTCAAATCTCAACCACTCATTTTTTTCTCTCCTCCATAAATGTAACACCCCAGAGATTTAAGGTAAAAAGAATTTAACCCTTTTTATAGTTTCGACATTAAATTAATTTCCTAGTATTTTATTTTTGTAATTGGGGTTAATTTAGTTGGAACTTTAGCGGATAGCGGGTATTTTATTACCCAAAAAGTAAATGGGGCGTGGCAGCCCCATAGTGTGCCAGCCACCCTTTTTGTTGGTGATTCACCATTTCACAACTCCCACCTATTCTTCTCATTTCTTCTTCATTGCCTTCCATTATCAATTCATGCAATTCAATCAAGCTACTCTAAGATCATCATAACAATAACCTCTTAAAATCAAGTAATTGAAAAGCTAGGGTTTGAGGATTGAAGTGGTGGTGGCCGAAATTCTAGAGGAAAAAGGGGAGAAAAGAAGTTGTAATCCAAAGTCTTGATTTAACTTATTGTTTGTTGAGGTATTGATTTCCCCCTAAAATTAGTTTTTATCTTCTTTTGAAATTAGGGTTCAGGGATGAACCAAATTGGGGGTTTTGCTAGAAAATGAATTATGGCTAATTTTCCCCAATTCCTTAGTTAACCTAGTTGTCATTGAGTTATGTGTTGAGTTTGATTATGAAATTGTTAAGCTTATGTGATAATGTTGGTTTATGAGAAAAGACGAGTTTTTCCAAGTAATTGAAATGTTGATGAAAATGGTAGGTTGAACTACCTATGATATGGTGGAAGGAAAATGGAGACTCAATGACAAATGGGTTGGGTTTTGGGTTTAGAAAGGCTAGTGATTGAGTATGGCTAGGTTAAGCTAGTCAAGTTGTGATTATAAGCTTATGCATTTTATGACATGATTATAGGTTGAAGCTTGTTTGTGCTTAATCGTTTTAGCTTTGTTGATCTATTTGCGGAGGAGGTGAGTACTCTTGCATACTCTTATATGTTCGTTGGGTCGATTACCATATGATGGTGGATTTCGTATGTGGTAATCGATTCGGCGTTAGGGCCTAATGTTGAGGCCGGGGCCTAAGAACCCCATAGTTGAGTTGAGATGAGGCCTAAGAACCTCTTTGATTATTGTTTAGCGTATGTGGATCCATGTATGTTTTGTTAGCGCAAAAGTGAGTATGCAAGTGATGATATGACGGTATCATTGGCTACATGCGATAGTCTTTTGTGTTTTGCCCTCCTTCGTATTCGTAAATGTATGCAAGTATATTCACTAAGCCTTTGCTTATATTTTAGTTGTTTACCATTTTATAGGTAGTTCCGGAAGAAGGAACTAGTGTTGTTGAATTGAAAGTCTTGGTTTAGAGCTTGAAGTGTTTTTGGAAGACGTGAAGGTACTAGGTCATTCTTGGATGAATGACAACTTTTGGTTTAGAGGCTTAGAAATCCCTCTCCTCATGGCTCTTGGTACATTTTGATTTGATGGTCATACTTTTGTTAAAATTATGTAAAAGTCCAGGAGTAAAGCTTTTGGAAAGTTTGTGAAGTTGCATTTTGGTCGAAATTGTGTCAAAATGGATAAATGACCCATTTGATGGTGTTCATGGGATTCGAAACAAGGTGATGTTGTAATGAATGTTTAAAATGTGTCCATGAAGTTGATATCAGTTTCTGAATTGTGTTTTAAGATGTTTGTTTTGAATTTCGAAGGTTACAAGCTTGAGCAAGTGTCGAAATGATTTTTAGGGTTGCTGTTCTGATGCTCACTGCGGCGCAGTGGGGATGGTTTTGCCCACTGCGGCGCAGTGAATTCCCACTGCCAAAATTTCTTTCCTCCCACTGCGGCGCAGTGGGAGAGTGTAAAACCCACTGCGGCGCAGTGGGGCTTTTCCAGACCCGAGTCCGAGAGTTCCCACTGCGGCGCAGTGGGAGTTCTCCACCCACTGCGGCGCAGTGGGGTATATATATAAAAAAAAATAAAAAAAAAAAATAAAAAAAATCTTGTGTTTTCGGTTTATCGAGTTCAGTTCTTTCAAGTTGGTATCAAAGCCTGGGTTTAAGGGATTTAGGTATTCCCTTGTATAGAGAGTGCCTAGACTTAAACCTTAGTTGAGACTCGACCTTAGGTAACCGAAATTTTATATGGGACTGAAAAATGTGTTTGATAATGTTAGATTATCTATTTGTTAGTATTTAAAGCACAATAAGAAGCCGGCCTTATTGTGGTTGAAATACTAATAAATTTATAAACTAGCGGCATCAAACCTTGGGACGGTGTAGTATCAAGTTATAAGTTTTGGCTCCTAGTCATAGAGTTAGATAGGTTGCGTGATTAAATTCGTTTTATCTACTCTTCATAATGAGGAAGAAGAGCACCACAATCAGAACGAAGAAGAAGAGCCTTTATTTGCCGAAGGTAGCATGGATATCTCGGATCAAATAGGGAGAGCATTAGAGAAATATACACCCCTACTACTTAAGAAATTGAATGAGACTATGGAAGGGGCTGTGAATGATCACATAGCTCAAATGATCAGAGAGGAAGTGGCTTTGAATGTGCAACTAGAGTTTGAGAAGAGGGATGGCAAGGGTAAGAACAAAAAGGATGAAGAAGAGAAAGAAGTAGAAGTGACGGGAGAAAGGGGTTACAAGAAGAAGTTCACCTTTCGAGACTTTGAAGTGTGTCACCCGCCGGAGTATCACGGTGATCGTGATCCCATCGTTTGTACACGATGGATATCTGAGATTGAAGGGGCATTCCGCACTAGTCAATGCCCCTCGCACCTGAAGGTCATTTTTGCGGTTGGTATGCTAAGGAACAGTGGAAAGAGATGGTGGGATAGTTTGTTGGCAATAAAGAAGGAAGCGTTAGATCATGTTGAATGGCCCGAATTCAAGACAATGTTTTCAAGGAGTTTAGATCAGAAGCTGAAGTGACCAAGTTGAGAAGTGAATTTCTCAATGATTGTCAAGGTAGTATGAGTTTGAACGAATTTCGAACCCACTTTTTGGACAAGGCTCAATTTTGTCCGGAATTTCTTGAGAACGACCAATTGTTAAAGGAGCAATTCTATATGAAGTTGAAGAAGAGCTTGAGGGAAAGGATAAGCCTACGTCAAATGGAGTCTTTTTCCATGTTGGCGGATGTGGCTAGAGACCATGAAATTGAACAATCAAGAGTTGATGATGATGGTGAGTTGAAGAGGAAGCATGAGGGGACCAACTCTCCGAACAAACGGTTTAGACAAGAGGGTAGTTCCGGCAACCACTCTACTAGAAAGAATATCCCTTGGTGCCGACCGTGCAAGAGGAATCATTGGGGGGTATGTAAGGTGTCGGGGAAAGGTTGCTTTACTTGTGGGAAACCGGGGCATTCAAGCCAGGAGTGCAAGTCCAAGCCACAAAAGGCCGTCATATGCTACAAATGCTTTGAGGAGGGCCACATGAGAAGCTCATGCCCTAAGTTGACCCATGAGGAGAGACTCGAGGAAAAGAGGAGGGAAGCGGAAAGGAAAAACGCCCAAACTCACGGGAATCAACGAGGAAGGTCTTTTCAACTCACTGTGGATCAAGCAAGGAACACGAATGATGTTGTTATAGGTACATTTCTTGTTTATGATGTGCCTATGCGAATTCTCTTTGATTCGGGGGCGAATAGATCATTCGTTGCAACTAGAGTAATTCATGTTATTCCCGTGTCGAAGTCGTGTCTAGAAAATACTTTGCAAGTTGAGGTTGGTAATGGTAGAATGGAATTAGTGAAGGATGTATATAGGGGATGTGAAATTAAAATTTCTTCGGAACTCTTTCAAGCCAATTTAATCCCTTTTCCGATGGGAGAGTTTGATATAATCTTGGGTATGGATTGGTTAAGCTCGTGTAACGCCAAAATCGCGTGTGATGAAAAGGCGATATATTTGAAGACTTCTAAAGGCGAAGACTTGGTGGTGTATGGTGATAGGAAGGAACGTTCTATTTCCGTATGTACTTTTGCTCGTCCAAACGTTACATTTCTCATGGATGTCATGCTTATCTTGCTCACATCGTTGATGTTGAAAAGAAACCTCTAACTATCGAAGACATCCCTATTGTTAGTGAATTCGCCGATGTTTTTCCCGAAGATTTGCCGGGCATTCCTCCCGAACGGCAAGTTGAGTTTTCCATTGATCTCATCCCGGGGGCTAACCCCATTGCCAAAACTCCCTACCGTTTGGCTCCATCGGAGATGCAAGAGATGATGAAGCAACTACAAGAATTACTTGATAAGGGTTTTATTCGACCTAGTAACTCTCCTTGGGGCGCACCGGTACTTTTTGTCAAGAAGAAGGATGGAAGCATGCGTATGTGTATCGACTATCGGGAACTCAACAAAGTCACCGTAAAGAACAAGTATCCTTTGCCTAGAATCGACGACTTATTCGATCAACTTCAAGGAGCGTCATATTTCTCAAAAATAGATCTTCGTTCGGGTTACCATCAACTCAAAGTACGTGATGAAGATATTCCTAAAACCGCCTTCCGTACTCGTTATGGTCATTTTGAGTTTGTTGTCATGCCTTTTGGTCTTACAAATGCTCCCGCGGCTTTCATGGATCTCATGAACCGTGTTTGTCGCCCTATGCTCGATAAATCCGTAATCGTATTCATCGATGATATTCTTATTTACTCTAAAAGCTCAACCGATCATGGAGTTCATATACGTGAGGTGTTGGAAGCATTACGCAAGGAGAAGCTCTATGCCAAATTCTCCAAATGCGAATTTTGGTTAAGAGAAGTGCAATTTCTTGGCCATGTTGTTAATAGTGAGGGAATTATGGTGGACCCGGCCAAGATTAATGCGGTGATGAAGTGGGAGCAACCAAAGAATCCGTCGGAGATTAGGAGTTTTCTTGGTCTAGCGGGCTATTACCGTCGTTTTATTCAAGACTTCTCTAAAATAGCTTCCCCATTGACCAAGTTGACTCGAAAGAATATCAAGTTCGAATGGAAAAGCGAGCAAGAGTTGGCTTTTCAACAACTTCGAGAAAAGCTAAGCCAAGCACCGGTTCTTGTTTTACCGGATGGACTTGAAGATATGGTGGTATATTGTGATGCATCGTCTAATGGCCTAGGTTGTGTTCTTATGCAACGGGGTAAAGTCATCGCCTACGCTTCAAGGCAATTGAAAGAACATGAAAAACGATACCCTACTCATGATTTGGAGCTAGCGGCGGTGGTATTTGCTTTGAAGATTTGGCGCCATTATCTCTATGGAGTCAAGTTTACTATCTATTCCGATCATAAAAGCCTCAAATACTTCTTTGAGCAAAGAGATCTCAACAATCGCCAACGTAGATGGCTAGATCTCTTGAAAGATTATGATTGCGAAATTTTGTATCATCCCGGGAAGGCTAATGTGGTAGCGGATGCCTTGAGTCGGAAGAGTTCTCATCATACCTTAGTCGTTTCACCCCTTTGGGTTTTGATCACCAATGACTTCTTTGATCAAATTAGAGAAGCTCAAGAGAGGGCCTTGCAACGAGATCCTAAGAAGGAAAGAATACAAGGTCAAATTCAATATTTCACTAAGGATTCTCGTGACCTTACCGTACGTTTTGGGAGGATTTGGATCCCTTTTTCTTGTGAGTTGAAACAAGTTCTACTTGATGAAGCCCACAAATCCAAATATTCTATTCACCCCGGTGCTACAAAAATGTATCATGACTTGAAGGTAGAATATTGGTGGCCCGGAATGAAGCGGGATGTGGTGAAATATGTCGAAAGGTGTTTGACTTGTGCACAAGTGAAAGCGGAGCATCAAAAGCCCTATGGTATGATGCAACCCTTGGAAATTCCCAAATGGAAGTGGGAAGATATTACTATGGATTTCGTCACCAAATTGCCCAAGACACCTAGAAACCAATTCGATACGATATGGGTAGTAGTTGATAGATTAACCAAGAGTGCTTTGTTTCTTCCTATTCGTGAGGCGTCATCATCCGAGGTATTGGCAAAGATCTATGTGAAGGAAGTTGTAGCTAGACATGGAGTTCCCATCTCCATTGTTTCGGATAGAGACACTCGATTTACTTCACACTTTTGGCGGAAATTTCATGAAGATATGGGTACCAAGCTCAAGCTTAGCACCGCTTATCACCCACAAACGGATGGTCAAAGTGAGAGAACCATTCAAACGCTTGAAGACATGCTTCGGGCATGTATAATTGATTTTGGAGGCACTTGGGATCTTCACTTGCCTTTGGTGGAATTCTCTTACAACAATAGCTACCATTCTAGCATCCAAATGCCGCCCTATGAAATGTTGTATGGGAGGAAATGTCGATCTCCAATTTGTTGGGGAGAAGTAGGTCAAAGAGAAATAGGTGGCACGGAAGTAGTGTTAAAGACCATCGAAAAGATAGATGTGATCAAAGAGAGGTTAAAAGCGGCTCAAGATCGGCAAAAGTCTTATGCGGATAAAAGGAGGAGACCGATTGAGTTTCATGTGGGCGATCGTGTTTTGTTGAAAGTCTCCCCGTGGAAAGGTGTTCTACGGTTTAGAAAACGTGGAAAGCTTAGTCCTCGTTTCATTGGCCCGTTTAAAATATTGGCCAAGGTTGGCAAGGTTGCTTACCGTTTAGAGTTACCGGATGAACTTTCGGGAATTCATCCAACTTTCCATGTGTCTCATCTTAGAAAATGCCTTGCCGATGAGTCTTCTTATGTGCCATTAAATGAAATTGAGATTGATAACAAGTTGAACTACATTGAAGAGCCGATTGCCATAGTTGAAGAAGAACTTAGAAGGGTACAAAATAAGACGGTGAGGACTTATAAGATTTTGTGGAAGCATGGTAAGATGTCCGATTGTACGTGGGAGTCCGAGCGTGATGTTCTAGTTTACTATCCGTCTTTGCATATGGCTTGGATCACGAGGCCGTGATCCGTTCCAAGTGGGGGAGAGTTGTAACACCCCAGAGATTTAAGGTAAAAAGAATTTAACCCTTTTTATAGTTTCGACATTAAATTAATTTCCTAGTATTTTATTTTTGTAATTGGGGTTAATTTAGTTGGAACTTTAGCGGATAGCGGGTATTTTATTACCCAAAAAGTAAATGGGGCGTGGCAGCCCCATAGTGTGCCAGCCACCCTTTTTGTTGGTGATTCACCATTTCACAACTCCCACCTATTCTTCTCATTTCTTCTTCATTGCCTTCCATTATCAATTCATGCAATTCAATCAAGCTACTCTAAGATCATCATAACAATAACCTCTTAAAATCAAGTAATTGAAAAGCTAGGGTTTGAGGATTGAAGTGGTGGTGGCCGAAATTCTAGAGGAAAAAGGGGAGAAAAGAAGTTGTAATCCAAAGTCTTGATTTAACTTATTGTTTGTTGAGGTATTGATTTCCCCCTAAAATTAGTTTTTATCTTCTTTTGAAATTAGGGTTCAGGGATGAACCAAATTGGGGGTTTTGCTAGAAAATGAATTATGGCTAATTTTCCCCAATTCCTTAGTTAACCTAGTTGTCATTGAGTTATGTGTTGAGTTTGATTATGAAATTGTTAAGCTTATGTGATAATGTTGGTTTATGAGAAAAGACGAGTTTTTCCAAGTAATTGAAATGTTGATGAAAATGGTAGGTTGAACTACCTATGATATGGTGGAAGGAAAATGGAGACTCAATGACAAATGGGTTGGGTTTTGGGTTTAGAAAGGCTAGTGATTGAGTATGGCTAGGTTAAGCTAGTCAAGTTGTGATTATAAGCTTATGCATTTTATGACATGATTATAGGTTGAAGCTTGTTTGTGCTTAATCGTTTTAGCTTTGTTGATCTATTTGCGGAGGAGGTGAGTACTCTTGCATACTCTTATATGTTCGTTGGGTCGATTACCATATGATGGTGGATTTCGTATGTGGTAATCGATTCGGCGTTAGGGCCTAATGTTGAGGCCGGGGCCTAAGAACCCCATAGTTGAGTTGAGATGAGGCCTAAGAACCTCTTTGATTATTGTTTAGCGTATGTGGATCCATGTATGTTTTGTTAGCGCAAAAGTGAGTATGCAAGTGATGATATGACGGTATCATTGGCTACATGCGATAGTCTTTTGTGTTTTGCCCTCCTTCGTATTCGTAAATGTATGCAAGTATATTCACTAAGCCTTTGCTTATATTTTAGTTGTTTACCATTTTATAGGTAGTTCCGGAAGAAGGAACTAGTGTTGTTGAATTGAAAGTCTTGGTTTAGAGCTTGAAGTGTTTTTGGAAGACGTGAAGGTACTAGGTCATTCTTGGATGAATGAAAGTCTTGGTTTAGAGCTTGAAGTGTTTTTGGAAGACGTGAAGGTACTAGGTCATTCTTGGATGAATGACAACTTTTGGTTTAGAGCTTGAAGTGTTTTTGGAAGACGTGAAGGTACTAGGTCATTCTTGGATGAATGATAATGTTGGTTTATGAGAAAAGACGAGTTTTTCCAAGTAATTGAAATGTTGATGAAAATGGTAGGTTGAACTACCTATGATATGGTGGAAGGAAAATGGAGACTCAATGACAAATGGGTTGGGTTTTGGGTTTAGAAAGGCTAGTGATTGAGTATGGCTAGGTTAAGCTAGTCAAGTTGTGATTATAAGCTTATGCATTTTATGACATGATTATAGGTTGAAGCTTGTTTGTGCTTAATCGTTTTAGCTTTGTTGATCTATTTGCGGAGGAGGTGAGTACTCTTGCATACTCTTATATGTTCGTTGGGTCGATTACCATATGATGGTGGATTTCGTATGTGGTAATCGATTCGGCGTTAGGGCCTAATGTTGAGGCCGGGGCCTAAGAACCCCATAGTTGAGTTGAGATGAGGCCTAAGAACCTCTGTTGTATTGAGATGAGGCCTAAGAACCCTTTGATTGAGGAGGCCTAAGAACCCCATAGTTGTATTGAGATGAGGCCTAAGAACCCCATAGTTGAGTTGAGATGAGGCCTAAGAACCTCTTTGATTATTGTTTAGCGTATGTGGATCCATGTATGTTTTGTTAGCGCAAAAGTGAGTATGCAAGTGATGATATGACGGTATCATTGGCTACATGCGATAGTCTTTTGTGTTTTGCCCTCCTTCGTATTCGTAAATGTATGCAAGTATATTCACTAAGCCTTTGCTTATATTTTAGTTGTTTACCATTTTATAGGTAGTTCCGGAAGAAGGAACTAGTGTTGTTGAATTGAAAGTCTTGGTTTAGAGCTTGAAGTGTTTTTGGAAGACGTGAAGGTACTAGGTCATTCTTGGATGAATGACAACTTTTGGTTTAGAGGCTTAGAAATCCCTCTCCTCATGGCTCTTGGTACATTTTGATTTGATGGTCATACCTTTGTTAAAAATTATGTAAAAGTCCAGGAGTAAAGCTTTTGGAAAGTTTGTGAAGTTGCATTTTGGTCGAAATTGTGTCAAAATGGATAAATGACCCATTTGATGGTGTTCATGGGATTCGAAACAAGGTGATGTTGTAATGAATGTTTAAAATGTGTCCATGAAGTTGATATCAGTTTCTGAATTGTGTTTTAAGATGTTTGTTTTGAATTTCGAAGGTTACAAGCTTGAGCAAGTGTCGAAATGATTTTTAGGGATTGCTGTTCTGATGCTCACTGCGGCGCAGTGGGGATGGTTTTGCCCACTGCGGCGCAGTGAATTCCCACTGCCAAAATTTCTTTCCTCCCACTGCGGCGCAGTGGGAGAGTGTAAAACCCACTGCGGCGCAGTGGGGCTTTTCCAGACCCGAGTCCGAGAGTTCCCACTGCGGCGCAGTGGGAGTTCTCCACCCACTGCGGCGCAGTGGGGTATATATATAAATAAAAAAAAAAAAAAAAAACTTGTGTTTTCGGTTTATCGAGTTCAGTTCTTTCCATAAATTTCTCTAATTCATTCAAAATCTTTTATCTCAAAAACCGTAAATCAATAAATTATAAAAATTATATGGGTGTTCTTAAAATTTCATGCACTTTCATTAGAGATGTCATTCGATATACTTTCGACGAATTTTTAAATCCGATGGTGGAGCCCGTACGGCTAAGGCATTTGGCTATCACACTCTATGACATATCACAACCTATGACCTATCACAACCTATGACCTATCACCCTACCATCTATCACCCTATGACCTATCACCCTATGACCTATCACACCTATGACCTATCACACCTATGACCTATCACACCTATGACCTATCACCCTATGACCTATCACCCTATGACCTATCACACCTATGACCTATCACCCTATGACCTATCACACCTATGACCTATCACCCTATGACCTATCACCCTATGACCTATCACACCTATGACCTATCACCCTATGACCTATCACACCTATGACCTATCACCCTATGACCTATCACCCTATGACCTATCACACCTATGACCTATCACCCTATGACCTATCACACCTATGACCTATCACCCTATGACCTATCACCCTATGACCTATCACACCTATGACCTATCACCCTATGACCTATCACACCTATGACCTATCACCCTATGACCTATCACCCTATGACCTATCACACCTATGACCTATCACCCTATGACCTATCACACCTATGACCTATCACCCTATGACCTATCACCCTATGACCTATCACACCTATGACCTATCACCCTATGACCTATCACACCTATGACCTATCACCCTATGACCTATCACCCTATGACCTATCACACCTATGACCTATCACCCTATGACCTATCACACCTATGACCTATCACCCTATGACCTATCACCCTATGACCTATCACACCTATGACCTATCACCCTATGACCTATCACACCTATGACCTATCACCCTATGACCTATCACCCTATGACCTATCACACCTATGACCTATCACCCTATGACCTATCACACCTATGACCTATCACCCTATGACCTATCACCCTATGACCTATCACACCTATGACCTATCACCCTATGACCTATCACACCTATGACCTATCACCCTATGACCTATCACCCTATGACCTATCACACCTATGACCTATCACCCTATGACCTATCACACCTATGACCTATCACCCTATGACCTATCACCCTATGACCTATCACACCTATGACCTATCACCCTATGACCTATCACACCTATGACCTATCACCCTATGACCTATCACCCTATGACCTATCACACCTATGACCTATCACCCTATGACCTATCACACCTATGACCTATCACCCTATGACCTATCACCCTATGACCTATCACACCTATGACCTATCACCCTATGACCTATCACACCTATGACCTATCACCCTATGACCTATCACCCTATGACCTATCACACCTATGACCTATCACCCTATGACCTATCACACCTATGACCTATCACCCTATGACCTATCACCCTATGACCTATCACACCTATGACCTATCACCCTATGACCTATCACACCTATGACCTATCACCCTATGACCTATCACCCTATGACCTATCACACCTATGACCTATCACCCTATGACCTATCACACCTATGACCTATCACCCTATGACCTATCACCCTATGACCTATCACACCTATGACCTATCACCCTATGACCTATCACACCTATGACCTATCACCCTATGACCTATCACCCTATGACCTATCACACCTATGACCTATCACCCTATGACCTATCACACCTATGACCTATCACCCTATGACCTATCACCCTATGACCTATCACACCTATGACCTATCACCCTATGACCTATCACACCTATGACCTATCACCCTATGACCTATCACCCTATGACCTATCACACCTATGACCTATCACCCTATGACCTATCACACCTATGACCTATCACCCTATGACCTATCACCCTATGACCTATCACACCTATGACCTATCACCCTATGACCTATCACACCTATGACCTATCACCCTATGACCTATCACCCTATGACCTATCACACCTATGACCTATCACCCTATGACCTATCACACCTATGACCTATCACCCTATGACCTATCACCCTATGACCTATCACACCTATGACCTATCACCCTATGACCTATCACACCTATGACCTATCACACCTATGACCTATCACACCTATGACCTATCACACCTATGACCTATCACACCTATGACTAATACGTCAGTAATTTTTTTTTTTTTTAATTTTTTTTTCTTTTTTTTTTCTTTTCTCTATCTTCTGCAACTTTTCACTTAGAGCACTCCCAATGTAGAGTGTATTGGGTTTGTATTCCATAGTATTCAACACTACACCATTGGGGGTGTAGTGTATTGGACTTTGTATTGGAAGACCACGGAATTGGTAGCTTCGTATTGGGTCTTTTTTTATTCCTTTAGCTGACAAATAATTAGTATTTATTTATTTAAATGGTGGGTATTGGAATGTATTGGATGTATTGGGTATTGGGTGTGAATTGGGGAAAATGTATTGGAAAGAGGTTTTTCTGATGTGACAATGTATTGGTTAGTATTGGGTTCACTGGGGGTGCTCTTATTTTCTAATAAGCTAAAAAAAAAGAAGCATTTATTAAAAGAAAAAGAATTAAGGGACAGAAAGCAGGAACTTAGAGCATGAACATCAACATTTACAATTCTTCGGAAACCACCGCACCCCACTTAACGACGGGGGCGGATCTGATAACATCATTATCTTGAACAACCATCACCAACACAACAACCTTCATCATCAAAATCTAAATGATAATCTGTCCAACATCTGCTCTGATGGAATAGAAAATATAATAAAATGCATACATACATACATCTATATCTATACATGTACATCTACATACATATACATCTATATCTATATTTAGTAATGATATTTAATAGGAAAAGCCTTGATTTGAAGAAATCTGGAAAAAGGAAAACTATGGAGAAAAAAAGTGTTTGTGAAATAAAGACTCTTTTAAATTCATATCAAACATAATAATAAAAATCACTCTTCGGTTTATTTCCTCTTTCCTGGTCTTGGGTTTTTTTTTTCCTTTTGATCTTCAACGGTGTATTTGTGTGTTTTTATGTGGGTGAGAAATCAAGGTTAGGTGGGTGGCTGTGTATTTTTTAACTTTATGTATATATGTGTTAGATTTGAAAGACAAACTCTCAAAAAAAATTTCCCCCCTATAATATACGTGTAAGATGGGCAGAAGAAAGGCTTTTAGAGTAATTATTTTTTCTTACATATTTTCATAAATTATTATAATAATATTAGTATACTACTGTCTATACTATTTGGTTTTTCATTATGTTACACTATGTTTACTTTTGATTTACTTTTCCTCTACCAACTCTTCATCTTTATCATTTCTATGATACTTTACATCAAACTTTATAAAAGATTTATATTTATATTATCGTCTATTCTATTATTGCCCTCAATTTAATTAGCTGCGTATTAATTCTTCAAATGTACCTAAAAAATAAATTTTTAAGGATGAAGCTAACATACAAGTTCACCAAACATGTTAAATTTTACGTTAAAAATAACCGTGCAACGAACGGGGTTTTAAAACTAGTTACAATAATAACAATGAGCACGGTTATGAACAATTTTTTTTGTTTTTTTTTTGCGCTTTTAATATATATATAGTACATGTCATTTATTAACTAAAACTCAAAGTTGGTGGAGCGGTTGAGACTCTCACCTTTGAGGGCGGAGGTGGTGGGTTTGAAACACTCAAAGTTGCCCCTTTTCTTTTTAAAAGGTTTTTTCATTTTACCACCCACCCCCCCCCCCCCCCCCCCACCCCCCCCCCCCCCCCCCCTCCCCTTTCTATTTTTCTTTCCAGCCCCTTCTCTTTTGTTTTTTATTCTTTCTACCCCCTTAAATTATATAATTTGTTTTATTTTATTTTTATTCTTTTTTAACATATATTTTTTTAAACCTTTTCTACACTTAATATTTTTTTCTTTTATAATATTTTGATCAATTTTAATTTTATTTAATTGTTTTTATATATATTTTAAATTTTTTGTTTTTGCATCTTTTTTTTAAACCTTTGATTTTTTTTCTAATCGTTTTTTTTTTAACAATTTGTTTTATTTTATAATTTATGTTTTAATTGTTTAATTGTTTTTATATTTCCTTTGGTAGATTTTTGCTTTTTAACTCCTATTTTTCCTATCGAGTGATATTTTTGGACGTGGTTGTGACATTGCCCTTAAATAAATATATTTTCATTTACCCGCACATCGCGCATCCACGATAATTGCAGCCTGTAACGCTGGCGTTGAACTTCCTCGTTGATCATGAATTGATAACGATACCATGAAAATTTGTTAATCTACTATAGTCATGTATTATATGCTTGTGTAGCATGTAGCATATATGCTGTAAAAATTGTATTATGTATTTATGTGATAACTTTATTAAAAAGTGTAGTATCAATATCATCTCTTGATGTGGGACCAAGTGCACTTGGTCAAGATATAGGTTCAAGGAATGCTTCACTAAAATGGACATAACTGTTGCTATAGAACTCCTTTTTAGTGTATTACCAGTCGAAACGAACGCTGAAACGAAGAGCATATTTCTATAAACGCCCCTATGGGATCAGCCTCCGGACCCAAATACACGTCATTTTGTATGAGCTATGGGCCTTTTTATATATTTTTCGGGCTTTTTTAGACTTTATTTTTGTAATAACGTTCGGCCCACTTATCCTTTTAGGCCCGCTTGAATTTTGTCTTTCATTATATATGCATGTAATCATGGGGGACTATTCATTCTTCAAATATATGAAATCATTTTTTCTCTATTCACATGTGTGTTTAGTGTGTGAAATTCTGATTATCGGTAGTTCTTTCTGAATCAACGATAATTATAAAAATTGTTTCTGGTATTCTTGTAATCAACAAGTTCGATCATTTATCTCGTTTTCGTCTGCATCACCTCTCTATAACAATCATTATATGCACTAATCAATCAACTTATTTCATCTTAGGTCTTGTTTCCTTTTTACTTAATAAACTTAATAGTTAATAACTTAATTATTCAGTCAAATTTCATGTTTCTTTTTTAACTAAATAAACAAAAATAGCCAATTACCTATATTTTACTTAATACATACAAAAATTATTTATGCATTTAGCCACTTAATACACTCAACACTTAATGACTAAAAAAAAACGGCAACAATAGTAAGAGTAAAATTTATTAATTTAGTTCAATTTCGTTTCCGTTTGCGGTTTATCCTTTTCGATCCAATAAATAAAATCTATCAATTGTACAGAGGGCGGGCTGTTATTCTTTCAAATTTAATTTAACTTCTTTTTTTTGAAAGGTGAATTTCGCTGGAAATTTCGTGTCGTGATTTGACAGCGGAAGGTCTAGCATACGTTGTCTTAACCGGGTCCGCGCTAGAGGGTTCCCTCGAAGTAGAAATGCCTATTTCAAATACCCGATGGGGGAAAACCCTACTAATCCGTCCGAAGGCACGACGATTAATAGGGGTAAACCCTGCCCCTTCAGACTTGAACCTGAGTATGCTCAAGCCAAGCCCTCATAAAGGGACTTCCTATGTTTCCCTAAGGCTTGAACACAAGACCTCTAGAATGGGGGATGGTCTTTCAACCATTGAGCTAATGCTCAAATACATTTAATTTAGCTTCTAATTAAAAAGGGAGGTGGTTTTTCTACTAATGTTTTTACTTCACCCACTACAAACAATTTAATATTACACTTTTGCCCTCTAATTAGACCAGTATTTCTTCTTTTATTTATTTGATATGATTCTACACAAACTCTTTTACCTATACCTAAAACTTCTTCCTCTCTCAAATCACCTCCCCTCTTTATCAACAAAAACATAACATATCAATAATCATTAATAACAACAAAATTGTATATTTTCTATCTATCATTCATTTATCTTTGCATCCGGCATCCCCATTCTCTTCATTAATATAATCATCATCACCATTCACCCTTTTATCCTTTAATTCTCCAATTTCCACAATCTTATCAAAAATGAGAAAATATGGCCTGCAAGTAATTATATGGTATTTCATTCAATGCTATTAAAGCAGTACATCTCTTTCTTTATCACACACATACATATATATCTAATATTTTTGGGATTTGGAAAAACTTTTTTATAAAATACCTTCACCTCATTATCAACTAAGATGATCTGATATAGGGCATTTGGGCTTATATACCCAACAACATACCTATTAGTCAATTACATAGAAATAACATGCTCTTCCCTGTTGTTTGCTCTACTACTATTTTTTAAGTTAAAAGAATATCTTATGTTTTGCTGAGAGCATTCATATACAAAAAATCTATAGAAATTTTTCTTCTTTTTGTTAGAAGGGAGAAAAGAAAAATATTAAAAACTGTGAGCAATTAATAAGCATAATAGGCCGGTTCAAACATTATTTAAGGGTAAAAAAGTCATAAAAGAATTTTTGTAGTAAGGGAAGTAAAAAGAGTAGTAAGAAAATCACTTCCCAATTAAAAAGGAAGGAGTCAAAAATTACTTCAACCAAATTTAGCAAAACCCATGAACATTCCACAAACTTGTGTGAAACTGGGCATCCCAAGTCATTCTATGACACTATGACAGTATGACTAAATCAGAATATCGGGATGTTTACAAAATTCAGTCCAAAAGCAAATGAACACGAACACTTAAATGAATGGATTTTTGTGTTCGTGTTTTTTCGCTTAAGTTTAAGCGATCAAAAGCACAAACATTAATGTTACACAAATGAGTCGTAGGTAGTGGTTTCACTACAAAAAAAAAATTCATTTGTCCACACTTGGTTATAAAAAGTGTGAAAAAATTTATGAATTTAATCACATATAAAAATGTGTAAAAAAAATTACATTTAAAAGTGTGAATAAGTTTTAAAAATTATAATTTTTTCACACTTATAAATGTGTAAAAAAAATGTTAACACTTAAAAGTGTGAACAATTGTCAAATATTTTCACACTTAAAAGTGTGAAGGTCAATTTGTAACACATGATTTCTTCACACTCCCCATGTGTGGAAAAAATAGGTGTTAAAAATTAACTTTCACACTCTTAAGTGTGAACAATTGATGTATTTTTACACACTTGAAAGTGTGAACTTTTTTTGTCCACATGTATAAGTGTGTAAATATTGTGATTTTTTAAATTTCTTCACACTTTTAAATGTAAATTATTTCTACACACTTTTAAATGTGATTAAATTAACAAAATTTTGCACACTTTTTTAAAGTATGAAAAAAAAAGTGTGAGGAAGTAACATATTTGTTGTAGTGTTTATTAAGAAAAATAACATCTTTCATATTTTATCTTTTTAAAAAGTTAAATGAACATAAAAACACACATATATATAAAAACATACACGAACATACAATATTTATAATCCTTACTCCCATATAAAAATTATTCTCTCCATGTTGAAAAGTTACTCATTTGGGATGAGGTATTTGTCTACCTTACCCCTATTGTCTATTTACGTGATTTATCTCTTAATTCCTAGTATATATGCACAAACTCCTTTAAATTAATTACCGACACTACTCGACGCCGCCATCACCAACATTCGCCGCCACCACCAAAACGCCGTCCGTAGTCGTCGTCGCATTGCGCGGGTATCATGCTAGTATATATAAAGTTCCTCTTTATTTAGGTTATTCGTTAATTATTACAAGTTTATCTAATCATCTAAATAGTTAATATATACATATATGTGTGTAGGGTGTATGTGTACACTATATATATATACTAGGAGATATAAACCAACAAACATGTAAATGAGCAATAATGACCAGCTTAACAAGCGTTCACGAAAATAAACGACCAAAACATATGCTCATGTTTGTCTGTTAAACTAAACGAACAACAAATATTGTTCGTGTTCGCTTAAATAAACGAACATAAACAGACTTTCCGCCGAACAATTTCACTAACTGTTCTCGAACATTCTTTTCGTATACAGTAATACAGACATACAGTCAAGGTGATAGATGATCCGTCAATCAAAAGAGTTCCTACAAGTCTACAACAAAAAAGATATGAAGTTTCTTTCTTTAATCTCAAATGTGATATTTGTGTACGGAGCGAATGGTGTTTCATTGGTATAACTTTCATCAACTATTATATAACACAAATAAAAATATTTATGGTCAAATTTGATAAATTTTGACTTTGAAATTTTAAACGTGGAAAAGTTTGGTGGGACGGAGGGAATAGTTATACACGACTTAGACTATTCTATTCACAATGGGATGTTTGTGGGAAATTCATGGTGAGGTGGAGGATGTTTGTAAGGAGGGTGTTGTTGTGGGTACATGGAGGGAGTCCATCCATGAGTATTTGTAGGGAAAGATTGTAAAAGATGAAAAGAGAGAGTGATTGTACGTGTGTATGTATAATAATTTATATTTATATTAAAATTATGAAGAATAGATATGTTATTGTTGTGGGTAAAAAAATATTTATGAGAAGGATGTTTGAAAAGTTGATGTAGCATGATGATTAGAATGTTCAAAAAAACAAACTGAACTGATGCGGATAGTCTTATCTTAAAATATAAATTATGCATTTAACATTTTTCAAAGTATATATTTTTGTAAACCTAGCTAACATTACTCCCTTATAAAGCAAATCACCATTTTTTCATCTTTTAACTTTCAACCTTTGAAATACCTAAATTACCATTATCCTTTATTAACTAATTTAAATATTTTCACCTAATATACCTATAATACCCTTAATGAAATTAATTACTTTTACATTACCTTCATTAAATCAAATACTTTTACATTAATAAACACATCCTTAGGTCATCGCCACCGGCACCACCCGTCGTCACCGATGCCACTACTTACCCATGTCGCCCCATTGTGTGGGTAACCTTCTGGTAAAACTAAAATAAATACTCGTATATCATTAATTGATTAGTCATTATGATACTTCCAAGTTCCAAAAATAGTTGTTACATGTTAACTCAATTCCAACTACCGCTACAAGCCTGCATTTATATATGTATGGATAGTCTTTTACTTTTTTTTTTTTTTTGAAAAGTATAAATTATATTCATATTTACCCCGGCAAAATCGCCGGCGGTACCAACTGTACAAGAAATTACATGAGATTGAAATTACACCAATCGTTTCATGAAAAACCTTTGTGTTTTGTTCTACATCTGTACCATAGAAACCCGAGCGATTTGATATTTTGAATGATTCCTGTAGTATTAATGCTAGTACCCTCGAACTTGATATTGTTCCTTGCAATCCAAATGCACCAGCAACTAATCATAATAAGACCCTTGATCGCTTGCTTCTCCTCTTTACTCTTCCTCGAATGCTCATGAATCTCGAGTAAGTCTTTGATGTTGAAGATGAAGAAAGGTGTAGTGTTACACCACTAACTGATGAAGTGCCAGATCCTTGCTGCCATCCCACAATTGCAAAAAAGATGCTCAGCCGTTTCTTCCTCCTCCCCACAAAACACGCAAACCGGATCAAGGGCAAAACAGTTTCTTGCCCGAAGCGCCCCCATGGTAGGAATACGATCCATCGCCGCTCTCCACATGAAGACATTACACTTTTTGGGCACCCAATTGCACCACTCGAACACATATCGACCACTAAAGTCTCTGATTCCAAGTAAGAAATCTTTCACACTACGAACCGTCATGCTTTTATCCAATCCTGCCATCCAGGACCATTTATCAGGTTTGGGTTCAATCCTAACGCCTTCAAGCAACCTGACCAGGGAGTCGAATTCTCCCCTCTCCATATTGCTAGATGGCGACCTGACCCAATGCCAAGCATCGTTGAAGCTGCCTGTACTCACATCGAATCTTTCCACCACCAAAGCTTTTTTATTTTTCTCAAGCTTGAAAAGAAGAGGGAACTTGGTCTTAAGAGCCTCATTATCCACCCAACTGTCAAGCCAAAACCTAATATCAACTCCGTTACCAACCTCCCCTTTTAGATGATCTATAATACCCATTCTGTTAACTTTTACCGCCTCAACACATTTCATTATATTATTCCAGGTCCCGGGAAGATAATTGTTCCTAGGAATAGATTTCCAACTTCTTCTAGTGTTGTGAAGAGCATCTATGACTTTCCTCCAGAGGTTGTTTGGTTCACTTTTATACCTCCAAACCCATTTAGATAATAAAGCAATATTAGTGTCTCTTAATTGACTAATACCCAACCCACCCAAACTTTTAGGCGAGGCAACCCGTTCCCAAGACACCCAATGTATCTTCCTATCCGACCCCGAACTCCCCCATAAAAATTTCCTCATTAAAACTTCCAGTGCCTCAATCACATTATTTGGTGCTTTAAAAATAGAAAAGGAGTAGGTAGGAAGACTTTCAACTACCGATTTAAGAATTGTAATTCTGCCCACAATTGACAAACTGGTGGCTTTCCAACGAGACAATCTGGTCTCAAAAATATCAATCATAAAGTTCCAGCTGGCCAATTTATTCATGTTCGCGCCAATCCAAACGCCCAGATGTTTGAATGGAAGAGAACCCGCTTCACAGTTCACCACTTTCGCCATCTCCACCACCTCTTGGTTGTTCACACCTATACCAAATAACTTTGATTTCCCCAAATGTATTTTCAGCCCCGAGCAAAGGTTGAAAACTCTTAAAACCTTTGCTATAGCTTTGAGGTTGTCAGTTGACCGTTCACCTAAAAGCACACAATCATCCGCGTAGAGTAGGTGTGAGAGCGTAGGACACTCATCACCAAGCTCAACCCCTTTAATCAAACCATCAGTCCCCACCTTCTTGAGCATCACTGAAAGAGCTTCCATGGCTATAATAAATAAAAAAGGGGTGATGGGATCGCCCTGCCTCATTCCTTTGTGACATTGAAATTCAAACGTGGGAGACCCATTAACTAGGATGGAAGATCTCGCCGATATAAGAATTCCTTTAATCCAATTGCGCCAAGTATCCGGGAAGTTCATCCAATCCAAGATCGAAAGCAAAAAATTCCAATTTATGTTGTCATACGCCTTAGCAAAATCAATCTTGAAAGCGAAAATCTGTTTTTTCTTTTTCTTGGCCCAAGCAAACACTTCATTTAGGATAAGTGGTCCATCAATAATATGTCTTCCTTTAAGAAAGGCAGATTGATTGTCGGAGATGACCGAACCCACCACTTTCTTCAGTCGATTAGCTAACACTTTAGAGACCACTTTATTAATGACACCGATCAAATTAATTGGCTGGTAATCGTTTAGATCCCCTGGGTCCTTCACTTTTGGAATGAGAGTAATAAAGGAAGACCCGCAAACCCTACTAAATCTCCCCGTTGAGTAAAATTCTCTGAGTTTATCTTTGAAATCCTCCTCAAAAAGATTCCAGAAATGCTTAACGAACTTGAAATTCAGTCCGTCCGGGCCTGGTGCTTTATCATCACCACATTGAAAGACTGCTTTTTTAATTTCTGCCGCTGAGAAAGGGAGAAAAAGACTCTGTGCCTCAGAGTTACTGAGTTTAGAGCCGTCCCACCTTATTAATTTGGGCCGGTCTGCCCAATCTTCACTGAACTTGTCTCGAAAAAAAGCCTAATATGTTTTTTCACAAACTTTGGCTTGTCCTCCCATAACCCATTAATTAAAATTCCAGGAATATTGTTGGTCGCCTTTCTTTTATTAATGAAACCATGGAAGAAACGCGAGTTCTCGTCACCATCGATTTCCCATTTAATGCGAGACTTTTGTATATGGACTAATTAAACGCCCATACACTTGTTACAGTATTCCATTTCTTTATATTCGCCTACTACTACTAATTTTCTCAACCGAGTTTTTGTGGTTGTTTCTGAAAACATACCCACTATATGGAAGAAGTCGTTGATGACATGGTCAGATCCCTACTTGATGAAGTAGTAGAAGGAGGTCGACAGAATGGTAGCAACACAAGTGATCAGCCGTATTGAGCGTAGAGTTCTTGATCAAGATTCATTTGCGCCTCAGGTGGTCAATATAGGACCACTAGACAGACATAGTTATCTAGGTACCTCCTCACAAGCACTGAAAAGGTCTTATATACATGACCTATTGCACCGTTTAGATTCCATTTCCAGGCCGGAGCAAACTTTAAAAGCATGTGTGCAAAAGGTAAAAACTTCGGAAGACAAAATCAAGGCATCGTATTCTCGGTTTAATTGTTTTTGTTAAAATTAATGTATTTCTAGAAAGGTCTAGAATTAATTAGTGATAGTAAATCTTAGAATTTACTAGAATTAGTTAGAAAGTAATAGAGATTAGTAGATACTTACTTAGAAGCAAATAACTAGAAATTACTAGAATATTATGGACATGAAGTCCACCTCCATATGGTGCCTATAAATAGGCAACCCTTGTATCAAAATGGTGTAACAACTAACAACAACTTCAATCAATAAAATCTAAGTTAACTTCAATCTAGTCTACATATTCAAACTCTTCTAAATCCCCTCATCATCAATTTACATCTAAACGATATTTAAGCATCACGTCAAAACTAAATCTCATAACAATTCTAACAAGTGGTATCAAGAGCCGTGTTGGGCGTTTATACAATACACCATGACTACCGTTGGTGCATACAATATTCCTATTCCCGTCTTTGATGGTGACAACTATGATTTTTGGAGTATCCAAATGAAGACATATTTCCAAGCACAAAGCTTGTGGGATATTGTCGAAGTCGGGTTCACAACTCCAAAAGATGTCGAAACTCTGCCTGCGGATCAACAAGAAAAACACAACAAAAATGTTGTGAGAAATGCTGCTGCTCTAGGCTATATCCAACAAGCCTTAACGCCATCTATTTTTCCACGAATCATGGGAGCTACAACAGCCAAGGAGGCGTGGAAAACTCTTCAAGAAGAATTTCAAGGAAGTGTCAAGGTGAGATCCGTCAAACTACTAACTCTAAGGCGAGATTTTGAAAATCTAAAAATGAAAGATTTTGAGACCGTCAAAGATTACTACTCTAGAATCAAAGAGGTAGTAAATCAAATGAGAGCCTATGGAGACTATATAACTGACAAAAGGATCGTTGAAAAAATACTTATCAGCATGCCTGAAAAATATGATCATGTCGTGACTGCTATTGAAGAGTCAAAAGACATTGAGACTCTTTCAGTAACAGAACTAATGGGCTCTCTAGAAGCATATGAGGCTAGACTGAGTCGGCGAAGTGATGACTCACTTGAAAGTGCCTTTCAGTCTAAATTCAAATTAAGGTCTCAAAAATCTAACAATGAGAGGAAAAAATTTTTTGAAGAAAAATCAAGAGGAGGAGAAAAACCCAGAACTGGGTTTGATCAAAGAAGAAAAAGCTACCCTCCATGTGGTATTTGTAAAAAGACAAACCACTTGGAAAAGGATTGTTTCCACAAAGGAAAGCCACAATGCAATAACTGCAAAAGATTTGGACATCTAGAAAAAGATTGTCGTCTAAAACAAAATCATCGAGCTAACTACACGGAAGAAGACGGAGATACACCAGAGAACAATAATCAACTATTCTACGCGTGTCATGCTGCGAATGAGCAAAAGGAAGATATTTGGTTCATCGACAGTGGCTGTAGCAACCACATGACCGGAGATGAGAAATTATTTAGCAGCATTAACACGTCAGTAAAGTCCCGTGTCAAATTAGGGAATGGAGCACTCGTTGATACTAAAGGAAAAGGTACGATAGATGTCCAAACTAGTAACTGCACGAGATCCGTCAAGGATGTTCTTCTAGTTCCAAGCTTAGCGAGTAACTTGCTAAGTGTTGGCCAAATGATGGAGCATGGCTACTCTCTACACTTTGAAGACGAGTCATGCGTTATTCGTGACAAGAAAAATAATAACAAATTAATTGCCGAAGTCAAAATGGAAAATAGAAATTTTCCACTTCGTTGGCATTACATCAGAGACACGGCCATGAAAGCTCAAGTTGAAGAATCATGGCTATGGCATCGAAGATTTGGCCACTTCAACTTTCACGCATTAAAAATTCTCCAACAGAAAAATATGATGAGGGACTTGCCGAGCATAGAGGAGATTACTGACACATGTGAAAGCTGTATGATGGGCAAGCAACATCGAAAACCTTTCCCTCGTGATAAAGCTTGGAGAGCAACGGGTATTCTAGAGTTGGTACACACTGACGTTTGTGGGCCAATGAGAACCCCATCTCATAACCAATCCAGGTACTTCATCCTCTTCATAGATGATTATTCTAGAATGACCTGGGTATACTTCATGCGTGAAAAATCAGAAGTTTTCACGATATTCAAGAAATTCAAAACTTTCGTTGAAAAGAAAAGTGGCCATTATATAAAAACACTAAGGAGCGACAGAGGGAAGGAATATACCTCTCGAGAATTTAATAAGTTCTGTGAAGATGAAGGAGTTAACCGCCAACTCACAGTTGGTTACGCTCCTGAACAAAACGGTGTCTCTGAGCGTAAAAACAGAACTGTAATGGAAATGGCTAAAACAATGATACATGAAAAAGGCCTTCCAAACAGTTTCTGGGCAGAAGCTGTATACACGGCTGTATACTTGCTAAATAGATGTCCGACTAAGGCGGTAGAAAATAAAACTCCGATTGAAGCATGGAGTGGAAAGAAGCCATCAGCAAAACATCTACGAGTATTTGGATGTATTTGCTACATCCACATTGTAACACCCCAACAATGGCGGAATCATGGGATATCGAGAAATAGCACATATGAGCATGGAAATTACATAGAGCAACACTAAATGGTTTATTGTCAAACATACAATAGTTCAAACCAAGGTAACCTCATAAGGTTTACATGCAAATCACACAACAATATTTTACATAATTTCATAAGTTCATCCCCAAACAAGGGGGCATATGGGTCAGAGACCACATGAATACTAAGTCGCCTTATCTCTAGCATCCAATTATTCCTGATTTCTGAAATTACCCTGATTACCTGAAAAGTGTACTAGCAAGTGTCAACACAAGGTTGGTGAGTTCGTAGGTGTCAAATAACAACATCAATTATGATAATATATCAAGTACTTGTACAATATCATAGAGCAATAACAATACTTACTGTAAGCTCTTTGTGTTAGGCATATGTTCACACAACAATCATTTCTTCAAATACAATAATTAAACAACTATGCCAACAAGTACCAATGATATCAGTTCAACCCATCATTATCAACATATATCACACAAGGTTCCCTCCAAAACGGGGTGTGCACATCATCAAATATCGCACAAGGTTCCCTCCAAAACGGGGTGCGCACATCAATATCAACATCATCAACAACATCATTATCAACAATTACAACAAACACAATAACCAAATCAAGGTACTGGGATCAATTCCCATAAACACTCACATAAGCAGTTATCTATATAAGTATATATATAAATACATATATATAAGTACACTTTCCAGCCCGAATCTCAATTGAGTAGGGAGTTACGAAAACTCACCTTATTCTTGATAGTTCAGCAGCAAAATAGAAGAGATTGATGTAGTTAACGATGACGCGCGAGTCAACTGGCCACGTTACGTATTCCCTAATTTCAATGTGAATTGATTTATATTCATGCTAAATTCCAAATATAGATATACAACTATAAGGATATCTTATTAATACGCTTGTCAACGTATTTACTTTGTGAGCTTTTATAGGTATTTGAATTTATCTTTAAGAATCCTTTAAAGTATTTTGTAAATGAAACCTCATTTATGTTATAAAAATTTAAAGGACTAATTTGTCATTTTTGAAACTTAAGGGACTAAATTGTCATTCTTGAAAGTTGAGGGACTAAATTGTCAAATGTCAAACTTATAAGGACGGAAAATGACAACTTTGAAACTGTAGGGTAAAAATGTAATTTTTCGTATATAATACGTATCCGTAGGATATATGTACTTTAAATAGTAAGATTAATACGAAGAATGTATTAATTTAGTAACGAAGAGATACTTTAAATAGTATGTATTATAATCAATACAAAATGTATTGATTACAATGGAAGAGATACCATGAATGGTGGAGGTGCAACAATTACACTTCATGCCCGGATAATTATACGGAGGGATCTAGTAGGGCGGTAACAACGGGGGCAGGATCTTTAAATCGTTTAATCCAAACCTAGTCCGGCTACAACCCATTATCTCCCCCATCTATATAACAAAAGGCCTGCGATTATGAAGTGCTTTCGTTTAAAGCTTATCAAGGATATTTTCTATCCAAAAACCAAGAATCTCAAGAATACGAAATAATTCACAGATGGTGAATAGTGTTTATATAAATTTGTATAGTTAGGTATATAACTATACCTTTGTTTATATACCATAATAAGTATATAAAAGTATTTAATAATAGTTTTACATATTTACGCACTATTGCTAATAATTCATTTTTCGCAATAGTGGCCATATTTCAATATTCGTATAAAAACGATATTTAACGTATTTAAATGCAAATATGTATTAATTGAGTATAGAAATAAGTTGACAAGCATTTCAATACATAAACATATAGTTCTAAAATCATAGAGCAAAGTATAGTAAGGTTTTATAAAAACACTTACAATAAAGGAGAGTTTATGAACTCTAAGATCAAACTTTCGACGTACGAAGAACACGACTTCTGATTCAAATGAAATTCTTTCAAGTCTTGGACTTGTTTACTTAATAATTGAAGATTATTCCCAACCCAAATTGAGTATTATAACTAGAACTTTTGAAGATCTTAGAGAGATTTGTTGATAACAACTTCTCTTGACGATTTTCGGCGAACTTTGAGATCAAAGCGACTTTGCTTATACTAGAACAATCAAGTGTTCTTTGAAACTTATAACAAGAAGGGGGAAGATGATTTTTGACTTATAGAATGCTAAATTGAGAGAGAATGAAGTTTAAGGTGTAAGTATTTGTGATAACTTAAGTCTAGTATTTATAGTAAAATGTTTGAAAGATATTTAGTAAAACCATGGGTAAAGTTGATGGTTTTGTAATACCATGGGCAAGAAAAGCTTATGGTCGTGTATTTTGAAGGGTATTTTGGTCTTTTCACATTTGACAACTTCCTAGAAGTTTCCTAAACGTCACTAGTTGTTTCGGGATTGTTTACTAGTCGGTTCGGGTTCGTTCTTTTGAGTTTTTAAACCAGATTTTAGGATATGTTTCTAAGAAGTATTTAAGTTTTAATGAAGTAGTTTATTGGAAGATTATGGCCATATCAAAGTGTTAAAACACTAGATATTAGGTTCTAGGAAGTCTTAAGTTCATTCGAGAAAGAAACGATAAAAAAAACAACGTTTTAATATATAATAAAAAAAAAAAAAAAAAAAAAAAAAAAAAAAAAAAAAAAAAAAAAAAAAAAAAAAAAAAAAAAAAAAAAAAAAAAAAAAAAAAAAAAAAAAAAAAAAAAAAAAAAAAAAAAAAAAAAAAAAAAAAAAAAAAAAAAAAAAAAAAAAAAAAAAAAAAAAAAAAAAAAAAAAAAAAAAAAAAAAAAAAAAAAAAAAAAAAAAAAAAAAAAAAAAAAAAAAAAAAAAAAAAAAAAAAAAAAAAAAAAAAAAAAAAAAAAAAAAAAAAAAAAAAAAAAAAAAAAAAAAAAAAAAAAAAAAAAAAAAAAAAAAAAAAAAAAAAAAAAAAAAAAAAAAAAAAAAAAAAAAAAAAAAAAAAAAAAAAAAAAAAAAAAAAAAAAAAAAAAAAAAAAAAAAAAAAAAAAAAAAAAAAAAAAAAAAAAAAAAAAAAAAAAAAAAAAAAAAAAAAAAAAAAAAAAAAAAAAAAAAAAAAAAAAAAAAAAAAAAAAAAAAAAAAAAAAAAAAAAAAAAAAAAAAAAAAAAAAAAAAAAAAAAAAAAAAAAAAAAAAAAAAAAAAAAAAAAAAAAAAAAAAAAAAAAAAAAAAAAAAAAAAAAAAAAAAAAAAAAAAAAAAAAAAAAAAAAAAAAAAAAAAAAAAAAAAAAAAAAAAAAAAAAAAAAAAAAAAAAAAAAAAAAAAAAAAAAAAAAAAAAAAAAAAAAAAAAAAAAAAAAAAAAAAAAAAAAAAAAAAAAAAAAAAAAAAAAAAAAAAAAAAAAAAAAAAAAAAAAAAAAAAAAAAAAAAAAAAAAAAAAAAAAAAAAAAAAAAAAAAAAAAAAAAAAAAAAAAAAAAAAAAAAAAAAAAAAAAAAAAAAAAAAAAAAAAAAAAAAAAAAAAAAAAAAAAAAAAAAAAAAAAAAAAAAAAAAAAAAAAAAAAAAAAAAAAAAAAAAAAAAAAAAAAAAAAAAAAAAAAAAAAAAAAAAAAAAAAAAAAAAAAAAAAAAAAAAAAAAAAAAAAAAAAAAAAAAAAAAAAAAAAAAAAAAAAAAAAAAAAAAAAAAAAAAAAAAAAAAAAAAAAAAAAAAAAAAAAAAAAAAAAAAAAAAAAAAAAAAAAAAAAAAAAAAAAAAAAAAAAAAAAAAAAAAAAAAAAAAAAAAAAAAAAAAAAAAAAAAAAAAAAAAAAAAAAAAAAAAAAAAAAAAAAAAAAAAAAAAAAAAAAAAAAAAAAAAAAAAAAAAAAAAAAAAAAAAAAAAAAAAAAAAAAAAAAAAAAAAAAAAAAAAAAAAAAAAAAAAAAAAAAAAAAAAAAAAAAAAAAAAAAAAAAAAAAAAAAAAAAAAAAAAAAAAAAAAAAAAAAAAAAAAAAAAAAAAAAAAAAAAAAAAAAAAAAAAAAAAAAAAAAAAAAAAAAAAAAAAAAAAAAAAAAAAAAAAAAAAAAAAAAAAAAAAAAAAAAAAAAAAAAAAAAAAAAAAAAAAAAAAAAAAAAAAAAAAAAAAAAAAAAAAAAAAAAAAAAAAAAAAAAAAAAAAAAAAAAAAAAAAAAAAAAAAAAAAAAAAAAAAAAAAAAAAAAAAAAAAAAAAAAAAAAAAAAAAAAAAAAAAAAAAAAAAAAAAAAAAAAAAAAAAAAAAAAAAAAAAAAAAAAAAAAAAAAAAAAAAAAAAAAAAAAAAAAAAAAAAAAAAAAAAAAAAAAAAAAAAAAAAAAAAAAAAAAAAAAAAAAAAAAAAAAAAAAAAAAAAAAAAAAAAAAAAAAAAAAAAAAAAAAAAAAAAAAAAAAAAAACGCAAGTTCGACACATGAAACACATCGTGTACACCACTTAACTCTTGGGGAAGTTCCAATCGATAAGCTACACGACCGATACGCTCTGTTATCTTAAACGGTCCAATGTACCTTGGTCCTAGCTTTCCTCGTTTCACAAAACGAACCACACCCTTCCAAGGGGAAACTTTCAGCAATACGAAATCACCCACATTAAACTCCAAAGGCCTACGCCTTACATCAGCATAACTCTTCTGACGATCACGAGCCTTATTCAACTTCTCCTTGATTTGAGAGATCACCTTAGTGGTCTCAATAATGATTTCAGGTCCAATAAGTTGACTCTCACCGATTTCTGCCCAAGCCAAGGGCGACCGACACTTTTGACCATAAAGTGCATGAAAAGGAGCCATCTGAATGCTCGTGTGATAACTATTGTTGTAAGAAAACTCAACCAATGGGAGATGTACATCCCAATTTCCTCCAAAATCAATCGCGCAGGCTCTTAACATATCTTCCAGCGTTTGAATCGTTCTTTCGCTTTGACCATCAGTCTGAGGATGAAACGCCGTACTCATATCTATTCGAGTACCCAAAGCCTTCTGGAAGGCTCTCCAAAAGTTAGAATTAAAACGGCCATCTCTATCAGAGATAATGGAGATTGGCACTCCATGTTTAGACACCACTTCTTTAATATACAAACGGGCCAAAGTATCAGATCTGTCGTTCTCTCGGATGGCTAAGAAATGAGCTGACTTAGTCAACCGATCAATAATTACCCAAATGGTATCATGGCCACTACTAGTTCTAGGTAACTTTGTGATGAAGTCCATGGCAATTTCTTCCCATTTCCATTCTGGTATCTCTGGTTGAACTAGTAATCCAGGAGGCTTTTTATGCTCAGCCTTCACTTGTAAACACGTGAGACACTCGCTTACATACCTTGCTATGTCTCTCTTCATTCCCGGCCACCAATATAAATCTCTTAGATCAAAATACATTTTGTCTGATCCTGGATGCACTGAATAGGTCGATTTATGTGCTTCATCCATTATTAGTGATCGTAGACCACCAAATACAGGAATCCATATTCTATCAACAAGATACAAACCATTATCATTTTTCCTATCAAACTGTTGTTCCAACCCATTAAGTTCTTCTCCTAGGAAATTTTCCGGTAAAGTTGCATTCGCTTGAGCCTCAATTATCATATCACGTATACTTCTTTTCACAACGAGGCTCATGGCTCTAGCTCGTCTTGGCTTCACTCGTTCTTTTCTACTCAAAGCATCAGCAACAACATTCGCCTTACCAGGATGGTAGCGAATGACACAGTCGTAGTCACTAAACAATTCTATCCACCTCCGTTGTCTCATATTCAATTCACTTTGATTGAATATATGTTGTAGACTTTTGTGATCAGTATAAATCACACTTTTGGTACCATACAAGTAGTGCCTCCAACACTTTAAAGCAAATACCACTGCTCCCAATTCCAAATCATGAGTGGGATAATTCTTCTCATGAACCTTTAGTTGTCTAGATGCATAGGCAATCACTTTACCCCTTTGCATTAATACACATCCCAACCCTTGACCCGAAGCGTCACAATACACCACAAAGTCGTCAGCTCCTTCTGGGAGACTTAGTATCGGCGCATTACACAATTTGTCTTTCAATGTTTGAAAGGCTTGTTCTTGTTTCTCCCCCCAGTCAAACCTCCTTTCTTTCTGAGTCAACAAAGTAAGAGGTTGAGCTATTTTTGAGAAATTCTCGATGAACCTCCTATAGTAACCTGCCAATCCAAGAAATTGACGAATCTCTGTAGGCGTCTCCGGTCTTCTCCAGTTCTTCACTGAATCAACTTTACTTGGATCCACATGAATGCCATCCTTGCTTACCACGTGTCCAAGGAAATGGACTTCCTCCAACCAAAACTCACATTTGGAGAATTTAGCATATAACTTCTCCATTCTAAGTAACTCCAGAACTCTTCTCAAATGATTTGAGTGTTCTTCTTTCGATTTAGAATAGATAAGGATGTCATCGATGAAGACAATGACAAACTTATCCAAATATGGCTCACAGACACGATTCATCAAGTCCATAAACACCGCCGGTGCATTAGTTAACCCAAAAGGCATCACTGTAAACTCGAAATGCCCATATCGCGTTCGAAATGCCGTTTTAGGAATGTCATCTTCATGCACACGTAACTGATGATAACCTGATCGTAGGTCAATTTTTGAGAAATTCTCGATGAACCTCCTATAGTAACCTGCCAATCCAAGAAATTGACGAATCTCTGTAGGCGTCTCCGGTCTTCTCCAGTTCTTCACTGAATCAACTTTACTTGGATCCACATGAATGCCATCCTTGCTTACCACGTGTCCAAGGAAATGGACTTCCTCCAACCAAAACTCACATTTGGAGAATTTAGCATATAACTTCTCCATTCTAAGTAACTCCAGAACTCTTCTCAAATGATTTGAGTGTTCTTCTTTCGATTTAGAATAGATAAGGATGTCATCGATGAAGACAATGACAAACTTATCCAAATATGGCTCACAGACACGATTCATCAAGTCCATAAACACCGCCGGTGCATTAGTTAACCCAAAAGGCATCACTGTAAACTCGAAATGCCCATATCGCGTTCGAAATGCCGTTTTAGGAATGTCATCTTCATGCACACGTAACTGATGATAACCTGATCGTAGGTCAATTTTTGAGAAATTCTCGATGAACCTCCTATAGTAACCTGCCAATCCAAGAAATTGACGAATCTCTGTAGGCGTCTCCGGTCTTCTCCAGTTCTTCACTGAATCAACTTTACTTGGATCCACATGAATGCCATCCTTGCTTACCACGTGTCCAAGGAAATGGACTTCCTCCAACCAAAACTCACATTTGGAGAATTTAGCATATAACTTCTCCATTCTAAGTAACTCCAGAACTCTTCTCAAATGATTTGAGTGTTCTTCTTTCGATTTAGAATAGATAAGGATGTCATCGATGAAGACAATGACAAACTTATCCAAATATGGCTCACAGACACGATTCATCAAGTCCATAAACACCGCCGGTGCATTAGTTAACCCAAAAGGCATCACTGTAAACTCGAAATGCCCATATCGCGTTCGAAATGCCGTTTTAGGAATGTCATCTTCATGCACACGTAACTGATGATAACCTGATCGTAGGTCAATTTTTGAGAAAAATCGAGCTCCTTGCAATTGATCGAAAAGGTCATCAATTCTTGGGAGCGGATATCGGTTCTTCACTGTCAACTTGTTCAGCTCCCGGTAATCTATACACATACGAAAAGACCCATCCTTCTTTTTCACGAATAAAATTGGTGCTCCCCATGGTGACTGACTTGGCGGATAAAACCCTTCTCTTGCAGTTCTTGGAGTTGTGTCTTTAACTCTTGCATTTCTGACAATGCTAATCGATATGGAGCTCTGGCTACAGGTATTGCATTTGGAATAAGATCGATACAAAAATCTAGTTGACGTGGCGGGGTAAATGTAACACCCCAACATGGCGGAATCATGGGGTATCACTTAGAAAAGCACAACACGACATGGGAATTATGTAGAGTCAAACTATATGCATTCATAGGATTGAAACAATCCATAAACTCACTCAAATGTATACAATAATCAATATCTATCAAAGATACACACTCAATCAATATTAAATGAAAATGTTTAAATGATAGTAGTTGACCCTAAGCATAACCCGTTAAAGGGAAATAAGGATCACGGATCCAGAAGTCCAAAGCTAGTCCAATCCTAGCAATGCAAGCACATAATCATCCATTTTGTCTCTGATTAACCTGATTACCTGAAAAGTGTACTAAAGAGCGTCAACATAAAGTTGGTGAGTTCGTAGGGATAAGTAACAAGGAATAACCGTATCGGATAACAACCGTTAACGATAAGCGAGGATTAGAATACCTAATCATGTCCAAGGAAACCCTAAAAGGTTTCACATTAGCACAGTTCAATACAATCAACGTTTCAACATCAATATCATTTACATGATAATCAAAGCGACAATCATCATTAACCAATACGCCTAACATGATATATCATTTACATGATAATCAAAGCGACAATCATCATTAACCAATACGCCTAACATGATATATCATTTACATGATAATCAAAGCGACAATCATCATTAACCAATACGCCTAACATGATATATCATTTACATGATAATCAAAGCGACAATCATCATTAACCAATACGCCTAACATGATATATCATTTACATGATAATCAAAGCGACAATCATCATTAACCAATACGCCTAACATGATATATCATTTACATGATAATCAAAGCGACAATCATCATTAACCAATACGCCTAACATGATATATCATTTACATGATAATCAAAGCGACAATCATCATTAACCAATACGCCTAACATGATATATCATTTACATGATAATCAAAGCGACAATCATCATTAACCAATACGCCTAACATGATATATCATTTACATGATAATCAAAGCGACAATCATCATTAACCAATACGCCTAACATGATATATCATTTACATGATAATCAAAGCGACAATCATCATTAACCAATACGCCTAACATGATATATCATTTACATGATAATCAAAGCGACAATCATCATTAACCAATACGCCTAACATGATATATCATTTACATGATAATCAAAGCGACAATCATCATTAACCAATACGCCTAACATGATATATCATTTACATGATAATCAAAGCGACAATCATCATTAACCAATACGCCTAACATGATATATCATTTACATGATAATCAAAGCGACAATCATCATTAACCAATACGCCTAACATGATATATCATTTACATGATAATCAAAGCGACAATCATCATTAACCAATACGCCTAACATGATATATCATTTACATGATAATCAAAGCGACAATCATCATTAACCAATACGCCTAACATGATATATCATTTACATGATAATCAAAGCGACAATCATCATTAACCAATACGCCTAACATGATATATCATTTACATGATAATCAAAGCGACAATCATCATTAACCAATACGCCTAACATGATATATCATTTACATGATAATCAAAGCGACAATCATCATTAACCAATACGCCTAACATGATATATCATTTACATGATAATCAAAGCGACAATCATCATTAACCAATACGCCTAACATGATATATCATTTACATGATAATCAAAGCGACAATCATCATTAACCAATACGCCTAACATGATATATCATTTACATGATAATCAAAGCGACAATCATCATTAACCAATACGCCTAACATGATATATCATTTACATGATAATCAAAGCGACAATCATCATTAACCAATACGCCTAACATGATATATCATTTACATGATAATCAAAGCGACAATCATCATTAACCAATACGCCTAACATGATATATCATTTACATGATAATCAAAGCGACAATCATCATTAACCAATACGCCTAACATGATATATCATTTACATGATAATCAAAGCGACAATCATCATTAACCAATACGCCTAACATGATATATCATTTACATGATAATCAAAGCGACAATCATCATTAACCAATACGCCTAACATGATATATCATTTACATGATAATCAAAGCGACAATCATCATTAACCAATACGCCTAACATGATATATCATTTACATGATAATCAAAGCGACAATCATCATTAACCAATACGCCTAACATGATATATCATTTACATGATAATCAAAGCGACAATCATCATTAACCAATACGCCTAACATGATATATCATTTACATGATAATCAAAGCGACAATCATCATTAACCAATACGCCTAACATGATATATCATTTACATGATAATCAAAGCGACAATCATCATTAACCAATACGCCTAACATGATATATCATTTACATGATAATCAAAGCGACAATCATCATTAACCAATACGCCTAACATGATATATCATTTACATGATAATCAAAGCGACAATCATCATTAACCAATACGCCTAACATGATATATCATTTACATGATAATCAAAGCGACAATCATCATTAACCAATACGCCTAACATGATATATCATTTACATGATAATCAAAGCGACAATCATCATTAACCAATACGCCTAACATGATATATCATTTACATGATAATCAAAGCGACAATCATCATTAACCAATACGCCTAACATGATATATCATTTACATGATAATCAAAGCGACAATCATCATTAACCAATACGCCTAACATGATATATCATTTACATGATAATCAAAGCGACAATCATCATTAACCAATACGCCTAACATGATATATCATTTACATGATAATCAAAGCGACAATCATCATTAACCAATACGCCTAACATGATATATCATTTACATGATAATCAAAGCGACAATCATCATTAACCAATACGCCTAACATGATATATCATTTACATGATAATCAAAGCGACAATCATCATTAACCAATACGCCTAACATGATATATCATTTACATGATAATCAAAGCGACAATCATCATTAACCAATACGCCTAACATGATATATCATTTACATGATAATCAAAGCGACAATCATCATTAACCAATACGCCTAACATGATATATCATTTACATGATAATCAAAGCGACAATCATCATTAACCAATACGCCTAACATGATATATCATTTACATGATAATCAAAGCGACAATCATCATTAACCAATACGCCTAACATGATATATCATTTACATGATAATCAAAGCGACAATCATCATTAACCAATACGCCTAACATGATATATCATTTACATGATAATCAAAGCGACAATCATCATTAACCAATACGCCTAACATGATATATCATTTACATGATAATCAAAGCGACAATCATCATTAACCAATACGCCTAACATGATATATCATTTACATGATAATCAAAGCGACAATCATCATTAACCAATACGCCTAACATGATATATCATTTACATGATAATCAAAGCGACAATCATCATTAACCAATACGCCTAACATGATATATCATTTACATGATAATCAAAGCGACAATCATCATTAACCAATACGCCTAACATGATATATCATTTACATGATAATCAAAGCGACAATCATCATTAACCAATACGCCTAACATGATATATCATTTACATGATAATCAAAGCGACAATCATCATTAACCAATACGCCTAACATGATATATCATTTACATGATAATCAAAGCGACAATCATCATTAACCAATACGCCTAACATGATATATCATTTCATATAATATAAAGGTTGTGTCGGTTTTTGTCCTATTAATGGAATTATCATCTAGCCACCGACACTGTTCCACCGACACTGTTCCACCGACACTGTTCCACCGACACTGTTGGAACCGTACATTATACTTAAGGTTTCGTATATACGTTTTTCCTGTTACCACAGTTACTCAATTATCATCTATCATATAATTTCCATAACATGTACTGGGCCAATTTCATAGTCTGCTAATATGGCCCTAATTCTAGAAGTTCAAATATGACATTATAATTGGCCCAATTTACAGATAAATGTACACAATTATATCCAAATTTCCGTTTATTGAAATAGTTAATCAAATTACATGCACAGTCAAACGGTAAAAATCATGAATGTTACATTCTTCCCCCGTTAAAGAATTTCGTCCCGAAATTCAATCAAACACTAATTACTAAACAAGTATGGGTATTTAGACTTCATGTGGTCCTCGCGTTCCCAAGTAAACTCGGGTCCACGTCTAGCTTGCCATCTTACTTTGACAATCGTATATCGGGTATTCTTTAGTTTTCTAGTTTGTCGATCTAGAATTTCTATTGGTTCTTCCACAAACTTCAACGTTTTATCAACACGGATTTCTTCGAGGGGTACGTAAAGTGTTGGATCGGTCAAACACTTCCTAAGATTACAAACATGGAAAACATTATGAACTCCACTCAAATTTTGAGGAAGTTCTAATCGATAAGCTACCGGACCAATACGCTCCAAGATCTTAAATGGGCCAATGTACCGTGGCCCCAACTTGCCACGTTTCACAAAACGAATCACACCTTTCCACGGGGATACTTTCAATAAAACATAATCACCAATTTCAAACTCATGTAATTTCTAAGGAAACTATATAACTACTATGTTTATTTATTAATACGCTTGTCAACGTAATTGGCTTTGTATTTGTTTTATAAGTCTTTGAATTTATGTATATAAAGCCCTTGATAATTTGTAAGTATTTGAAATAATTCCCATGAGATTGACATACAACAATGTATTTAAATTGAATATAAATTAATACAAGAATTGTATTGATTTGAGAATGAAAAGATACTCTGATAGT
>CM067173.1:106779500-106854121 GCA_034093135.1 Erigeron breviscapus | reverse complement strand
TGTGTGTCAAGGCGGGAAGTTTTCAAATCACAAGAAGACAAGAAGTCACATGATGGTTCTTCCAACTGAATATTACCTTATATGGCAAAGGTACAGTTGGGACCAAAACAAGGGTTTCTCTCTTTCATACCCGTTTTGGTATAGAAGACAAAGGCTCCTGGATCAAGTACAAAGAGCCTATTAGAAGTCGACAACCACCATTCTATCACTATCATTGTAAGGCTGTGTTGCCCTAAAAAGCAACACAGCCGCATCTTTTATACCGTGTGTTTATCACCATAAAGTGTTCGTGTCACTTTATTTTCTCTCTTGTAATTGCTTAAGTTTATAGTGTCTAGACTTAGCAATTATTTAGTTCATTTGTATTCTTGTAAGACAAGTTGTAATATCGACCATGTATTCATCGTTTAATCAATGAAACATATGACTATACTTGCTTAGATATTTGCATTTGAACTTATTCTTGTTCATGTTCTTTACTTTCTGTTCTTAACTTTCTTGTCTAAATAAAACTAATATAAGTGTGCAAATTGTAGACTGTCAATATTCTTAGTCACGTCATTTGTCCTTATCTTCAATCCAGGTTGTTATCTTCACTTGATTGTCAGACACAGATTGGCCGTTTGTCAAGGCACCAATCTGCCTAAGTGTTTCCAAGCTGACTGCTAATCCCAAGCTGTCTTCCACTAATAACTTGGTCTTCTATCTTCAATCCTCCTCTTCGACTTGGACTAAATGCTAATACATTGTTGATGCAGCTTGAATAACACTTGCTTCCATAAGATATTACAATTACAAGTATGAAGCGTGATATGGGATAGATAAGCTGTGTCAGCTTAGTCTGACCCAGATCAGATTACAAGAACCAAAAGATCACTAAGTGTTTATAGGTCAGATTTGTCATCATTAAATTTACAATTAACATTGGGACTCAACAAAATGACTTTTAGCAACCGTAAATTGAGGTTAAATGTTTTTGTTAGTGTTCCTAACCCCGTAGTTAGTGACGAATGCTTTATGGCGGACGTCATTGATGAGTGCATTCCTCATGAAAATGAGGAAGACACACAGGAGACTTGTGCTTTGGTTGACAGGTTAATCATGGAGCATAGTGAAGCATTGAAAAAGGAGGAGAAAGATTGGGAAATCATGGCCATTCAAGAAGGTAGACCACCATGGACTCATTTAGTGGAAAGTCTACCGGATCATATTGATACCCATCTTAAGCCATCCATTGAAAGTCCACCACAAGTGGAATTGAAAGAACTCCCATCACATTTGAAGTATGCATTTTTGGGAGATGAAAAGACTTTGCCGGTGATCATTGCATCAAATTTGGAAGAAATGCAAGAAAGAGCATTACTTAAGGTGCTCAAGGAATACAAGGCGGCCATTGGATGGACAATTGCCGATTTAAAAGGCATTAGTCCATCAATTGTGATGCATAAAATCATCACCGATGTTGAAGCTAAACCTTCACGTGATGCTCAAAGAAGGTTGAATCCTCATATGCGTGAAGTGGTGAAGAAAGAGGTGCTAAAGTGGTTGGATGCTGGAATTATTTACCCAATTTCGGATAGTACATGGGTAAGAGAAAGCTGGAATTCAAGTGGTGAAAGGAGATAGTGGTGAACAAATTGCTACTCGACCCATCACCGGGTGGAGGGTATGCATTGACTACCGGAAGTTGAACACCGCTACTTCAAAGGATCATTTCCCATTGCCATTCATTGATCAAATCATCGAAAAGCTTGCAGGTCAGAAGTTTTATTGTTTTCTAGATGGTTATTCGGGTTATAATCAAATTGCTATCCATCCCGATGACCAACACAAGACCACATTTACATGCCCAGATGGGACTTTTGCCTTTAGGCGAATGCCATTCGGGTTATGTAATGCTCCCGCCACCTTTCAAAGGTGCATGATGAGTATCTTCTCGGATATGGTCGGTGATTCCCTAGAAATCTTTATGGATGATTTTTCCATTTTTGGCCAAACTTTTGATAATTGTCTCAATGAGTTAACTAAGGTTTTGAAAAGATGTGTTGAGACAAATTTGGTTTTAAGTTGGGAAAAGAGCCACTTTATGGTTCAAGAGGGGACGGTTTTGGGTCATGTAATTTCAAAGAAAGGCATGGAAGTTGACCGGGCCAAAATCAAAGTCATTTCTACTTTACCCCCTCCAACCAATGTAAGGGTGTCCGTTCTTTTCTTGGACATGCCGGATTTTATAGAAGGTTCATTCAAGGATTTAGTGTCATTACCAAACCATTGTGCAATTTGTTGTTGAAAGATGTACCTTTTGTGTTTGATAATGAGTGTTTGAAAGCTTTTGAAACCTTGAAAGAAAAGTTGGTTGAAGCCCCCATTTTGCAATCACCTAATTGGTCCATGCCTTTTGAAATTATGTGTGATGCAAGTGACTTTGCAATTGGGGCTGTTTTGGGACAACGGGTAGACAAGAAACCCGTTGTGATTTATTATGCAAGCAAGACTTTATCGGATGCCCAACTGAATTATACCACCACCAAAAAAGAATTGCTTGCGGTTGTTTATGCACTTGACAAGTTTCGTTCTTATATTTGTGGTAGCAAGGTTATAGTGTACACAAATCATAGCGTGGTCAAGCATTTGATGGAAAAGAAGGATGCAAAGCCAAGGCTAATTCGATGGGTGTTGTTATTACAAGAGTTTGACTTGGAAATCCGAGACAAGAAAGGAAGTGAGAACGTGGTGGCGGACCACTTGTCAAGAATTCAAGCTATGGATGATGATTCAACCAAGGAGATTAATGAGACGTTTCCGGATGAACATTTACTAACCGTTTCTGTTGTCCCTTGGTATGCAAATATTGTTAAGTTTTTGTCCGCAGGTAAGATACCGGAACATTGGGCTAAGAGAAAGAAACAACAATTCTTGGCACAAGCAAAGCAATACATTTGGGATGAGCCGGACTTGTTCAAAGTTGGCCCGGATCAATTGGTGAGAAGATGTGTTCCGGAAGAGGAGATTCAAGATGTGTTGACGCATGCACATTCATTTGCATGTGGAGGTCATTTCAACGGTCAAAAGACAGGTTACAAAGTTTTAAATTGTGGTTTGTTTTGGCCTAGTATCTTTAAAGATGCCGCTAAATTTGTTAAGAAATGTGTGAGATGTCAACAACTAGGTAGTATTACCAAGAGGAATGAAATGCCCATGCAACCCATTTTAGTTGTTAATATTTTTGATGTTTGGGGCATTGACTTTATGGGTCCCTTCCCTAATTCCTTTGGTAATTATTATATTCTAGTGGCCATAGATTATGTTTCAAAATGGGTAGAAGCCATTGCCACTAGGACCAATGACCATACCGTTGTGTGCAAGTTTGTGCAAAGTAACATTTTCTCAAGATTTGGAATCCCTCGTGTGATCATAAGCGATGGGGGATCCCATTTCAAAAATTTCAGTTTGGCAAACTTCTTAAACGGTATGGCATAAACCACCGGATTGCTACCCCATATCACTCACAAACAAGTGGGCAAGTAGAAGTGTCTAATAGGCAAATCAAGGAAATTTTGCAAAAGACGGTAAGGCCCGACCGAAAAGATTGGTCAACCAAACTTAATGATGCTTTATGGGCTTACCGTACCGCTTTTAAGACACCTATTGGCACTACTCCTTACCGGTTGGTTTATGGAAAGGGTTGTCATCTTCCAATTGAGCTTGCACATAGGGCATTGTGGGCCGTTAAGGCCGTTAATATGGATTTTGAGAATGCAGGTAAGGAAAGAAAGTTGCAATTGTGCGAATTGGAAGAATTAAGGAATGAAACATATGAATGCGCATCAACTTACAAGGACAAGATGAAAGCGGTTCATGATGCTAAATTGAAAAAAAAGGTGTTTGAAGTTGGCCAAAAGGTGTGGCTTTATAATTCAAGACTCAAATTCTTTCCCGGAAAACTCAAAAGCAAGTGGATGGGTCCATATGTTATTACAAGAGTTGGAAAGTTTGGAGAAATTGAGATTGAGGATCCGAAAGATGGAGTGAAGCAAATGGTCAATGGACACCGTTTGAAGCCTTATTTGGATGCAAGCGACATCAATGGAGCTACAACGGAAATGGTGAACTTCATATCAAGTCCACCATCCTATGAGGTTGCATGAATCAAATTGAGGTAATGTCGGGCTGAGGACAATAAACTTAGCGCTAAACGGGAGGCAACCCGTTGTTTGTTTGTTTTCTAGCTTCGTTTTCGGTATGTTTACTTTCATGCACTTTTATTTAGTTGTTTTAGTGTTTTGATGCATAATCACACATGAAACTTAATTCCCAGCACTTAGGCTTGTGAATTAAGTTGGGGAAGGTCGGTTTGGGTGAGAAAGAAAACGTTTTTGCAATTTTTCGAGCCGGTTAACTTATCTCTAATTTATGGTGTACATTGGGGACAATGTACCTTTAAGTTGGGGAAGGGAGTTTAATTTTAATGTAATTGCAAGTTTTGAAATCAGGTTTGTGGCTGTAGTTTAAAAAAAATAAAATAAAAAAATTTCAAGTCGGGCGTAGGTTACGGCCAAAGGGGCGTACCTTACGGCCCTCTAGAAAGCCCAAATAGAGCTTACGCCAAAATCTCACTGTTTACGCTGCACAAGACGCCAAAACACCCATTTCCAGATAGGCGTAAGGTACGGCAAACCCTGGCGTAGGTTACGCCTGTTGTATCCTAGCGAGCGTAGGTTACGGTCACATCTGGCGTACCTTACGCTAAGTCAAGGTGAGGCAGTATAGGGTTTTGACCGAGCGTAAGTTACGGGGTGCGTAAGCGTAGGTTACGGCTTGAGAAAAACAATGAGCGTAAGTTACGCCTCTGACTAGCGTAAATTACGGTAGGTCCCTGTTCGATTTTTTTTATATTTTAATAAAAATCTAAAAATCAAAAATCTTTTACTTTACAGCCACAAGACCGATCCTTTATGTTCATTCACCCATATCTGCTATCTCTCACGATTCCTTTTTCTTTCCCCATTTATTTTCTTTCAAACCCTAACCTTCAATCATCAATTAATCCATCAATTCTCCATCAAATCAAATAATTTTAGGGTCTAAATTGCATAGTTTTTCAAGAGCTACAAAACCCCTATCGTTATTTGTTCAATTTCAGATTCGTTTGTAAGAGTCAAGTGAGTAACAAAAACGAATTTTTGCAATTTTTTCTTTAATTTTGCTTTAATTCACTAATCATTACTTAAATTTGTTACTTTTGATTAGTTTTGTTGATAATAGGATGAAGAAAGCAGCAGGAAAATTTATAAAGAGTCTAAGCAAGAAAGGTGATACTTCATCAAGTCAACAACCAAACAAGAAGAAAAGGCCAATGGTTCAAGATGAATCAGAAGAAGAAGAAAACTCACCACAGACAAGTGAAGAGATGGAGGTTGAAGTTGAAAAACCCGAATGGAGACAAGGTATACCTTTACATACTTTACCCGATGAATGGCAATTGATTTTGTTTAAAGAAAAGATGGCCGAGGCCAAGAATTTGATGGATCAATTGTTGGGTGAAAGAACACTTGTCTTGTCAGAATTCAGGGGGTTTGGGATGGTTGAAGCATTTGAAAAAATGTGATGGAAACAAGTGTTGATTTGGAATAATGGTGATAATGCTGAGATTTATTTAGATGGTATCATTAATTGGTTGGGTACTCTAGAATTGACTCCCGGTAATAACCCCCGGTGACTTCTAAGTTAGTAGGCACGGTTAATGGGAAAAAGGTAACAATGTCTTTTACTACCTTATATAAGATAGCCAAATTTGACACGGGTGCTACTTCGGGGAGGGTTTTTGATTATGTGGATGAGAAGTATTTAACGGGGGTAGAAACACCTAATAATTGGCTTGATATGCTTGTTGAGGTTTTTGATGTTACACGAGACAATTTGAGTACAACCTTTAGGATGGAGCGTGCTTTGTTGAAGCCATTACCCCGGTTAATTATGTCAATTTTGAGTTGGAATGTGTGCCCCCGAACTAGTGACAAGAGCATGGTTAGGCACCATGATGTTATTGTGTTATATGCCTTGGTCACGGGAAACCTAGCCTTATCATTTAGACAAATTGTAATGTCTAACATTTGGGAGGCAAGAAACAAAAGAAACAAACTTGTCATTCCTCACCCGAAACTCATCGCCCGCCTTCTCCAAATTCACAAGGTAGTCCCAAAGGAGACCAATTTGCAGTATTTGAGTAATACTCCTTATTCCATGAAGAGGTTGTTGAAAGGGAATGAGTGGGAGTTTCAGGATCATCCACAGTTTAAACTCCTTAAGGATCTGAAAACCAATGGGTATTTAATAGCTCCTAAGGCTGGGGTTACTAGGGAGGAGGCGATAGCACAGATGGAACAAATGCGTGCTAATGAGAGGGGTGAGTCTAGTGCAGCTAGAGGGGGTGTTGAAGGAAGGAGAGATGGTTTGTTAGGAGCTGGGATAGGAGGTACTGGGCCGAGTTTTGGTTATGAGCAGCCTAGTGATTATAATCAGTGGACATCCTATGAGAGGAATATGTGGGATATGACTGCTCAGCAGGGTGTGCAACGGAGGAGTTATGAGTTAGGTATGGCATATGCTCATGAGCAGAATGTGAGGAGGCAGTTTGAGTACTCAGAGCGAGTACGCCATCACCAGGACCACATTGCGGGACTTGACTATGTGGAGACTCCTCCTTCATATGATTACAGGCAGCCGTATGTTCCTACATCCCATCCAACTTATCCTCAGAGCCACGATTCTGAGTGGTTTCCCAGACATTCTTGTGTCGGTCGAGTTGAGGATACCTCGGGTACTCCACCAGCAGCCTCTGATCCATTCTTGGAATCAAGATCTATAGAGATAGAAGTAAACGGTTGATTGGATTAAGTCAAAGTGCTTATATAGATAAGATCTTGAAGAGATTCAAGATGGAAAATTCTAAGCGCGGTAATTTGCCGATGCAAGAAGGACTTAATTTATCTAGCAAGAATGGTGCTTCTACACCTGAAGAGGTGGAGCGTATGAAAAGAATTCCTTATGCTTCGGCTGTGGGATCTATCATGTATGCGGTAAGATGCACTAGACCTGATGTTGCGTTCGCGCAAAATATATTTAGCCGCTATCAGCAAAATCCTGGAGAGGATCATTGGACTGCTGTAAAGAATATTCTTAAGTACATGCGTGCTACTAAAGAATTATTCTTGGTGTATGGAGGAAATCCCGATGCAGAGCTCAAAGTAACTGGATACTGTGATGCTGGATTTCAGACTGATAAAGATGATACAAAATCTCAGTCAGGATATGTCTTCGTTTTAAATGGAGGTGCAGTAGATTGGAAGAGCAAGAAACAATCTACAGTTGCTATGTCTGCTACAGAGTCTGAGTATATTGCTGCTGCGGATGCCGCCATGGAAGCTGTCTGGATCAAAAAGTTTATTTCTGGGCTTGACGTGATGCCCTCAAATAACTCACCTATGGATCTGTACTGTGATAATTCGGGAGCAATTGTCATTGCCAATGAACCTGGAGTTCAGAAAGGTGCCAGACATTACCAGAGAAGATATCACTATGTTCGTGAGCGAATCGAATCGCGTGAAATCAAATTACTCAAAGTTCACACAGATTGTAACTTAGCGGATCCTTTTACAAAGGCTTTGTCAAAAAGAAAACTCAATAAGCATGCCGAGGGCTTAGGTCTTAAGTTTTGCTAGTTATATCATGTAAATCTGTGATTGGTATTTGGATAATGAGATGTTAAACAATTGTTATTTTAATAAATGAATTATATACTTGGTATGAATGTTTCATTTTATAATGATTGTGTCCTATATTTGCATGTTTAAATCCATGAATATTTTTATATATTCTAAATGTCCATTGTCGATTAACTATATGGGAATATAGTTGAACTAAGGCAAATGTGAGAGATTGGTTGAAATATTAAGGGAATATTTAGAAGATGGTCTTGCCAAACTCACATGGTATTCAAAGAGATGAATATCGGATTTACCCCACTTAAAGAATTGTCATTTTATGGATCGGCGTCATTAAGTGAAATTCGTGAAATGGTTACTTTATTTATCCTTAGACTTGAGATACAAGCAGGTTATGCATGTGTGGATTGCATTTTCTTGATATAGTTCTAACTGTCCTGAACAAGGTAGTAATAAGGGCTATTTTCAGAAATGTAGTGAAACGACATGACTAACACGTGTAGTCAATATAGGATTTGTTCCTTCAATTTGCAACTGAAGTATGATACCATTTGGCGCCCTCATTGATTAATTAAGATGTTTGTATGCGCATACCCAAATGAACTCAAGAGGCGGTCTTGACTAATTTGGTAATCTTGATTAATTGTAGAAATGAGAAACATAATCGTTAAATTATGAAATGACATTGATCCATATTCATAATTAACAAGAGTATCTGAAACAAAGGGATATTAAAGACTAAATCATTTCAAATGATAATTTAAGAAACTATCCTTAAATATTTCCGGGAGCATTGGCGTGTTGCTAGACGCTAACCAATGTTATTGCCTTTATATAACATGCTCAAGTGGGAGCTGTTGGTATGTGATCACGTTATAATAAACGCATGTCCGGAAAATATTTAAGCCTACGGGGTCACACTCGTTGACACTTAGATATCCGGTAATATGTATATATTGTATCTACATATTTATAATCACCAAATTGAGAGAAATGATAATTGGACATTATTAACTAGATATGTTAATTAGAATTATTTATTAATTAATAATCATGTATTATTAATTATTAAATATTAATTAATAATTAATGTAATTATTAATTAAACCTAGTCCAAGTCAAAAGAGGTTAGCTTGAAGGTTAAGTTATTAGGGATATATTTATACCCTATATATATCCTAATAATAAACCCTAACATAATAACTCTCCATGTATTCGACTCTCTCTCGTTCGAAACATTAAACCGAAAATCAAAACTCATGTTCTAAACCAATATAATATTATATAGATAATAAGGATCACTTTGGTGGGGTTTTGTTCGATCGGCAGAAACATTTATTGTGTTTCTTTATCTTTTGTTCGACAAACAAAACTAAAAGCTATTTAGGAGCTTTTGGTTTTTGGTGATTCAAGATCTAGCAATCTTCGGGTTTTGTTTGACGTGTCGTGTGTGCGATCGTAGAGGGGTTTTACTTTAAACCCTAAATAATAATAAATCTTATTATTAATAATATTATTGGAAGCTTTGCAAAAGGTACACGTTTCAATTCCCTTCTTTGTTAATTAATGTGATTGCATATTCGATTCTTCCGTTGCGCGTACTCGTGAATTGTTATATGTTTATGTGCTCATATTCTAACACTTCTAAGTTCTAATAGGCCTCCTAATAAACTTATTAATGTCTTTCCTTCATGCCAAGTGTAATCACTAATTTTATCTCTTAATCTTATCATTTGATTACACCATGTGTCATGATCATATCGTTAGGAGGATTTTTGGAATGATATATTAAGAGGATTAATCATTTCCCTAATTGTTTGAAGTATTATTTGTGATCGTCGATATGATTAGACTATTTGCGTATTCCACACTAATATATGTCCGTATTAGTATAGTTTGATCCACATACGATGAACTTATAATATTTATGTGTGTAAAACCAAGTGAAAAAGTGTTGTTGTCATAAGTATGTTAGTAGTTTACAAGTGTGTTAATGTGATAGATAAGGCGATAAAATAGATGAAGGAAGTGCACATAATGTTGGATTCCCTGTAAAGTCATTATGGCCATTGGTTGGTCAAAAAGAATGTCGACTCTCTATATTTGCAAAATCATGGAAGATCCAACTCCCATGTGTTGTATGAATTATGATATTAAATAACAACTTTATGTAACTGTCATTGATCATTGCGTTCGACACAAAGTTTCATTATTGTTGGTTTATAAAATGTTATGCTTTAAAACATATAGGCATATATTTTATTGTATGTCATAAAACCAAATCAATAGGCAAGGTTTGTAAATCAATCTGCTTCCCTAAACGAACCATATGACATATCCGTAAGTATTCTTTATCGAATAATGCAATAATTGTAGAGATTATGTATCACAGAGCATATTGATAACTATTTTCCCAATACATGAAGATACAATGATAGATCCAAAATTCCAAATAGACATTGACCTTTTGTCATGTCGGATGAATCCAAGTAGACTTGTTAAGTAGCAAGGTATCCGCGGCGGCGACAATTTTTTGTTATGACGTCCAACTTTGTGTGCGCGAATGATGTTCCTTGGAAGATGAAGAGACAGATGAGGGGTAAGGGGGTGGAATAGAAATGAAAAGATCGAAGTGAAAATATTTGAAAGTGATAGAAAGTTGAAAGTGGTTTTATTGATAAAAATAGTCTAGATCAGCTTTAAAAAATGGACAACTGAAATCATTTTTTAATTTAATATTCATAAGTTACTTAAATGGATATAAATATGTGTCTTATGCTATATTTGTAGTGAAAAATGCCATTTGGATATCGGACTCAGAGAAAGAACGATAGAAGCTATAACCAAAGTATGCAATGATGACCAAAGTAGATTGTTTGATAAAAGAACAATTTAGCATTCGTGTAAATGCAAACGGGGAAAGCGGCGAGGGGGGTGGGTTGACAAGAAGGTAGAAAAAGTCACTCTAGTGGGACGATGGTAGAAGAGGACGGCAAGAAAATTATTTTAAAAAATATACATGTGAATATATAAACACGACTTGAACCTACAATGTGTAGTGTGTACAATCGGTTTGTCATAGTGTTATACCCAAACTAACCTATAACCATTAACAAATTTATACATAAGTTTCACTTTCACACATATACAAAGTTACATGGTGTTCGTGGTCCATTTACAAAATGAATTTTATGTTGGATTCACGTTAATGTGACCCTCACTGATCATCTATCTTTATTGATATGATAATTGACAATAATTGAAATCCTTATGTCTAGTAAATATATGATGGACATATTTACTCTTAAAGACATACTATAGGATTTCTCATTAGGTGATTGGAGCTATGAGGACTAACGGTGCACAAATTAAACACTAAAGGGTCAAAGGTGTAAATACACTCATCATAATAGAGAGTCATGAATCATAAATTAGAGACTAATCTCACTTTAACCTCTTAAACTAGAACAATACCCGTGCGTTGCTCGGGTAACACCAAATAAAACACATTTATAACCACGCATGCCTGGGATGAAACACATGACTCTCGAAAACCCCCCTAATAATTTACCCCTACAAATGTATGAAGTGAGATTTAAACCCTGGTGGATTTTCCCAAAGTCAAATACCTTACCAATGGGCCACCAACAACTCAAATAAAATATAACAAAATACTAACACAAAATCTTTTGCTAATTTTACTTTGTTTGATTTACAAAATGAGTCGTTATAGTGCAAAAGAAAAAGCTCAAGATTAATGGCGGAGCTATGTGGTGGCCAAAAGTGATCATGGCAACCCAGAGTGACTATAAAATTCTATATTTCTAATATTATTTTTATGTAATTATCAATTTCAAAGGTAATTGACAAAACTATACAAGTGTAATTTAAATTTTCAGTTCAAACCTATGTTTTTTGGCGTCACAAAACCTGACTACGTCACTGTTCAAGTTATTATTCTCCTGAAGTTTCAGAATCATATCTCAAAAGTTGTGGTACGATATGATGGTGGCAATGTATATATGTCTCAATCTATATATGCATGCTCCATTTAATTTGTTGATCAATTTGTACAACATGTTAAAAATTTTTGCCGTCAAAGTTATTAGTTACATAAATTTAACACAAGATGTCAACATGTGAATTAATGCAAATCTTAACATTATATACTCGTAATAGTATCAATACAATATTGAAATTTTTTATAAAAAAATAGAGTGCCAACAATTTGATCTCAAGCTAATTTACATTTACAATATATAAAAATTCATTATACAGTATAAAATTGTACTCGTACTAATTATTGATTTCCAGATCAACGTGAACAACACCAAGTATTTTTTTTTCTAATGCTTCTTTTTTGGCAAGGCAAGAAGAAAAAGATTTACAATTAGACGTAAATATCACAATTTCTCAAAGATAAATAATACATGTAATACATATCTTAATCATCGCCATCTTCTTTTTTTGAAGATGCATCACCATTGAGAGTTCTACATGAAAGTACAAAATACATAAGCAAATTTTTATATTGTTATAGCCAATTTCTATAACTCTTACCTAGATTGAAAAAACACCTATCATTATTGATTCAGAAAGAAACAAAACATAAATTCACTCACGAATTTGAAGGAACTCGTTAGTAATTGAAGCATAAATCTACACACAATATATTAAGAATATACGCATAAAAAAACACCATCACCATTATGAATCATTAAATTAGAGATTTAAAGTTAATAAATATGCAAACAAAATAAAACACATACACACGCACACACAATCATCAACGCCATGAATCATCATGTAAAAAAAAGAAAAGAAAAATATAAAAACTGAATTTAACTTATATATTTGAAGGAGGCCATATGACCATAATGGGTTACTCAAGCATAAATCTGCAAGTATAAAGAAATGAGTATAAAATTTGAAACTTCATTTGATGATGGTCTAACAGAAATATAAAATAAGCATATGAAGAAAATATCGAGAATCATGGCTCGTTGCATTGGTTTGATGGACGTGAGAGTCAAATGTGGGTAAAAAATTATTATTCATGCAAACGTTAAACATTTGAAGCCCTTAATCCTCTATAATGAAAGAGTGTATTTTTATGTAGGTGGTAAATTTAATTTGCAAGGAGATAATGGAAAAGAAAAGTTTCCTTAGTATACTACTCCAATAAGCATTATGTAGGCAAGCATACGACTACTGCCATGTTATTTATCAATCCTAATAAAAACTCCAGAATAACCGGTCCACTCCCCTTTAAACTCGTTTAACACCCATGACTTTTTCCACTATTCAATTAACAAACTACATAACAATTAAACACGTTTTTGTTATCACTTAAACAACCTATCCACTTAAAAAGGAGGAATTTACACGGCTAAGATGGATTGTATTTGACATCCTATGGTCACCTTTCAAAGTTAAGATTATTTTTTAGTAATGCACCGGAAACAATATATATATATAATTCGTGTGTGTATTTCCTCTGTAATTTTGGCATAACTCCAGCCGAAATCTTCATCCCATTAATTACAATCATCCTGTTTTGGGAACCCGAAATCAATGACAACTATGTTTAATGTTCTTACATGTTTTATAGGATGATCGCGGATATATTATCACTTGAATCGAATCATGTTTATGCCTGCATTCTAACCTAAAAAAATGCCACCTTTAATCATTAATCGATCTGCTTTTTGATATGATTTGTTAAAAATACTAATATACTGTCTAATCGAAAATGTAAGATTCAAATTAATTTTTTCCAAGAATAACCCATCATACACACAAGTGCATCATTTGCGCCACAAATCTCCCTTTCTAGTTTCTAGTACATATTTTTTGAGTACACCCCAAATAGCCAACTTCCCTCCAACACACCCTTGTTCCCTTCAAGGCATCTATCTATGTAAGAATCTTCAAAAACACACAATTACACAAACTGGTCAATAGTTTTTTTTAAAAAAAATTTCTTTAGGTGATTAAAATATAATAAAAAGATGCTCACTGCCAGGTAGATAGTAAATCTTTTTCTTTCTCCAATCCCATAGTTGTCAATCTTGCCTTTATGTTTTAGGAATGTCTTTCATCATATCCCCCACCTTCATCCCACTACACCCAACCCATTTTAGTGATTTTACGTTTTGTTGTTACTCCTTCAACATTATACCAATTAAGTATCTAAGATCGATTAATAAAAAAATATATAGCTAGATATTACGATAGTTTATTTATATATTATAAATAAAACAATGCAATTAAATTAGTGGGCAAATTATGAAGCTATATGTAACTTTCATCATTTTTGCTAGGAGTAGTTATCTAAAGAGTATATATATATATATATATATTACCTATTAGTTGTAAAAGGTGAGATTTAGAATGAAATTGTATGAAAACTCGAGTTTCAATCGTCTGTTTTTAAAATAGTTGGGTTCTTTCTTAAGTTTTAAAATTCGTTGTCAAAGGAAGCAAATTACATATACAGCGCGAAATAGTAAAGGTACCGGGTTTTCAGTTTTAAGTTTCTTAAAAAGATGGGTCTATGACTCAATGTATGGAGTACAATTTGAGTATTTTTGTGATCGTTTCCAAATTTCGTCCGTAATCACCCCACGATGTTTACCTACATTCGAATATGATCGAGACATCTTGTGGGTTATTGCCATATAACTCTATTGTATTATAGGAGACATAAAACACACCACAATCTTTTCAATCACCAATCAGCGAACAACATGAGTTTAATCCCAATTTGTGATCACAAGTTTAGTAAGTATGAGTGTTAATATTATTCAGTTTGTCACATTTTCAAATTGTAATTATCAATAGATAATAATATACACAATGTGTTTCAATACGACCTGTTTATACATAAAGAATAAAATATAAATATAAAATACAGGTGATAAACCCGTTGTCTTTTTGAGTTTTAACTTTTAAATAGATACTAACTTTATGGCTACTTTTTTTTTTTAATTATTATTATTTTTATTTTTATTTTGGTTATTTCGAATGGAATATTCCATGGCTAATGGTAGTCTATCGAGTTTCGTATCAATCGTACTAGAAATAATCCAACGCAATACATGTGAGCCGAATGTATTTCAAGTTATTTAACAAAGATATGTATATGGTTAATATGTTGGAAAGGGGCAGTAATGTTTGTGTAAAAGAGGGAGGCTCTAATATTAATTTTTTATTTCAATTTATTTACATGTATTGTTATGTTGAACGAGCAATAAGTACCCGCGCAATGCGGCGGTGAGATGGTGTGGGTGATAGGTCATAGGAGGTGATAAGTCATAGAGTGTGATAGCCAAATGCTTTAGCCGTACGGGCTTCGTACTCGGATTTAAAAATTCGTCGAAAGTATATCGAATGACATCTCTAATGAAAGAGCATGAAATTTTAAGAACACCCATACAATTTTTATAATTTATCGATATACGGTTTTTGAGATAAAAGATTTTGAATAAATTAGAGGAATAAAATGATTTATGCAGAAGAGAGAAAAAAATGAGTGGTTTGGATTTAAGGGTATTATAGGTATATTAGGTAGAGATGTTTAAATTAGTGAATAAAAAAGGAAGATAATTTAGGTAGTTCAAATCATCTTTTGAGATTTAAAAAAAGGGCAAAATGCTTTATAAGATAGTATAAATGAGTAAATCATTTTGTCAATGTAGTAAATTTACACTATTCAATATAAAATCATTTAGTCAATGTTCATATTATACTCCAAAATTATCTTTTTAGTTCAATTTATTTACCTGTACTCAGAGAGGTAGATGCCCATACACTAATAAGTGATGTACGTATTCTCGATAGAATATCAACACATCGACCATTTGTTGTGGTGTAGTAGTGTGGTCATCTAAATGGGTTGGTTCCATGGACCATTGATCGACCATTAACTGGGCCATTTATTGGACTGTTTGTTTTGAATCAATTTTCATCTCGAAAGCTTCCTTTGCATAACTCAAGAAATAACTTGCAAATCGACTTGACCTTAAGCTCTTGATGACCATTAGAGATGCAAGAAGCGGTTAACCGATTTCGGTTATTAATTTTAATAACCGGTTTCGGTTATTTTTTGAAACAGTAATAACCGGTTACGGTTAACTTGTACCGGTTAATAACCGGTTTCTAGGTTTTAAAACTGGAACCTATCTAACCGATTTCGATTAATAATAACCGGTTAACCGATACCGGTTAACCTATTCGGGTTTTTTTAACCGTCCATTATAATATTGAGAAAGTGGTGAACAATGGGGAAAAACAATCATTTCCGACAAGTCTGAGCGACGAACCCATATTCCAAAAAACCCATATTCCAAATAAACATCATTTTCTAAACACAAAACAAAATTCATCATCCCAAATCTCAAAAACAAAATTGATGCTGGATCTGATGAAAGAAGCATTAATCTATATATAGTATAGATATATTGAAAGCTTACGAAATCATCTGATGGTGCGATCTTTCCGGTTATATATCAGTGTATGTATATAATATGATTGATATTGATATATATATATAATATGTATATAATATGTGATTAACCGGTTAACCGATTATTATTTGGAATAATTAACCGGTTATAGGTTAACCGGTTAATAATCGGTTTTGGTTTTGAAAAGAGTAATCGGTTAGTAACCGACGGTTTCTGGTAACCTATAATCGGTTTTTACTATTCCGGTTACTAACCGGTTTCGGTTACCGGTTACAAATCGGTTCGGTTCGGTTAATCGGTTTTTTCTTGCACCTCTAATGACCATTATGGACCTTGCAATTTTAACTGGCCCATGCCAATCTATCCTATACGGCTATACCCATTATGTGAGATGTAAATCAAGTCAATCGGTCTGGAAATTCATATATATGTTGGTCCAAGCAACTTATTTACTTTGACAAATATAATAAAAGTTATTTGCTAAAATTTTGGAAACAATTTTCCAGCAATTATCTTTTAGATTTAACTACACGGATAGTGGCATAGTGCATTTGTTTTGTTGCCTTTTTAGTTTCCGTATCACTATGAATTCAAATATATTAGGAATCCTTATTGTTGTGTTTTATCACAATTTTTGGGCATGTTAACAAAAAAGAATAACTATAACGACATGCTCGAGACAAAATGACGGGGACGAACTCGAGAATAGATATTAACTCCTGAAATGCAATTGGTACAAAAAAAAAAGGCTTGGATCAAGTTAGGTAGACATAAGTCAAAGATTTGATTCTTACTTGTTTACAAAGTGGATGTTTTTATCTATATTAGAATCTTCTCAACTTTAGGTAAATGTAAGATTGTTTATATTTCAATTTCCATCATATACCGTCAAATATGGTATTTGAACAGTATTGATAATAATTTTTAATGTAACTAACACGGTACTTGCGCTATATGGTGATGGCGGTGGCGGTGGCGGCGATGACGGTCTGATGGTGGTGGCGACTGATGGTGATGTTGGAACCACATTAAATGTGACCGTCACTGATCGTTTATCATTCGTGATATGATAATTGACGATAACTGAAATCCCTATGTCTAGTAATTATACGATGGGCGTATTTACTATTAAAGACATACTATAGGGTTTCCCATTAGATGATTGGAACTTCAGGGACTAATATAGTACACATTAGACACCAGGGTTAGAAGTGAAAGTTATCTTATTATAAATAGAGACTAATAACCTTCACTTTCACTTCTGAATCTCCATCTTATTTCGTGTGGTGCTTTTCTCTCTCAATTTCGGTTCTAACTCAAAACCGAAATCATCATCCCCATCTTTAATCAATCATCTCGTTTTGGGAACCCGACATCAATGGCAAGTATGCTTAATCATCTTACAGGTTCCTCAGGATCAACGGGTATGTTTATTATATTCATGTTTTCATTATATTCATGGAATCATATTATTTCCAACATGTGGCATCAGAGCCTCGTTCTTTTGATCCATGATTCGTATCATTATGTTTATTATCACCGAAAACGTGTTTTACAAAGAAAAGGATTTCTAAATCTTATAAAAACCGAAGAATCTTACCTTATGTTCTTCGTGTTCTTCTTAAAACTCAACTAATTTCTTGAGTTTGATCCTAATTGTCATGATTTCCGATATCAAAACATGTTATAAGTCGAGTTTGACCACTAATAGGTCGAGCTTGACCATTTTTTGGTCGAGTTTGACCAATTTTGGTCTAGTTTGACCCTCATTTGGTCGAGTTTGACCAGTCCTAGGTCCAGTTTGACCAGTCCTAGGTCCAGTTTGACCAGTCTTGGTCGAGTTTGACCAGCCTTGGTCGAATTTGACCCTCACTTGGTCGAGTTTGACCCTCATTTGGTCGAGTTTGACCAGCCTTGGTCGAGTTTGACCCTCACTTGGTCGAGTTTGAACCCCACTTAATCGAGTTTGACCACTTATGGTCGACTTTGACCAACTTATATTCTAATTGAACTTACCTTACATGTCGAGCTAGACTTTACATGTCGAGCTAGACCTACCTTGTTGAGTTCGACTATAATTTTTCTTATAAATGTCGAGTTCGGCCATGACTATTAAGGTTGAGTTCGATCAACCTAAGGTGGAGTTCGACCTTACATGTCGAGCTAGACTTTACATGTCGAGCTAGACCTACCTTGTTGAGTTCGACTATAATTTTTTCTTATAAATGTCGAGTTCGACCATGACTATTAAGGTTGAGTTCGATCAACCTAAGGTGGAGTTCGACCTTACATGTCGAGTTTGATTTATTAAGTTTGATCATAACTTGTTGAATTCAACTTACTTGTCGAGTTCTTCTTAATTGTTGAATTCGACTTACTTGTTGAGTTCTTCTTAATCGTCGAGATCAATCATAACTTGTTGAATTCAACTTACTTGTTGAGTTCTCCTAATTGTCGAGAACAATTTTACCTTAATATTTATGGCAAAATTTGTCTCTCAAGTTACGAAAATATATTACCTTGAGACATTTTTACCGTAACAGCTCAACCCCGCCAGGGGCTGCCGTCCCTTGGACCCTGCTTCCAGGGGAGCTGCCACGGACCCCGTTACTTAGGGGCTTCGCACTAAAATACATGGTCTCATTATTTGTCCCCAAAGGTCAAATATGATTCTCATGTTGCGTTCTTGTTCCTTTTGCATGATGAACACTTAGTATATTAATTCTGCCCAAAGGTGATTTAATATGCTTTGTGTGTAAAAAGGGCTATTTGCATGCATAATATGCACGATTCTTAATTTTGTGCCCAAATGTCAAAAGATAAGCGTTGTGTTGCATGACCTAATGCTCATATTAACTTAGATATTAGTTACTTCTGCCCAAAGGTGATGTAACATCTAAGTAGAGCCTTACTTTAGCTTATTGTTTTGGTGTTTACGATAGGCTTACCTATCACTAGCTTCATTACTATAATAATGGTCATAGTCTCGTTACTCTAAGGAACATTACTATTAGGCCTACTTATTTTAGGCATTACTTTAGTTCCATTACTATTAAGAGACATTACTTAGTCTGCCTTAGATAGCTGATCACGTCACTAATAACTTCATTACTATTAGGCCTACTTATTTTAGGCATTACTATTATAATCTTCTATTGCTTGTATTATAAATTATTATCCTCCTTATTTCCACTGTAGTACCTAACTTAGGCATTAAGCCACTTATTGATGCAAACTTTACTTTATGAAAGGATTAATTACCTCTAACTCTGGAGATGATAGACCTTGACTATGTCATTCGCCATAATGAACCCACTGCTATTACTGCTAACTCTTCCGCAGCTCAGAAAGCGAATTTTAAGAAAGTGGGATAGGGCGAATCGCTTGTCACTAATGATGGTCAAGATCTTCATCAATCATAGTATCTGAGGGAATTTATAAGGCGTATGCAAGTAGCTTAAATACCAAGGAAATAGTAGTGTTCGTGAACACATAATGAAGATGACTACCATGGCTCATAAGCTTAAGAGTCCTAAAATAGAAGTCTCTGACAATTTTCTTGTGCACTTTATAATGAACTTATTGCTTGCTCGTTTCGATATCTTCAAGATTAACTATAACTCTATGAAGGATAAATCGTCGATGAGTGAAATAAGTGCAATGTGTGTGCAAGAAAATGGTCAATTCAAGTTGGGCCAACCATGAAGTTGTTCACCTTACTACCACTGCTAATTCCATTAAAGAGGAAGGATAATAACAGTAATAAGACATTAAGATTACAAGTAAAGGATAATCATGATATTGTTGCCTCTAGCTCTAAGTCCTTGACGAGCAATCCTAACTGCAAATTCTATTATACCCAAATTGCCCTAAATTCAAGGAGTGGCTAGCTAAGAAAGGTAACTTACCTTATGTAATATTTGATTCTCTTACGTTTGATGTACTTATTAATACATGTGTAAGTGACTATGGTTCTATGGTTCATGTGACCAACTCAATACAATGATTATAAACAATCCAGAAGCTGTCAAAAGAACCAAAGAAAGCTTAGAGTTGAAAGGGGTGATCTCTTAGATGTCGAAGCCATGGAAACTTATAATTTACATATAAATACTGGAAAGTGTGTTAGACTAGTAGATACCTTATGTGTATCGAGAATTTCTCGGAACCTTGTATCTATTTTTCTAGTCTAAGACCTTGAAGGTTATGTAATAATTTATGGTTGCGATGAGATTGTCATTACTCATAATAATTGATGTGCTAAATCGAGTTTAAAAATTATAAACTAGAAATACCTAGAAACTCACTACTACACACTATCGGGCAGTGGACCCGTTCGTATGCAATATAGTTAAGAGGTAAGTCTGTGTTCGTTCTCGGGGATTGGTTTGAACTAGTTGTTTAATAAAATGGTTTGGAAGACAGGGTGTTGCTTCGAGTCTCTTTGACAATTAAATTAAAATAAATTTAAAGACAAAACGCATAAAAGTAAAGAAAAGCTTCAGACAATATTAATAAAGATCATCCACCTTGAATTCGCTAGACTTCAAACATGATTGCATTCAATTAAGACCAAATTCATTGAGTTGAAAAGATAATCGTAAAAGGATTAAGGTGCTCACGTGGTACCACCAACCGTGAGCAAATTACCCAATCACCTAAGTTGCTAGTTTAATTACCCAAGCCGGTACCACCAATGCCTAGACAACCTTACCAACAATTAGTTTGTTTGACTATCGAATTAACAATTGTGCCTATGTGAAGATAACGTGGTACCACCAACCGTTATAAAACACGTTGACAAAATGACTCCTTTTATTAAAATGATATTCACTATCATACCATGAACTAGTGATAATTGCTCATAGACAAACAACCATTTGAAAATCACATATGCATCCAACTAGTACCACTAACGAAGAACACACATGCCACCAATATCATAATAATATATAAAAAGGAATTAAATCATCAAGATCTCGACACAACGATAATTGAAATCAACTCTTTGGATTAAAACATATAGCAATCACATCATTCGTCTAGTTTCCTCAAGGTGGATGATTGAATGTTTAGCCACTCATGATTAATTTAAAATAACAATCAAAATAAAAGAAGAACATGATGTACCAATCGTTCTTGAAATTGAAATTGCAAGACAATAAAATAGATACGATCTAAGTGGGTGCCCGTGAATCTTCAATGAATCAGAGGAAGAAGTCTAGCCTTGATCCTTGAAGGAATCCCTTGTAGAGCAGCTCTTAGAAAGAATTTGGATAAAATGGGAATTAGGTTTTTGTTTTCTCTTTATACCCCCTTGGAAATCTGATGCAAAAATCGGTCAAAACCCTTCAGCCCCGTCGTCCCACTGCGGCGCAGTGGGCGAGTGATGCCCCCACTGCGGCGCAGTCAATATCCACTGATCTAGGTGCTCGTTTTCCACCTTGTCTGACTGCGGCGCAGTGGGCCTTGGTCACCCCCACTGCGGCGCAGTCTAAAACTGCTGACCGAGTTCTCACTTTTCCACTAGCCGACTGCGGTGCAGTGGGCTGGTGATGCTCCCACTACGGCGCAGTCCAATCCTGCTGATCCGAAGACAACCTTTTCACTATGAACTTGCTGAATTTTTCTATCTTCTCAACTTTAAACAACTCTCGAACTCACAAATCAACTTCTTGGCCTCAGAAATCATCCGAAATTGCACCAAATGGACACGTAACCTGTTTAGAGCTTGAAAACACTAACAAACACCATAAACGCGCCAAATGCACACAAAATCGACTTAAAACACTTAATAAAATGGCCAATAATGATGTGGGCGATATGTATAAATTGGTCACATCAAATCCCCCCACACTTGAGCATTGCTTGTCCTCAAGAAAATCCGGAATTAAAGTAAAAGTATTCCTTGGCAATGAAGCTATAGAAACAAATTACGAGTATCAAAAAGAAGCCACACCAAGCATGTCAATGACAAAAAGTTGGGTGAAGCAGTTTTAATCTTAAATGAAAACCCGAAATGTTTGACAATATCTGAACAGTCCACAAGCCTCAATAACACGACTAAGCAAAAGTGAAACAAATGAGCCTATCAAAATCATCCTACTCCAACGAACTTACTATTGGGGTTGAATATATATATGAATAACCACTCATTGCTCAGTCGTGATGCATATCTTACCATAGGCTTGAACAAGGATCATAGCTCCACCGACATGGCGTGAGCACCAAGTACATCATCAAAATATGGCATATAGGTCGGTTGTAAAGTTAGGCTAAGGGTATTTACAATGAGATTTGGGAAATTTAGGTTAGTGATAGGAAACAATCAAAAGTATAGGGTATGTATGAAATATGTACTGTTAGGTCCAGATTTACTGGACTCGCTCCAGACTCGACTACTGGAGACTTACTGAAGATCTGTCCAGAAACGTGTTCTACTGGACCTACTCCAGACTTGGAATCTGGAGTCCCTCTGAAGATTTGTCCAGAAATAATGGAAGACCAGTGAGCAAATACTTGTATAGGAAATCTGGAGTATTCTCCAGATTAGCTCACTGGACTTCACCCAGTCCAGATCTACTCTACTGAAGACGTTCTCACTGAAGTCAAAGACGGAAGTCAGAATAAAGAAGACTGACAAATGGCGGAGTCCACTGGAAGTCTTACCAGATCTGTACACTGGAGGATTGTCAGTGTTCTAGACCTTACAAGTCTGAACACTGATATCGAGGAATTGACTTTTGCCTTTACACACTTTCCAAAGAACAATCCACTTGAGCTTTACCAAAGTTTATGCGTGTAAAGGTGGTTGGTTAAAAGAATAAAATCATATCGATATGACTTTATCCTTGTACCATTAACCAATGCATTTGATGTTCTTGTCGGATCATTAAATGCATGCAACCATATTTGTACGACACAAAATTCACTGGTGAATTTTGTTGCCTATAAATACAAAGTCATTTCTTTGAGAAAATACTTTTAAGCATACATTTTGCATTAGAGTGAATTTGTTTAAATACTCTCGATCTTAAACTGGGATACTTCACAACTTTAAGTATCTCGATCCAAAAGAGTTATTTGACAAATATAGATCATTTGTAATTCATAGGTTGTTAGGATACATACTTATTTGTATTATCTTGATTCCGCACAACCTTGTATTTTATTTAACATCATAAATAAAATACACCATTGAAAAATACATAATGTTCCACTTTACTTGTTTATTGCTTTAAGTCTTGTATTACTTTGTTTATATATTCTTGCATTTATTTACAAGTAATACTAGTCCATTCTAGTGATTATTAGACTTGTTGTATTTTACACTTCTAGGTTAACCATCGTATTTCAGGGACTCACATGTACAAAATAGTCTAATCAAAACCCGTACCATTGATTGCCAACAAACTACCAACCCCTAAGATGTTATCCCGCTAAGACACCTCAAAAATACCAAGCAAAACCCGACATCATTGTGGTGTATCAATTTCAAACAACTTAAATTCAACCAAGTCTTCCATTCTTAATGATACAACAAAACTTTAGACATCTAAAAATGAGAAGTACCCACTAGTAGCCCAAGTTCTTTTTTTTTTTTTTTTAATTGAATTGTCACTTTTACTCTACTAGTAGGCACCCTCTTACAATGATGAACATAGAGGTGGCAAAATATACGGGTCGGATCGGGTTGGATGACGGGTCAAAACGGGTCCGGGTCAAAACGGGTTCGGGTCAATACGGGTAATTTTAAAAATAGGTCAAAATGGTCCGGGTCGAAATGGGTTCGGGTCAAAACGGACCCGGGTCAAAACGGATCATTTTAAAAATGACTTTAACAGTACTCTCTTTCTTTCAAATAATACTTCCTTTATTAAATGCATTGTTTATTTTTTAAGAAAACTAAAACATATTCTCAATTTTTTGAAATAACTGGATATAATATATATATATATATATACACTTGATTATTATACGCTTCTTTGTATTTTTTTTATTTAAGATGTTAGAATACTTTTTATGAAAATTAATACATCCTCATCCTGAACTAACCCACCACCGGTTAATCGTTACATATTACTACATACATACAATTGAAAGGAATGTATACAACTAACAAATTTAAAGGTATTATTATTAATTTTGTTATTACTATTATTTTATAGGGAAATGATAAGGAAACTAATATTTTAGTGTATGCATTAAACTTTGATTGCCAGTAAGTCATCACGTGGCATTTTCTCTGCTACACCAATGAATCTCTCAATGAATCTCTCTTTCTTCCGGTCTCCCCCCTCTCTCTTTTACAGATCCTGACCGACCTTTGAACAGAACGGAAGACGACCCGTCATACTTTTATCTTAATCCAATTCAACCCAAACATAATTAGATATATTTTCAAAGCCACCCATTTCAACCCGTTTGAATAATTACTACCACCCATATATACCCAAAGCTTATAAAAAACTACCCAAAATCACCCAATGATATGTATATGGGCAGGTATTGCCAGCTCTAGATGAACATGTCTATAACACTTACTTCCTTTGAACAATCCAAGATAATCCTCAATAACTTGACCAATTGACGTATTCTCATAGACAAGAATATTCCACTAGACAATCCACTGAAGCTCTCCCAAACCATCCAAACAAACCAATGACAATCAATGGCCCCCAGATTAGACTATCGGTATAGTAAGGTATAATTAGGTAAAGTTTACATATATAAGTGGATATATACAAAGGAAAAGGCTAAGTTAAAAAGGATGTATAAGTGTACTTTGCACTAAGGATGAGTGCAACAAAGGTTTACAAAGGAAGGAAAGAAAGTGTATGTATAGTAAAGGTAAAAATATACAAAAGCAAAGGTGCAAATAAAGAGATAAAGAAAAGTATAGGTCAAACCTAAATGCCAATTCGTCATCCGATGTACTTATATCACAAAAGTGATCTCACTGCGGTCTCGTAACGATCACCAGGCCAAGTTCTAGCTCAACACATCACCGGCACACTCATATCAAAGAAAGGAACCCGGAAATGGAATAGATTAACCTCAAATTCGCACATCTTAGTGCAGAGTTCGAAATGGAACCCTTACTCCCGAATAAATCCAAGAGCCTAAGAGAGGGACAAATTACAAGGGAATCAAACCAAAACCGTCAACACCTAGCACATCTAAAAATGAATGATGAATCTCACAACTTTAGGTGTTGGGGAAATTTGAGTATGCAAGTAATGTTATCAATCCACAAGGATTAGCCCAATAACCGTTCAGAACACATTTCGCCGATTAAAATTTTGCCAAGGAAAAATTTTGTAGTAAAATTGCCAAGGAATCCCTTGTAGAGCAGCTCTTAGAAAGAATTTGGATAAAATGGGAATTAGGTTTTTGTTTTCTCTTTATACCCCCTTGGAAATCTGATGCAAAAATCGGTCAAAACCCTTCAGCCCCGTCGTCCCACTGCGGCGCAGTGGGCGAGTGATGCCCCCACTGCGGCGCAGTCAATATCCACTGATCTAGGTGCTTGTTTTCCACCTTGTCTGACTGCGGCGCAGTGGGCCTTGGTCACCCCCACTGCGGCGCAGTCTAAAACTGCTGACCGAGTTCTCACTTTTCCACTAGCCGACTGCGGCGCAGTGGGCTGGTGATGCTCCCACTGCGGCGCCGTCCAATCCTGCTGATACGAAGACAACCTTTTCACTATGAACTTGCTGAAATTTTCTATCTTCTCAACTTTAAACAACTCTCGAACTCACAAATCAACTTCTTGGCCTCAGAAATCATCCGAAATTGCACCAAATGGACACGTAACCTGTTTAGAGCCTGAAAACACTAACAAACACCATAAATGCGCCAAAATGCACACAAAATCGACTTAAAACACTTAATAAAATGGCCAATAATGATGTGGGGATATGTATAAATTGGTCACATCAATAATGAATTCCTTGGTCCTGGTTTCTTGGATGGATTGATGTATAAGTTAGAACTAGATGATAATTTCTCACAGTCTTTGTTGTCTCCTAATATTGATGACATGACTAAAACAAAGACAAAATCACTTAAATAATTAGAGAACTCTTCCATGTTGTGGCATAAACATCTTAGCCACATCTCACGAGTTCGCATAATACGACTCATAATGGATGGAACATAACATTCTCTTGAGTTTAGTGATTTTGAAACATGTATTTAATGCTTCAAAGGCGAAATGGCTTAAGGAATTAAGAACGGAGCCACTAGAAGTTCCAACTTGTTGGAAATAATTCACTCTGATATTAGTGGCCCCTATCCTGCATCCATCTTAGGACATAAATCAATTATTACATTTATTAACGATTATTCGTGTTATATGCACTTATATCTGATCTGAACCCTTAGTGACTTTTATTGATCTTAAAACTTTGGTTTTAAACCAGCTTTGATCGTAAAAATAAAGGTTGTGAGATCAGATAGAGGAGGTAAGTATTATGGTTGACATACTGATATTGGTGAAGCTCTTGGTCCTTTCCATAACTTTTGAAAGGAACATGACATAACTAACCAATACACCATGACTGGTTCTCCTTAATAATATTTATGTTGCTAAAAGGAGAAATAGAACCTTAATGGACATGGTGACAAATATGCTTGTCAACACTAACTTACCTAGATACCTTTGGACTGAGGCCTTACACACAGCCGTTCCTACACTACTAGCATTATTAACACGCATCATGTCACGTTTGTTGAGAACTAAGAGATCAGTGGGAGCACGACAAATCATAACTTAAGATTTGCAATAAGTACAAGAAGCGGGGGGAACCACTCGTCGGTTATTATTATTCCTCCGATAATTCTTCTTATACCCAACGATGCTCCTAATAACACTGATCCACCTTCTCCTAATCAAAATCCTAATCCTCCTAATCAGGATACTACTAATGATAAACCATTTTACTAATAATGCTGAAGCATCTTACTATTAATGCTAAAGCGTCTTCCTTACTGAACCTGAAAATCAACTTAGGATATCATCTAGGTCACGCAAGGCCATAACTTTGATGATTTCATAACTTATTTAACTGAAGTTGAGGACGTTGGAAAGCTTACTGATCCTACCTCTTATTAAGAAGTCATTAATAGCGATCAGGCCACTTAGTGGAATGAAGTCATGATTTAATAGCTTAATTCCATGTAGCATAATGACGTTTGGGACTTGGTTGAATTTACTGAAGAATCCAAACTTGTAGGTTGTAAATTGATCTTCAAAACCAAATTAGACCCGAATGGAAACGTTGAACGCTATAAGGCCAAACTGGTTGCAAAGGGCTTTACTCAAAAGGAAGGAATCGATAATCAAGAGACCTTTTCTCTTGTCTGTCATAAAGATTCCTTAAGGATCGTCATGACATTCGTAGCTCATTATGATTTAGAGTTACATCAGATGGATGTCAAGACAACTTTCCTGAATGGAAACTTGCAATAAGACGTATACATGCGGCAACCTGAAGGATTCATTCCAGAAGGTAAAGAGCACATGGTCTGCAAGTCGAAAAAGACCATATACGGGTTGAAGCAAGCATCACTAAAATGGTACCTTAAGTTTGATGAAGTCATAAAAGGACAAGACTTCCTAAAGAATCAAGTGGATCATTGCACCTATCTCAAGATCAGTGGGAGTAAATTTACAATCCTTGTTTTGCATGTGGATGATATTATACTTGCAAGTAACAACTTGGATATGTTGCGTGAGTCGAAGCATTTACTATTCGCATAATGTCGACATGAAAGATCTTGGTGATGCCTCTTATGTCATAGGTATCGAAATACACCAAGACAAGCGTAATGATGTTATGGCTCTTTCTCAAAAGACTTATATTCACATCTTAGAACGCCATAACATGCAGCACTACACGCCCACTATAGCTCTAGTAGTAAAAGGAAACATGTATAATTGTTTCCAAAGTCCGAACATTGAGATTAAAAGGAGCAAATGAGGATGATACATTACTCATATGTAATTAAGAGCATTATGTACGCTCAGGTCTGTACTCGTCCAGATATCGCTTATATCGCCGATATGCTTGGGAGTTAACTATCTAATCCCGAATTAGCATATCGAAAAGCGGCTAAAAAGGTTCTACGATATCTGCAAAGGACCAAAGACTACACATTAACTTATAGAAGAGGTGACAACTTAGAAGTAGTAGGATGTTCTGATTCCGATAAGAAATCTACTTTTGGATATATATTTATGATTAGCTGGCAGACCTATCTCTTGACGGAGTCATAAATAGAAACTGACTACAACGTCCATCATGATGGTTGAATGCATTGTCATCTATAATACCATGTCATGGGATGTTGTTAAAGAACCTGGTCAGTGGACTCAAAGTCGTCAACTTTATTACCAGACCATTGAAGCTTTATTGTGATAACTCGGTTGCTGTAACTTTATTGAACAATAACAGTTCAACTAGCGCTGAGCTGTATCTCGATACAAAGTATCTGTTTGTACGCGAATGGATTGAGGAAAATGTTCTTTGTATTGAGTACATAAGTACACATAATATGCTATCGGATCCAATGACCAAAGGTCTTCCTCCTAAAATCTTCGTAAGACACGTGTTGAAGATGAGGCTTACTAAAGGACCTAATATAATAGCATGTTGTACTTATTGGTCATTATTATTATCTTAATAAAAATTTTCCTCTATATTCAGATTTTGTTTGTCTATTAATTACACTTTGAGTACTCATAACGGTGTATAGACATTATTATAACAAAATTTGTCTTAGTCAATTGATCATTGCTTATTAGTTTTAAATTTGAGTCATAGTTTGACTAGTGGGGGTCCTGAGTTGATGTTCTTCTCTACGACTGTACTTATTGACTATGATTTCAGTTTAAAACAAAATGAGTATTATCCCGGCCGGACTTATTGAATACTCATAGATAAATGATCGCTTGGTCAAGTGGGAGAATGTTGGAACCACATTAAATGTGACCGTCACTGATCGTTTATCATTCGTGATATGATAATTGACGATAACTGAAATCCCTATGTCTAGTAATTATACGATGGACGTATTTACTATTAAAGACATACTATAGGGTTTTCCATTAGATGATTGGAACTTCAGGGACTAATATAGTACATATTAAACATCAGGGTTAGAAGTGAAAGTTCTCTTATTATAAATAGAGACTAATAACCTTCACTTTCACTTCTGAATCTCCATCTTATTTCGTGTGGTGCTTTTCTCTCTCAATTTCGGTTCTAACTCAAAACCGAAATCATCATCCCCATCTTTAATCAATCATCTCGTTTTGGGAACCCGACATCAATGGCAAGTATGCTTAATCATCTTACAGGTTCCTCAGGATCAACGGGTATGTTTATTATATTCATGTTTTCATTATATTCATGATACGAATCATATTATTTCCAACAGGTGATGGCAGTGACTTTTAGTGGTGTTGACAACGTCGAGTGATGTAGGTTGATGTAAATGTAGTTGATGTAAAAGTGCTAGTGGAGATTTTATAAAAAATTAACTTGGTATAAATTAGTTCATTACAAATAAATTGGATAAATTTTTGTAAATATTTTCAAATAGAAAAGACAATTTGGTTATATATAGTGGGATATTTTTCTAACGAGGAAGGGAAGTTAAAACAGTTACCATGTTCATTCATTTATCTCTATCTTTTTATTTTTAATTTTATTTTAAATTCACAAGTCCTACCATCCATAGATAACACAAACCCTGCCCTTCTTGTCAGTTTTCTCCTGGTATGTATCTATACTCCTTTCTTCATCCTTAATGACCACCAACTGTTTGATAAAATTCCCTTATGAAATCATTGACAACTAGTAACCAATACTTGTACCTGACTTCATTAGATAAGTTTCTTGTTGTTTAGGATAAATTACACAATATTTAAAAATGAAAAGTTGGATGATTTCTGTTTCCAGAGTATGTTCATTTTAAGTAGCAATTTTTGTGATACCCAACTTGAAATGTGATTCTTTAAGTATGTTTGACCTGTTTTTTTTTATTGCAATTCATATTAAATCATAAGTTCTTATGAATTTGATATGTTTGATGATAACTCGTATCTACGTTGTTTGTTTGTCTGTCTGTCTGTTGGAGAGTGTTTATCGAGACGTATTAATTCTACAGTTCCAAGTCCAATTGTATCTACATTCTTCTGTTTTGCAGAGATTATAAAGATTATAATGTGTGTGTTGTGTGTGAGTGTTGGAGAGTCTTTATTAGCCTTCTCTTCCAATGTGATGCTTAAGGATATTGTCGTTATGTATATTATATGAGTTTATGATGTTATTTTGTATTTTCTGTAGCTGATATGAGTTGCAGTTTGATTTCTCCCGAGTTGGGAACTACTACTTCCTTTTCATGTAAACAAAGATTTCTATCTCCGAAAGCTGGCATTTTGAGATACGGTTCACTGCAGGACCTTGAGTTCTTCGATTCTTTTAAGGTACGTCGTATCTGGATGGCTTCTTGGCCCTGTTCCTCATTATTTGTTCCTGCAAAGTGCAAAGTATAGTGTCCCATTTACAAAAAACCAATTTAGTAAATCCGTAACACCTTGTGTACTTGCAACTAGTTTCATCTTATTTTTATGAGCCTGGAAATACCTCATACAAAGTGAGGGCAAGTTGAAATATTGTATTATCAAGAGTTTAGGAATTTAACCAATTTGGAGCTGCCACACACACGTTCCATCTTCAACCCATTATATGTATAGCTTTTGTAAATAATATAGTCGGTGTTTGGATCCGTGTTTGTAAGTTATATGAATGTTGGCACTAATGGTGACGGAGTTTACCTACTTTCGGTGAACGTGGAGCCAACTATTTTAGTCGACGAAACAAGTGTGACATTCTTCTGGTCTGGTCCAGAAGACGAAATATGTTTATCATCCTGATTTGTTTAAAGTCTCAATATTCGTTAGGCCAACAGCTTTCTGCTTCTGATTATCTGATTATTTGTGGCCAAATAATCAGTTTTATACCATCTGCAACAATAACGATTATCTATGGCCTATGGGTTTAACAAAGTTTCTGGTAACCTTCTATTAAACCTAATCCGGTGGACTTTTATTCTAATTTTTCACAATTTTTCTCTACTTTTATACAAGAAGTGTCAGTTTTGGTCATATTATCTATATATTACCAAATTAGTCAGAATTTACCAAACATCCAAACATTTGATATTACATCATCGAAAGCACATCCAAACACTATTTTTGGAACTGTGTTAGTGTGTTTTAACTGATTGTAAGGTCTTACTATTCTTCGTCATATATTCACTTTCACAACAGAAATCCACCTCATTACTCTCTCACAATCATTAATTACGCCTTGGTGTGTAAATAGATTAATTTTCATTGAGAATTCGTGTGATAATATATGCTATTTCTGCAGTTCAGTGAGAAGAAATCCAGGCATCAATGGATATTTGGAGTTCCATCGCATAATCAATGCGGGGTGCAGTCCTTGGTTGTTAATTGTAGTAATAATCCTCAAAATGTTGATTTGCCACGTTACTATTCCAAGAAAGAAAAAAAGCCATTTCCTGTACCTATTGTGGAGCTTCGGCGAGCAGCCAGGGAGAGGATGAAGAGTAATAAAGGTCAACCTAAAAGACCGGCCCCTCCTCCTAAGAATGGATTACTGGTTCAAAGAATGATTCCTCTTGCATATGCCGTATTGAATGCAAGAACGACATTGATTAACAATCTCAAGAAGCTTTTAAAAGTAGTTCCAGTACAAGCCTGCAAGTAATTCTCGTACTCTACTACACATTTGACCTTTGCAAACCTTGTGTGGATCCCCATTAATCACTCATATCGCTTTTGAACACTTTCTTAGATGTGGGGAAGTGTTGTTCAGGATTCACATTAAGGACATGTCTGTTACTGTATGCTAGAGGTCGCAATTTTAACCCATTTAAAGGATTGGTTGGGTTGAAGTGGCAGTTTTGATTCATCTAATTAAAATGGGTCAAGTTCAGTTATGATTTTATTTCTAATTCGTCGAGTGCGTAAAATATTTAAAATTACTTCAACAGGAAACATGTCATGTGGGTCAAACATGACGAACATGTCAAAAGTCTTCCAAATGTGTTATTGACGCATTAAGCATCCTAAATCATTTTATTCAAAAAAATTGATATTCATGAAATAAGTTTTCATTAATATTAGACCGTTCAAAAATTTTAGAGAATAAGCTTTTCTGGTCAACCCAACAACGACTCGTCTTATTTTGACCTTCACAAATAAGTTAACTCGTCCCCCAACTTGGCATAGCCACCTATTTTGCCTCTTGTAATGGGTATGGTTCAATTGGAGTGGGTTGAAAGTGATTATAAGTGTATTTGAATGCTTACAACCTCTGAAATCATTTGATACAAATACATTAGATTATTGATTTGATACATAATTTTTGTAATCATATTAATACATTTATTGTTTGTAAAACTCAAGAGAAGACGATAGGTATATTTGTCAACCCAACCTGTGCAATTTTGACGCGCATTAAAATACTCGTTCTGACCCATTGCCAACCCACCCATTTTGCCACCTTTACTGGAAAACCATGGTGCATCCTTTGCTGCATTTTTTAATTGAAGCATTTTTCTTAGTGAAAACACATGGTGAGCAAACTTGATATGCTTGATCACATTTCCTTTTGTCAGGTGGTACTGAAATTCATGTTGGGCCTGTGGGCCATCCCTCCAGATCATGTAAAGGCCAAAATTCTTCAGCCCAGTAGGGAAAACACGAGTGGGTAGATGCTGTTATAGAGGACATAATCGTCCAAGTTGAAGCATTTCACCTCTATGATCGTTTAGGAAAACGCATCCCTCATGAAGAAAGATTTTCAGTCCCCCGAGTCCCAGCATTAGTTGAGCTATGCATTCAAGCAGGCGTTGATTTACCCGAGTTCCCCACAAAAAGAAGAAGAAAACCTATAATCCGAATCAGTAAAAGCGAATTTGTTGATGCTGATGAAAGTGAATTACCAGATTTACCCCCGCAAGATCCAAAACCCGTTTTATTGACTGAAATACCAGATTGGGAGATAATCCCTCCATCTAATGAACAAGAAATTGCTTTACTTGCAGAGGAAACACTCCAAGTATGGGAGAAAATGAGGACAGGAGCTCACAGATTAATGAAGATGTACCCTGTGAGAGTTTGTGGGTACTGCCCGGAGATCCATGTAGGTCCCACAGGTCACAAAGCACAGAACTGTGGGGCCTTTAAGCATCAGCAGAGAAATGGCCAGCATGGATGGCAGTCGGCAGTTCTTGATGATTTGATACCACCAAGGTATGTGTGGCACATTCCTAATTTGGAGGAACCCATGTTGCAAAGGGAACTGAGGAATTTTTATGGTCAGGCGCCTGCAGTGGTAGAGATCTGTGTGCAGGGTGGTGCAGCTGTGCCTGAACAGTACAAGCCGACAATGAGGTTAGATGTCGGAATTCCTAGTAGTGTTAGAGAAGCAGAAATGGTTGTCTGAACTGATCACCTCTGGTATAAGTTGGGAATTCTATCAAGAATTTTTAGCCTAGGCTCTTGTAATCTTTTTATCATTTAATCTACAATTATCCACCTGGTATCAGAGCTAATAGCGTATAAAAAAACCAACCAGACATGGCGGACAGAAGACCTAGTTTATTTTATTTTGTTTACTTTTTGGGAAAAGCATGATAATTGTCTAATCATAAGCCAGCCATGTCGATTTTATGGTGTTCGTTGGGAATAGGCCGGAAGTTAAACAGAATTGAGTCGATTTTAAAGAACCCAAGTCTAAGCGAACAAATAAACACGTCAAAGGTCCCAGGTTCGATCCCCGCTGGGCACAAAAAATAATTCCTTTAAGGTACCTGTTACCAATGAAGCCTAGACCCATATGTGAAGTTTAAATACGCGGGTTCGATCCTTCGGGGTGCCCAGATCATGTGGGGATTAAGATGGAAGTATTTTACCGGCATCATATGGCTCATACGGGGTGGGTCGATGGGTATCCAATTGTGGTACCGGGGCTAGGGTTCTCCCCATTACCCTTTTTTTTTAATAAACACGGCAAGAATTTAAGAACTGCTGTAAACTACTAAACTTGAAAAGACGCCCTAGTTTAATTTGACCACAATGACAACCGGAAAGAATTGTATATAAGTAGGGACAATAATGATGTGATCACTTTGCTTCCAAACCCATTCGTCTGTCATTCTTCATGCAATCCGAGATTCATTCCATAGTATCAAGGATCACTAAACACGCCATCATGTTGTATAAATGATGATTTTCCTGCTCTATTGTCACGAAGCAAACTACAACTTATCTTAATAAATTACATTACAATATTAATTATACAACAAATCAGAAAGAAACATGAATGAAATAATAAACATACACAACAAACATTATGAAACAAATGTGGTCGCACACTATATACAACAAATCAATCAAGAAGCTACATAAATGAAGTAAAAACTATGTGACAAATATTAGAAAAAAATTATGTTAAAGCTATGTATATATCACATTCGAGTATCTAGGCTAGCAGTCTCAACACATGCAACATAAAAGTGAAGGTCCACTTATAGTTTTACGTGATTTACTTTTTCTCATCGGGTGGGGTTGGTTATCCATTTTTTAAGAAAGAAAAAGTCTGATATTTTATCTTTTTCAAGAGTCAAGACCGTTTTTTGTTATGAAGTTCCAAATATAGAAACAAAGGACTCGATCATTAAGATCCTGTTATTTCGTTCAACGGTTCTTATCAACTTTTAGCACATTCTAGAAGCCTCTACCCAATACACAACAAACCTATAAATAAGTTCCATACATTTATGCATCTTACATCAACAAAGTTATACCCAAACTGCCTTCTATTACATTCTCTCTAAGAAATTTCATAAAAATTCAGAATATAAATAATTTGTTTTCTTTTTTGTGATTTGTGTGTGTGTGTGAATGGCTGGGAAAGGTGAAGGTCCGGCGATTGGGATCGATCTAGGAACCACGTACTCGTGTGTAGGAGTATGGCAACATGATCGTGTAGAGATTATCGCGAATGATCAAGGGAACAGGACAACGCCGTCTTATGTTGCTTTTACTGAAAGTGAACGTCTCATTGGCGATGCTGCTAAGAATCAAGTCGCTATGAATCCCATGAATACTGTATTTGGTAAGTTTACGATGCTTCTATTATATAATGTTACATGAAACAATGACAGATTCGGTTCCAAATTTATATATTTTGTTGGTAATTTACTAATTTAGTTTCGTAAAATCACCTATGAATCTTTGATGCATGTTAAATGTTCTTCAGAAATCGGTCACGATAGTAGTTTTCGGTATAATGACATATAATCAATGTGCCTTCACAAGTGTTCGATCATGGTTATTAAGCTTGTAAAATGCGTTTCTTCCAAATAGGAGAAAACCCCTGTAAACTTTCAAAGACATTTTACAAGTTTGTGTACATTGCATAAAAACAGAACATTTCAAAAAACAGAACACTTGTGAAACATGTCATAATTTTTGCACTATTGAATATATGGGTTATAATCGGATTCCATCAGGGTCATCGAGTACCATGTACATATTAAATTTCAAACTAGGCCAAGCTGGTGGGGATATGCGTCATGCCACGCTTATGAAACTAAAAATTCTATTGAAAATAAAGGACTTGATAATTAGTTCTAGACTAGATTACATGATTGTGTTTGTTTTTCTTTTTTATGTTTAGATATGCTAATTATCTTTAACATGTTTTGGCACAAAAAACAGATGCCAAGCGACTAATTGGTAGGAGATGCAGTGATGCATCCGTGCAAGACGACATGAAACTCTGGCCATTCAAGATCACACCAGGGCCAGGAGACAAGCCCATGATCAGTGTTAGCTACAAAGGAGAAGAAAAACAATTTGCAGCCGAAGAAATCTCTTCCATGGTGCTCATCAAAATGCATGAGATTTCTGAAGCTTTTGTCGGTTCAGCTGTCAAAAATGCAGTCATTACTGTCCCTGCTTACTTTAATGACTCCCAACGTCAAGCCACAAAAGATGCTGGAGCTATTGCTGGTTTAAACGTTATGCGTATCATTAATGAACCTACTGCTGCTGCTATTGCTTATGGATTGGATAAGAAAGCCAGTAGTGTTGGTGAAAAGAATGTGCTTATTTTCGACCTTGGTGGAGGTACTTTTGACGTCTCTCTTCTGACAATCGAAGAAGGTATTTTTGAAGTGAAATCCACGGCTGGTGATACACATCTTGGAGGCGAAGACTTTGACAATAGAATGGTAAACCACTTTGTTCAAGAATTCAAAAGGAAACATAAGAAAGACATTACTGGAAATCCTAGAGCTCTTAGAAGATTAAGAACAGCTTGTGAAAGGGCTAAAAGAACTCTTTCATCCACTGCTCAAACCACCATTGAAATCGATTCTTTATACGAAGGTGTAGATTTCTACTCCACCATTACACGTGCAAGATTCGAGGAACTTAACATGGATCTTTTTAGAAAATGCATGGACCCTGTTGAGAAGTGTCTAAGAGATGCTAAAATGGATAAACGAAGCATCCATGATATCGTTCTTGTTGGTGGATCCACAAGAATCCCAAAAGTACAACAATTGCTACAAGATTCATTTAGTGGAAAAGAGCTTTGCAAGAGCATTAATCCAGATGAAGCTGTTGCGTATGGTGCAGCAGTTCAAGCTGCAATCTTGAGTGGTGAAGGTAACGAAAAGGTGCAAGATCTTTTACTTTTGGATGTTACCCCCCTTTCACTTGGTTTAGAAACTGCTGGTGGTGTCATGACTGTTTTGATTCCAAGAAACACCACAATTCCCACCAAGAAAGAACAAGTCTTTTCGACCTACTCAGATAACCAACCTGGTGTCTTGATTCAAGTCTATGAAGGTGAAAGAACGCGTACACGAGATAATAACTTGTTAGGAAAGTTTGAGCTTTCAGGTATCCCTCCTGCCCCTAGAGGTGTGCCTCAAATAAATGTTTGTTTTGACATTGATGCAAACGGGATTCTAAACGTCTCTGCTGAAGATAAAGTGGGTGGCAAGAAAAACAAGATCACCATCACTAACGATAAAGGAAGATTATCAAAAGACGAGATTGAGAAAATGGTGCAAGAAGCCGAGAAATACAAAGCTGAAGATGAAGAGCATAAGAAGAAAGTTGAAGCGAAAAACGCATTGGAAAACTATTCTTATAACATGAGAAACACTATAAATGATGAGAAGGTTTCATCCAAGATTCCTGCAGCCGACAAGAAGAAGATAGAGGATGCCATTGATCAAACAATTAGTTGGTTAGATGCAAATCAGCTAGCAGAAGTGGAAGAGTTTGAGGAAAAAATGAAAGAGTTAGAAGGTATCTGCAATCCCATTATTGCAAAAATGTATCAAGCCGGTGGGGCTCCAGAGGCGGCCGCTGGTGCTACTGCTAGTGCCGGTGGCCCACCTCCAGCAGGTGGCCCCAAGATCGAGGAAGTTGATTAGGTAGTGGTTGTGCATTTAGATTTTGGTGGTTTGATAATAAGGTATCTATTTATCTAGTCTTGATAATAATAGCTAATGGCTTTGTTTAGATATAGGCAAGCAGAGCAGGATGACATGTAAATGTATCCTTATTTTTGCACTTGTTAGTTCTGTTTTATGGGTACTCTATCAAAAAGCTTTGTAGTTGATTTAAAGTTCATTTTGTACTATTATCTATGAATTAAGAAGACTTAGCATTATTATCTACAAAGGAATTTGTTTTTGTGTGTGATTTGTCTTTGTAGGTTGTGATAAGATTGAGAAAATAGGACATTCACATTTTAACTGATCTTTTGTGTACTTTTTAAGGATATTTCCCTTTCAGGCACATATGTAAGTCTTCCAGATGATGCTAAGTTACAAGTGTGGGTATGGTGTGCTCGAGATAGTGGTGAGTAAGCGTAGTGAGAAAGACACAAAGAACAAGGGGTTCTTGTTTGCTTGCTCTCCTTTACATATGATTTGGCTTAAGGGTGATGATAGTTAGATAAGAATATATTGTTGACTTTATCCTTTCTTTGAAGGTAGCCCCATAGTCTAGTGATGATTCTGCTTCAATACAGATCCTGGCCATTGTTTTAACAGCTTAACTCAGCCTCTCAGGGTAGGCTCCGGCTGCACTATCGCCACTCAGCATCACATAGTCGGTGCCATCTAGGACTGCATTGGCTATTGGGTTTATTCATGGGTCAACGGGTCATAATTTGGAATAAACACAGATCTCCCAGCAATATTGCATTTGTAAATCATCAATTAATGTGCTAAGAAGATCTTTTCAACTGGATCTCCATTGCCAAATCTCCACGAGAAACCAAGATTGAGTGGTCTCACGCAAGATTTCATCATAATTCACTAATACTTGGTTCTCAACCTACAGACAGAATGCTGCCAAAAAGAAGATATTTTCTGCTTAAAGTTTCTAAATCCATGTTAATCCGATATTGATCATGCACAATCATTACTAAAAGTATTAAACTCATCGTGAATTAACTTTCACTTGATTCTTTCAGCTACCCGTCAGATATCTAATTTAGGCATGATCTCGGGTTTATTTCCAAGGACTTTAGATAAGAAATCTAAAAATAGAAAGGTTTCAGAGTGATGGAAATTATCAGACAAGAATGATAGAGCTAATGTAATTGTGATTGCAAGTATGTCAAGAATATTATACACAAGTGATAAAAAAAAAACTGGCAGAGCTACACAAACACAAAGCACCTAAATTTACCTAAAAATAGATAGATGTTCCATTTATTTGGAATATTACATTGAAAACAGAGATTATTCAAGGACTCAAATAACGTTTATGAACACATCCTGACCCGACTCTAGTCTAACAGAAGTAAAACAAAAAGTGAAGGGTGCTCGCAATGTATATTCCAATACATACATAAACAAAACCATGACACATATATAGTATAGACAAATAAGGTAACAACACAAATCTTGAGGACGCAGCCACGCAGGCAGCAGCGGAGTTAGCAAACATGCATAGTCCTTTCCCAGTAGCCGATGTCAAAGCAGATTCAAGAATCATTGTATCGTTGTATGGCACTTCCATTGGTTTATATGGTGCAGAAAGTCTTGAAACGTAACATTACCTTAATGAATTGGTTTTCCCTCTAGATTGTTTCCAAGAGACCCACCTAGCATTTTTCGATTCTCAAAATCTTTGTAACTTTCTTCGTTTCCTGAGTAATCTCCAAGGATTGCCAATGGGGTCTAAGTTTCCTGGCCTGTTGAGCTTATATTTGGACGGAAGACGACAGAGAATTTGGGTAATGATATCCGATGGAATCATTCTGCGTACGTTCACATATCATATTATCATCATACGAGTATTTATATAGATAACATAATAAATTAAAAGGGTTTTGGTGTCGGTTCGATTATCGTTATATTGGGCCCATTCATATTGGGCTGACATGTGGCGTTGTCAAAATGTGTTTCCTTAGCTTGTACCTTGTAGGAATTCATAAATTTGTTGCAGATTTTTATTTAGTTAAGTTAATTTTTGGAAAGTTGAGATTTTATTAAAATACGTTGCCTAAGGCATCTAAACAATAACAAGAATAAGCATTAAAATTACAAAAGAAGAGAATGACTCATCACCTATAGAGCCAATAAAAAAATTATTCTTATCACGATTAGATAATCAACGATACAAAATAGAAATTGTAGAATTGAACACGTCACGTTAACAAACTGATTTCTATGTTTTCGAAACGATCGCCACCACTCGAAACAAGAAGTTTCTAAAATCTTTTTTGAATCTAGACGGGAACTAAGAAACATGGATTCATTCAAGCAATAAGTATAATAATTAGAACTAAGAAGTTCAGATGACGCCCGTTGGGCAGCGTCGATGTTTGAAGCGTGTTGTGGTACTTACCAGGAAGTTTTTGGCGTGTAAAAAAGTTGGTTAACAGTGAGAATGTGTGGAAATTGCATATGAAATTTTAAAGGTGTTATCCCTATATGCTATTTTAAAATTTTCCAAATGTTTGGGTTAAAACAAATTCAAAAACCAAATGTAAAGGAGGTATAAAAAACAGGTTAAGCAATTTATCATGAAACAAAAAAAAACACAAAACAGTACCAAAAAAATAGCGAAAAAACCAAAAAATTTGGTATTATTTTTATAACATCAAAAAATAAACAAACAAAGAACAGGATAAGATATATGTAAATATATATTAAAATCTTGAAAAACAAATAAATCAAAAGGTTTTTAAAAAATGTAAAAAATTTATAAAGTAACAAAATGTTAAAAAGAAAAAGAAAATCATCAAAGTGAATTAAATTAATATACCAGTTTAATAATATATAAAAGGTCAGGGTTATATATGTAAAGTATGGAGGGTTGAAAACATAAAATCTAAAAAACTTAAAAAAAAAAGAAGAAAAAGATGGTGATGGGGCTCGAACCCGAGCCATTTACATGAAAGTGAAAGGTGGAGTCCATGACCAGCCGATCTAACTCAATTTTTGTTTGTTATTCCATTTATCAAGTATATATATGAAATATTTTCTTGTACAGAAAAATCCAAAAAAAAGCTTACTATTATTTCATTTATCTAAGTATAATATTGTTATGAATGATTAGTTTAGCAGCCATATACTATTTATTATTTTGTTTCTATACACTTTATGCATTGTATATATATAGACATATACTCCTTATTACATGATGACTTTGGATATCTCCTCCTATCTTTCTCTCTTTGTTCACTCACTTTAGTTTACTTTACCACTCAAACAAACAATCAAGTGAGCTATTGCACGTCTCCCTTTTATTCGGCTTCATTTGAAGTACTATATCCTGCAGCAATTTATAACACGTTATCAGCACGAGAGTGCTCAGAAGATCAACGAATCAAAGTCACCATATTCAAGGTAAGAATTTCATATATATATATATATATATATAATAATATTTATCTTATTATTTGTTTCATTTCTATGATAAATTAAAATCAGTACAGGGGACCTATGCTATGGACATAACATTGATAAGACTACTAATACCTAACATTTTATTTATGCATCTAACATTTATTTACGCATCTAACATTTATTTATGCACCTAACATTTTATTTATGCATCTAACATTTATTTACGCATCTAACATTTATTTATGCACCTAACATTTTATTTATGCATCTAACATTTATTTACGCATCTAACATTTATTTATGCACCTAACATTTTATTTATGCATCTAACATTTATTTACGCATCTAACATTTATTTATGCACCTAACATTTTATTTATGCATCTAACATTTATTTACGCATCTAACATTTATTTATGCACCTAACATTTTATTTATGCATCTAACATTTATTTACGCATCTAACATTTATTTATGCATCTAACATTTTATTTATGCATCTAACATTTATTTACGCATCTAACATTTATTTATGCACCTAACATTTTATTTATGCATCTAACATTTATTTACGCATCTAACATTTATTTATGCACCTAACATTTTATTTATGCATCTAACATTTATTTACGCATCTAACATTTATTTATGCACCTAACATTTTATTTATGCATCTAACATTTATTTACGCATCTAACATTTATTTATGCACCTAACATTTTATTTATGCATCTAACATTTATTTACGCATCTAACATTTATTTATGCACCTAACATTTTATTTATGCATCTAACATTTATTTACGCATCTAACATTTATTTATGCACCTAACTTTTAGCACCTAACATTTTATTTATGCATCTAACATTTATTTACGCATCTAACATTTATTTATGCACCTAACATTTTATTTATGCATCTAACATTTATTTACGCATCTAACATTTATTTATGCACCTAACATTTTATTTATGCACCTAACATTTTATTTATGCATCTAACATTTATTTACGCATCTAACATTTATTTATGCACCTAACATTTTATTTATGCATCTAACATTTATTTACGCATCTAACATTTATTTATGCACCTAACATTTTATTTATGCATCTAACATTTATTTACGCATCTAACATTTATTTATGCACCTAACATTTTATTTATGCACCTAACATTTTATTTGTGCATCTAACATTTTATTTATGCACCTAACATTTTATTTATGCATCTAACATTTTATTTATGCATCTAACATTTTATTTATGCACCTAACATTTTATTTATGCATCTAACATTTATTTACGCATCTAACATTTATTTATGCACCTAACATTTTATTTATGCATCTAACATTTATTTACGCATCTAACATTTATTTATGCACCTAACATTTTATTTATGCATCTAACATTTATTTACGCATCTTTATTTATGCACCTAACATTTTATTTATGCACCTAACATTTTATTTATGCATCTAACATTTATTTACGCATCTAACATTTATTTATGCACCTAACATTTTATTTATGCATCTAACATTTTATTTATGCACCTAACATTTTATTTATGCATCTAACATTTATTTACGCATCTAACATTTATTTATGCACCTAACATTTTATTTATGCATCTAACATTTATTTATGCATCTAACATTTTATTTATGCACCTAACATTTTATTTATGCATCTAACATTTATTTACGCATCTAACATTTATTTATGCACCTAACATTTTATTTATGCATCTAACATTTATTTACGCATCTAACGTTTATTTATGCACTTAACATTTTATTTATGCATCTAACATTTATTTACGCACCTTACATTTTTTGGGCTTTCGAGGACGATACTTTTGTTGACTTTTTCTTACGACTATAAAGCTTGCAAATATAAGCCCATGAGTCTTCTACGTGCTTCTCAAACTCGGGTCCATGATTCGTTATCGTATCAACCGATTCCACCCTGTTCGAGGTTGAGAGCTCATAATATGCGTCACCAATCGGATTGGGGTATAGATTGGGCGAGTCTGACATTGGACGTTTACCCAGTGCCCTGTTAACCTCCTCGGAAGATTCTGGTTGGAATGATGGTTCCGGTTGAAATGTTGGTTTCAACTGAAATGTTGCTTCTGGTGTATCGAAAGAGAAGTTTTGATATAAAGGGTTCATTGGGATTGAAGATAAAACTCCATGATGTACTGTATCAACAAGAGTTGGGAACGATGCGCTGACATTTTCTGTTAAAGGTTCTAGCTGAGATGTTGGTACTGTATTTTGGAGAAGCCAGTTTTGGCAAAAATCATCGATTGATGTTCCCCATTCACCAGTACCAATCATCTGGTTTTGCCTTGCGTCCATGATTATATTGAATTCTTCTTATCTACAATAAGTTTTGGTCAGACAATTGACATAATAAATACATAAGAAACATTATCAACAATATTATTCTGATTTAAAAACACATTCTGGACAACTTAAGATATGATTTATAAATTTTTTTTTTAACAGATTCCAAATATTTCTATATATCCCTCTTGATTTCAAGAATTAGGAGTTCTGTCAGAACTCGACCCTGACATGTTGCTTCCACCAGCAACATCTCTTTTTCTTCTCCTCAGAGATTGAACATTAAGATTTTCCTTTTTATCATCTTCTTCTTCAGATGACATAGCGAAGATGGACTTCTCCCTTAGTGAGAGATTGTCTTCTTCTTGTTGCGCTAAGACTTTTGCAAACTCCTCATCTTCTTTTATTTGACGATTCACAAGGATAGATTCCTCCTCTTCTAAAAATTTAGATAAAAGTTTTGCTAACTTTTCATCTTCAGAAGTTTGTTTCTCAAAAAGATGGACATCTTCGTCTACCATCACCTTGTAATCTTCAAAGGAAATACCTAACATCACGGCCTCCTGCTTAATCCTTTTGATCCTATTTGTTTCAAGATCTTCAAGATCCTCTTGAGTCATTGGCCTTTTGCCTTTTGGATCGCTCGAAGAGGCACCGAAATTTTTCATTGTCTTATGATAAATCGGTGGAACAATATTGTTAAATTAAGCGAACATGAATTAAAAGATAAAAGTTTTATATGAACATATAAATAGATAGTATATTATCTAAGACGAGAAAAATAACTTACCAAAGATAAAGTCGGAGATCTGTTAGAACACAAGCTGGCTATGAACGGAATAACTTAAGACAAATTTGCAGATGAAGAATTAAGCAAATAAAAGAGATGGAGAAAGAAGATTTTGTGTGTATTCTCATTAACAAAACGCGTTATTATATAGAGGTTAAAAAGCATGCGTGACCTGGAAAAACGGACAGGTGTCCATAAAGTACAGTAGATTGAAATAATTGTTACGATGACCGGTTAAAAGTACACGTGTCCAGAAACTACAGTAATCTGTACAGTATTAAGATATTTTAAATTTCGTTCAAAATCAAGAAAAGTTGTATTTCATTATTCGTACAATACGAGTACAACTCGTTACATTATTCAACGGAAATACAACAATTAGAACTACAATATATTTAAAAACCATACAAAGAAACCCATGTGGCCACAAACAGTAGAGGAACTACACCGATGATAAATAAGATCAACCATGGGTAAGCTTCGTCCCATGGAAGTTGAGCCACAATAATCAACCAAGCAAAGATGATTATGTAAATCATAATCATGAATGGGTTCAACATTTTTGGATAAGAGTTTGGTTAGATTTTAAGACAAGAGATAATGATAAGTTGAAATTGTATGAAGAGTTATGTATTGTGGTATTATTTATATAGACTAAAGAGTCATGATAATAGTCGGAATGAAAAGAGAGGGAAAAGCGAATTTGAATTTTGAAAATTTGAAAATTTGAAATTCTAATTTTAAATTAGATGCATTATTCTATCGTATTAAAGAAACATAAATGCAAGTAAATAATATTGATCATGGCCATTTAATAAATTGGCATGACTAGTTAAACCACACCGAATCAATGATGATGAGAAATATATATAAACAAGGGAAAACCTAAATTACCTAATGGTAGAAAACTTCTAATAGAGGACGCTCTATTTTAAGTTTTTAATAGAGGACGCTCTATTTTTACCCAAAATCAACAAAAATTTGTTGAGTTTATATATATCATAGTGGTTATGATACTCAGTCAAGAACTGATGAAAGTGTAATTATTTACATATTGTAAAGAAAGATCATATATTGAAGAAACTGCCAAAGATCCATTTTTGGTTTGCATTATAAATGTGCCTCATGCACATATGGCAGTCATAGAAAAATATGATGATTTTAAACTTATGGCATGACAGATTAAGCCATTAAGGATATCCTATGATGATTAAAATGATTAAAGGATACACATATCCTAGCATGATTCCATTTAGCATTTAAATCGATGCATCGTCTAAATGGTTATCAATTTGCAACTTGAAGTTTGCACATATGGCTTAGCTAAAATAGTAAGCATATTATTTGAGATTGGCAAATTCAATTTTGATAAATTTTAAATGATCATTTGAGAATGAATGACTTATAGTTTGGTGGCATAATATGAACTCGCATCATGCAAATAGCTTATTGTATTTTCTCCCCAAAATGAAATTGGTTTATGGTCACAAAGATGAGACCACAAAGAATGTTGGATATAATGTTGAAAAAAAAAAAAACATCTATAAATGAAGTGCCCTGGAAATGCGTAGACTTATGCTTTGATTCAGTTCGAACCTGTCAAATTAATCGACAGTAGTATGGCTGTTTTGGGTATGAGTTGAAACATGTAAAATGTATATGTTTTACCAACATTAGGGGGAGATATTCCCAACATTAAGGGAAAGATAGAAAATTGCCATTACATACATCATAAAATGATGACTTGTATATGTATATTATTAGGACTCTTGGGTAAGTTTCCTAAAATAGCTAAGTGGCTAAATGGTATATATATATATATTTGAAAATTTTGGCATGACCAAATTATAATTGAGTTACAAAATTATGCTTGTGCACAAATAAACATAAAATTAAGAATACAAAACAAATTTTTTTTATACACTATTATGTATAACACAATATTTTTTTTACTATTCTTTTATAATTGATTGATAAATGATAAGTATATATACATAATATTTTTAAGTAAATGCACAAGCATATAATTAAATCAAGATGAAAAGAGGTATATCTTGAATATGAATACATGAGCAATTAAAAAAAAAAATGGTAACTCATATGAGCTAATTATGCCTATCTATCAAAGTTTTCACTTTTAAAGTTCATATCGCAGTTTACAGTAATAATGATAAACATCATTGAGAGACTCTGTCGAATTTTAAAGGGAAATTTTGATAAGGAATACCATTTATAATCAATAAGATACAAGTCATTTTGAAAAGGATAAAACAAACATGTTGATACCTATAAGGTATAAAGTTAAAGGGTTTATATTTTGCTAACCCATCAAAACAAGTTTTGATTAGTCTTGCAGACACAGGTAATGCAACAGTAAAATGCAGTAAGTCATGCTTGAGGCATTGAAAGTTTCTACGATATTGCTAAGGAATACATGATATTGATCTTCCCATTGATAAAGACATAAGAACTTGACATTCTCAAAAGATTGATCAAACAATGCAAGATACAAGAATTTTGAATATCAGATTCCCTACTGGATGAGCAAATAAATATGATGATCAATTATCATTTTCAATACATCACAAAAGATTGAAGGGAAGCATTGATTCATATCATCTGGATGATACATGTCAAGATAAGGGGGAGCATTATAAGTTGCACTCTTTTTCCCTTCACTAAGTTTTTTGTCCCACTGGGTTTTCTTAGTAAGGTTTTTAATGAGGCAACATAACCGATCCAGAAGTATCAGAGAAGATAACACGTGCTGCACTCTTTTTCCCTTCACTAAGTTTTTTGTCCCACTGGGTTTTCTTAGTAAGGTTTTTAATGAGGCAACATAACCGATCCAGAAGTATCAGAGAAGATAACACGTGCTGCACTCTTTTTCCCTTCACTAAGTTTTTTGTCCCACTGGGTTTTCTTAGTAAGGTTTTTAATGAGGCAACATAACCGATCCAGAAGTATCAGAGAAGATAACACGTGCTGCACTCTTTTTCCCTTCACTAAGTTTTTTGTCCCACTGGGTTTTCTTAGTAAGGTTTTTAATGAGGCAACATAACCGATCCAGAAGTATCAGAGAAGATAACACGTGCTGCACTCTTTTTCCCTTCACTAAGTTTTTTGTCCCACTGGGTTTTCTTAGTAAGGTTTTTAATGAGGCAACATAACCGATCCAGAAGTATCAGAGAAGATAACACGTGCTGCACTCTTTTTCCCTTCACTAAGTTTTTTGTCCCACTGGGTTTTCTTAGTAAGGTTTTTAATGAGGCAACATAACCGATCCAGAAGTATCAGAGAAGATAACACGTGCTGCACTCTTTTTCCCTTCACTAAGTTTTTTGTCCCACTGGGTTTTCTTAGTAAGGTTTTTAATGAGGCAACATAACCGATCCAGAAGTATCAGAGAAGATAACACGTGCTGCACTCTTTTTCCCTTCACTAAGTTTTTTGTCCCACTGGGTTTTCTTAGTAAGGTTTTTAATGAGGCAACATAACCGATCCAGAAGTATCAGAGAAGATAACACGTGCTGCACTCTTTTTCCCTTCACTAAGTTTTTTGTCCCACTGGGTTTTCTTAGTAAGGTTTTTAATGAGGCAACATAACCGATCCAGAAGTATCAGAGAAGATAACACGTGCTGCACTCTTTTTCCCTTCACTAAGTTTTTTGTCCCACTGGGTTTTCTTAGTAAGGTTTTTAATGAGGCAACATAACCGATCCAGAAGTATCAGAGAAGATAACACGTGCTGCACTCTTTTTCCCTTCACTAAGTTTTTTGTCCCACTGGGTTTTCTTAGTAAGGTTTTTAATGAGGCAACATAACCGATCCAGAAGTATCAGAGAAGATAACACGTGCTGCACTCTTTTTCCCTTCACTAAGTTTTTTGTCCCACTGGGTTTTCTTAGTAAGGTTTTTAATGAGGCAACATAACCGATCCAGAAGTATCAGAGAAGATAACACGTGCTGCACTCTTTTTCCCTTCACTAAGTTTTTTGTCCCACTGGGTTTTCTTAGTAAGGTTTTTAATGAGGCAACATAACCGATCCAGAAGTATCAGAGAAGATAACACGTGCTGCACTCTTTTTCCCTTCACTAAGTTTTTTGTCCCACTGGGTTTTCTTAGTAAGGTTTTTAATGAGGCAACATAACCGATCCAGAAGTATCAGAGAAGATAACACGTGCTGCACTCTTTTTCCCTTCACTAAGTTTTTTGTCCCACTGGGTTTTCTTAGTAAGGTTTTTAATGAGGCAACATAACCGATCCAGAAGTATCAGAGAAGATAACACGTGCTGCACTCTTTTTCCCTTCACTAAGTTTTTTGTCCCACTGGGTTTTCTTAGTAAGGTTTTTAATGAGGCAACATAACCGATCCAGAAGTATCAGAGAAGATAACACGTGCTGCACTCTTTTTCCCTTCACTAAGTTTTTTGTCCCACTGGGTTTTCTTAGTAAGGTTTTTAATGAGGCAACATAACCGATCCAGAAGTATCAGAGAAGATAACACGTGCTGCACTCTTTTTCCCTTCACTAAGTTTTTTGTCCCACTGGGTTTTCTTAGTAAGGTTTTTAATGAGGCAACATAACCGATCCAGAAGTATCAGAGAAGATAACACGTGCTGCACTCTTTTTCCCTTCACTAAGTTTTTTGTCCCACTGGGTTTTCTTAGTAAGGTTTTTAATGAGGCAACATAACCGATCCAGAAGTATCAGAGAAGATAACACGTGCTGCACTCTTTTTCCCTTCACTAAGTTTTTTGTCCCACTGGGTTTTCTTAGTAAGGTTTTTAATGAGGCAACATAACCGATCCAGAAGTATCAGAGAAGATAACACGTGCTGCACTCTTTTTCCCTTCACTAAGTTTTTTGTCCCACTGGGTTTTCTTAGTAAGGTTTTTAATGAGGCAACATAACCGATCCAGAAGTATCAGAGAAGATAACACGTGCTGCACTCTTTTTCCCTTCACTAAGTTTTTTGTCCCACTGGGTTTTCTTAGTAAGGTTTTTAATGAGGCAACATAACCGATCCAGAAGTATCAGAGAAGATAACACGTGCTGCACTCTTTTTCCCTTCACTAAGTTTTTTGTCCCACTGGGTTTTCTTAGTAAGGTTTTTAATGAGGCAACATAACCGATCCAGAAGTATCAGAGAAGATAACACGTGCTGCACTCTTTTTCCCTTCACTAAGTTTTTTGTCCCACTGGGTTTTCTTAGTAAGGTTTTTAATGAGGCAACATAACCGATCCAGAAGTATCAGAGAAGATAACACGTGCTGCACTCTTTTTCCCTTCACTAAGTTTTTTGTCCCACTGGGTTTTCTTAGTAAGGTTTTTAATGAGGCAACATAACCGATCCAGAAGTATCAGAGAAGATAACACGTGCTGCACTCTTTTTCCCTTCACTAAGTTTTTTGTCCCACTGGGTTTTCTTAGTAAGGTTTTTAATGAGGCAACATAACCGATCCAGAAGTATCAGAGAAGATAACACGTGCTGCACTCTTTTTCCCTTCACTAAGTTTTTTGTCCCACTGGGTTTTCTTAGTAAGGTTTTTAATGAGGCAACATAACCGATCCAGAAGTATCAGAGAAGATAACACGTGCTGCACTCTTTTTCCCTTCACTAAGTTTTTTGTCCCACTGGGTTTTCTTAGTAAGGTTTTTAATGAGGCAACATAACCGATCCAGAAGTATCAGAGAAGATAACACGTGCTGCACTCTTTTTCCCTTCACTAAGTTTTTTGTCCCACTGGGTTTTCTTAGTAAGGTTTTTAATGAGGCAACATAACCGATCCAGAAGTATCAGAGAAGATAACACGTGCTGCACTCTTTTTCCCTTCACTAAGTTTTTTGTCCCACTGGGTTTTCTTAGTAAGGTTTTTAATGAGGCAACATAACCGATCCAGAAGTATCAGAGAAGATAACACGTGCTGCACTCTTTTTCCCTTCACTAAGTTTTTTGTCCCACTGGGTTTTCTTAGTAAGGTTTTTAATGAGGCAACATAACCGATCCAGAAGTATCAGAGAAGATAACACGTGCTGCACTCTTTTTCCCTTCACTAAGTTTTTTGTCCCACTGGGTTTTCTTAGTAAGGTTTTTAATGAGGCAACATAACCGATCCAGAAGTATCAGAGAAGATAACACGTGCTGCACTCTTTTTCCCTTAGCTATGGTTTTATCCCATTGGGTTACCATGTAACATTCGTGATTTTTGGCTTGTAATTAACGTGATTAAACGTGCTTAAATATAATCTAATTTCACAATTTAGTGAAACTTTATCGAAATTGACCCGTTGACTTGACGTATGACTTGATTTAATTCATTCTTGAATAATGATACGATTGAATATGATTTGATGATTTTATGTCACGTGTAATACTAGTCGAGTTTACATAGACGTGTTAATCGAATTCGTGACGTAAGATGACGTTTAATTTAGTAGAAATGTTGTCGGGTGATCCATGGGTCGACCCATGACCCATGAACCACCACTAGTGACCCAACCCTATCCAATCACCCAATCCAAGTCTTCCTTCCCCTCATCCAATCATTTCTCACCCCCTCTCTCTCACTAAATGCAAGACTTAACTCTTGCACCAACCATCACTCTCTCTCTAAATTTCCACTTCATTTAATGTGTTTCAAGCAAGATTAGTTCAAGTTTTAGCATCATAATCATCATCTAATCATCATATCAAAAGTTGGAAGTTTAAAGTGCAATAAACCTTGGATTATAGCTTAATTTTGGATTTGAGCCTTGAGTGGAAGATTTGGTAAGTTAAACTTGTTCCAATATTACCATTTTATGTTTGTAAGCTTATTTCTAATCATATACAAGTATTCTTAAGTCATTTTCCAAGTCAAATCCATTTTGGGTCAAATTTAGGGTTTTAAATGAACAAATGGGTCAAAAACCGGATTATTCGTTTGTTGAATGTTATGGGTCGAATCTTTGAAGTGAAATATGTTTGTAAACATGTTACAAGTCTAATATAAACGGTTCTTGGATAAAATTCGGGTTAAAACTGATTTGCAATGAAATTAGGGTTTATATTTATTAAATTAGGTCAAAACTAATTTTTAACCTAAATTGATGATTTAGGACTGATTTGGAAAGGGATTTGAGTTTGTTTATGTCCCTCTCGATTATTAATACACAAAAACATGTTTCAGATCGACACCAACCGATTCCCATGCAAATTTAGGGTTTTGTGAGTCTTGGATCGAGTTTGACTTTTTAGTCAAACTAAGTTCTTGCCCAAATTGTTCTTAATTCCTGCCCAGATTTTGATTGATTACAAACCACTGTCTGTTACGTTAATGGGGCGTCCCAGACGCTGACTTTGCTGCCCCACCGTCTCTTACGGTCTTGTGACCGTCTGGGACGGTGCCTTCTATCTTTGAGTTCCAAAAATTTTGCCTCGTCTCCTGTCTTACGCTAACCAAACCGTGAGTAAACGCTGAAACTTGAAAATCCAGACCACCGTCTGAGACGGTGGTCATCACCGTCCAAGACGCCAGCCAAAGTCTGGCCTACCGTCTGTTACGCCCATGGTTACCGTTTGTTACGCTGGTTGATAGCAAACCACCGTCTCAGACGCCATGCTTGGCCGTCTCTTACGGTGCTCTCCAAAAGTTGTTTTCCTGTTTCTTTTTCTTAACTCAACTTCAAGGGTCCTTGGGTCGGGTCAGGCTAGCTCCTGAGTTTCCTCTCGTTTCCCCACGTGTGATACATAAGTCGTTGGTGTCGGTTAAAGTCAAGGTTATAAACCTAAGTTAAATTAAAGACGATTAAACATGGACCGACTTATATACAAAAAATGCATATACAATTACAATAATGAACATGTTACGAATATATATATATACACATACATGCATTTAATACGCACGTTAAATAAACACGTTGATAGGTTGTGAGCATTGAAGGTTCTTGGACAATCGTAGCTCGTTGAACACTTTTAACCCGATTATAACTTGCTTTAATCGGCGAAGGTGAGTGTCGTAGCCCCTACGCTTACTTATTTGGGGTGGAAAGTGTACTTGTCGTTTAAACGTTTGTCGGTTGATACAATTTGTTATGAAATGAGACGTTAGATATCTAATTGATTGCTTGTGATACGTGTTATTAGACGTTTATATGTGACGTAAGACGTATATTATATTTATGGTATGACGTGACGGTGGATTGACGAATCCACACCCGGTATGATCATGGCCACTTTATGACGATATTATACTTATGACGTATGACGTATATTATATATTATTATGTAAGACGTGACGGTGGATTGACGAATCCACACCCGGCATGATCATACTCGGGATACGGGTTGTTTAACCCATATTATGACGTTATTATATGTATTGACGGTTATTGAGATGTTGACATTTGTTGTATTGACTTGACGTGATTAGGTATTCTAATCCTCTCTTATCGATAACGGTTGATATCCCGACACTTGATTTTCATTACTTAAACCTAAGAACTCACCAACTTTATGTTGACACGTTTTAGTACACTTTTCAGGTGAACAGGTTAATCAAAGACGTATTGGATGATTGATTGCTTGATTATGCTAGGGTTGGACTTGGACTTCATGGATCCGTGATTCATAGTTCCCAATTATGGGTTATGCTTAGGATCTTTCACCATCTTTTGAACTATCTTTTGTAAACGTTTGATGGGCGTGCTCCTTATGCATTTTTTTGTATTTTCTGGTACTTGTATTTGTTTGAATTGTATGGATTGTCCAATCCTCGTAATGCATGTAGACTTGTCTCTACTTAATTTCCATGTCGTGCTGTACTTAGTATGTAACCCTCATGAATCCGCCTTGTTGGGGTGTTACATACCAGGCTTGCATATTCCTTCTTTCCTAGTAGCCGATTTTAACACAGATTTGTGTAAGTCCCAACTCGATAGATGGTACTACTGAAGACACCTCTATGTCGATGGTGGAGTTACTTTGCAATATATGCACTGAACTGGAGACGACCAGTTGCAGTGTGTATATACCAAGTTCTAGATAGATTACTTATATAAAAGACAATAAGTAAAGAACAATGCAATAATACAAATAACTTGTAAGATAACTTGATGAGACAATATGTATTTTTCAATGTGTAATTTATTTATTGATATTAAACAAATTACAAGGTTGATGCGGAACCAAGATAATACACGAATGTAAATATCCTAACAACCTATGAAATACAATTGATCTATACTCGGAATTTCTTAAGACAATCGAAACACTTAAAGTTGTGAAATGTTCCTTTTAGCGATTGAGAGAAGATTGCACAAGTTCACCAAGAATATTGCAGGTTTGCAAAGTGTGAAGTTTTTCGTCTTTGTGAAATAACTTGTAATTCTTGGTTGTGCAATGACTTGTATTTATAGGCAAAGTTAACATTGGGATGTTAACTTTAGCCGTACAAATGTGGTTGAGAGCATTTAAGGAATAACATTTAATTCCTTAAAAAGCAGTGTAAAGTCGCATGATAAAGCAACTTTACACAACCACCTTTATGTACCTTTTATTACTTAAATAATAAGACAGGGCTTATTATCCGGGTAAAGGTACATAAAGTATACAAGTCAATTCCTCGTAATCAGTGTAAAGCTTTGTAAGGGCTTTCCACTGATGGTCTCCAGTTTGTAACTGACTAGAATGTCAACTGGGCTTCGCTGCCATTGCCATTCTCTATCTTCCATTTGTTGTCTTCGACTTCAACTGGAATGATTCTTCAACTTGGTCAGTTCTCAACTGGAGGAAGTCTTCAGTTGCGTTAACTGTACGGTGCAACTGGACTTCAATATATTTCTGGACAAATCTTCTTGGTCACCAGTTTTACTGGGTCACCAGATGCAACTGGTGACTAGTCAGTGTGAACTGGTGACTGGCCAGTTCCAGGTGAACTGGTCCTAACAATTTGAGTATCACCTTAGTTGACTCCGTGTTAGTAGATTTGGCAGATCCTTCAACAAGAAAAGGAATCAATCCCCTGCACTTAAAACAGGGACTGCTATCGACAACTGTAACATCCTCAACTTTTTATTTAACAGTTGACTAATGTCGTTAAGTCAACATAGTGTGTCGTTAAGTCTATATTTAAGTCAACATAGTGTGTCGTTAAGTCTATATTAGATTTAATGCATATATGTAGTTAAAGTGTGATTGTGTGTAAGGTTTGAAAGCCTAAAATGTATAATGTAGGATATGTGTGTATATAATGTAGTTAAACGCCTATGTAGTGGCATCTAAAGAAGTATTTATGTTATATATGGTCCCTAAGGTAGTTTGTGACTAGTAATGAAGGATTAGGAAGCTTAGGGGCTAGTTTTGACATAGGGGCAAAGTCAAAAACGGGTTTAGGGAGTTAGGGGGTGTCATTAGGTTGTCATTTGCAGATTTTCTTCCTCCTAAACAAGCCCTAGCCGCCCCATAGCATTCCTCCATCAAATTGCAAGCCGAAAAGCCTTCCAACGTGTGATTCGAGTGTGTTTTGTCAAGAGTTTTGCATCCTATTTGTGATCTACAGGTAGAAAAGGTATTGTAATGTAGATTTATTATCTTTTCAATTGTATGGGTTATTAAGAAGTGGTTTAGGTCATTGGAGGATCAATCGATGTCGTAATAACGTTTGTTTTTATGAAGAAAATCATATGTTGTTTGATGGGGAAGTTTATTGCATTTGATTGGTCATAAAATGAATGGATTTAATTCAGGTCTTAGGGTTTGGAGAAGGGTTTGGGTTGTTGGAAATCAATTGTGGTTAATTGATCGAGTTTTGATGTTAGGAATGGTTGTTTAATGTGACCTAATGATCCATTTTGTTAACAATTCGTTCATGGAGCAATTGATGGTGTCAAATCATCAATTAGGTTTTAAAAGAGTCTTTTTCTGGTGTAAAACCCATTTTTGGAAAAACAGACCAAAAGAGACTAATACCTCGGGTAATAGTCTAGAAATGGACAAAATTGAGAATAGCCGTAAAGAGACAAATACCTAGGGTAATAGTCAAAATGAGACTATTACTTGAAATGATGGTAAGTAAAGGGGTATGCGGCATGTATATAGACTGTAGGTTGGTTTAGTCTCGTTATACTCGTTAATTGGTCCTATGTTGATTATTAGGTAGTCGGGAATACTTGCAAAGCTCGGTAACTTGCGTTATCATTTGTTGGTAAGCCGTACCAAGGTAAGATACACTACTTTGCCACGCTGGGGGATTCAACGAAAAGCTGGTTTCAAATCATAAATACTTCCATTTGGTATCTTTATATTGCATGTGGGCATATGGGGTTACACGGGAGGTATTATGGGTTATGTAGTTGACCATGAGACCTGAAATGCAGTCCCTAATGTAGTGAAATGAAGTATTGCTTAATGTAGTGTATGGTTATGCAGTTTATGTAGTATTACAAAGTATCTCATTATGCATGAAATGTAGAAATGAAGTTGATGTGTGATATATGCATGCTTACATGGCTTGTACATCTAGCTCACTAGACTTATTAGGTTGCCATGTCACTTGCACGTTTAAGGATCCAAACGTAATGAAGATAAAGTGTGTGAATATCTAGGAATGTGTGTTACCTAGACTATATGTGTGTGACGGTTTAGGAATGTATGTTACCTAAACCATATGTGTGAAACCGAGCTCGTAAATATAATGCAGGGAAAGTGTTAAGCTTAACCCGTACTGGTCTTAGCCGGACGAGTGCGTTAACGTAGTTGTTGCTTGGGTGGCTCCTTGCAACATGGTCATTATAATTCAGGACGAGTAATACAAGGGGTTTGACCAACCTCCACATACGGATTACTCTTGGATTGGCTTGCCATTCCTTAACGACGAAGTATGACTTGCCTTTTGGTGAAGCATCTAGTCGGGTGTGACTTATGTTACACTTATATGCAGTTAACGAAGATACGTGTGATAATGTGAGAATGAAATGAAGGATAGGCACAATTAGGGGGATTCATCCTAATTGATATGAAGTTGATATGCAGTTATGTGTGAACGTGTGATGTGTGTTGTGCCTAAATAAACTTGTCTAATAATGAAGGTTGTTTTAATTGGACAAATGCTTTAATAACATAGTGTTATCTTACTTAGCTAATTCGTTAGCTAACACTTGTTTCTTAAATGTGGTTGTTCCCTCAGGTTTAGCATAGCCGAGGAAGACGTAGAATGGAGAGTGAGGAATTGGGTAGAATGCTTGATGAAGACTTTAGCTACCCATAGAAGCTATACCTCATTAGACATCATTTACATTTTGATATTATGCAGATTTTATGAAGTATTATGTAGACGGTTGTTTTGTGTTGGGCAACCGTTGGGTTTTCATTTAGACATTTTGATGGTATGGAATGTAACACCAATAAATGCAGGAACCGAACTGTTTTTATCGGTTTTGAACTTTTAAAGTTTTCTTCCGCATCTTTTAACACCGTTAGGTGAAATTTTTTGAAAACCCATGTTTTTAAATGTCGGGTGTTACAAGTTGGTATCAGAGAAATGGTTTAAGTGAACCAATGACTATAAGTGTGCCATAGGAATTGGACTTAAACCGATGTAGGGCAAGTTAGGCTTTTGTAGGTGTGCCTAGCTTTGAGATGAAGTACTCTAGGACGGGTTGGGATTGAGTGAAGAATGTAGGATTAAGGCTTTTTGATGTGTGTTTATTGATATGTGGATATGTGTTTTAGCCTTTATTCTTCCGTTTCTCGCTCCTCCGTCGTTAGTTATCCTATTGCTACCATAGACGGTCCCTGAGGTAATGTACCATTTCCCCAACTGAATTTAATAAACGTGTGATATAACTTATTAGTGAAGTATCTGAGGTGAACGAAGTGGAGAGTTAGGTGAAATGGTATCCCATCAATGTTGTCTAGCCCGTGGGGTTAGTGACAAGGACCGCAAAGGGTATGAGATGTAGTATGTGTGCTGAGAATTATGTGGATTGGAATGGATGGAAAAAGGAGACGATACACAATGGGTATGAGATGTAGTATGTGGTTTCGCTGCCATTGCCATTCTCTATCTTCCATTTGTTGTCTTCGACTTCAACTGGAATGATTCTTCAACTGGTCAGTTCTCAACTGGAGGAAGTCTTCAGTTGCGTTGAATGTACGGTGCAACTGGACTTCAATATATTTCTGGACAAATCTTCTTGGTCACCAGTTTTACTGGGTCACCAGATGCAACTGGTGACTGGCCAGTTCCAGGTGAACTGGTGACTGGCCAGTTCCAGGTGAACTGGTCCTAACAAATTCCCCCTATTTGTCTAGAAATATAGTCTAAGTCTTTTTCTAGTTCTTGTATCTATACAAGTGTGAACTATAGAGACTTGTTCGATTTAAATCTATCTAAGTTTCTAAGGCATTTTTATAGATCAATAAATGCCTTAGGTTTTTCTTTTAGGTTTGTTAGATTTTAATCTATTATCTACCTTGTGGTTACAAACTGGTAACTTCATTTATACAAGGAAATGGAATTATACAAGTTACAGAATGTAAATACAAATTACAAGTAGATAACTGAAGAAAGAACTTAATGAGACGGCCCTTCGCCAGTTCTTATTCTCTTGGCAACTGAAGAGATAGGCTGAGTATCTTCAGGGTCAATATTCAACTTTTGCTCAAGATTTTCTTTATGTTGAATCTTCCCCCTTAGAAAGTTTACCCATGCTTTCTCGAACCTATTCTTTTGTGCCTTAGCATCCAAAACATTTACCATCTCCACCCATTCGTTGAATCCATATTGCATAGCACCAGGATCATCAGTTCTAACCAGTGGCCCACCAGTATACTTAACTTCGATTTGAAAAACCTTGGTGCCTGGCTTGATTGTAACATTGACACTATTAATAGTACCACTATGTCTTCTGGTTGACATGATCTGGGAGTAGTAGTTTCTAGCTTCAGATTCATTTGTGATTTTTATACTCCCAGCACCAGCAGCCAGTACAGCAGACTTAATGTCTTCATTGGATACCTCGCCAGTTGATTCAACAAATGTGCTAAGGTCAGCATCTCTTGCATCTCTTGTCAGTGGTTTTCTTGGTTGTGGAATCCTTCTTCTTGGTGGATCCAGTACACTCTTCACAACCTTCTTGACATTTGCAATTCTCTTTAGAAGCCCACTAGCCCTAATCTCTTTGGCCTTCTCCACTGAAATGTTTAAGCTCCTGGCATCGAATTCAGCTTCATCCTCTTGATAGTGTCTGTCCAGTTCTACATCTAGCATTTCATTCAACTGGTCAACTATCCTATGATCATTCTTAACCCTAACATACTCATCCTTAGTGATACCCAGTAGATTGGCATCACTCATATCCAGCAACTTAATCTGAGCAAGATGTGCCCTGGCCTCAACTTGGTTTCTTTGTTTCATTTTCTTTCTTTCTTTGATGTCATTACCAAGTCTATCCAGTTTTCTACTATCACTATCTGAAACTGGAGGGAGTATATCAGCATTACCAGTTTCCAACATTACTTCAGTGGCCGGCTGGGCAGATGCATCACCAGCTAAACCTTTACCTTTGTCCAAACCAACATTCCCCCTAACACTCTGCTCACCAGCTTCAGTACTGGTAGCCACAACCAATTCTCTTCCAGATCCAGATGGAGTCCTTCCAGGTGCAACTGGTCGTGTAAGGACTGAACTTCTTTCCCCCTTGGCAGCATCTAGACCTGCCCTAATTGCTTCCCATTCAGAGGGGTGAGATGGAAACCGGTCAAGAGGCTGCCACGACTGCATGTCCTTACACTCTTTGAAGATGCCACACATCATCCTGAAGGACCTCCATAAATGGTTCGTCTCCTTGGACTGGGTCAAGACATTTGCAACAACTTGGTCTTGACCAGTTTTCAATTCATTCAAGATCTTGGAGTCCTCATCCAAACCGGAGACAACCTTATCCTTAACCTCATCATCCATCTTCTTCAGATTTTCCACTTCAGTTGTCAGTTTCTCTATAGATTGAGCATGTAGAGATACCTGGGTGTTCAAACTTTCTATGCTGCCTCTCAACTGGTTGATCTCACTGGTAAGTGGGGCCAGATCAACCTGAGGAGTGGCCAGCTTGGTGATCTCAGACATCACCCTTTCAATCAAATGCTCTTCTCTAGCACCCAACGTATCCTCTATTTTCTGACCAACCGAAGTCATCAACTGCTCTCCAAGGCCAGTTACATCTAGGCCAGGTCTTTTAATTAGTTCCTTAACCTGCCTTTCAATCTCTTTTAAGTCAACTTCTGAAGTTCTGACAGTATTTCCTAGCAAGTTGGAGATTGAACTGGAGACCTTGGAGTGAGTTAGGTCAAAGGCTTCCTTTAGAGTACCAGCCAGATTGTTGCAGCCAGTGACCAACTCATTAAGCTTTCTGAACACCAAGTCTTCATTAGATGAAAACTTGTTTATCCCCAGATCGACCACCTTAATGTTTGTCAAATGATCTTTGTGGTATCTGGAGAAGGACTTGGTGTTCTTGTCAAGTGTCTTCTGAATCTCCTCCACCCTGGTTAGAAGGTTTTGGAGATCGGCTTGTAGTGAGATAACTTGACTGTCCAGTGACAAAGGAGAAGGTGTCACTGGACCACTAGCAGTTACTACTGGAGCAACTGGAGGAGGCAAACTGATGGAAGTCTCCCCAGTTGTCAGGCCAGCAGTTGAAGAAATTATTGGAGTGGTGATTGAAGAAAGGACTGGAAAAACAAATTGTTGTTCATGCTGAGAATGCTCAGGTGTGAACAACGGCGACGGTGGGGGTGACATTTCTCGAGCAAGTGAGAATTGCCAGTTGGTAAAGGAGCGAAATTTGTTGGTAAAGATATATCTATAGGCACATTTACTTGTGGTGGTGAAAATGAAATTGATGCGTCTGGAAGTATACTGGAGATGAAGGGTCTTGTGCTTGTACAGAAGCATCAAGAATCTCCATGTCTGTTTCAGTACCTTCAGAATCCGAAGATTCTATAAGGATTTCCTCGTCATTAACACTCATGTCCAGATCCATGAATGTAACTGAGGGCTGACCAGTTACCTGGTCAGTCTCCAGATGACCTTCCCCAGTTTCCTGGATGGGTGCATCTGTTGATGGATCAGATACCGAAGTATCTTCACCAGGGATAGATGTGATGGGGGTTGCTTCAGTTATGGTTGCTCTATCCTCAACCATAACATTAGACACACTGGAGGGTCCCTCATTATTTTGAGGCCCGCCCAGTTGCCTTTCTGACTCACCTGCAAGAGGTGCATCAGTTGAAGCGAATGCCAGTTGCATTCGTTCAGGAAGTTCGACCTCACCAACTTCAGATACCAGTGAGTCTAGATTCCTTAGCATATCTGGAGCAGTGTACGGTGAATCTGTACTATTATATGCTTCTCTGCCCAGAATTTGCTTGAAACAAAGAGAGAGGAACCTTGAAAAGGGAATACAAACACCCCTTGTGCCCTTCAGCTTTTGAACCAAGCTTCTATACAGAATTTCTGCAAAGTCCACTCTCAATCCGTTCCACAAGCAGTAAGCCATCTCTGCTTGCGAGGAGTTAATCTGGTCAAGTCCACCAGAACTCCCACCCATGCTCTCCACCAGGTGGATGAAAAAATACCTCCATGAAGGTGTAAGGCCCTTCACGGTCATCGCACCTTTTGTCTTCAACACCCCATTCTCCAAACACTCCCTGTGTCCCATTTCAAGAAGTACTTGGCGAAAGTTTATATTTGGGGGCAAGACGACTGGAGATTCACCCTCTCTCCAGTAATTGAGGCGTAAGGCATCCCTCAATACATCGGCTGACAAGGTACACTGGATTGTTCCATCCTTTAATGTGAAACTGATGGAGGAACAATCGGAAGAAAGAACGGCAGTGTACCACATAAGTAGTTGTGAAACAACTTACGTGGGTTTAGAGAGAATGAGGGTCCTATTGGAGAATTCTTCAAAAACTTTTGAATTCTACCAATAAGGGTATCGGACCCTTGAGATCCTCGTAGGCTGGCCATCGGATTATTTGGATTTAGTTTGATGACCGAAGCACTACTAGGGGCACCAGGTGCCGGTTTGACATCTGGTGAGGGATTATATGGAACAGTCAAGAGATTTACATCTCTTGAACGAGATGATCTAGGAGCCACAGAAGAATGAAAATGAAATTTGGGATTTAGGGTTTTTGATTTGTGAAGCAAGGAGAAAAATGAAGCAATTTTGATGATTGGAAGTAAATGAAGGAATGTAAGAGAAGGAAGTAAATGAGTTCGGAGTAAATAAGGGTATTTATAAAGGGATTCAAGATCCCAATGAAACACCAAAATTATATTTTAATAAAGACAATCCTTTTTGTAGATATTTTTACAAAAGTTGGTTTGAATTTTGAAATAAAATATTGATTTGCCATGTAAACATTAAATGCTTCCATGTCAGCATTAAATGCTACGACGGCTTATCTTACCCACGCGCCCACTCACTTTTGTTTTCCCAATACAAACAGTTGTCAAATACTAAAATGGTTTCAAACACGTCAGATTACGATATCAAGTGGTTTAAAACACTCGAGTATCATCACGTGTCACACATATTGACCAAGTATTTGTAACGTTATAAAAATAAGACAAGACTGAACCTAGTAACTGGAGGATCAGTCCAGTACCAGTTTCCAACTGGAGAGTTCTCCAGTTGCATTTTCAAACAAAAACGAATTTTAGTCAGAAAATTATTTTGAGTCTTTCCCCCTAAAATGATGATCCAGAAATCAATTAGTGCCAAGATAGTATCACAAAGGCGTTCGATAGCCTGGCGAGCAAAGATTATCTGGACCTCCTCAACTGGAGAACTTCATCAGTGTCACTGACGCGTTCAATAACAAAGAAAGCTCCAGTTAAGGATTTAACATTCCCAGTTCGCTGATGAGATGTTTAAAGGTTTTCTCATCGAGAGGTTTAGTAAAAACATCAGCTAACTGTTTGTTAGTGGGGATGAAATGAATTTCAATATCTCCTTTCATAACGTGATCTCGAATGAAATGATACCTGATGTCAATATGCTTTGATTTTGAGTGCATCACTGGGTTGTGAGATATAGCAATAGCACTGTGTTGTCACAAAAGATTGGGGTCTTGGTATACTTCTGACCATAATCTAGTAACTGGTTCTTGATCCAGAGAATCTGGGCACAGCAACTGGCCGCAGAAATGTACTCTGCCTCAGCAGTGGACATAGAGACTGAAGTCTGCTTCTTGCTGGTCCAACTTACCAGTTTTTTCTCCAAGGAAATGACAACCACCAGTTGTTGATTTTTATCTATCTTACAACCTGCATGATCAGAATCTGAATAACCCATTAGATCTAATCCTGAGCCTTTGGGGTACCAAAGACCAAGATTAGGACACCCTTTCAGGTATCTAAAGATACGCTTTATAGCGTGCAAATGTGATTCTTTAGGGTTAGACTGAAATCTGGCACATAAACATGTTGCAAACATTATATCTGGTCGACTGGCAGTTATGTACATCAGTGAACCAACCATACCTCTATAGTCAGTTATGTTAACTGGTTTGCCAGTTGGGTCAGAGTCCAAATTCAATGGTGCTGCAATAGGTGTGTTTTTCGATGGGATTGAATCATATTTGTATTTTCTTAACAAATCTCTGACATATTTTCCTTGGTTTATGAAAATTCCATTTCCAGTTTGCTTAATCTGAAGACCTAAGAAAAATGTTAATTCACCCATTAAACTCATCTCATACTCAGATGACATGATTTTAGAAAACTTTTTACACATTGCATCATCAGTTGAACCAAAATAATGTCATCAACATAAATTTGTACCAATAAGATATTACCTCTTTCTTTCAAGATAAACAAGGTATTATCTATTGCACCTCTTTGAAAGCCATTTTTAAGAAGATGTTTAGTTAAAGTATCATACCAGGCTCTTGGGGTGTAACAACCCTACTTTTTAAATATTATATATGAACTAGTTATGTTGCCTATGATCTCGCAAGCCATAGTTATACTTAAAGCTAGTAGATAATGCCCCTAAATTAGCAATCTAAAGCTATTGTTCAAATTCTAAATGGGAATTATAAAGTACCATTTAACAAAAATTTATTTATGATCAATCAGATTATCTAAACAATAATGTAAGTCTCACAAGTTGAGATAACCATCAAAAATCCTTACGAAGGTCCAACAATTTGATCATTTAGCTAATTAAAGTAAATTCGGTCACAAAAATAAAATCTCTATTTCAAAATATGTTATAAGTTCGTATGCGCATAAAAGCGTTTAAATCATAATAAGTATATATATATACATACATACATGCTTAAAATAAATACAAGTTTATAATCAAAGGCTTATGTAACAAATTAAAAACACAAAAATGTATACATACAAGCATATATACATGACACATATACATATATACACATGCTAGAATAAACATTAACTTATACTACAAACTAACACAATTTACCTTATAATACATACACAAATACATATACATACACCTAACAAATATATACACCTTATATACACAATTTTTATAAAAAAAATAAAATACAAACAAACCCTCCCCATGCCTTATGAGGCCGGCCTCCCTCCCCCCATTTCACACTCCACCCTTTTGATTTCAAACACACTTTCTCTCTTGGAACTCACCACTCTTCTCACACTCTTCACTTCTTTCTCACACACAACCTCTTTTCTCTCAAAAACTCTTCCATCTCTTACTTTTCTCCCTCTTATTTTCGGCCAAGAAAAGAACAAGAACAAGGCAAGCTTAAATCAACATAAACATATATTAATAATAAGGGTTTTAAGCTAGATTGTTAAGGGCTAATTCAAGGTACATTCAAGGGTTGTTCTAGGCTTAGATTCAAGGTATTATAGGGGTTTGAAGGCCATGAAAATCTGCCCTATTTCATCATCCAAAATCAAGTTCAAGAGGGTATAATCTTCATCCTTTTTACTAGATCTAATCTTGTTTTGTTTATATTCAAAGGTTTTATCAAAACTCATACTTTCTTCTTGTTTTCTTTGTAATATACACTTAATGAGGGCAAAGTTGATAGGATCTTTCTTTCCATGCTCATGCATGTCGAATCTAATAAGAAAGATCCAAGGATTCAACAAGTTTAAGACCCAAAAGTGTGGTTATAGATTCGTAGCTTTTAAAGTGACTTTCTTGTTGATAGATCTATATGTTTTTGTATATTTTTGAAGAGTATATTCTGAGATTTTTCATATAAAAGATGTTTTTGTATTGTTGAAAGTTAGATCTATAAAAGTTGATAGTAAAAAGTGTTGATTCGAATGCATATATGCTAGATTTAAGAAAGTTGGATCTTTTGTTGGATTATGAGATGGATATGGACTTGTTATAAGTGAAAAATATGTTAATATTAGTGTTAATATTCTGGAAAAATTGATAAAATATCAAGGGTATAAAGCTTGAATCAAAACATGTTAAAATAAGCTAGAAATCACAAACCGAAAACACGCAAAAATGCATTTTGAGCACACACATGCACCATAATCTTATGACCAAGAAAATATGATAAACCTACTGGAAAAATGTTGAAATAAAAGCACAAAACTCAGATCTATTAGTTCATGACAACAACAAGCTCAAAAACCACCTTTTCGGGTCAAATAATCACTAACCGAAAGCACTAAATTGCACATATCACACCACCACCACTCTCACGATTTTGGACACCAAAATATGATGAACTTTCTGGAAATAATGAAACAAGAATGAAAATCCATTTTGAAGCACTTTAATTGCTTAAGAAATGAGGCTAAAATCACTATTTCGGTAAACGATTTTTAATCATAAAACCCTCAAAATGAGCAAGACACAAGAGAGGTTGAATTGATATGATTTTGTATGGATAAAAGTTTCCTAAAAGGCCTGAGATTTTTGACCAAAATGTTTGGTGGTGATTTCTATGAATTTCCATGAATTATTGAATTTAAATGGTAATTAAAAGACATAAAAATCCATAAATAAATTATGTACATCAAGAATGAAGTTAAATCAACTTAACCATTGATAAAAATAACTAAAACCTACTGGAGAAAAATAGCTAAAAGGCAAGAGACATGTGCTACATAATTTAAAGATAAATAATTAAGTAAAAACAATTAATTAAATATTATTATTAAAATAAATGGAAAATACACAAATAAAAGTATAAATCATGAAATTATAAATTAAGAAGCTTATATATCAGAAGATAATTCAAATGAAATCATTCATAATTTATAAAGACAATTATGACACTTAAAAGTATTTTTAAGGATTTATTTAGCAAATAAATCAATAAAGTGAATAAATAAATAATTAAATATTATTAAATTAAATATATATTTACAAACCAGAAAATATACTTAAAATATTTATATTATAAGACCACTAATGTCAAATATTATTACTAAGCAAAGTGTGCAATGGAAATCATATAAATCCAAGCCAAACTACCGAAATTCCAATAAACGTACAAAAACGTATAATGAGAAAACGACTCTTACCACCAAATCTCTTATACCCAAACAATGAGAACATCATAATGCACTTAAATTCCATAATCTAATGACAACCAAATATGGGCAAGTCTACTAGTATACATCTCATGATCTAGCTCACTAGTTCATGTCACGCGAACTTACACCGCGAATATATACGTTATGGTTTAGGCTTGCTTGAGGCGCAACAAATCTAAGCGAAGGAATCACGTTTGATCAGCCCCTATTCACCCTCTAATCAAGTGAGTCATAGCCCCCTTTCAAACTCTTTTATGTGTTTACTTTCGGGGTGAAAAGCATGTTTAATTAAAATGACTTTCTCTTATGAAATGATTCTTTGAATTAATGATAATGATATGGGAATTATATTGTATGTTCAACGTGTTATATGTTATATGATGAGCTTGAGTACTGTCAAACGGTGGTCCCCTGTACACTACTATTAACTCATTTGAGGCCTGTAGTTAGAGGGTTGCGCAACTAGGACTTGTCCCCTCATCCACTATTATAGGTAACGGTGGGATGTTTGGTCTGCCTTGGTGGCCACCTTCATCGCCAGTCTGGCCTCGCGGTGCTCTAACTACTATATATTTATGGGCGTCTCCATGGCACGACCCTTGGTTATCTTTATGCACGTGATTGACAGCATGTGTTTATCATTATCTTATCATTTGGGACATTATATATTGATTATTGGGACATAACCGGTCTTAGTAGTGGCTCAAGAGCAATCTCATCAAGTTATGTCATGGTAGTCTTACCATTGACTCAGAGGTATTGATATTATATTATGGATGGAAATTGTGGTTTGAACATACGGTTTGGGTATGGACAGTATGATGGAATTCTTGGAAATTTATGACTTATTCCTTCTTGAATTGGATTAAATATATGTGTGTTGTTAGCATAATCCTATGAACTCACTCAACTCTCGTAGTTGACACTTTTTCTCATGCTTTTCAGGTCTAGGGCAATAAGTTAGCTTTTGGACCGCTTCATGGATGATGTGTTTACTTGTTGTATGTGGACTAGTAACGCAAACATTTGATCTTTTGGTTATGAATTTGGTTATGTAATGATTATTAAACGTCAACTTGAACTTGTTACCTTTTTAATTTGAATGGCATTTGAAACTTTATGTTGATGTTTATTACTTAAATCTTTTGTACCATGTCGTTCTGTGGCATCTCGTGTTTCCGCTATAGTCGGGGTGTTACATGGGGCTTGTCTTAGACCATACAAAGCTTTGTTCAGTCTATAAACCCAATGAGGATGCTTCTCATCGATGAAACCTGGTGTCACTGGTGGTGTTCTTCTTCTTAACTGGTTCCAATTTGTTGTAACTGGAAGCATCTTCTGGTGAAACAACTGATCGATGAACTTGGTCAGTTTCACAAAATTAATTGGAATGACTGGAGAAATATCAAGGCTTGGTCTCTTGTTGATTGCTTCAGTTGATTCGTTGAATGTGACATGAATTGTCTCATGAACCTTTTGGAGTCTATAATTATAAACTCTAAAGGCCTTTCGAATATCTGAATAGCCTAAAATACCCCTTCATCAGCTTTTGCATCAAACTTTCCAAGCTGACTGGAATCGTTTAGTATATAAACTGGACAACCAAATACATGGAAGTATCCAATATTTGGTTTACGATTCCTGAGTACTTCATAGGCAGTCTTCTTATGTCTCTTGATGTAGACTGACCGGTTTTGGGTGTGACAAGCAGTTGCAACTGCCTCAGCCCAAAAACTGGTGGGAAGACCAGATTCAGATAGCATACTTCTGGCTGCTTCTATCAGTGTACGATTCTTTCTTTCAACAACTCCATTTTGCTCTGGAGAGTGAACTGATGAGAAGTTTTGAGAGATGCCAGTGTCATTGCAAAATGTTTCAAGTACCTTATTTTGGAATTCAGTACCATTATCACTTCGCAACTGACAAACTTTTCGAGTATACTTGAGCTCAATTCTTTTAATGAGAGAGATGATTTCAGCAGATGCATCACTTTTGGATCTGATGAATACCACCCAGCTGTATCTGGTGAATTCATCAACCACAACTAGAGTGTACTTCTTTCCAGCTCTAGTTTGAACATTCACTGGACCAAAGAGATCCATATGTAGCATGTGAAGAGGTTCAGTGATGCTAAAATTTTTGCCTAGTTTTAAAACTGGCTCTCTTCTGCTTGCCCATCTCACACCCTGGACATGGTTTTCTTTATTGAAAGAAATCTGAGGTATCCCATCAACCAGTTGTTTGCGAGACAACTTGTTAATGTTTTTGAAATTAAGGTGGGATAACCTTTTATGCCATAGCAGTTGGTGTCCTCATCAGCTTTGGTATAGAAACATTGCTCTTTTGGAGCTGGTTCCATATCCATGATGTACACATTTCCTTTTCTTGGTGCAATCATCACCACTTTCCAATCCTTGTTAAATATGGTGCCTTGTGCAATATCGAACAATACTCTGAAGCCATCATCGCAAAGTTGGCTGACACTGATCAGGTTGTATTTCAAACCATTCACAAATGCAACTCTTTTGAATTCGACTTGTCCATTATTGAGCACACCATATCCTTCAGTCTTTCCAGATTGATCGTTACCAAACGTCACTGTCGGTCCATCTTGGACAGTGAACTCTTCCAGTAGGGGCTTACATCCGGTCATAGTTCGGCCAGCAACGCTGTCCAGATACCAGATATTCTTCTTTTCGATCGCCCTACACACACAAAAATCATTAGTTCTTTTTGTGAACCCATCTTTTCTTGATGGGTCCACTGGACTTCTCTACAGAAGCCACAGTTGACAGTTGTGGTGTTGAACTGGAGGCTGCATCTGGAGCTTTATCACCAGCTCCAGGTGCAGGAGTAAAAACAATTGGTATTTGACACTTACTCCCTTTATTTTTACCAGATTTTGTTCCAGAAGGAACATTCTTTTGTTTAGGTATTAAAGAGAGTGGATTAATATTTTGTTTGAAAACTGGAGGTAATAAACCTCCTTCCAGATTGTTAATCCGGGCAGTACAACTCTGAACCTGCCGAGACAAAAGTTGGAGTTGACTTTCCAGATTAACCAAAATATTATTTCTTCAGGCAGTTGAACCTTGGACCTAGGTTCAACTGGTGCTTTAGTCTGTCGGGTCTTGGGCACCTTAGACTTTTGAGGTAAAGGCTTGTTACCAGTGGCCTTTTTGACTGGAGCTTTAGCCTGTTTGGCTCCAGTTTTAACCTCAATGGTGGTGGTCTCAAAGGTTTCAGTTTCAACAGCTTCAGATTGATCATAAGGTGTTTCAATCTTGAGAGCTGGAGGCAATGCATGAAGATCTGGTATGAGAGCTGCCATCTCTAGATCTCCAGATTTCCATGCATTCTTCTGGGCATCGATAGTTCTTGAAAATGCATCATAGTTTTTTGCCAGATGCTTTTACCCATGACTTGATAATCTTTTGTTCTTTTTCAAGATCAGAAAATAGTTTTTGATTATCAAGTTCTAAAGCCTCAATCTTTAAAACTGACTCCTTGAGAGCCAACTGGACACTTTGCAAATCATTTAGTTGTGGTTTAACATTGTTCAGTTCAATTAGGATAGTGTCAAGATATCTTTCACTATCAGCTCTTACAGTTTCCACAAATGCCAAATCACCACTTAATGATTCAGCCAGGTCCAGTTTTAGTTCAGGGTCAACCTGGTTATCATAGTCACATACCTTCTTCAGTATGATGTCCACCCATCTTCCAGAGATGACATCTTCTTTCACCACATGCTGCTGTTGTTGATCTTCCAAGGCCATGAAACACATGTCCCTTTCCTCTTCTTCATCATCAGATGAGTCATCAGAGTACTCCCATTTTCCCTCCGTTTGTGCCATTAAGCACTGATCCTTTTTCTTTTCCATGGACAGGAGGGCAATCTGGGCCTTAAGCTTCTTGTATTTAGCTTTGTAGCTATCATCAGGCCGATTGAAATTAGGGACAGGGGGGCCAGTTTGGTTGTTCAACTGACTAGATCTGCATTCCTTCATAAAATGACCTTTCTTACCACACTTATAGCATGTAAGATTGGTCTTATCCAGAGAGCTGGAGCTGGAAGCATTGTTGGGGCCATTAAATCTTTTGGATTTATGCTTAAACCTATTAAAGGTTTTAGCAATCATGGCGACCAGATCATCATCGTCAGTTTCATTACAACCATCACTGTTTTCAGTGGTCAGTCCAGAGTTTAAGAAACTATTCAACATCTCCTTCATCGAGTGTACCTGGACACTCTCAGCAGACATTAAAGCAGCACAAGGTCGCTCAGTTACACTAGCAACCTTGGGACTCTGGGCATGGTTCATGGCATCTTGCTCAGCCACAAGTCTTGCAGCATTATTATCTTCAGTGAATCTGAAGGCTCCATATAGCGATGCAAGAGTATGAGTGTGCAAGGTTTTACCTTGTCTCAAGACAAGAACCATGTTTTCCCATTTGGAAGGAAGAATATCACCAAACTTCTCAAGAAGAATATCCTTATCCTTCTCTACACCCAAACCTCTCAACTGATTGATGAGGCTAGAAAATCTGGTGTATGTACCAGTTAGACTTTCATGGGCAAGGCAAAGAAGGATTCATACTTCTTGTTCAAAGCAACTTTTCTGGTGACAATAGTGTCATCACCTCCTTCAAACTGAATAACTAACTCGTCCCACATAGATTTTGCACTGGGGAACAGCACAAGTGTTGGAATTAGATCTTCAGGAACAGCCCCAAGGATCATTTTCTTGAGTCTGGTGTCCAGATCAACAAGTCTACGATCCTCATCAGACCAATGGTCTTCTGGCTTTTCCCTTGAACCTCTTCTTCTAGTTGGATCAAGAAGAGGACTAACCCCAAGGGACATGGGTATATATGGTCCATCCTTAAGGATTTTCAACATATACCTTTCAATCCCACCAAAATGCAAAAGCATTCTAGCCTTCCATGTACCGAATGTCTCACTGTTTCCATCAAATTTTGGAACAGGAGTGTTAGAGTAGTGTACATGGACATGGTTTGGGGCAGTAGGAGGAGGAGGGTTGGTGTTAACATTTTGAAAAGGTTGTGCATTAGTATTCGAGGGGTTTTCACTTGAACCAGAACCATCTCCACCTTCAGTAGTGTTCATCTTAGCAGATCTAGGCAAGTTTATTAGCCTTCTGCTTTGATACCACTTGTAAGTCCCAACTCGATAGATGGTACTACTGAAGACACCTCTATGTCGATGGTGGAGTTACTTTGCAATATATGCACTGAACTGGAGACGACCGGTTGCAGTGTGTATATACCAAGTTCTAGATAGATTACTTATATAAAAGACAATAAGTAAAGAACAATGCAATAATACAAATAACTTGTAAGATAACTTGATGAGACAATATGTATTTTCAATGTGTAATTTATTTATTGATATTAAACAAATTACAAGGTTGATGCGGAACCAAGATAATACACGAATGTAAATATCCTAACAACCTATGAAATACAATTGATCTATACTCGGAATTTCTCAAGACAATCGAAACACTTAAAGTTGTGAAATGTTCCTTTTAGCGATTGAGAGAAGATTGCACAAGTTCACCAAGAATATTGCAGGTTTGCAAAGTGTGAAGTTTTTGTGAAATAACTTTAATTCTTGGTTGTGCAATGACTTGTATTTATAGGCAAAGTTAACATTGGGATGTTAACTTTAGCCATACAAATGTGGTTGAGAGCATTTAAGGAATAGCATTTAATTCCTTAAAAAGCAGTGTAAAGTCGCATGATAAAGCAACTTTACACAACCACCTTTATGTACTTTTATTACTTAAATAATAAGACAAGGCTTATTATATGGGTAAAAGTACATAAAGTATACAAGTCAATTCCTCGTAATCAGTGTAAAGCTTTGTAAGGGTTTCCACTGATGGTCTCCAGTTTGTAACTGACTAGAATGTCAACTGGGCTTCGCTGCCATTTCCATTCGCTATCTTCCATTTGTTGTCTTTGACTTCAACTGGAATGATTCTTCAACTTGGTCAGTTCTCAACTGGAGGAAGTCTTCAGTTGCGTAACTGTACGGTGCAACTGGACTTCAATATATTTCTCGACAAATCTTCTTGGTCACCAGTTTACTGGTCACCAGATGCAACTGGTGACTGGCCAGTTCCAGGTGAACTGGTCCTAACAATTTGAGTATCACCTTAGTTGACTCCGTGTTAGTAGATTTGGCAGATCCTTCAACAAGAAAAGGAATCAATCCCCTGCACTTAAAACAGGGACTGCTATCGACAACTGTAACATCCTCAACTTTTTATTTAACAGTTGACTAATGTCGTTAAGTCAACATAGTGTGTCGTTAAGTCTATATTAGATTTAATGCATATATGTAGTTAAAGTGTGATTGTGTGTGAGGTTTGAAAGCCTAAAATGTATAATGCAGGATTTGTGTGTATATAATGTAGTTAAACGCCTATGTAGTGGCATCTAAAGAAGTATTTATGTTATATATGGTCCCTAAGGTAGTTTGTGACTAGTAATGAAGGATTAGGAAGCTTAGGGACTAGTTTTGACATAGGGGCAAAGTCAAAAACGGGTTTAGGGAGTTAGGGGGTGTCATTAGGTTGTCATTTGCAGATTTCTTCCTCCTAAACAAGCCTACCGCCCCACATAGTTCCTCCATCAAATTGCAAGCCGAAAAGCCTTCCAACGTGTGATTCGAGTGTGTTTTGTCAAGAGTTTTGCATCCTATTTGTGATCTACAGGTAGAAAAGGTATTGTAATGTAGATTTATTATCTTTTCAATTGTATGGATTATTAAGAAGTGGTTTAGGTCATTGGAGGATCAATCGATGTCGTAATAATGTTTGTTTTTATGAAGAAAATCATATGTTGTTTGATGGGGAAGTTTATTGCATTTGATTGGTCATAAAATGAATGGATTTAATTCAGGTCTTAGGGTTTGGAGAAGGGTTGGGTTGTTGGAAATCAATTGTGGTTAATTGATCGAGTTTTGATGTTAGGAATGGTTGTTTAATGTGACCTAATGATCTATTTTGTTAACAATTCGTTCATGGAGCAATTGATGGTGTCAAATCATCAATTAGGTTTTTAAAAGAGTCTTTTTCTGGTGTAAAACCCGTTTTTGGAAAAACAGACCAAAAGAGACTAATACCTCGGGTAATAGTCTAGAAATGGACAAAAATTGAGAATAGCCGTAAAGAGACAAATACCTAGGGTAATAGTCAAAATGAGACTATTACTTGAAATGATGGTAAGTAAAGGGGTATGCGGCATGTATATAGACTGTAGGTTGGTTTAGTCTCGTTATACTCGTTAATTGGTCCTATGTTGATTATTAGGTAGTCGGGAATACTTGCAAAGCTCGGTAACTTGCGTTATCATTTGTTGGTAAGCCGTATCAAGGTAAGATACACTACTTTGCCACGCTGGGGGATTCAACGAAAAGCTGGTTTCAAATCATAAATACTTCCATTTGGTATCTTTATATTGCATGTGGGCATATGGGGTTACACGGGAGGTATTATGGGTTATGCAGTTGACCATGAGACCTGAAATGCAGTCCCTAATGTAGTGAAATGAAGTATTGCTTAATGTAGTGTATGGTTTTGCAGTTTATGTAGTATTACAAAGTATCTCATTATGAATGAAATGTAGAAATGAAGTTGATGTGTGATATATGCATGCTTACATGGCTTGTACACCTAGCTCACTAGACTTATTAGGTTGCCATGTCACTTGCACGTTTAAGGATCCAAACGTAATGAAGATAAAGTGTGTGAATGTCTAGGAATGTGTGTTACCTAGACTATATGTGTGTGACGGTTTAGGAATGTGTGTTACCTAAACCATATGTGTGAAACCGAGCTCGTAAATATAATGCAGGGAAAGTGATTCAGATTGGGTAATGGTCAGCTTGGATAAGTCAAGACTTTCTTCAGGTTTTAACTCAACAACCTTATCAGCTTCAGACACAGCTTCAGCAATGGTCTGACCAATGGTTTCAGGATCTTTAAACCCAATACCAGATTTCTGAACCAACTTAATTGGTTTAGAATTCATTCCTTTGGTTTGGACTTTGGGTGGTGAAAGAGGCTGATAACAAGGCTCCATAGCACATACTTCAGCAATGGCTATGGCCCTATCATAATCACCATCAAAAATAGCTTGGATCTGATGAGGTATTTGGTCATTTACACACTTAGCAACTCTTTTGGAACATATACACCATGATTCAGTAATTTGCTTAACTTTTTAAAACTTTTCTTCTGCAGTTTTAGCTTCTTTAACCAAAATGAAGTTTAATTGTTTTTGAGCTTTAACTTCAGATTCTAGTTTTTCAATGGTGTGACTTTTAGAGCTGTTATCAAGTTTCAAAACATGTATTTCCTTTTTGAGTTCTTGATTAAAGTGTTTTTGTAACAGAACCTCATCACCAAGTCTATTCAGTCTAGACAGTTTCTCATTATCAGACAGATTTGAAAAAGAAATTACCTCAGGTGGAGCAGTCTGACTGGTAGATGCCTGGTGAGCTGACTCAGATTGCTGTTGTATTTTTCACCAGATCTTCAGCAAATCTTTGAGTAGCTTCTTTAGCCATGAAACACTTGGCATCTTTATACAGCTCATCATCAGATGATGTGGCACTTTCAGCCCAGTCTTTGGCTACCAGACTCTTTTTACTTTTGTTCACCTTCTCAGTCAGCTCAGCTACTTGTGCTTTTCAAAG
>CM067173.1:106774106-106778500 GCA_034093135.1 Erigeron breviscapus | reverse complement strand
GGACGAGTGCGTTAACGTAGTTGTTGCTTGGGTGGCTCCTTGCAACATGGTCATTATAATGCAGGGCGAGTAATACGAGGGGTTTGACCAACCTCCACATACGGATTACTCTTGGATTGGCTTGCCATTCCTTAACGACGAAGTATGACTCGCCTTTTGGTGAAGCATCTAGTCGGGTGTGACTTATGTTACACTTATATGCAGTTAACGAAGATACGTGTGATAATGTGAGAATGAAATGAAGGATAGGCACAACTAGGGGGATTCATCCTAATTGATATGAAGTTGATATGCAGTTATGTGCGAACGTGTGATGTGTGTTGTGCCTAAATAAACTTGTCTAATAATGAAGGTTGTTTTAATTGGACAAATGCTATAATAACATAGTGTTATCTTACCTAGCTAATTCGTTAGCTAACACTTGTTTCTTAAATGTGGTTGTTCCCTCAGGTTTAGCATAGCCGAGGAAGACGTAGAATGGAGAGTGAGGAATTGGGTAGAATGCTTGATGAAGACTTTAGCTACCCATAGAAGCTATACCTCATTAGACATCATTTACATTTTGATATTATGCAGATTTTATGAAGTATTATGTAGACGGTTGTTTTGTGTTGGGCAACCGTTGGGTTTTCATTTAGACATTTTGATGGTATGGCATGTAACACCAATAAATGCAGGAACCGAACTGTTTTAATCGGTTTTGAACTTTTAAAGTTTTCTTCCGCATCTTTTAACACCGCTAGGTGGAAATTTTTGAAAACCCATTTTTTTAAATGTCGGGTGTTACAAACGTAGGGACTGTAGGTCTGTATTTAGCCACCAACTTGGCAGTGGTTCCACCCTTGGTTTGGACCACTTTATCCACTCTTTGCAGATAGCCCAATAGTCTAGTGATGATTATGCTTCAATACAGTTCCAGTCCATGGCTTTAACAGCTTATCTTAGCCTCTCAGGGTAGGCTCCGGCTGCAGTTTCGCCACTCAGCATCACAAAGTCGGTGCCATCTAAAATTTCCATGGCTATTGGATTGATTGGGTGTATTCATGGGTCAAGTGTCAGCGGGTCATAAGTTGGAATAAACACATGTTTATTGCATTTGTAAATCATGAATTTATGTGCTATAAAGATCTTTTCAACTAGGATCTCCATTCCCAAATCGTCACAAGAAACCATGAATGAGTCTGTCTCACCCAAGGTTTCATCAAAATTCAATATTCCTTAGTTCTCAAATCTCAACCTACTGCAAAAAAGAAAGGAAAAAGATATGTTTCTAAATATTTTAATTCAAGTATGTAACTCACAACAAAAAAAAGGATATGTTGCAACTTCAAGGACATTAAAAAGTAAAGAGTGAGATCTTCATGAGTTTAGCTACATATATAAGGCCGAGAGATGGAAAGTTTCGAACCATTTACTCATGAGCAGACTGAAATGGGTCAAGTATTTTCTCCAAAGGGTCAGATGAGCTGCAAGTAGTTAATAGTGTAGTTTTAATGCCGAAAACCTCCTAAGCCATTGGTTTCAGGAAGAGATGTATTGGATCACCCAACCCAATGCATTTCACCCGTACCAAAGTATAGTAGTCCCTTTGACCCAATACTCCCCCTCATACCATCTCTACTGATGTCATGATGCACAACAAGCTGTAATTCGGTGCACGTGGCAGTGCTTCTTGAAAACCAATGCAAGGAGGATGGTATTCTCTTGTAGCTCACTGAGATCATCTCCTTGTTCCCCTTAACGGTGTAATCAGTTCTTATAGTGATTTCCTGATAACCAGTTTAATCGTTTTCTCATCCTGCACAAAACCAACTCGAATCTCTTGTCTCAGTTCAAATCTCTGGTCCCTGTAAACCAGTTTAATTGATTTCTCATCTTTCACAAAAAACTTTTTAATCTTTTAGTTTTGACCAAAGTGGACGATTCTTCTTTAATCAAGGTTTTTTAATCAAGATTTTGAAAGATCGTTACCCATTTACGGGTCAAAAGTTACCAAAATATAAAATCAAGCTAAATCTTGTAATCTTTATGCTTAATTTGGAACTTTTTAAATTCAAATATGATTTTATTTATAAACTCTTTAAGGGACAAAAGAAAAGGCGTTATAAGAGACGGTACAACAATCACCTTGGTATGGAGCATGACAGCAAACAAAATCTGAGTATGCAATATTGATATTGTTTGTTGTCTCTTGATGATGGTCCCACTGCGAGAAGTTATATCGAGCAACACTCATACCTGCTCTTAGAAGCTTCTCGCACATTGCAACTGAACAAGGGTGCATACAATACATAATGTGCAAGTCCGTTCATTTCATGGGTCGACCCATGACCCATGAACCACCACATTTGACCCAATCCAAGCCTTCCACTCCATCCATCCATTCATTCAATTCATCCTCCAACCTTTCTCTCTCTCACTAAATGCTAGATTCTCTTCCCCTCCCTCTCTAAATTCTCATCTCATTAATTGTGGTTTCTAACAATAATTATACTAGAATCATTATCATTATCATCATCTAATCATCATATCAAAATTTGGGATTTTATTGTGCAAGAAAGCTCCTATATTAGCTCAAATCCGAATTTTAAACCTTGGTGGAAGATTTTGGTGAGTACACTTGTTTAATTATCATCAAATTATGTTTATTATAGTTTCACAAATTAAATCAAAGTAATCTTAGGTCAAAAATGTGAGTCAAACCCTTTTTTGTTTAAAAATTAGGGTTTTAACTAGTAAATGGGTCAAAAACCGAATTTGTGGATTTATGCTTGTTATAAATCGAAATTTCGAATGGGTTATGTTTGAGATTGTGTCTTTAGTCTAAAATGAGCAATACTTGAACAAGATTCGGGCTAAAACCCTTGAAAACCGAAATTAGGGTTTCAAATAAATAAAAATTGGTCAAAATCGAATAGATTATGAAATTGATGTTTTGAATCAAAATTGTGTTAGGGGATACATTTGTTTACATCTAGATGTGTTTAACAAGGATTAAAAACGGGAATTTAGGCTCTGCAAATCGGATTCATTACGAAAATTAGTGTTAGTTGCTCGTGGTCAGCTTTGACTTTTTAGTCAAACCCTAATCTCTTGCCCAGATTGTTCATCCCTTACCCAGAAAATCTGCACTTTTCCTCTCCACCGTCTGCCACGCTAGATGCAGCATCCAAGATGCCGCCCACTCTGTTACACCGTCCTGTACGGTGATTTGACCTTTTGAGACGGTGCCCTCAATCTCCAATTTGAGCTTTACGCTAGCAAGACGCCATGACCCCCTGTTTTACGCTAGGTGAGACGGTGAAAACATCAATTCCAGACCACCGTCTGGGACGGTGGTCACCACCGTGTGACACGCTGGCCGGAATTCCTGCCCACCGTGTGGGGCGCTGCTTCAGCCGTCTTGGGCGGTGCTTTTCTTATTTTCCTGAAATTTCTTCTTGGCCGTTTCTGTTCTTCTGGTCATGTCGTGAGGGTAGTCAAAGTCCAAAAGCCCACATTAAACATTTATTGATAATAAAAGAGAATAAAATGTGAATATTAATGTTTCTTATTGGGCCAGCCCTACTTTTTCAATCCTTGGGTCGGTTTGGATTTCCACCCGAACTCCTCCTCATTTCCTTTATGTCGATATAAAATTTAGTTTGTCACCAAATGAAGGTATATACAAATTTAATTTACACATAATAATATATATACAATTTTAAATTACTTGCATATTAATACATACAAATCTATATACATACATTATACAAATGAAATATATATATATATATATATATATATATATATATATACATATAGATATATATATATAATATATAAATACTTGCATTTTAATACAAACGATATATATATATAAACACATTGATAGGTCGTGAACATTGAAGATTCCCGGATATTCGAAGCTCGTTGGATACTTATAACTTGATCTTAACTTGCTTCTAATCGGCAAAGGTGAGTCTCGTAGCAAGTAATTGATTGAATTGTATGGGTTGTCCAATCCTTTTAATGCATTTAGACTTGCCTCTACTTAATTTCCATGTCATGTTGTGCTTAGTATGTAACCCTCGTGATTCCGCCTTGTCGGGGTGTTACACACGATTAGATAATCAACAATACGAAATAGAAACGATAGAATAGAACACGTCACTAGATGAATCAAAGGTTAACAACCTGATTCCTATGTTTCCGAAAATCTTTTTTGAATCTAGATGGGAACTAAGAAACATGGATTCATTCGAGCAAATTTTTTTGTTTAGTTAGTAATAGAGAATCAAATAAAACTTATGTTTTGGGTAACCAAGGATTTATGTCTAATTTTTGTAAGTGGTGGAGGCTTTGAAATTTGAAAAAGGACATTTTCATATCTCTACTTTACTTTTTTATAAATT
>CM067173.1:106721606-106769106 GCA_034093135.1 Erigeron breviscapus | reverse complement strand
CCGACATTGATCACGCACAATCATTACTAAAAGTATTATACTCATCGTGAATTAACTTTCACTTGATTCTTTAAGCTACTCGTCAAATATCTGATTTAGTGGGTTTTATTTCCAAGAACTTTAGATAACAAATCTAAAAATAGAAAGGTTCCAGAGCAATAAATTGAGACAAGAATGAAATTTATCAGACATGAATGGTAGAACTGTACTTATGATTGCAAGTATATCACACATAATTGTTTTAATTCGAGTATGAAATGTATCAGACATGAATGTTGCAACTTCAAGGACATTAAAAAGTAAATAGTGAGATCTTCATGAGTTTAGCTACATATATAAGGCCGGAAATTTTCGAACCATTTACTCATGAGCAGACTGAAATGGGTCAAGTATTTTCTCCAAAGGGTCAGATGAGTTGCAAGTCGCTAATAGTGTAGTTTTAATGCCGAAAACCTCCTAAGCCATTGGTTTCTTCAAGAGTTGTATTGGGTCACCCAATCCAATGCATTTCACCCGTACCAAAGTATAGCAGTCCCTTTGACCCAATACTCAACCTGACCTTATTCCATCTCTACTGATGTCATGATGCACAACAAGCTGTAATTCGGGGCAAGTGGTAGTGCTTCTTGAAATACAATGCAAGGAGGATGGTAATCTCTTGTAGCTCACTGAGATCATCTCCTTGTTCCCCTTAATGGTGTAATCAGTTCTTATAGTGATTTCATGATAACCAGTTTAATCGGTTTCTCATCCTGCACAAAACCCACTTGAATCTCTGGTCCAAGTTCAAGTTCAAAAACTTTTTACTCTTTTAGTTCTGGCCAAAGTGGCCGATTCTTTTTAATCAAGATTCTGAAAGATGGTTACCCATTTATGGGTCAAAAGTTACCAAAATATATAATCAAGCTAAATCTTGTAATCTTTATGCTTAATTTGGATCCTTTTAACTTCAATATGGTTTTATTTTTGAACTCCTTTAAAGGGACAAAAGAAAAAGCATTATAAGAGACGGTACAACACTCACCTTGGTATGGAGCATAACAGCAAACTAAATCTGAGTATGCAATATTGATATTGTTCGATGTTTCTTAAAAACTTCTCACACATTGCAACTGACAAAGGGTGCGTGCATACAACACATAATGTGCAAGTCTGTTTGTTTCATGACTCATTTTTTGTTTCCTTTGCACCATTGTGTTATTTGTTCATTGAAACACTACGAAACTTACAAATATTATACAGAAGGAATAAAAAAAACCTGGCAGAGCTGCACAAACACAAAGCACCCAAATTTACCCAAAAATAGATAGATGTTCCACTTATTTGGAAAAAGAACATTGAAAACAGAGATTACTCAAGGACTCAAATAACGTTTACAAACATATCCTTACCCGACTATATATAATATATAGTCTAACAGAAATAGAAATAAAAGTGAAGGGTGCTCACAATGTTTATTTCAGTATAGTATATACGTAAATGAAACCATATGACACGTATATAGTATACACAAATGTGAAAATGGCTAAGGTAACAACTAACAACACAAATCTTGAAGACGTAGGCACCACCACAACCGAATTAGCAAACATGCATAGTCCTTTCTCAATATCCGATGTCAAAGCAGATTCAAGCATCATTGCATCGTTTTGTATGGTGCAGGAAGTCTTCAAAACATTACCTTGATGAATTGCTTTTCCCTCTAGATTGTTTCCAAGAGACCCACCAAGCCTTTTTCAATTCTCAAAATCTTTGTAACTTTCTTTGTTTCCTGAGCAATCTCCACGGTCTAAGTTTCTTGGTATTGGCTGTTGAGCTTATATTTTGTCTTTTTGGTGAAACAAGACTTTCAACATAACTGTCTTTTTGGTGAAACAAGACTTTCAGCATAACTATCAAAAATCCGAAACTTCCAATTCCAAACATAAGCATCTTTACTAAATTCTCCTTTCTCAAAATCATATATCAGCATTTGTTTTTTCTTTTCACTTGCCACCCGAATTTTTCCATTGTCATCAAAAATCTTTGAATTTATCATGCAAAGTTCATGGTTACTAAACATATCAAGTGGAATCTTAGTCCAAGATTCTTTAACACCATATTCATTCATCAACCAAAGGTCAAAACTTTCTATACCCCATTTGCTTGGTGGACTCTTATAAATAGCAAGTTTTCCACCAAGGACAACAAGTCTGCACTGTTCAGACATGATATCGGTATGATTACCGCAACTGGGTGATGGGACTTCACTAAAACACTCATCTGCTAAACTAAAAGCAACAATGACGTTCGAACGATCGATATTGTTCTTCTCAGCAATCCAATGAAGAAACCCATTTAAGTAAACTACATCCGAAGAACGATAGTAGTCATAATAATCAGGATTATCAACGATCATGAGTTGCCTCCAAGTATTACTTTTAAGGCTATACATAGACACGCGAAGGGTGATACCAGTAACCTGCTCAGATATATAAAGGTCACCAACATAATATACAAAGTAAGTGAAGGTAATTAATAACCTTGTAATCATCCGTAACTGAATCGTAACCAAATCCATAAGTGTTAACAATCCGTACGGACTCCTCCTGATTATTCCTCTTACGAGGATCATCACGTACAGATTGCGGCAATCGCACGAATTCCCCTGTAGTTGGGTTTAAAAGCACGAGTTCCTCGAAACTACTCTCTCTATCATACGGGTTAATATTACCGAGAGATACTAAGAGAAGACCATCACAAGAACCCGCGATTCGTATATAACTAGCTGTCGTCGTCAATTCAATGGGGAATAATTTAGTAGTTTGTTTTATATAAGACTCATCATGATCAAACGGGTGTGAGTACAATACACGTTTGTTGTCGGAGAAGATGTGGTGCTTACGGTTAAGGGTTTTTCGATGGGTTTCGATAAATTTGGAGTTTGTAAGTAGAGACTGCCATTCCTTTGAAACACTCCTGAATCGGGCGACCGATTTGGAGGGGAGACGACAGAGAATTTGAGTAATGATATCCGATGGAATCATTCAGCGTACGTGCATATATTAAGTTTACATATCATATTATCATCATACGAGTATTTATATTGATAAAATAAGGGTCCTGCTACCGCTATACGGGGTGTATGTTTTAATACTCCACGTATAATTAATATTTCACATAAAGACAAAATTTAATAATACTCCTCATATCAACTATATTTCGCGGGTGTTTAGATAGCAAAAGTGTAATGACACCTCATGCCTACAAGTCAGATGAAAATGACTTGTATCGATTTTGATGCAAACATATACGTGAAGGATTGATGCATACAAATTTTATGGGTAATGTTCACATACATCATGAGAAAATGCATACATGGGTAAAATTGTCATTGTATATCTACGATTGTTTATTACTGCTTATCATTATACTAGCACGGTACCCGCACAATGTGGCGGCAACGGTGTGGTGGTGGGGTGACTGTTGGTGGTGTAGATAATTGATGTAAAGGTAATTGATGTAAAAGGTTAATGGAGATATTTTAGATAAATGACTGATATTGTAATTTAATCATTAATGGTATTTTAGATAATTTCTATAACTTTTAAAGAGAGGGTTGTTTTATTTATTAAATAGTATAAAAGTATAAATTAGGTGTATAGGGGAATTAGGATTAAGAAATAAGAGTATTTTGGGTATAAAAAAGTGCTGAATTTCCTAAAATAGGAGATGTCAATATGCTTTATAAGGGGTTATAGATTTCCAATAGATAAGAAGTTAAGAACCTCCGGATTCTTTAGTCAAACAAATCTAGAATGGTTTTAACATTTCATTTAAACAAATTACATCAAAAAGTTCATAATTTCATTCTCTTTTACTCATATTTGATACAAATCTTATATATATATATTTCAAAGAAAAAAAATTGAATGCATTGTGCAACAGAGGCGGAGCCAATGGGGGAACTAGGGGGTGCTTGGTCCCCCCCAACCAGTCATATTTTCTTTACAAGTTCGTCATGACTGAGACCTTTGCCGGAAGTTGCAGGTTTCCAATCTGCTTCTAATCTCATGTATTTATCTTGTGTTCTATTATTTCTCATAAAAGATGCTTTGAGATGATGAAGATTTGTAAAAATATTGTAGAAGGGATTGATGTGTTGTTTTATTACATAAAGATTGCAGATGCCAGATGGTGAAGTTAAAATATGAAAGTGCCTGGTGAACCAAGATGAAGAAGAAGGAAAAAGTTAAAAGTGGACCCACATATATTTTTTATTTTTTTTGAACATTGGACCCACATATATTTTTTATATTTTTTGAACATTGGACCCACATATATTAAAAAGGCATAGGTAACACGACCAGGAAAAAGTCAACCCGACCAGGGCATTAGCGGCGACGTCGCCGTTAATACTCTGTTACTGACGGGGCCCGCTAATATTCTGCCAGATTAGCCGTTACTGACATGGGGGCCCGCAGTATTAGCAGCGACGTCGCCGCTAATGCTGTCTGGTCGGGGTTTGACTTTTTTGCCTGGTGGGCTTACGCTTCTCGATTAAAAATACGAATATACATTTATTTTATATTTATTTCAAGGGAGCCATTTGTAGGCTAGAATCTTTATTTCAAGCTGAGACATCGCTTTTACCATGACTAGCTGGAATCTTATATCTAGACTAGATGTTGTTTATATGTTTGTAAAAGCTACTGTATTAAACATAAATATTTATAAGTTTTCAGAAAACATTTGTAGTATATGCACCCATATTGTAATATATCTATAAACATGAGATTAGTATTTCAAAATGTAAACAACTTTATACGAATTGTCATAGTATGTATCGAACTTCAATTAATGAACTTTCAAATCATATGCATTGTATGTATTCAACCAATAAAAAATTTACAAGGCAGCTTACATGGTTACCACGTATACTTACATACATACAATGCACAAGATTTGGAAGTTCATTACATACAATGAAATTGAATTTCCATACACAATAGGACAATTCGTGTAAAGTTACATTGTGAGGTTTTAATCCCTATATAAACATTTATAAGACAAACGATAGATAAAATTGTCTTTTTATATTTGAAGTAAAAAATATTTTATTTTACTCATATGGTCCCACTATCATCATACAGTTGTTCGTATGCCTCTAGTTTATTTATCAGATCTTTTATATGGATCTTGTTACATATCAGATACTTTTTTTAATTTAGTTTTTTCATAAAATTTTTGATGTTATTAGATGTACTCACAAGTCAACTAAAATCATTTATTTTTATAGTTTTAAAACTAAGTCGGTGTTAAAAACATACTTTAGTTAAAAACATAATATGTGTTATTAAACAAAATTAATTCAGTGTTTTAGTTTTTCCAATTTTTATGTAAATATTTAGTTTTAAACAACCTATATTTGACATATATCTAGTATATAACTGTATGCAATTTTTGTTTCCTACCAAATCAAAATCAAATATCCCATTTACATCCATTTCCCACCGCCCATGCCCCAAATGGCCAAATTCAATCGATGTTATAAGTTCAAACTTATCAATACGTAATTGGGCGGAAACATTTAGGGGAAAATTTGGCGCTCTTCAAAAAAATATTGAAATAGTTATGAGTTCAAACTTTTCAACAGTAACTTTGTATGACACATTCTTATCATCTCGTACACATTTTTTTTTTTGTTTGTCCTCGTAGTGAAAGAGATCGCCTTGCAACTATTCATTTTTTTTCTACATATCCACATCCTTTTCATTTTATTTATTTTTTTTGTAATTGTTTATATTACTTATTTGTACATTCTATTCTACTAATACCTTAAAATTTAATGTGATACAAATTTCTAAATTAGTTTATATAATGACTGGGAGGATGGGTGTGTTGGTAATTTACATATGGACTATATTTGAATCTTTCTCATATGGTTTCACGCTTATGAGCGATGTTTTGAAGACTGGACACTGAATAGGTCTTACAATAATTTAGTGGTTGTACTGATTGGATTGGTCGTACTGGAATTGAACCGAAATTATTTATATTATGTATATAATTAAGCGGTACAATACAAATAGACATTAATACAAAATACTTACATTAACTAATAGATATATAAACTAAATTTGTAAAACGGAATGATAATATTGGTGAAACAATGATTATGTTACATATTAAAACTAGTAGACATAAATCTTAAGAAGTAAAATATCAATAACTAAAAAATAAAAAATAGATACTATTACTTTTATTACTCGTATAAAAAATGCTTGGGAATTTGCATGAAAGCTATCCTGTTAATTTGATGTTCTAAAAGTTGTGCCATTTCACTTTCACATAGTCTTAACTTTTCTTTTTCTTAGCTTTCTTCTCTACATTCCATAAAAATGATATCTAAAAAAATAGAAGAAATTTTAGCTTCCATCTCCGGCAAATCGGCGATGATTGATTCCACCTTGATGACGAGGGTAACCAAGATGAACGAAACACGTACTTTTATGGCACAACCATCTCCATCGGTCTATCCATCTCTGGCGACCACCGTCGCCTTTCAGTTCCACCTTTTTTTTTTTTTTTTTTTTTTTTTTTTTTTTTTTTTTTTTTTTTTTTTTTTTTTTTTTTTTTTTTTTTTTTTTTTTTTTTTTTTTTTTTTTTTTTTTTTTTTTTTTTTTTTTTTTTTTTTTTTTTTTTTTTTTTTTTTTTTTTTTTTTTTTTTTTTTTTTTTTTTTTTTTTTTTTTTTTTTTTTTTTTTTTTTTTTTTTTTTTTTTTTTTTTTTTTTTTTTTTTTTTTTTTTTTTTTTTTTTTTTTTTTTTTTTTTTTTTTTTTTTTTTTTTTTTTTTTTTTTTTTTTTTTTTTTTTTTTTTTTTTTTTTTTTTTTTTTTTTTTTTTTTTTTTTTTTTTTTTTTTTTTTTTTTTTTTTTTTTTTTTTTTTTTTTTTTTTTTTTTTTTTTTTTTTTTTTTTTTTTTTTTTTTTTTTTTTTTTTTTTTTTTTTTTTTTTTTTTTTTTTTTTTTTTTTTTTTTTTTTTTTTTTTTTTTTTTTTTTTTTTTTTTTTTTTTTTTTTTTTTTTTTTTTTTTTTTTTTTTTTTTTTTTTTTTTTTTTTTTTTTTTTTTTTTTTTTTTTTTTTTTTTTTTTTTTTTTTTTTTTTTTTTTTTTTTTTTTTTTTTTTTTTTTTTTTTTTTTTTTTTTTTTTTTTTTTTTTTTTTTTTTTTTTTTTTTTTTTTTTTTTTTTTTTTTTTTTTTTTTTTTTTTTTTTTTTTTTTTTTTTTTTTTTTTTTTTTTTTTTTTTTTTTTTTTTTTTTTTTTTTTTTTTTTTTTTTTTTTTTTTTTTTTTTTTTTTTTTTTTTTTTTTTTTTTTTTTTTTTTTTTTTTTTTTTTTTTTTTTTTTTTTTTTTTTTTTTTTTTTTTTTTTTTTTTTTTTTTTTTTTTTTTTTTTTTTTTTTTTTTTTTTTTTTTTTTTTTTTTTTTTTTTTTTTTTTTTTTTTTTTTTTTTTTTTTTTTTTTTTTTTTTTTTTTTTTTTTTTTTTTTTTTTTTTTTTTTTTTTTTTTTTTTTTTTTTTTTTTTTTTTTTTTTTTTTTTTTTTTTTTTTTTTTTTTTTTTTTTTTTTTTTTTTTTTTTTTTTTTTTTTTTTTTTTTTTTTTTTTTTTTTTTTTTTTTTTTTTTTTTTTTTTTTTTTTTTTTTTTTTTTTTTTTTTTTTTTTTTTTTTTTTTTTTTTTTTTTTTTTTTTTTTTTTTTTTTTTTTTTTTTTTTTTTTTTTTTTTTTTTTTTTTTTTTTTTTTTTTTTTTTTTTTTTTTTTTTTTTTTTTTTTTTTTTTTTTTTTTTTTTTTTTTTTTTTTTTTTTTTTTTTTTTTTTTTTTTTTTTTTTTTTTTTTTTTTTTTTTTTTTTTTTTTTTTTTTTTTTTTTTTTTTTTTTTTTTTTTTTTTTTTTTTTTTTTTTTTTTTTTTTTTTTTTTTTTTTTTTTTTTTTTTTTTTTTTTTTTTTTTTTTTTTTTTTTTTTTTTTTTTTTTTTTTTTTTTTTTTTTTTTTTTTTTTTTTTTTTTTTTTTCCTTTTTTTTTCTTCTTTTTTGTAATTGCTTAGATGAGCTCGAGAATTGAAAGTTAAGAATGGTAGAACTTGGTTGATGTTAATCAGAAAAAGGGTAAGGCCTTACTTGAAGGAGAGAATATCCAAAAAATTAGCCCTCTACCCATTTAGAAAACAAAATGTGTTATCTGATATGTATTAGTAAATACGTGTGTCTATGTTAGTAACATCAACAAGATCGGTTCACAACAACTTCTTTTCTATTTCATCTACAAAGATGATTCTTTCAATTCGATCTTAAATTCTTTAGGATCTGAGAAAAAAATCAAATAAATACGAAAAGAAAAGTTAAAAAAGATATATAAGGGGATGTTTGGCCTAGCTTTTTTTCAAAGCCTTTTACCTTTTTTGATTTTTTTTGGTCACAAATAAGCTATTTTTGGTGTTTTTTTCTGCCTTCTATGGCTTATGTTTTTTGGCTTATATAAGCCAATTTTGAGAAGCCTCCCCACTAAAGCTTTTGTAACAAAAGTCTTAAACTTTGTAGTAAAAGATATAAGCTAATCGAAACATTAGAGTAAAGCTTATAAGCTCATAAAATATAGAACGAAATGCATTTTTGGTCCATGTGTTATCACACATTTTGCAAATTTCATACAAATGTGTGCAAGATGGTATTTGTGGTCCCTGTGGTATCACACTAGTTGCATCCTTGGTCCAAAACTAACTAGCCGTTAGTTTTTCTCCGTTAGTGTAGCCATGTGCCCCACACGTGAGGGGCAAAATCGTCCTTTCCCATATAGAAAAACATAAACAATAATTAATAAACATAAATATTTAACTCATGTCTTACTTCTTCCACTTCCATCAAACACAAAACATCCAAGATCTACTTTAATCTTTTTTGTATCAAATTTGCAATATTCAATCCAACACAACTCATAAAACATTCAATATTATTTGTATCCAATCTTTTATATATCTATCTAAATCAACTTACAATAACAAACTTCATCCATTATGTTAATTTTATGATAATGCTTGATAGATGATGAGTTTTCCAAAGAAAAAAAAAAGTGAAAATCCCGTTTTTGTTGAAATCAGTTGCAAAGATCGGAAATTTTCCGGAGTTTGAACCGTCGGATCGTAATGAAACTTTAACTAGAGTCTCATGACACCCATATGCTCAGATCCAACGGTAGGTTTCTTGATTAAAGGTCTGTAGGTCCGGTTTTTAAACCCCAGTTTAGCTTGAAAATTTAAAGTTTTATGCCTGTTTTTGGTTTTCAGAAGCGATGGTGGTGGCGGTTTCCGGCAGCGGTGATTGACGGAGATTGTAGAAAATAGTGAGACGATTCTGACGGCTTTGACCGTGGTCATTTACACCGATTTATCTATCTTCTCCAACATCATAATCTCCATCATCACCTCAAGTGGTGGATTCTTGGTTCTTTTTTTTCTTCAAATCTGAGCATGTGACGACTATGAAGTTTAGCGGTTGTGATGGTCCAGTGATTGTGAATTCCGCAGTGGTGGTTTAGATCCATATGGATTTTTTATGAATTTGAAAGAAGGATATGAATATAAATATAGATCTACATAGTTTTTTTTTTCGTTTTTTTTCTAATCAAGCTTTTTTCTGGAAATAGATAGGAGATCTATTCGTCTTTATATGAATTTGAAAAAATGAGTGATAAAGGTTTAATGTTCATGATAAAACAATAATGTGGGTGGAATTCTGTAATTTTGATAATAATAAAACTTGGAAAGTGTTTTGATCATTTGATGGTTTTTTTTTTTAATTTAGGGTTAAAGGGAAGAAGATGACAGATGGATTATTTGGGGTTAAATGAGTGTAAATGTCTAATATATCCATCACATGACTAGTACATGGCTACACTAACGGAGAAAAACTAACGGTCAGTTAGTTTTGGACCAAGGATGCAACGGGTGTGATACCACAAGGACCACGAATACCATCTTGCACACATTTGTATGAAACTTGCAAATGATGTGATACCACAGGGACCAAAAATGCATTTCGTTCTAAAATATAAACAAAAAGTTGGCTTATAAAATAGAAGCATAAGAAAAAAAATAAAAGCTAGGCCAAACACCCCCTAAAAATATCATAGATCTGAAAAGAAATTGTCATATGCTGGTAACATCAACAAGATCTTTTCACAACAGCTTCTTTTCATATGGATTGACACACAAAAACCTCATATCTTCACGGATATTAGGATTTTGTGATGATTCTTAAATCTACACAAAACAAACAAAAACCTTTAGATATCGCACAAAAAAATGGGTTTCAACACAGTCACTCTTTATACCAACAAAAAAAAATATATGATACCCACCATTGCAAATCTAGTTCGTATAATTAGTACGAATTCTTAAAAAACAATTTTTCTTGAGAATAATTAAGAGGTGTATTTAAAATTTTAGTGTTTATTGGGTTATTTTTGTGGTAAATATTATTAGCTTTAGATGATGAAAAAAACGGGTGGCAAAAAAAGTGGTGGTTTGGAATAAGTATTCATCGAATATATGAAGCAAAGAAAAGTTGTCTTAGTAAATGAAAATAATGGAGGGAAATTATAGGGGGAAACGAAAAAGTTGAAAAAGAATTTTGGTTTTTCATTTTCATAGTTTCATTCTTAATATCTTTAAAACAAGAATTATAATATGATTGGTTTTAAGCATATATTTTTAAAACAAAAATTATAATAAGATTGGTTTTAAAACACAAAGTAGTCTTACAACTAAAATGTAAAAGGGGTAATGTAGTTATTTAGTAGTTAAGGTAGATGTATGTTGGGACCAGTTTTGCTGAAACTGGCCAGTCTCCAGTTGCATCTGGAGACTACGAAGATTTGTCCAGAAATATATTGAAGTCCAGTTGCAACGTACAGTTAACGCAACTGAAGACTTCCTCCAGTTGAGATCTGACCCGATGAAGAATCATTCCAGTTGAAGTCTAAGACAACAAGTGGAAGATAAAGAATGACAATGGCAGCGAAGCCCAGTTGACATTCTACTCAGATACAAACTGGAGACCATCAGTGTATAGTACTTACAAAGCTCTACACTGATTACGAGGAAAAGACCATTATGCTTTATGTGCTATTACACGGATAAAAGGATTTATCTATGTATAAAGTACAAAAGGTACATAAAGCAGGTTGAGAAAAGTTACTTTATTCTGTAACTTTACACAGCATTTTAAGGAATTAAATGCTATTCCTTAAATGTTCTCAACCATATTTGTACGGCCAAAGTTGACATCCCAATGTCAACTTTGTCTATAAATAGAGGTCTTTGCACAACAAGAAAATAACTTTGCAAACCTGCAATATTATTGGTGAACTTGTGCAATATTCTTTCAATCGCAAAAAAGAACATTTCACAACTTTAAGTGTTTCGATCGTTTAGAGAATTTCCAAGTATAGATCAATTGTATTTCATAGGTTGTTAGGATATTTACATACTTTGTATTATCTTGGTTCCGCAACAACCTTGTAATTTATTTGAAGTTAATAAATAAATTACACTTGAAAAATACATATTGTCTCACCAATTTACTTTACAAGTACTTTCTATTATTGCATTGTCTTTTACTTATTGTCACTTTAATAAGTAATATATCCAAGAACTTGGTATACACTCACTGCAACTGGTCGTCTCCAGTTCAGTGTCTATATTGCAAAGTAACCCCACCATCGACATAGAGGTGTCTTCAGGTAGTACCATCTATTGAGTTGGGACTTACAAGTGGTATCAGAGCAGAAGGCTAATATACTTGCCTAGATCTGCTTAGATGACTACTACTGAAGGTGGGGATGGTTCTGGTTAAGGTGAAAACCCTCTAAATGTCAATACACCACCTGTTCAAATTGTTAATACAAACCCTCCTCCTCCTAATGCCCCTAACCATGTCCATGTACATTATTCTAACACTCCTGTTCCCAAATTTGATGGAAATAGTGAGACCTTTGGTACATGGAAGCCCAGAATGCTCTTGTATTTTGGTGGGATAGAGAGGTATATGCTGAAAATCCTTAAGGATGGACCTTATATACCCATGTCTCTTGGGGTAAGTCCTCTTCTAGATCCCACTGGAAGAAGAGGTTCCAGAGAAAAGCTCAAAGACCATTGGTCTGATGAGGATCGTAGACTTGTAGATCTGGACACCAGACTCAAGAACATGATCCTTGGAGTTGTTCCTGAAGACTTAATTCCAACACTTGTGTTGTTCCCCAGTGCCAAGGAAATGTGGGATGAATTAGTCATTCAGTTTGAAGGAGGTGATGACACTATTGTCACCAGAAAGGTTGCCCTGAACAAGAAGTATGAATCCTTCTTTGCTCTTCCCAATGAAAGTCTAACTGGTACTTACACCAGGTTTTCTAGCCTCATTAATCAGTTGAGAGGCTTGGGTGTTGAGAAGGATAAGGATATTCTTCTTGAGAAGTTTTGTGATATTCTTCCTTCCAAATGGGAAAATATGGTTCTTATCTTAAGACAAGGTAAAACCCTGCACAATCACACTCTTGCATCGCTCTATGGAGCCCCAGATTCACTGAAGATAATAATGCAACAAGACTGGTGGCTGAGCAGGATGCCATGAACCATGCCCAGAGTCCCAAGGTTGCTAGCATAACTGAGCGACCTTGTGCTGCTTTAATGTCTGCAGAGAGTGTCCAGTCACACTCAATGAAGGAGATGTTAAACAGTTTCTTGAACTCTGGCCTGACCACTGAAATCAGTGATGGTTGTGATGAAACTGACGATGATGATCTGGTAGCCATGATTGCTAAAACCTTTAATAGGTTTAAGCATAAATCTAAAAGATTTAATGGCCCTAACAATGCTTCCAGCTCCAACTCTCTGGATAAAGCCAATCTTACCTGCTATAAGTTCGGTAAGAAAGGTCACTTTATGAAGGAATGCAGATCTAGTCAGATGAACAACCAAACTGGTCCCTCTGTCCCTAATTTTAGTAGGCCTGATGATAGCTACAAAGCAAAATACAAAAAGCTTAAGGCCCAGATTGCCCTCTTGTCATTTGAAAGAGAAAATGAAAAGAACAAATGCATGATGTCAAATACTGAAGGAAAATGGGAATACTCTGATGACTCGTCAGCTGATGATGAAGAGGAAAGGGACATGTGTTTCATGGCCTTGGAAGATCAACAGCAACATGTGGCAAAAGAAGATGTCATCACTGGAAGATGGGTGGACATCATCTTGAAAAAGGTATGTGATTATGATAACCAGGTTGATCCAGAACAAAAACTGGACCTTGCTGAATCATTAAGTGGTGATTTGGCGTTTATGGAAGCTGTTAGAGCAGATAGTGAAAGATATCTGGATACTATCTTAACTGCACTGAACAATGTTAAACCACAATTAAATGATTTACAAAGTGTCCAGTTGGCTCTCAAGGAGTCAGTCTTGAAAATTGAGGCTTTTGAACTTGAAAATCAAAAATTAAAATCTGATCTTGAAAAAGAACAAATGATTATCAAGTCGTGGGTAAAAGCATCTGAAAAGAATTATGATGCATTTTCTAGAACAATTGATGCCCAGAAAAATGCATGGAAATTTGGAGATCTTGAAATGGCAGCTCTCATACCAGATCTTCATGCATTGCCTCCAGCTCTTAGGGTTGAAACTCCATATGATCAACCTGAGATTGTCAAAACTGAACCCATTGAGACCACCCCCATTGAGGTTAAACCTGGAGCCAATCAGGCTAGAGCTCCAGTTAAAAAGGCATCTGGTAATAAGCCTTTACCTCAAAAGTCTAAGGAGCCCAAGACTCAAAAGACCAAAACTCCAGCTGAACCTAGGTCCAAGGTACAGCAGCCTGATGAAAATAATATTTTGTCCAAACTGGAAAGTCAACTCCAACTTTTGTCTAGACAGGTTCAGAGTTGCACTGCCAGGATTAAAAATCTGGAAGGAGGTTCATCACCTCCAGTTGAAAAACAAAATATTAAACCCCCCTCAAAACCAAAACAAAAGAATGTTCCATCTGGAACAAAATCTGATAAGAAAAAGGGGAACAAGTATCAAATACCAATCGTTTTTACTCCTGCACCTGGAGCTGGTGAAAAAGATCCAGATGCAGTCTTCAGTTTAACTCCACAACAATCAACTGAGACTTCTGTAGTGAAGTCCAGTGAACCCATCAAGAAAAGATGGGTTCACAAAAATAACTAATGATTTTTGTGGGTGTGCAGGGCGATCGAAAGAAGAACACCTGGTATCTGGACAATGCAGCTGGCCGGACTATGACCGGATGTAAGCCCCTGTTTGAAGAGTTCACTGTCCAAGATGGACCGGCAGTGACGTTTGGTAATGATCAAAATGGAAAGACTGAAGGATATGGTGTGCTCAATAACGGAAAGGTCGAATTCAAAAGAGTTGCATTTGTGAATGGTTTGAAATACAACCTGATCAGTGTAAGCCAACTTTGTGATGATGGCTACAGAGTTTTGTTCGATATTGCTCAAGGCACCATATTTAACAAGGATTGGAAAGTGGTGATGGTTGCACCAAGAAAAGGAAATGTGTACATCATGGATATGGAACCAGCTCCAAAAGAGCAGTGCTTCTATACCAAGGCTGATGAGGACACCAACTGGCTGTGGCATAAAAGATTATCCCATCTTAATTTCAAAAATATTAACAAGTTGTCTCGCAAACAACTGGTAGATGGGATACCTCAGATTTCTTTCAATAAAGAAAATCCATGTACAGGGTGTAAGATGGGCAAGCAGAAAAGAGCCTGTTTCAAAACAAGGCAAAATTTTAGCATCACTGAACCTCTTCACATGCTTCATATGGATCTGTTTGGTCCAGTGAATGTTCAAACTAGAGCTGGAAAGAAGTACACTCTAGTTGTGGTCGATGAATTCACCAGATATTGTTGGGTGGTATTCCTCAGATCCAAAAGTGATGCGCCTGCTGAAATCATCTCTCTCATCAAAAGAATTGAACTCAAGTATACTCGAAAAGTCTGTCAGTTGCGAAGTGATAATGGTACTGAATTTCAAAATAAGGTACTTGAAACATTTTGCAATGACACTGGCATCTCTCAAAACTTCTCATCAGCACACTCTCCAGAGCAGAATGGAGTTGTGGAAAGAAAGAATCGCACTCTGATAGAAGCGGACAGAAGCATGCTATCTGAATCAGGTCTTCCCACCAGTTTCTGGGCTGAAGCAGTTGCAACTGCTTGTCACACCCAAAACCGGTCTGTCTAGATCAAGAGACATAAGAAGACTGCCTATGAAGTACTCAAGAATCGAAAACCAAATATTGGATATTTTCATGTATTTGGTTGTCCAGTTTATATTTTAAATGATTCCAGTCAGCTTGGAAAGTTTGATGCAAAAGCTGATGAAGGTGTATTTTTAGGCTATTCAGATATTCGAAAGGCCTTTAGAGTTTATAATTATAGACTCCAAAAGGTTCACAAGACAATTCATGTCACATTTGACGAATCAAGTGATGCAATTAACAAGAGACCAAGCCTTGATATTTCTCCAGTCGTTCCAATAAATTTTGGTGAAACTGACCAAGTTCATCAGTCAGTTGTTTCACCAGAAGATGTTTCCAGTTACACTCAATTGGAACCCGTTAAGAAGAAGAGCACCACCAGTGACACTTCATTTTATCCGTCCATCAGTTTCAACTTACCACAGAAACTAGTGATTGGATCTGATGTACGTGCCACTCCAATATCAGCACCAGTTCGAACTCCAACTTCTCCAGTTCTTCAAGAAATGCCTTTTAATGAAGAATTTCATGATGCAAATCGTGACCTCATTGACTCTGATGAGGATATAGAAGTAGTTTGGAATGATCCTCCTCCAGAAGCTGCTGCAACTGAAGAAGATCGCCAGGTGACTTTGCACTGATATTGTAATACATCAGCCTAGTCAATACACTAAATGGACTCGAGCACATCCAATTGAACAGATTGTTGGAGATCCAAGTAGTGGGGTTCAGACTAGAAGAGCCACCAGTGAGCAATGCTTAAACGTCACCTTCTTATCACTGATTGAACCGGAGAAGATTGACGAGGCTATGACAGACCCAAGTTGGGTGGAAGCTATGCAAGAAGAGCTCATCTAGTTTGAAAGGAATAATGTGTGGGAACTTGTTCCTTGTCCACCAGGGTTAAAGAAAGAACCCACTGGTACAAGATGGGTCTACCAAAACAAGATGGATGAAGATGGCAATGTTGTAAGAAACAAAGCCAGATTAGTTGCCAAGGGTTATTGTCAGGCAGAGGGCGTTGATTTTGATGAAACTTTTGCTCCAGTTGCAAGACTTGAAGCCATCAGAATATTTCTGGCTTATGCAGCCCATCTGCAGTTCAAAGTCTTCCAAATGGACGTCAAAAGTGCGTTCCTTAATGGAACATTGGAAGAAGAAGTGTATGTTAATCAGACTCCAGGCTTCGTCAATGAGAAGCATCCTCACTGGGTATATAGACTGAACAAAGCTTTGTATGGTCTTAGACAAGCCCCAAGAGCCTGGTATGATACTTTAACTAAACATCTTCTCAAAAATGGCTTTCAAAGAGGTGCAATAGATAATACCTTATTTATCTTGAAAGAAAAAGGTAATATCTTATTGGTATAAATTTATGTTGATGACATTATATTTGGTTCAACTGATGATGCAATGTGTAAAAGGTTTTCTAAAATCATGTCATCTGAGTATGAAATGAGTTTAATGGGAGAATTAACATTTTTCTTGGGTCTTCAGATTAAGCAAACTGAAAATGGAATTTTTATAAACCAAGAAAAATATGTCAGAGATTTGTTAAGAAAATACAAATATGATTCAATCCCATCGAAAAACACACCTATTGCAGCACCTTTAAATTTGGACTCTGACCCAACTGGCAAACCAGTGAATACCACTAAATATCGTGGTATGGTTGGTTCACTGATGTATTTAACTGCCAGTCGACCAGATATAATGTTTGCAACATGTCTATGTGCCAGATTTCAGGCTAACCCAAAAGAATCACATTTGCATGCTGTTAAACGCATCTTCAGATACCTGAAAGGGTGTCCTAGCCTTGGTCTTTGGTACCCCAAAGGCTCAGGGTTAGATCTAATGGGTTATTCAGATTCCGATCATGCAGGTTGTAAGATTGATAGAAAATCAACAACTGGTGGTTGTCATTTCCTTGGAGGAAAACTGGTTAGTTTGACCAGCAAGAAGCAGACGTCAGTCTCTATGTCCACTCATGAGGCAGAGTACATTTCTGTGGCCAGTTGCTGTGCCCAGATTCTCTGGATCAAAAACCAGTTACTAGATTATGGTCAAAAGTATACAAGGACCCCAATCTTTTGTGACAACACCAGTGCAATTGCTATATCTCACAACCCAGTGATGCACTCTAAGACAAAGCATATTGACATCAGGTATCATTTTATTCGTGATCATGTTATGAAAGGAGACATTGAAATTCATTTCATTCCCACTGACAAACAGCTCGCTGATGTTTTTACAAAACCTCTTGATGAGAAAACTTTTAAACATCTCATCAGCGAACTGGGAATGTTAAATCCTTAAAACTGGAGATTTTTGTTATGAACGCGTCAGTGACACTGATGAAGTTCTCCAGTTGAGGAGGTCCAGATAATCTTTGCTCGCCAGGCTATCGAACGCCTTTGTGATATTATTCTGGCACTAATCGATTTCTGGATCATCATTTTAGGGGGAAAGACTCAAAATAATTTTCTAACTAAAATTCTTTTTGTTTGAAAATGGCAACTGGAGAACTCTCCAGTTGGAAACTGGCACTGGACTAATCCTCCAGTGTACATGTTCGGTCTTGTCTTAACTGGTGGTCAACCAGATTTTCATAACGTTGGAAAATACTTGGTCAATATTTGTGACACGTGATGGTACTCGAGTGTTTTAACCCACTCAATATCATCATATGACGTGTTTAAAGTCATTTTTGTAAAAGACAACTGTTTTTATTGGGAATATAAAAGTTAGTGGGCGCGTGGGTAAGTTGAGCCGTCGTAGCATTTAATGCTGACACGGAGAATTAAATTTTTGGTTCAAAATTCAAATTAACTTTTGTAAAAATATCTACAAAATTGAGTTTTGATAATAAAATAATTCTTGGTATTTCATTAGGATCATAATTTTCCTTATAAATACCCCTTATTTACTCCGATCACATTTACTTTCTTTTACATTCCTTCATTTACTTCCAATCATCATCAAAATAGTTTCATTCCTCTCTCTGCTTCATAAATCAAAAACCCTAATTCCCAAATTTTCAGTTTCATATTCAAATCTTTCAAAATGGCACCTAAATCAAGAAGTAGGGATGCAAATCTGCTTACAGTCCCTTATAATCCATCAACAATGTCAAACGAGCCAGTGGTGCCCCTTCAAATTCTACTTCAATAAAATTAAATCCAAACAATCCATGGGTGGGAGTTCTGGTGGATTGGACCAGATCAACTCCACACAAGCAGAGATGGCTTACTGCTTGTGGAATGGACTCAGAGTGGACTTTGCTGACATTTTATTCAGAAGCCTGGTAATTAAACTGAAGGGCTCCAGGGGATTATGCATCCCCTTCTCCAGGTATTTGTCACTCTGTTTTCTACAACTTCTGGGCAGTGAAGAATATCACAATACTCAATCACTGTACACTGTCCCAGAGTTGCTGAGGAATCTTGACTCCCTAACATCTGTCGATGGGGAGGTTGAGATCCCTCAGAGAATGTTGTTGGCATTCTCTAAAACCGATGCACCAGTCCAAGGTGAGTCGGAAAGACAACTGGGCGGGCCTCAAAACAATGAGGGACCCACCAGTTCGTCTGCTGGAATCGTGACCATTGCCGAACCCGGGCAACAGTCTAACCCCTCCAGCTCCAGCGTGTCTGTCCCTTTAACCATCTACCCTGGAGACCTCCCAACAGGTCCTTCAGGAGTTCCAAAGGCAAAAAGAACACGTCGCCCTAGGACTCAGTCAGCACTTGCCACTGACAGTAGAAACCAAGCCAGCCCTCCAGTTTCCTCCCAACAGGAACCTGGAGATAGTCAAATGGGACAACCGCAAGCAACCACCTTCTCAATTTCTGTAGGAGAGGGTGGTGAAGATGATACTGGGCTACCCCAACCCAGAATAGAGTTAGAGTCTGCACAAAGTGTCCACGGCCTATCTTCTGACACTTCTCTTGCACGAACTGACGACGTCTCTGGCCAGTCACAGCTGGAGACTGAGGTTCCAAACTCTACGGCCGATGATGTTATGATTATGGATAGATCAATTATAACTGAGGCAACCCCAGTGACCTCTATCCCTGGTGAAGTTACCCTGGTAACTGAATCTTCAACAGATGCAACCTTCCAGGAAACTGGAGAAGGTCATCTGGAGACTGACCAATTTGGTCAGCCCTCAGTTACATTCATGGATCTGGACATGAATGTTAATGACGAGGAAATCCTTATTGAATCTTCGAATTCTGAAGGTACTGCTTCAGACATTGAGATCTTTGATTCTTTTGTACAAGATCAAAACCCTTCATCTCATGTCTCGCCTCCAGAAGCTTCAATTTCAATTTTACCATCTCAAGAAAATGAGCCTACTGAAACTCCATTTCCCACATATAACTATATGTCTGGAAACAGACGTATGGCACCATCACCATCTGGGCAGTTCTCACTCCTTCGAGAAATGCCACCACCACCACCGCCGTTGGACACACCTGAGCATTCTCAGCATGTCCAACAATTTGAATTTCCTCTCCTTCCTTCTTCCACCATTTCTGTTACTATTCCCTCAACTGCTGCGATGTCAACTGGGGAGGTTTCTCTCAGTTTGCCTCCTCCAGTTACTCCAGTAGTAGCTGCTGCTGGTCCAGTGACACGTTCTCCTCCGTCACTGGACACTCAATTTGCCTCCTTCCAAGCCGACATCCAAAACTTTATTCAAAGGGTGTAGGATGTTCAGAAGGCAATTGATAAAAATACCAAGTCCCTCTCCAGATACAACAAGGACACCACCACAAATTCTAAGGTTGTTGATCTGGGGATAAATAAGTTCGCTGAAAATGAGGATCTGGTATTCAAGAAGCTCAATGAGCTGGTCGAAGGCTGTAACAATCTGGCCACTTCTCTAAAGGAAGCCTTTGACCTTACTCAGACCAAGGTCACTACTTCAATCTCCAACTTGCTGGGTAATACTGTTAGACAATCAGAGGTTGACTTGAAGGAGATTGAAAAGCAGGTTAAGGAATTAGTTGAAAAACCTGGCTTGAATGTGACTGAGCTTGGGCAGCAGTTGATGACTTCAGTTGGTCAGAAGATTGATGATACGCTGGGTGCAAGAGAAACACAACTGATTAAAAAGGTGATAGCTGAGATCACCAAGCTGGCCACTCCTCAGGTTGATCTGGCCCCACTCACTAATGAGATCAACCAGTTGAGGGGCAGCATAGACACTTTAAACACCCAGGTATCAAATCACACTCAGTCTATTGACAAGCTGACAACTGAAGTAGAAAATTTAAAGAAAAAGGATGAAGAGGTGAAGGAAAAGGTGGTTTCTGGTCTTGATGAAGATTCTAAGACCTTGGATGAACTGAAGACTGGTCAGCAACAAGTTACAGCAAATGTTTTGACCCAGTCTAAAGAGACCAACCATCTGTGGAGATCGTTCAGGATGATGTGCACAATCTTTAAAGAGTGCAAGGACATGCAATCATGGCAGCTTCTTGACCGGTTGCCATCTAGCCAATACGACTGGGAAGTCATAAGGGCAGGTCTAGATGCTGCCAAGGGGGAAAGACATGCAGTCCTTGCACCAATTGCAACTGAAAGTGCTCCATCTGGAAGTCAAACTGGTAGAGAAATGGTAGTGGATGCCAGTACTGAAACTGGTGAGCAAAGGGTTGAAGAACATGAAGATGTGATTGATAGGGGGAATGTTGATAGGCTTCCTCCAGTTTCAGAAAGTGATAGCAAACGATTGGCAAGACTTGGAGATCAAATCAAAGAAATAAAGAAAATGAAACAAGCAAACCAAGCTGAAGCCAGAGAACATCTTACTAAGATAAAATTGCTTGATGTAAGTGATGCTCACCTATTGGGAATAACTAAGGAGGAATATGCCAAAGTAAAAAATGATGCAAGGATAGTGGGCATGTTAAAAGAAATGCTTGATATTGAACTTGACAGACACTATCCTGATGATGAAGCTGAACATGATGCTAGAAATCTGAACATATCAGTGGAGAAGGCTAAAGAGAATCGGGCCAGTGGGATTCTTAAAAGAATTGAAAATGTCAAGAAGGTTGTGAAAAGGGTCTTGAATCCACCAAGAAGGAACCCTCAACCAAGAAAACCACTGCACAGAGATGCTGATCTAAGAACCTTCCTTGAACCAACTGGCGAAGTCTCAAATGATGACATCAAAGTTGCTGTGCAGGCTGTTGGAGCTGGGACTATTAAAATTTCAAATGAATCTGAAGCCAGAGAACATCTTACTAAGATAAAATTGCTTGATGTAAGTGATGCTCACCTATTGGGAATAACTAAGGAGGAATATGCCAAAGTAAAAAATGATGCAAGGATAGTGGGCATGTTAAAAGAAATGCTTGATATTGAACTTGACAGACACTATCCTGATGATGAAGCTGAACATGATGCTAGAAATCTGAACATATCAGTGGAGAAGGCTAAAGAGAATCGGGCCAGTGGGATTCTTAAAAGAATTGAAAATGTCAAGAAGGTTGTGAAAAGGGTCTTGAATCCACCAAGAAGGAACCCTCAACCAAGAAAACCACTGCACAGAGATGCTGATCTAAGAACCTTCCTTGAACCAACTGGCGAAGTCTCAAATGATGACATCAAAGTTGCTGTGCAGGCTGTTGGAGCTGGGACTATTAAAATTTCAAATGAATCTGAAGCCAGAAGCTATTATTCCCAGATCATGGCAACCAGAAAGCACAGTGGGGCAATAAATGCCTTAGGTTTTTCTTTTAGGTTTGTTCGATTTAAATCTATCTAAGTTTCTTAAGGCATTTTTATAGATCAATAAATGCCTTAGGTTTTTCTTTTAGGTTTGTTAGATTTTAATCTATTATCTACCTTGTGGTTACAAACTGGTAACTTCATTTATACAAGGAAATGGAATTTATACAAGTTACAGAATGTAAATACAAATTACAAGTAGATAACTGAAGAAAGAACTTAATGAGACGGCCCTTCGCCAGTTCTTCTTCTCTTGGCAACTGAAGAGATAGGCTGAGTATCTTCAGGGTCAATATTCAACTTTTGCTCAAGATTTTCTTTATGTTGAATCTTCCCCCTTAGAAAGTTTACCCATGCTTTCTCGAACCTATTCTTTTGTGCCTTTGCATCCAGTATATTCACCATCTCAACCCATTCGCTGAACCCATATTGCATAGCACCAGGATTGTCAGTTTTAACCAGTGGCCCCCTGGTATAACTAACTTCGACTTGAAAGACTTTGGTGCCTGGCTTGATTGTTACATTAACACCATTGATAGTACCACTATGTCTTCTGGTTGACATGATCTGGGAGTAATAACTTCTTGCTTCAGATTCATTTGTTATCTTTATACTCCCAGCACCAGCAGCCAGTACAGCGGACTTGATGTCTTCATTTGAAACCTCGCCAGTTGGTTCAACAAATGTGCTAAGGTCAGCATCCCTTTCATCTCTTGTCAGTGGTCTTCTTGGTTGTGGAATCCTTCTTCTTGGTGGATTCAATACACTCTTCACAACCTTCTTTACATTTGCAATACGTTTAAGAATCCCACTGGCCCTTATCTCCTTAGCCTTCTCCACTGAAATGTTTAAACTTCTGGCATCAAATTCTGCTTCATCCTCAGCATAGTGTCTGTCCAGTTCTACATCCAGCATTTCATTCAACTGGTCAACTATCCTGGGATCATTTTTAATCCTGGCATACTCCTCAGCAGTGACACCCAAAAGATTGGCATCACTCATATCAAGCAACTTGATTTGTGCAAGATGTGCCCTGGCTTCAGCTTGGTTTCTTTGTTTCATCTTTTTCTTTTCTTTAATGTCATTTCCAAGTCTGGCCAGTCTTCTGCTATCACTATCTGAAACTGGAGGTAGTATGTCAGCATTACCAGTTTCTAACATTTCATCAGTGGCCGGCTGGGCAGATGCTTCAACTGCCAAACCTTTACCTTTGTCCATCACATTCCCCCTAACACCCACATCACCAGATCCACCCACTCTTTGCTCACCAGCTTCAGTACTGGTAGCCACAACCAATTCTCTTCCAGATGAAGTCCTTCTAGGTGCAACTGGTGTAAGGACTGAACTTCTTTCCCCCTTGGCAGCATCTAGACCTGCCCTAATTGCTTCCCATTCAGAGGGGTGAGATGGCAACCGGTCAAGAGGCTGCCATGACTGCATGTCCTTACACTCTTTAAAGATACCACACATCATCCTGAAGGACCTCCAAAGGTGGTTGGTTTCTTTAGACTGGGTCAAGACATTTGCACTAACTTGTTCTTGACCAGTTTTTAGTTTATTTAAAAGCTTGGAGTCTTCGTCCAAACCAGAAACCACCTTTTCTTTTACCTCTTCATCTTTCCTCTTCAGATGCTCTACTTCAGTTGTCAGTTTCTCTATAGATTGAGCATGTAGAGATACCTGGGTGTTCAAACTCTCTATGCTGCCTCTCAACTGGTTGATCTCACTGGTAAGTGGGGCCAGATCAACCTGAGGAGTGGTCAGCTTGGTGATCTCAGACATCACCCTTTCAATCAAATGCTCTTCTCTAGCACCCAGCGTATCCTCTATTTTCTGACCAACCGAAGTCATCAACTGCTCTCCAAGGCCAGTTACATCTAGGCCAGGTCTTTCAATTAGTTCCTTAACCTGCCTTTCAATCTCTTTCAAGTCAACTTCTGAAGTTCTGACAGTATTTCCCAGCAAGTTGGAGATTGAACTGGTGACCTTGGAGTGAGTTAGGTCAAAGGCTTCCTTTAGAGTACCAGCCAGATTGTTGCAGCCAGTGACCAACTCATTAAGCTTTCTAAACACCAAGTCTTCATTGGATGAAAACTTGTTTATCCCCAGATCGACCACCTTAATGTTTGTTAAATGATCTTTGTGGTATCTGGAGAATGACTTGGTGTTTTTGTCAAGTGTCTTCTGAATCTCCTCCACCCTGGTAAGAAGGTTTTGGAGATCGGCTTGTAGTGAGACAACTTGACTGTCCAGTGACAAAGGAGAAGGTGTCACTGGACCAGCAGCAGTTACTACTGGAGCAACTGGAGGAGGCAAACTTAAGGAAGTCTCCCCAGTTGTCAAGCCAGCAGTTGAAGATATAATTGGAGTGGTGGTTGAAGAAAGGACTGGAAAAACAAATTGTTGTTCATGCTGAGAATGCTTAGGTGTGAACAACGGCGACGGTGGGGGTGGCATTTCTTGAGCAAGTGAGAATTGCCCAGTTGGTAAAGGAGCGGAATATATTGGTAAAGATATATCTATAGGCACATTTTCTTGTGGTGGTGAAAGTGAAATTGATGCGTCTGGAAGTGAGACTGGAGATGAAGGGTCTTGAGCTTGTACAGAAGCATCAAGAATCTCCAAGTCTGTTTCAGTACCTTCAGAATCCGAAGATTCTATAAGGATTTCCTCGTCATTAACACTCATGTCCAGATCCATGAATGTAACTGAGGGCTGACCAGTTACCTGGTCAGTCTCCAGATGACCTTCCCCAGTTTCCTGGATGGGTACATCTGTTGGTGGATCAAATACCGAAGTATCTTCACCAGGGATAGATGTGATGGGGGTTGCTTCAGTTATGGTTGCTCTATCCTCAACCATAACATTAGACACACTGGAGGGTCCCTCATTATTTTGAGGCCCGCCCAGTTACCTTTCTGACTCACCTGCAAGAGGTGCATCAGTTGAAGCGAATGCCAGTTGCATTCGTTCAGGAATTTCAACCTCACCAGCTTCAGATACCAGTGAGTCTAGATTCCTTAGCATATCTGGAGCAGTGTACGGTGAATTTGTACTATTATATGCTTCTCTGCCTAGAATTTGCTTAAAACAAAGAGAGAGGAACCTTGAAAAGGGAATACAAACACCCCTTGTGCCTTTCAGTTTTTGAACTAGGCTTCTATACAGAATATCTGCAAAGTCCACTCTCAATCCGTTCCACAAGCAGTAAGCCATCTCTGCTTGCGAGGAGTTAATCTGGTCAAGTCCACCAGAACTCCCACCCATGCTCTCCACCAGGTGGATGAAAAAATACCTCCATGAAGGTGTAAGGCCCTTCATGGTCATCGCACCTTTTGTCTTCAACACCCTATTCTCCAAACACTCCCTGTGTCCCATTTCAAGAAGTACTTGGCGAAAGTTTATATTTGGGGGCAAGACGACTGGAGATTCACCCTCTCTCCAGTAATTGAGGCGTAAGGAATCCCTCAATACATCGGCTGACAAGGTACACTGGATTGTTCCATCCTTTAATGTGAAACTGATGGAGGAACAATCGGAAGAAAGAACGGCAGTGTACCAAAACTCACATAAGTAGTTGTGAAACAACTTACGTGGGTTTAGAGAGAATGAGGGTCCTATTGGAGAATTCTTCAAAAACTTTTGAATTCTACCAATAAGGGTATCGGACCCTTGAGATCCTCGTAGGCTGGCCATCGGATTATTTGGATTTAGTTTGATGACCGAAGCACTACTAGGGGCACCAGGTGCCGCTTTGACATCTGGTGAGGGATTATATGGAACAGTCAAGAGATTTACATCTCTTGAACGAGATGATCTAGGTGCCATTGAAAATGAAATTGAAATTTGGGATTTAGGGTTTTGATTTGTGAAGCAAAGAGAAAAATTAAGCAATTTTGATGATTGGAAGTAAATGAAGGAATGTAAGAGAAGGAAGTAAATGAGTTCGGAGTAAATAAGGGTATTTAAAAAGGGATTCAAGATCCCAATGAAACACCAAAATTATATTTTAATAAAGACAATCCTTTTTGTAGATATTTTCAACAAAGTTGGTTTGAATTTTGAAATAAAATATTGATTTGCCATGTAAACATTAAATGCTTCCATGTCAGCATTAAATGCTACGACGGCTTATCTTACCCACGTGCCCACTCACTTTTTGTTTTCCCAATACAAACAGTTGTCAGGTACTAAAATGGTTTCAAACACGTCAGATCACGATATCAAGTGGTTTAAAAAACTCGAGTATCATCACGTGTCACACATATTGACCAAGTATTTGTAACGTTATAAAAAAAAAAAAAAGAAAAAAAAAAAAAAAAAAAAAAAAAAAAAAAAAAAAAAAAAAAAAAAAAAAAAAAAAAAAAAAAAAAAAAAAAAAAAAAAAAAAAAAAAAAAAAAAAAAAAAAAAAAAAAAAAAAAAAAAAAAAAAAAAAAAAAAAAAAAAAAAAAAAAAAAAAAAAAAAAAAAAAAAAAAAAAAAAAAAAAAAAAAAAAAAAAAAAAAAAAAAAAAAAAAAAAAAAAAAAAAAAAAAAAAAAAAAAAAAAAAAAAAAAAAAAAAAAAAAAAAAAAAAAAAAAAAAAAAAAAAAAAAAAAAAAAAAAAAAAAAAAAAAAAAAAAAAAAAAAAAAAAAAAAAAAAAAAAAAAAAAAAAAAAAAAAAAAAAAAAAAAAAAAAAAAAAAAAAAAAAAAAAAAAAAAAAAAAAAAAAAAAAAAAAAAAAAAAAAAAAAAAAAAAAAAAAAAAAAAAAAAAAAAAAAAAAAAAAAAAAAAAAAAAAAAAAAAAAAAAAAAAAAAAAAAAAAAAAAAAAAAAAAAAAAAAAAAAAAAAAAAAAAAAAAAAAAAAAAAAAAAAAAAAAAAAAAAAAAAAAAAAAAAAAAAAAAAAAAAAAAAAAAAAAAAAAAAAAAAAAAAAAAAAAAAAAAAAAAAAAAAAAAAAAAAAAAAAAAAAAAAAAAAAAAAAAAAAAAAAAAAAAAAAAAAAAAAAAAAAAAAAAAAAAAAAAAAAAAAAAAAAAAAAAAAAAAAAAAAAAAAAAAAAAAAAAAAAAAAAAAAAAAAAAAAAAAAAAAAAAAAAAAAAAAAAAAAAAAAAAAAAAAAAAAAAAAAAAAAAAAAAAAAAAAAAAAAAAAAAAAAAAAAAAAAAAAAAAAAAAAAAAAAAAAAAAAAAAAAAAAAAAAAAAAAAAAAAAAAAAAAAAAAAAATTTTGAAATAAAATATTGATTTGCCATGTAAACATTAAATGCTTCCATGTCAGCATTAAATGCTACGACGGCTTATCTTACCCACGTGCCCACTCACTTTTTGTTTTCCCAATACAAACAGTTGTCAGGTACTAAAATGGTTTCAAACACGTCAGATCACGATATCAAGTGGTTTAAAAAACTCGAGTATCATCACGTGTCACACATATTGACCAAGTATTTGTAACGTTATAAAAAAAAAACAAGACTGAACCTGGTAACTGGAGGATCAGTCCAGTACCAGTTTCCAACTGGAGAGTTCTCCAGTTGCATTTTCAAACAAAAACGAATTTTAGTCAGAAAATTATTTTGAGTCTTTCCCCCTAAAATGATGATCCAGAAATCAATTAGTGCCAAGATAGTATCACAAAGGCGTTCGATAGCCTGGCGAGCAAAGATTATCTGGACCTCCTCAACTGGAGAACTTCATCAGTGTCACTGACGCGTTCAATAACAAAGAAAGCTCTAGTTAAGGGTTTAACATTCCCAGTTCGCTGATGAGATGTTTAAAGGTTTTCTCATCGAGAGGTTTAGTAAAAACATCAGCTAACTGTTTGTCAGTGGGGATGAAATGAATTTCAATATCTCCTTTCATAACGTGATCTCGAATGAAATGATACCTGATGTCAATATGCTTTGTTTTTTAGTGCATCACTGGGTTGTGAGATATAGAAATAGCACTGGTGTTGTCACAAAAGATTGGGGTCTTGGTATACTTCTGACCATAATCTAGTAACTGGTTCTTGATCCAGAGAATCTGGGCACAGCAACTGGCCGCAGAAATGTACTCTGCCTCAGCAGTGGACATAGAGACTGAAGTCTGCTTCTTGCTGGTCCAACTTACCAGTTTTCCTCCAAGGAAATGACAACCACCAGTTGTTGATTTTCTATCTATCTTACAACCTGCATGATCAGAATCTGAATAACCCATTAGATCTAATCCTGAGCCTTTAAGGTACCAAAGACCAAGATTAGGACACCCTTTCAGGTATCTAAAGATACGCTTTACAGCGTGCAAATGTGATTCTTTAGGGTTAGACTGAAATCTGGCACATAAACATGTTGCAAACATTATATCTGGTCGACTGGCAGTTAAGTACATCAGTGAACCAACCATACCTCTATAGTCAGTTATGTTAACTGGTTTGCCAGTTGGGTCAGAGTCCAAATTCAATGGTGCTGCAATAGGTGTGTTTTTCGATGGGATTGAATCATATTTGTATTTTCTTAACAAATCTCTGACATATTTTCCTTGGTTTATGAAAATTCCATTTTCAGTTTGCTTAATCTGAAGACCTAAGAAAAATGTTAATTCACCCATTAAACTCATCTCATACTCAGATGACATGATTTTAGAAAACTTTTTACACATTGCATCATCAGTTGAACCAAAAATAATGTCATCAACATAAATTTGTACCAATAAGATATTACCTCTTTCTTTCAAGATAAACAAGGTATTATCTATTGCACCTCTTTGAAAGCCATTTTTAAGAAGATGTTTAGTTAAAGTATCATACCAGGCTCTTGGGGCTTGTCTTAGACCATACAATGCTTTGTTCAGTCTATAAACCCAATGAGGATGCTTCTCATCGATGAAACCTGGAGTCTGCTTAACATAAACTTCTTCTTCCAATGTTCCATTAAGGAACGCACTTTTGACATCCATCTGGAAGACCTTGAACTGCAGATGGGCTGCATAAGCCAGAAATATTCTTATGGCTTCAAGTCTTGCAACTGGAGCAAAAGTTTCATCAAAGTCAACGCCCTCTGCTTGACAATAACCCTGGGCAACTAGTCTGGCCTTGTTTCTTACAACATGGCCATCTTCATCCATTTTGTTTCGGTAGACCCATCTGGTACCAATAGGTTCTTTCTTTAACCCTGGTGGACAAGGAACAAGCTCCCAAACATTGTTCCTTTCAAACTGGAGGAGCTCTTCTTGCATAGCTTCCACCCAGCTTGGGTCTGCCATAGCCTCGTCAATCTTCTTTGGTTCAATTAGAGATAAGAAGGTGACGTTTAAGCATTGCTCACTGGTGGCTCTTCTAGTCTGAACCCCACTAGTTGGATCACCCACAATTTGTTCAATTGGATGGGCTCGAGTCCATCTAGTGTATTGACTAGGCTGGTGAACTACAATATCAGTGCAAGTCACCTGGCGATCTTCTTCAGTTGCAACAGCTTCTGGAGAAGGATCAGTCCAAACAACTTCTACATCCTCATCAGAGTCAATGAGGTCTCGATTAGCATCATGAAATTCCTCATTAGAAGGCATTTCATGAAGAACTGGAGAAGTAGGTGTTTGAACTGGTGCTGATATTGGAGTGGCACGTACATCAGATCTAATCACCAATTCTTGTGGTAAGTTGAAATTGATGGAGGGATAGAATGATGTGTCACTGGTGGTGTTCTTCTTCTTAACTGGTTCCAATTTGTTGTAACTGGAAGCATCTTCTGGTGAAACAACTGACCGATGAACTTGGTCAGTTTCACCAAAATTAATTGGAACGACTGGAGAAATATCAAGGCTTGGTCTCTTGTTGATTGCTTCAGTTGACTCATCAAATGTGACATGAATTGTCTCATGAACCTTTTGGAGTCTATAATTATAAACTCTAAAGGCCTTACGAATATCTGAATAGCCTAAAAATACCCCTTCATCAGCTTTTGCATCAAACTTTCCAAGCTGACTGTAATCGTTTAGTATATAAACTGGACAACCAAATACATGGAAGTATCCAATATTTGGTTTACGATTCCTGAGTACTTCATAGGCAGTCTTCTTATGTCTCTTGATGTAGACTGACCGGTTTTGGGTGTGACAAGCAGTTGCAACTGCCTCAGCCCAAAAACTGGTGGGAAGACCAGATTCAGATAGCATACTTCTGGCGGCTTCTATCAGTGTACGATTCTTTCTTTCCACAACTCCATTTTGCTCTGGAGAGTGAACTGATGAGAAGTTTTGAGAGATGCCAGTGTCATTGCAAAATGTTTCAAGTACTTTGTTTTGGAATTCAGTACCATTATCACTTCGCAACTGACAAACTTTTCGAGTATACTTGAGCTCAATTCGTTTGATAAGAGAGATGATGTAACACCCGTCGTTTAAAAATATGGGTTTTCAAAACTTTTCACCTAACGGTGTTAAATTGCGGAAGTAAAGACTGTAAAAGTCAAAACCGATAAAAACATTTCGGTTTCTGCATTTATTTGGTGTTACATGCCATATCAAACAATAGTTCAAATGAAAACCCAACGGTTGCCCAACATAAAACAACCGTTCACATGTCACAACATAAATTCGACATTAAGTACGAAATGTAAATAAATGTCTAAGCAAAGAAGCGTCTATGGATAACTAAGGCTCCTTCAATGAATCTACCCAAGCTCACACATCCTTCATCTAATTCCATCAAGCTAAACCTGAGGGAACAACCACATTAAAGAAGCAAGTGTTAGCTATAAGAATAGCTAAGTAAGATAACACTTAATTAAAAGCATTTGTCCAATTAAAACAATCTTCATTATTAGACAAGTTTTATTAGGCACAACACACATCACACGTTCACACATATGCTACATTTCGACTTCATATTAATTAGGATAATCATCCTAAATGTGCCTATCCTGCATTAGTTCACACATTGTCACACGTATCTTTGTTAACTGCATATAAGTGTGCCCTGCATCACACCCGACTGGATGATCAGTCAAAAGACTACTCATCTTACGTCGTTAAGGAGTGGCAAGCCAATCCAAGAGTAATCCGTATGTGGAGGTTGGTCAAACCTCTCGTATTACTCGCCCTGCGTTATAAAGACCATGTTGCGAGGAGCCACCCAAGCAACAACTGCATCAACGCACTCATCCGGCTGAGACAAGTACGGGTTAAGCTTAACACTTTCCCTGCATTAGTTTCATGAGCTCAATTTCACACATATAGATTGGGTCCCTGCATTCCCAAACATTCACACACATATAGTCTAGGTAACACACATTCCTAGACATTCACACACTTTAACTTCATTACGTTTGGATCCTTAAACGTGCAAGTGACATAGTAACCTAGCAAGTCTAGTGAACTAGGCGTACAAGTCAAGCATGCATATCACACATCAACTTCATTTCTATATATCATGCATATCAAGATACTTCATTAAACTACATCAACTGCATAGCTACATACTACATTAAGCAATACTACATTACACTACAATAGGGACTGCATCTCAGGTCTCATGGTCAACTGCATAACCCATAATACCTCCCAAGTAACCCATATGCCCACATGCAATATAAAGATACCGAATGGAAGTGTTTACGATTTGAAACCAGCTTTTAGTTGATCCCCCAGCGTGTCAAAGTAGTGTATCTTACCTGGTAGTAGTGTACGCGCGCAAACAAATAGCTAATAGTGCTTATCAGTAATCCCCGACACCTATCGTACATTAACATATGAAATATAAGTCATTTGGGACTCAAACGAACTTAGCAAACCTCACGAACTTAGTCTAGAAAATCCTTCTTACGAACTTAGCTACAGTTCTTACGAAGATAGTTTGTTCTTACGAAGATAGTTTGTTCTTACGAAGATAGTTTGTTCTTACGAAGATAGTTTGTTCTTACGAAGATAGTTTGTTCTTACGAAGATAGTTTGTTCTTCCGAAGATAGTTTGTTCTTACGAAGATAGCAAAACGAGGAGATTTGCAGGTACAAAAGACTGGAGGTGAAAAAATCAGGAGAAAGGAAAAACCAAAGAACGCAAGGAAACAAGGTAACCAGAAGGCCGGGACAAACCACGGGGGCAAGAAGAGGGGAGGAAACACACACGACTCATGATCTGAAAATACGATCAATGAATTGATTATTACCTGCAAATGACAAATAGAATGCAAATACTCTTGACAATGACCACCAATTCACACACAAAACGGCTTTTCGGCTTGAGATTTGATGAGAGAAGACTATGGAATGACTTAGGATCAGTTAGGGCTTGTTTAGAAGAAGTGAGATCTGCAAATAACCTCCTAATGACAGCCTCTAAGCTACTAATCCCGTTTTTGACTTTCCACACATGTCAAAACTAGTCCTAGGCTTCCTAATCCTTCATTATTGGTCACAAACTTCTTTATTGCCCATATACAACATTAACCCTTCATTAAATGTCACTACATAGACATAAATTCTTCATATTTCACACATTTATACTACATTAACATTTAGGTTTTCAAACCTCACACATAACACACATTAACTACGTATATGCATATATTCACACTAGACTTAACGGACACACATGAGGTTGACTTAACAGCGTTAGTCAAATCTTAAAGAAAAGTTTGGGATGTTACAGATGATTTCAGCAGGTGCATCACTTTTGGATCTGATGAATACCACCCAGCAATATCTGGTGAATTCATCAATCACAACTAGAGTGTACTTCTTTCCAGCTCTAGTTTGAACATTCACTGGACCAAAAAGATCCATATGGAGCATGTGAAGAGGTTCAGTGATGCTAAATTTTGCCTAGTTTTAAAACTGGCTCTCTTCTGCTTACCCATCTCACACCCTGGACATGGCTTTTCCTTATTGAAGGAGATTTGAGGTATCCCATCAACCAGTTGTTTGCGAGACAACTTGTTAATGTTTTTGAAATTAAGGTGGGATAACCTTTTATGCCATAGCCAGTTGGTGTCCTCATCAACTTTGGTATAGAAACATTGCTCTTTTGGAGCTGGTTCCATATCCATGATGTACACATTGCCTTTTCTTGGTGCAATCATCACCACTTTCCAATCCTTGTTAAATGTGGTGTCTTGAGAAATTCCGAGTGTAAATATTTATTGATATTAAACAAATTACAAGGTTGATGCGGAACCAAGATAATACACGAATGTAAATATCCTAACAACCTATGAAATACAATTGATCTACACTCGGAATTTCTCAAGACAATCGAAACACTTAAAGTTGTGAAATGTTACTTTTAGCGATTGAGAGAATATTGCACAAGTTCACCAAGAATATTGCAGGTTTGCAAAGTGTGAAGTTATTCGTCTTTGTGAATTAACTTGAATTCTTGGTTGTGCAATGACTTGTATTTATAGGCAAAGTTAACATTGGGATGTTAACTTTAGCCGTACAATGTGGTTGAGAGCATTTAAGGAATAGCATTTAATTCCTTAAAAAGCAGTGTAAAGTCGCATGATAAAGCAACTTTACACAACCACCTTTATGTACCTTTTATTACTTAAATAATAAGACAAGGCTTATTATCCGGGTAAAGGTACATAAAGTATACAAGTCAATTCCTCGTAATCAGTGTAAAGCTTTGTAAGAGCTTTCCACTGATGGTCTCCAGTTTGTAACTGACTAGAATGCCAACTGGGCTTCGCTGCCATTGCCATTCTCTATCTTCCATTTGTTGTCTTCGACTTCAACTAGAATGATTCTTCAACTGGTCAGTTCTCAACTGGAGGAAGTCTTCAGTTGCGTTGACTGTACGGTGCAACTGGACTTCAATATATTTCTGGACAAATCTTCTTGGTCACCAGTTTTATTGGGTCACCAGATGCAACTGGTGACTGGTCAGTGTGAACTGGTGACTGGCCAGTTCCAGGTGAACTGGTCCTAACATTAACAAGAGACTTGAAAAGGTTGATGAGTCAATTCATGTTACCTTTGATGAATCTAATTCTACAATCTTTAAGAATTCCATTCCTGTACCACCCTCAGAAAGTCCAATAAGTTTCGGTGATTCTGATCCTATTGCTGAATCTGATCAGTCACCTAAACCTGCTTCTGAACATTTCTGTTCAGAACCAAGAATAATCAAGTCTAGCAACATTCCATTTTATCCTCCAGTCAGTTTTAAACTACCTTCTGAACTGACTATTGGATCAGATGTACATGCTGCTTCACCTCAGATATCAGGCTCCACTGAAGTACCCCAATCTGAACAGTTTCATGATGCAAATCATGATCTGTAGGAGGAAGATGATGAGACTGAGGTAGTCTTTTCTGAACACAGCTCCGACAATAGAGTAGGAGGGTTTACGAAACTCACCTTTTGTATCGACAAGTTATAATTAAATTGTAAGTATCCGACGAGTTACAATTGTCCCGAATTCTTCAACGTTCCCGACCTATCATGATATATTTATGTCACGAGAATTAATATAAGTACGCATACTTACTTCCATTTTTATATATTTTTATTTATGTATTTATATATATATATATATATATATATATATATATTATGTTAAATTTACAATTAGTATAGTTTGAAATATATATATACATAAGTTGCCCGACTTGGATCACGACTTGTCAACAGGTTTATGTGACAAGCGTATTAACATAAATTTATATATATTATTATACACAATTGTTTATAAATCGGTTTTGCTCGTTAGACTTTGATTATAACGTTATTTTAGTATCTCAACTTTGAAACCCATCAACTAATGAAATTGGACGGAAAGGGGGCTGAGGGATGTCACAAGTGAAAGCCCAATCCAATTCAAGGAGAACTGGACTCACAATTAAGAAAGCAGGAATTCAAGAATAGCAGGCAGCGTAAAATACGGTCAGAAGCAGCGTAACATACGCTAGGCATGAAGGTGGCTGGCGTAAGGGGCGGCAGATACCGGCGTAAGTTACGGCCGGTCCAAGCTTGACTGGTGTAAGGTACGGTCTAATCACCGTAACCTACGGTGGGTTGCAAAAGGCTAAAATGGCGTCTGGAATTCCAAAAGGTGGCGTAAACAGAAGCTTGCGAGCGTAAGGTTGATTTTGGAGATGCAGGTGGGCGTAACCTACGCCACCAGGGGCATATTTTACGGCGGGCAGGGGAGGAGCAGATTTATGGGCAAGTTCACGAGGAAGAACAGTTGACTTTCCAAAGTCAACTTTGACTTATGCTTAGAACCCTAATTTGCTGTCATGAAATCGAATTGAAGCAGCCGAAACAAGTTTTAAGTAATTATAAACGAGGTGATTACAAGCAAACCCCAAACCCCTTTCAGAATCGATCCAAGATTCCTAACTTTATATAAAAATTAGATTTGACCTAATTTTAATTACATAAAACCCTAATTTCGATTGTATGCTATTTGAACTCGAAATTTGACCAGAAGTGGCTTGCATTAGTTTAAGAATATGATTAAAAACATAACCCAATCAAGAATTTGATCCATAACCTAATTAAATCCGAAAATTTGGTTCTTGACCCATTTTACTAAATAAAAACCCTAATTTTGACAAAAACGGGTTTGATTCACAATTTTTACATAAGGTCACTTAGATTTAACTTAAAACATAATAATAAGCATAATTTAATGGTATGGAAACATGTTTACCTTGCAAATCCCGACAACGAAGCTTTAAACCTGAATTTGACCCGTTTGAGTGGTTTACTTGCACTTGAAGTACCCAACTTTCGATAATGATGGTGAATTTAATATCACACTAGCAAGAACAACATTTAATGATGAAAGAATTTAGAGAGAGAGAGATAGAGAATACTTGCATTCAATTGGGTGAGAGAGAAAGGAAGGAAGGAAATGAATGGAGAAGGGTGTAAGACTTGGATTGGGTGTTAGGATAAGGTTGGGTCAATTGGGTGGTTCATGGGTCATGGGTGGACCCATGGATCACCCGATTACATTTCTAGTTTAATTAAACGTCACATTACGTCTCTAAACCGAGTAACACGTCCACGTAGTCTTGTTTAATATAAATACACGTTTCTAATTCATAAATAATTAAATGAATTTGTCAAGTTACAAAAATAACCAATCATCTAACACGTTTAGGCAAATGGTTCAAGAATCAAATAATCACGTTAAATCACATTTATTAAAAGTCAAACGAGTCAAAATTTGTAAATGTTACACAAGTGGTGGAGACCGTTTATAGCACTATACGCTTAAAAATCATGTCGTTTAGGTTCAAGAGGACGAAACGGGTAGAACAATTTTTGAGAGATTGGGATCTTCCTATGTCTTTAATAAGGAGTTCCTAGTCGCTATTTTATTTGTCTCTAGACCTACTATATTTTGTTTCTTAGTAGCGTCTTGGTATCTTGAAATTAGTTGTTGCACTAATGGTGCATTGAGGTGAACTAGTCAGCTTGGTAAATTGGCCATGCTGCCTGATCTTCATTTATAATTTTTTGACAGTAATACAACTTACTGGGTGAATCCCCTTACCCAAAAACAACTAGGCAATAAAAGAATAGCATTACTATTACCAAAGCAAAGAAGGACTTATCGCCCATAAAAACCATGGGAAATTATCATTATCACGATTAGATAATCAACAATACGGGAAAAAAACGATAGAATGGAACACGTCACTAGAATCAACGGTTAACAACCTAAGTTCTATATTTCTAAAACGATCGTCACCACTCGAGACAAGAAGTTTCTAAAATCCTTTTTGAATCTAGATGGAAACTAAGAAACATGGATTCATTCAAGCAACAAATACAAATTCTTTTTAATTAGTTAGTAGTAGAGAATTTGTTGGGTCAAAAATCGACCAAGTATAATTTGTCCAGAAATAGTTGAAGTTCAGTGAAGAGTACTTGTATAGAATTCTGAAGTCATTCAGAATTAGTTCACTGAAGCTTCACTTCAGTTCAGATCAACACATCAGAATATCATTCAGAATGAAGTCAAAGACTGAAGACTGAAGAAAGAGAATCAGCTCAGACGCGGAGCTCAGAAGTTGATTCTATCTGATCGAAGACTGAAGCATCTCAGTGTAAAGTACTTACAACACTTTACACTGATTACGAGGAAGCCTTTTTTACTTTACAACCTTTACCCAGTTAATAGCTTTATCTATTATAAAAGTACAAGGTAAGTAAAAGGTTGGGAATAAAGTATGTATTGTCACATCAATTACTTACATACTTTAAAAATACGCATGTAATGTAAGTGCACATCTATGTCAATAGCAGTCTAGATTGTTTGGGCTTATATTGTTATATGTCTTTGTAATGTGATTGTCATTAATGAACTTAGTATTATGCATAGAATACTAGATTAAGTTTAAGTATTGAATGTATAGTAAATCTGCTAAGTGAATTGCGAGTTCGCAATTCACATAGGAATACGACCCCGTATTTGCAGGGACAAATACGAGGCTAGAGCATAAATACGACCTCGTAAATAGGTCGAGCTGGGCCTGAAATACGAGGCCAGTATGCTGAAGCCCATGTTGATCCTATATAAACGAACCCTAACAGAGTTTAGGGTTGAACATTTGTCGAAATATCAAGCAAGTATTGCAGGTTATAGTCGTCAAAGGTTGTTCCGCTAGCCCGAAGAAGATCTGCGAGGCCGCAGATGATCTAGGGACTTTTTGTTGATCACCAAGCTATTAACGATCCGTACCAGGGGACTTACAATTGGTATCAAAGCCTCTTGGTTTAATACCGGAAGGTTATAGCTTGTTGGTGATAGACAATATGATTTAGGGTCGTTTAGACGTGATTCTTTCACGAGTTTACGACCGGAAATCTTGTTTGTGACCTCTATTTGTATTTGCAGCAGTCGAAGGTGTTGTTGTTGGCTTTTAGGGTTTCGAATTCAAGAGATCTAAGGATTCCAGCATCGTTTGCGACCTCGCAGGCTCGTATTACCTCATCCAGCTCGTATTGCGACCTGGGTAGCTAATTACGACCTCGCCAGTTCAATTGCGACCTCGTATTTCATTTGCGACCTCGTGAGCTCTTTAAGACCTCACCAGTTCAATTACGACCTCGAGTGTTTAATTGTGACCTCGCATTTCTTTACGACCTCGTTTATTTTTGTAAACAGTTCGTGAATTTTGCTAGCTCGGAGAAAATGACGTCTCAATTACCCGCAAATTATCAATCTTTGCTGAATCAACTAATTCTGATGGATCACGAAACCGGAAAAGGCCAACTCACCGCCCAAGTTAATAAGCCTTGATAGATATTTCAGTTGGAAGGGCAGATTCGAGTCATATTGCAGGTTAATGGATGTGAGGATGTGGATATGTATTGTTAATGGTTATGTTCATCCCACTGTGCAAGGTGACAAAGAACCTACTGGTTCTGGTGGTGGAAAAGCGGCTTCGTATGAGCAAATGACTGTCGATCAAAAGAAAGATTACGAAGCAGAAAGTAAAGCTTTAGGATCACTCCGAATGGCTCTCCAAGGGGAATTCTTGCACTTGTTTGAAATGTATGACAGTGCAAAAGGCTTATGGGATGCACTCAAAGAGCATTGTGAAGGTGATGATGATCTCAAGAAGAGAAGGAAGGATTTGCTAAAGAAGCAGTATTATGTCTTTACTAGCTTCAAAGATGAACCTCTTAATGAGATCTTGATTCGTTACAGTCATTTGCTGGTTGAGATTGAATATTTTGGGTACAAACCTGATCCAGAAGATGTCATGGAGAAGTTGTTGGAAGCTCTTCCAGTTAAGTGGGAAGGGTTTGTAACTTCAATCCAATAAAATCCGAATTTAGCACATGGACTCTGGATCAGATCATTCGAAAGCTGAGAGGTCAAAATATGAAACGAAAGTCGAAGGAAGCAGGTAGCAGTGATTTTGTTCAGCGTCCTGAACTTTATCATAGCAAATCAAGCGTTCCTTCTGCAAAATCTTCAAGTGGAGGGATTACTCCCTTCTATAGTGGAGATGAGAAGTTAATTGGAGGAAAACTAACTGATCCTGATTTGGTTAGGGAGGATTACAAGCAAGTTGATCCAGATGACTTGGAAGAAATGGATCTGAACTGGCAATTAGCTATGCTAACATTGAGAGTTCAGCGTTTCACAGATAGAACCGGAAGGAAGGTTGTGAATGGCAAAGTGGGGTTTGATAAAACCAAGGTGAAGTGTTATAACTGTGATGGTTTTGGACATTTTGCTAGAGAATGTCAGAGGCCAAGACGGGACAACAATTCAGCTACCGGCCGTCAGAACTTCAATCAGAGTGGTTCTATAGTGAGTCAGAATTCAGGACATCAATATGCTAATACTGGGAACCGAAGCTCAGGAGATACGGACAACTCGAGAGCTTTAGTTGTTCAATCTGATGGTACTTATAATTGGGGTTCGACTAGTACCGATGATCAGAATCATGCATTCATGGCAATAATTCACGACCTTGATGAAGAAATGAACGATCTTGCTGATAATTCATTTGATCCTATGGTATGTGCCAATGTTCATGGTAGTGTTCATCAGAGGGTAGAAGAGGAACCTGAATCATCAGAACCAGTAAGAGCTGTAAGTAAAAGTATGATTACAGAAGCTGAAGCTGGCTTCATGGCACATCTTGAAGTTCTTGAACAGAAGGAACCACTAAGGAGAACTACAGGGTTATGGTTTATCGATAGTGGATGTTCAAGACATATGACAGGTGACAAGAGGTTATTAACAAAGTTTAAACCTGTTAAAGGGTCTTATGTCAGCTTCGCAGGTCCCAAGGGCGGGTGTATTTCTGGTATTGGAAAAGTCGTCAATGGGAAATTTAAAAAGGAAAATGATCGACCCAAAGCCAATAAGGCTAGGGGTCCTTTGAAAAACTAACTATTTATGAATGTGCAGGAGCTGCTAAGGAAGACCGCAGGTTTATGGTTTGTCAATAGCGGAAGCTCCAGGCACATTATGGAGGACAAGGGATTATTAACGGAGTTTACTTCTGTTAAAGGATCCTATGTCTATTTTGTGATTTTTTTAAAAACAAAGTACTATAGAAGATCATGTTTAGATGATTATCTATAGCACAGATACTCATATTTTTTGCTTTGTTGCTATGTTATTGGTTATGATATATATGTCAGTTCCAGAAGTCCACTAGTTGGTTCACAGGGATGAAGAAATTGGTGTTCTTGAGGAAGTAGACATCAGTGGATGTCAGTCTTAGGGGAGAGATCGGAATACATAACAGCAAGTGAATGCTTGTTCACAGGCTCAGATGATTACGGTTAGATTTTCCTTTATACTTCCATAAAGATAGACAATGAATCCACTATATCCATTACCAATAATCCTGTTAAGCACAGTAGGACTAAGCACATAGACATAAGGTTTCATTTTATTCGTGATTGTGCTGAAAAGAAATTAATAGTCCTAGAAAAGGTGCCGAGTGACTTTAATTTAGCTGATCTGTTCACTAAGGCTTTCGACCGAACTCGTTTCGAGTTGTTAGTCCAATTGATTGGAATGAGAAATCTATAGTGACAGTGTCTCTCAAAAGGAACTTTGTAAAATGAGTCAGTGTTTGTGTCGTAATGTATGTGTGTCATATAGTGTCAGAAAAAAAAATGAGAAAAATCAGAAAAGAAAAAGAAATATAATAAAAAGAGTAAGGTCACTGCATCAAGACGATTAGACGTGACGATACTTTAGCTTTTAAGCCTACTTAATTGTACCTTTAAAATGATCAGTTCAGTGATACCATTATATGATGTATCGGTAGGCACAAAGTACCAAGGTTTACTTATAATCTGAACTTAAATGTATACAATGTTCTTATGGGAAACGTATTCAGATATATGGCTGAGAATGATTGTTCTTAAAATAGACAAGTCCTTTAAATCTTATGAAAGATCTTGCATTGTAATTATGTATATTTGGTCTTTAAAGAAGGTCTCGGGTACATATATGTGTATGTATTTTTTTCGGATGTATATTTGTGACAAGATATGCAAATATCTAATACAACTAAATCTGTTGAAAATATGAAGCTAATGTGGCCTTTGAGATTGAACAAGTAAGTCCTTGGGGTATCTTTGTATACCTAGCCTACCTAAAGCTTACAACTTGGGATAGGTTGTCAGAAAGTTCGCTACACGGGTCTCATCAAAAGTCACGGGTTTTCATAAGTGCTTAAAATAATATCACAAATATGCAAGTACTTGGCATTATGCAATGTTGAGTATATTTCCGTACGTGAGTCAAGTTAAGTCGCTTTGCGCGTGAGGAATCACCGACCTGTCACCGCTGACTTGATTCTTAAAGACTTTCCCACTTTACTCACCAAATGTCTTAATCTTAGTGCTTGTGTCGATTGTGAGAGTGTATCTGAATATGGGGCACATAAGTTCGCAAACGTGATTAAGTGACATATTAGGCTACTCGGGTTGCATGGTGACTGTCCTTGGCCAGTGTTTGTCAAAAGTGTCACAACCAAAAAGAAGACTGGAAGTACCGAGTGTTTAAGAGGACAAACATATTGGTAATCGTTTTTGGATCACTGTTCATAACTAATAATAAGAGAATTATTTCTCGCTAGTAGGCTTATGTAACATGCTAATCTGATCTAATCTGCAGTATCTTTAGCTCTTGTAACTATGTTATTCGTTTATGTTCAGTGTATGTGTGTGTGTGTTTTTTCGTGAAATGTTTAAATTTTTTATTTGTATTGTATTGTTTAAATAAAAGTTCCTATTGCACGAGAGACAGAGTCAGAATAGAATCTAGTTTCCAAGAGGACTCAACTACGTTCTATGGAACACTGAATAAACGAGTAGGGTAGTTAGCGATAGTGTGTGATCAAAAGCTAAAAAGAAAGTTTGTCACATTAACAGAATATGGGTTTAAGGAAAAGAACACAGAGATGTTGATTTCAATAAACAGATATTGAGTTAATGCCTTTGTTTTAATTCTTAGAAATAAGATTTTCTTAAGAATGAACACAGAGTTGTTCATAGTTTTGAATTTAATCTTTAAAAGATTTTTGAATCAAAAAGATTTGGAACAGAGATTCTAAATAATTTTGATATGTTATGTGCATAATTTGAAAGTGCTGACAGTGAATTATTTGACCTTAATGAGACTTAGGTTAATAATAGACTGTTAAGTATATTCAATTTTATCTTGCTATTTTATTCATTTCTTCAGATTGTATGTTATTACTTTGAGAAGATTTGATGTGTGTGTTGAGATGTGCAGGACAACGGACATATATTCGTTTTTGTAGGTTGTTGAGCAAGATTTCACCACGGAAGCAAGATATGGATCATGCAAATCTATACTGAACAAAGATAAATACTAGTTTGATGAGGCAATCATAGGAGTATTTATAATTGTTATTTAGTTTAACCAAGTTGAATACTAGTTTGATGAGGCAATCATAGGAGTATTACATATGGTATCCATAGATGGGATTTGCATAATCAAATGTCATTTTGCAAAAGTATAAGAGATTAGGTTTCAGTTAGATGTTTTTACAGAGTTAAAGACAAGTGACTTTGGAAATGGAATCTATATAAGTTTGCATAATGAAGGATACTTTATTTGAAGACCTTAGTTCAGGTTGTCTGTAGAATGATAAGACATGGATCTTAAGATTCTAGAATTTTTCTGATAAGTTGACGGATAAACAAGGAGTTTATAGGTCAATGATTTTGAACAATAAGACAGAGATCTTACGGTTTAGATTTTTGAACAATAAGAAGTTTAAGGTTCTTGAAGATTTGTAGTTCTAGACTAAGATAATGTCATAGTTTATGACTTATGATAGTGAAGAATAACAAATTTGGAGAAGAAAATGAAGAATGTAGTTCTAGATTAAGTCGTTACTATCAAATGTAATAGTGATGAAATAATGAAGAATAACATTATCATTTTTATCTTGTTTTTGTGTTTTTTTAAGCTTGTATGTGCAGGTGTAAGCACAAGAAGCTGTATTTTACATGTTTTGTCTGAAGACTTTGCAAGTAATCAGAAGAAACATTTAAAGTTATGAAGATATGGAGACATGGTTTAGATTGCTTTTGAAACAGGTTCCATGTTCCTAAAGGTTGTGATTCAAGTTTCAAAGTTTCTGGTTTTCATGGGAGTCAACTAGTTCAGTATTGATTGTTGGAAATTCTACTTCTCTATTATATGCCGGTTATGCAAGGCGAGCAGGGACTCGAGCAATATATCCAAGAAGGAAGATTGCATATGCTTAATTCGGAGGGATTTATCGTTGAGGGGGAGAACTACAACAAGCTATGGTGCATTAGTTGATTATTATGACGATACAGAGAGTTTGAAGTTTGTCTTTCAAATCTGAAGTTTCAGAAGATCGAGTTTCGGGTATAGCAATTAAAATTTTGTTGTCTCAAAATTCTTTTTCAGTGTATTTGCAGAGAAGTCAATCCAAGGGAAGGATTTCTAAGTAAAAGACTGAAGTGTTCAAGACAAAAGCTAAGATCATCAGGTTTTTATTATTTATATAGTAATTACAGATGATGATAGCTGTATTTTTATTAGTTGAAGATCTTAGATATAGAATATGAAAGATTATCAACTTCATACTTGTAAAACCTTAGACATAGACATAATGTGAATGTAGGAGGTTATGTAAAAACCTTAAACATAGACATTAGGTGAATGTGAAAGGTTATTGACTATGTAATACCTTAGACATAGAAATGTAATGTTTGGATGTAAAAGGTTACGTAGTTAATATTTATGCCTTAGACATAGATATATCGTTTAAATTTGAAAGATTGTCAAATATATTTTGAAATCTTAGAAATAGAAACGTTTATATGAATGTGAAAGAAGTTGTTATATTGATTATCTAGATCATATAGTTTTGAAAGGTTTTCAGAAAAATATGACGTAGTTAATCAATACTATGTGTAAAATTTAGATGTTTCTTGCTCTGATTATATGATCATAGTTATGTATCCCAGTCATAAATTGAGGGGGAGTACATAAGAATGATAGTGGTTATATTGATTAGGGGTTACATTCACATGGATCCTTAAAAAATGGTGGAAACCAAGGGACTAATCTAAGCCCTTGGATCAAACAATCATCAAAATCCAATCAAACATGATTGGTTACTCCGGTGAATTACTCCGGCGACATTGTCCCATCATATTTGATTGGTCAAGCCAATCAAGCTTGATTGGTTACTCCGGCGAATTACTCCGGTGAATTACTCCGGCGACATTTTCTAATCATATTTGATTGGTCAAGCCAAATCAAGCTTGATTGGTAATCACTAAGACACTAACGCCGTCGAATCTTCTCCGGCGACTTCTTCGGCTAATCAATTTCGTTTTCGGGTGGATACGGAACGGGCCAGAGGCCCTTATCCGTTCTAAACTGACCGTCAAGGGACCCGTATGGGAATGGTATGGATTTGATGGGCGGCGATCCAAGAGATGGTGGAATGTGATTTTTCCGGCGACACTATGATTTTTCCGGCGAGCTCGAAAACAGTGTTTATTGGCTAGGGTTTGTGCGGAATGTGTTTCTGAGTGATTTGGTACAAGTTTCATGCATTAATCGAAGAAACAACAAAGCTATAGTGTTTAATTTTTCCGGTGAGTTTTTCAAGTTTTCTGGCGAGTATAGATCGGATTAATTTCTGGTCAGGGTTTGTTCGCGGTGTGATTGTGAGTGTTTTGGTGTAAGTGTGATGTTCTAATTCGAAGGAACGAAGGTTTTATCGGCGTTTGAAGTTTTCCGGCGAAATTGTGTGTGTGTGTGTGTGTGTGTTCGGTGGGGGGAAGGAGACGAGGGGAAGGGGGAGGGGAGATAAAGGGTAGGGATTTATTTTTGAGGGGATAATCCAATGGCTAGGATTTGTCCCTTGGTTTCCATGGAAAAAACTAGACTCAAATGAACAAAACTCTTCATCTTATACATCCTAGTCATAAAATTGAGGGGGAGGTATAAGAATGACGAATCAAATTTATAACTTTTTACAAGTAAGTGTTTACAAGTGGTTCAGATTCGGGAAAGCTAAGAAAGTTTTGGAAAGATTGATCGTGGAAAAGTTAAAGAATTTTGGTAAGTTTATTAACTTTTCAGGTTTAAGACGAAGATCAGGGAAAAGATGAAAATTTGATGCCTACAGGTTTTCATTTAAATTTTTCATATTTCCAGGAAGTTCGTAATAATCTTTGATCAATTATTCAGAAACTTTGACGAAATTTTGATTTTAAAGTGTGCAGGAGGTATTTACGACCTCGTAATTGAAGATGGCAGAATGCGACCTCGCAATTGGTCGATTGGGCCAAGTTTAATTACGACCTTCGTATTGGGCCGGGTTGACCCAGACCCATCGGGTCGAAGTGGGTATATAACCCAATTTAACCCTAATACGACCTCACAAAATTAAAATCAATTTTAGAGCTTTACGACCCCGAAAATACGACTTTGCTACCCCGTTTGAGATTTGATATATACAATTAGATCGAGTGTTTTTGAGTGATATATTTGTGATCCTCGTGAAATACTGAATCTAGGTATACTATCTAATTGTCCTATAGTTAACCATGCAACAAGAAAATCAAGAAAATAGAGTTCGAAATTTTCGAACTAGGTTTTTCAATTTTCATTCGATTTTGATGTTTTTGGTTAAAAATAAGGGTTGGGGTATGTTTATCGTTTGAATACAAGTGTATAGAAACGATTTTTACAAGTTTTGGTTGGGTAAATCACGATTTCGTGTTGGGGAAGATGAACAGTGCGACAGACTCGCATTTGGGGTTTTGCTAGCCCAGATTTGCGACCTCGTAAATGTCAATTTATTTTGACCGGTTTGACTTTCGAAATACGATGCCGATTTACGACCAGGATCAAATACGTGGCCAAATTGGAAAATACGACCTAGTATTTTAGAGTTTGGTTGACTGTATTTTGACCTTGAAATACGACCTCGTACAGGGATACGACCTCGTATTTTTGACTTAACAGATTTTCAAAAATTATTTTTTTTTAAAAATTTGAAAATGAGTTAATTTTTAATTAAATTACAGGGATAATTTATTATTGTTTAACTAAATTACAGGGATAATTTATGTTAATTATATTTTAACTTAATTACAGAGATAATTTAAGTTAATTGAATGTTATGCCTATGAATTTTTGTGTCAATAGAAATACCTAAAAACTCACTACTACACACTATCGGGCAGTGGACCCGATCGTATGCAATATAGTTAAAAGTAAGTCCAGGTTCGTTCACGGGGATTGGTTTGAATTAATTGTTTAGTAAGGGGTTTGGAAAAAGGGTGTTACTTTGATTTCACTCCGCCAAAAATTTTAAAAGACAAATGCGTATAAAGTAAAGGTAAGTCTCAAACAATAATGGTAAATATCATCCACCTTGACTACGCTAGACTTCAGACATGATTGAACTCAATTAAGATCAAATTCGTTAAGAGTTGACGATAAACGTGAGAGAATGAAATGCTCGCGTGGTACCACCACCCGCTCACAAGTCACCCAAACACCTAACTGCTAGTTTAATTACCCAAGCCGGTACCACCAATGCCCAGACAACCTTACCAACAACTAGCTTGTTTGATTACCAAATTACCAATTGCGCCTATGTGAATTAAAACGTGGTACCACCAACCGTTTCAAAACACGTTGACAAAATAATTCCTTTTATTAAAATGACATTCACTATCATACCATGAACTAGTGATAATTGCTCATAGACAAGCGACCGTTAGAAAATCACATATGCATTCGACTAGTACCACTAACGAAGAACACACATGCCACCAATATCAAATTAATACAAATAAAGGAATTAAGTCATCAAGATCACGACACAACGATAATTGAAATCAACTCTTTGAATTAAAATATATGGCAATCACATCATTCGCCTAGTTTCATCAAGGTGGACAATAGAAGAATTAGCCACTCATGATTAAATTGAAATTACAATAAGAATCAAGAAAGAACATAAAGTACCAATTGTTTGAAGAATGGAAATTGCAAGACAAATAAGTAGATACGATCTAGATGGGTGCACGTGAATCTTCAATGAATCGCAAGACGATGAAATCTTGAATTGACCCTTGAAGTATTCCCTGAAATGCAGCTCCTAGAAAGAGTATTTGATAATCTGGAATTTAAGTTTTTAGGAAGCCGGATAATCAAAATTTGTTAAGGGTTTTAGTTTCTTATTTCATATGATGTTTAACATATATATTGTATTAGAAATTGATTAAAAATAATGACATAATTAACAACTTTAAATCCTAAAGTGATAAAAGGACTACATTTAATTCATATTAGCATTTTGTATGGAATCTTTGTGCGTGTCTAGGCCCAGTTGGAAACTATATTTAATTTTGATAAAAGAATATCACAATATAATTTCAAGTTGAAATTTACCCATCCCTTGAATTCGTGATTAGCCGGTTCGAATCTTTGTTACACATATAACTTTTGAAATAATT
>CM067173.1:106667681-106720606 GCA_034093135.1 Erigeron breviscapus | reverse complement strand
CACCCGAATCCTTCTCCCGAGTCTTCCATAAATCATCAAAATCGATCAATTCATCCGCATAATCATTTTTCAACCTGAAAACACTTAACATACCTCAAAGCATCGAAAGTTGGAAATAAGACTATATAAATAACGAATAAATGGTCCTAAATTCGCGTGGGAAATGGTATAAAATATGACACATCATTTGTTAGGTCGAAAATCGACCAAGTATAATTTATTCAGAAATAGCTGAAGCTCAGTGAAGAATACTTGTATAGAATTCTGAGGTCTCAGAATTAGTTCACTGAAGCTTCACTTCAGTTCAGATCAACGTATCAGAATACCATTCAGAATGAAGTCAAAGACTGAAGTCTGAGGAATGAGAATCAGTTCAGATGTGGAGCTCAGAAACTGATTCTACCTGATCGAAGACTGAAGCATCTCAGTGTAAAAGTACTTACACACTTTTACACTGATTACGAGGAAGACTTTTTACTTTACATATCTTTACCCGGTTAATAGATTTAACTATTAATTAAAGTACAAGGTAAAGTAAAGGTTGGGAATAAGGTTTGATAAGTCACATCAATTGACTTATATACTTAAACCTTAAAAGTACGTATGTAAGGAATTAGCTTTAATTCCTTAAATACTCCCAACCATATTTGTACGATCTGGTCCACGTCATCATGGACTTAGGTCTATAAATATAAGTCTTCTCACAACTTGCAAAAGGCTTGAAACCTTTGCATTGCAACTTGTGAGATATACTATAAGTAATCCTTACGAGTATTTCCAAGTCATTAGATCACTTGTATTTCTAGGTTGTTCAGATATTTACACTTGGGTGTTTATCTTTGTTCCGCAACAACCTTTGTATTTGTTTATATATCAATAAATCGAATACCTTGAAAAATACATCGTGTCTCAATGCTACATACTTGATCTATACATATTATTTATATAGTTTCAGCCCTTATTGTTTCTTGCATTTACTTTCAGTACCTTTATCGTATTGTTCATCCATATCTGGATCGTATTCTGAACTGGTCATCTTCCAGTTAGAATTACTTGCCAGTCAGGTATTAAACCATCTATATTTGGGACTCACAGGCTTCATATGTATAAGCTTTTAATGAGGTCGTGGTGATTGAAGAGGAGTTTTTAAAACAAAAGGTGAAAATACATTGGCTGAATGTGGGGGATTCAAACTCGGCATATTTCCACAATTTGTGAAGAGCCACGCTGCATGGAACCGAATCGACTCCATTGTAATCTTAGTTGGTGACCAGGTAGCAGGGGATGATGTACAGAAAGTTTTTGTCGACCATTATGTTGAGTTTCTTGGTAGCTGGTCAAACTACTACTTTGGATTCGAATGATCTATTCCTAAATAGCTTATCTATTGATCAGGCAGAGTAAATGATTCGTAAGGTTTCCAAGGAGGAAGTCAGGGAGGCAATTTTCGCTATGGGTGATGATAAAGCACCCAGACCTGGTGGTTTTTCGGCGGGATTTTTTAAAGGAGCTTGGGATATTGTGGGAGATGATGTTACTTCCGCGGTCCAGGATTTTTTCTTTAGTGGAAAGCTCTTGAAAGAAGTCAACCACACTATCATTGCACTTATTCCTAAGGTTGCAGCCCCTACCCGAGTGAATGACTACCGACCCATCTCTTTGTGCAATGTTTTGTATAAGTGTATCAGCAAGATTGTATCCAGCAGAATTAAGGATAGTCTTATACAGTTAGTATCCATTAACCAATCTGCTTTTATCCCAGGTAGACGCATCTCTGACAACATCCTTCTAACCCAGGCGCTTATGCATATTAATCATTTGGATCGAGGTCCCGCGCGATGTGTTGTTAAAATCGACATTCAAAAAGTGTATGACATAGTGGATTGGGCTTTTCTTAACAAGATCCTTTGTTGTTTTGGCTTTCATCCTCGTATGGTTAGTTGGATAATGGAATGTGTCACAAGCACCTCGTTTTCTATTGCTATTAATGTAGGCTTGTATGGGTTTTTCAAAGGAAAACGAGGCTTGAGACAAGGGGATCCCTTATCCCCCTACTTATTCACTCTTGTCATGGAAACTCTAACTCTTTTACTGCAGCATAAAGTAAGGATTACTGGAGACTTTGTTTACCATCGACATTGCTCAAAACTTGAGACTATAAACTTATGTTTCGCGGATGATTTGTTCATTTTCTTGCATGGTGATGTTCGTTCAGCCACCATTATTATGGAAGCATTAGATGATTTTAAATCGGTCTCAGGCTTGGCGCCTAGTATACCGAAAAGCACGACATACTTTTGCAATGTTTTAAACCATGTGAAAATTGGTATACTAGGTGTACTTCCATTTGAAGAAGGTAAACTCCCCGTCAAGTATTTGGGAGTCCCATTGGTTTCAACCAGGTTAATATATAGAGATTGTAAAGAGCTTGTGGATAAAGTGCATAAACGAGTTAATGATTGGAAGAATAAATTTCTCTCTTTTGTGGGGCGACTTCAATTGGTAAAATCTGTCCTTTCTTCCATGCACGTTTATTGGTCATCCATTTTTATACTTCCCACTAGAGTAATTATGGATATAGAATAGATAATGAGGGGGTTCTTATGGAGTCAAGGGCCTTTGAAAAAAGGTAAGGCAAAGGTAGCGTGGGATATTGTTTGTTTGCCGAAAGAGGAAGGGGGTTTGGGAGTTAGACGTTTAGATGTTTTTAGTGTTGCCCTTATTACATCACATATATGGAGTCTTCTTACACGTAAGGAATCACTATGGGTAAGATGGATACATGCTTACAAATTGAGAGGAGATAGTTTGTGGGAAACCCCGTTAAGACCGAATACGGCTTGGAGTTGGAGGAAAATTCTCCAAGTACGACCAGTAGTTAGGGAATTTTGTTGGTCTCAACTCTCAAATTGGTAACGGCGAGAATGTATCTGCTTGGTTTGACAGATGGACTGAACATTGTCCACTAATTAGATATGTAACCCCAAGAATGATTGCAAGAGCAGGCTTGCAATTAAACTCAACTGTTAGTGAGGTTGTGGAAAATGGCACATGGAGATGGCTACTTGAATGGAGGGATTCTGTTCCAAACTTGTTACCTCCAACTCTTGTGGTTGCGCAACAGGATAGGCTTATGTGGAAAGACCGAAACAGCAAATTTAATGATTTCTAAGTTGGAGTTGCTTGGGAGGATTTACGTCCAAGAGCTCCAAAAGTTGGTTGGTTCCATACGGTTTGGTTTCATCATAATATTCCTAAGCATGCATTTCTGTTGTGGCTTGTGTTCATACGCAAACTCAAAACTCAGGATATGCTTAGATCATCGGATATACAACACATGTCACCTACCAGTTCAGTTCTTTGCCCCCTTTGTGAGGTGCAACCAGATTCACATCCTCACCTCTTTTTTGAGTGTGCCTTCTCTAAGAATGTGTGGATTGGTATAAATTCAAGAGTGGGTGTTCAACTACAAATCTCTGACTGGGATACTATTACCCGTCATATATCTCAATATGCTAAGAAGACTTCGGTCAAAAGTGTAGCAGCCTAGCTTATACTCGCTACTTCTACCTACTTCATATGGCAGGAACGTAACTCGAGGATATTCAAGATGAAGAAGGGAACAGAAGCTCAAGTTGTAACACCCCAACAAGGCGGAATCATGAGGGTTACACAAATAGCACAACACGACATGGAAATTATGTAGAATAAATCTAAATGCATAACAAGGATCCAGAAATCCATACGAATCATTCAATAAATCAAGTATTCGGATCACACATAAGCCTAACTCCTAATTGGGAAATGAATCACGGATCCAAGAGGTCCAAGTCTAGCATTTTCAAGCAACAATCATCCAAATACGTCTTAGAGCTAACCTGTTCACCTGAAAAGTGTACTAAAACGAGTCAACATAAAGTTGGTGAGTTCGTAGGGACAAGTAATAAGGAAAAAAGTGTCGCCATAACAACCGTAATGATATACGAGGATTAGAATACCTAATCACGTCCAAGGAAACCCTAAAAGGTTTCACGTTATCACAAATCAATACAATCAACGTTCAACAACAACGATTTATATAACGATTAATAACGTTCAATAACGTGGGCTCAACAACCCATAACGTGAGTATAAAGATACCCATAGCGTGGATTCAACAATCCATAACGTGAGTTTAACAACCCATAACGTCAATAACGGCACGACTTACATAATGAATAATGCGTCATATAACGGGGCGACTTACATATATTTCAAATGCGTCATATCACGGGGCGACTTACATATATTTCAAATGCGTCATATCACGTCATCAAACCATCAATCCAACCAAAACTATACGTACATACACTTAGGAGGATTTTACTTTCAACGAGTCCTAGATGCTTATATATAGGGTCACCCGCAGCCTTCCCACCACATCTAAAACCCTTTGAAGGCATAACCGACTTCCATGTATGTACGACTTCCCTAAATAATCACAATATCACAATCATATGCGTAAGCCATCAAACAATCATTCAAACCATCCATAAATCAAACAATCGATCAGACAATCAATAAGCCGTCAATCAATTCAACCAAACAATCAAACAAGCACGTATGTGTACACTTTTCAGCCCGAATCTCAATAGAGTAGGGAGGGTTTACGAAACTCACCTTTGCTTTGTATCGACAAGTTATAATTAAATTGTAAGTATCCGACGAGTTACAATTGTCCCGAATTCTTCAACGTTCCCGACCTATCATGATATATTTATGTCACGAGAATTAATATAAGTACGCATACTTACTTCCATTTTTATATATTTTTATTTATGTATTTATATATATATATATAAATATACATATAAATATAAATATACATAAGTTGCCCGACTTGGATCACGACTTGTCAACAGGTTTATGTGACAAGCGTATTAACATAAATTTATATATATTATTATACACAATTGTTTATAAATCGGTTTTGCTCGTTAGACTTTGATTATAACGTTATTTTAGTATCTCAACTTTGAAACCCATCAACTAATGAAATTGGACGGAAAGGGGGCTGAGGGATGTCACAAGTGAAAGCCCAATCCAATTCAAGGAGAACTGGACTCACAATTAAGAAAGCAGGAATTCAAGAATAGCAGGCAGCGTAAAATACGGTCAGAAGCAGCGTAACATACGCTAGGCATGAAGGTGGCTGGCGTAAGGGGCGGCAGATACCGGCGTAAGTTACGGCCGGTCCAAGCTTGACTGGTGTAAGGTACGGTCTAATCACCGTAACCTACGGTGGGTTGCAAAAGGCTAAAATGGCGTCTGGAATTCCAAAAGGTGGCGTAAACAGAAGCTTGCGAGCGTAAGGTTGATTTTGGAGATGCAGGTGGGCGTAACCTACGCCACCAGGGGCATATTTTACGGCGGGCAGGGGAGGAGCAGATTTATGGGCAAGTTCACGAGGAAGAACAGTTGACTTTCCAAAGTCAACTTTGACTTATGCTTAGAACCCTAATTTGCTGTCATGAAATCGAATTGAAGCAGCCGAAACAAGTTTTAAGTAATTATAAACGAGGTGATTACAAGCAAACCCCAAACCCTTTCAGAATCGATCCAAGATTCCTAACTTTATATAAAAATTAGATTTGACCTAATTTTAATTACATAAAACCCTAATTTCGATTGTATGCTATTTGAACTCGAAATTTGACCAGAAGTGGCTTGCATTAGTTTAAGAATATGATTAAAAACATAACCCAATCAAGAATTTGATCCATAACCTAATTAAATCCGAAAATTTGGTTCTTGACCCATTTTACTAAATAAAAACCCTAATTTTGACAAAAACGGGTTTGATTGACAATTTTTACATAAGGTCACTTAGATTTAACTTAAAACATAATAATAAGCATAATTTAATGGTATGGAAACATGTTTACCTTGCAAATCCCGACAACGAAGCTTTAAACCTGAATTTGACCCGTTTGAGTGGTTTACTTGCACTTGAAGTACCCAACTTTCGATAATGATGGTGAATTTAATATCACACTAGCAAGAACAACATTTAATGATGAAAGAATTTAGAGAGAGAGAGATAGAGAATACTTGCATTCAATTGGGTGAGAGAGAAAGGAAGGAAGGAAATGAATGGAGAAGGGTGGAAAGAGTGGATTGGGTGTTAGGATAAGGTTGGGTCATGGGTGGTGGTTCATGGGTCATGGGTGGACCCATGGATCACCCGATTACATTTCTAGTTTAATTAAACGTCACATTACGTCTCTAAACCGAGTAACACGTCCACGTAGTCTTGTTTAATATAAATACACGTTTCTAATTCATAAATAATTAAATGAATTTGTCAAGTTACAAAAATAACCAATCATCTAACACGTTTAGGCAAACGGTTCAAGAATCAAATAATCACGTTAAATCACATTTATTAAAAGTCAAACGAGTCAAAATTTGTAAATGTTACACAAGTGGTGGAGACCGTTTATAGCACTATACGCTTAAAACTCATGTCGTTCAGGTTCAGGAGGACGAAACGGGTGGAACAATTTTTGACAGATTGGGATCTTCCTATGTCTTTAATAAGGAGTTCCTAGTCGCTATTTTATTTGTCTCTAGACCTACTATATTTTGTTTCTTAGTAGCGTCTTGGTATCTTGAAATTAGTTGTTGCACTAATGGTGCATTGAGGTGAACTAGTCAGCTTGGTAAATTGGCCATGCTGCCTGATCTTCATTTATAATTTTTTGACAGTAATACAACTTACTGGGTGAATCCCCTTACCCAAAAACAACTAGGCAATAAAAGAATAGCATTACTATTACCAAAGCAAAGAAGGACTTATCGCCCATAAAAACCATGGGAAATTATCATTATCACGATTAGATAATCAACAATACGGGAAAAAATGATAGAATGGAACACATCACTAGAATCAACGGTTAACAACCTAAGTTCTATGTTTCTAAAACGATCGTCACCACTCGAGACAAGAAGTTTCTAAAATCCTTTTTGAATCTAGATGGAAACTAAGAAACATGGATTCATTCAAGCAACAAATACAAATTCTTTTTAATTAGTTAGTAGTAGAGAATTTGTTGGGTCAAAAATCGACCAAGTATAATTTGTCCAGAAATAGTTGAAGTTCAGTGAAGAGTACTTGTATAGAATTCTGAAGTCATTCAGAATTAGTTCACTGAAGCTTCACTTCAGTTCAGATCAACACATCAGAATATCATTCAGAATGAAGTCAAAGACAGAAGACTGAAGAAAGAGAATCAGCTCAGACGCGGAGCTCAGAAGTTGATTCTATCTGATCATAGAACTGAAGCATCTCAGTGTAAAGTACTTACAACACTTTACACTGATTACGAGGAAGCCTTTTTACTTTACATATCTTTACCCGGTTAATAGATTTATCTATTAATAAAAGTACAAGGTAAGTAAAAGGTTGGGAATAAAGTATGAAATGTCACATCAATTGACTTTCACACTTGACCTTAAAAATACGCATGTAAGGTGTAAGTGCACATCTATGTTAATAGCAGTCTAGATTGTTTGGGCTTATATTGTTATATGTCTTTGTAATGTGATTGTCATTAATGAACTTAGTATTATGCATAGAATACTAGATTAAGTTTAAGTATTGAATGTATAGTAAATCTGCTAAGTGTTAATTGCGAGTTCGCAATTCACAGTGGGAATGAGACTCCGTATTTGCAGGGACAAATACGAGGCTAGAGCATAAATACGACCTCGTAAATAGGTCGAGCTGGGCCTGAAATACGAGGCCAGTATGCTGAAGCCCATTCGTGTTGATCCCTATATAAACCGAACCCTAACAGAGTTTAGGGTTGAACATTTGTCGAAATATCAAGCAGGTATTGCAGGTTATAGTCGTCAAAGGTTGTTCCGCTAGCCTAGATAAGATCTGCGAGGCAGCAGATGATCTGAAGGCTTATTGTTGATCACCAAGTTATTAACGATCCGTACCAGGGGACTTACAATTGGTATCAGAGCCTCTTGGTTTAATACCGGAAGGTTATAGCTTGTTGGTGATAGACAATATTGATTTAGGGTCGTTTAGACGTGATTCTTTCACGAGTTTACGATGAAAATCTTGTTTGTGACCTCTATTTGTATTTGCAGCAGTCGAATGTGTTGTTGTTGGCTTTTAGGGTTTCGAATTCAAGAGATCTAAGGATTCCAGCATCGTTTGCGACCTCGCAGGCTCGTATTACCTCATCCAGCTCGTATTGCGACCTGGGTAGCTAATTACGACCTCGCTAGTTCAATTGTGACCTCGTATTTCATTTGCGACCTCGTGAGCTCTTTAAGACCTCACCAGTTCAATTACGACCTCGAGTGTTTAATTGCGACTTCGCATTTCTTTACGACCTCGTTTATTTTTGTAAACAGTTTGTGAATTTTGCTAGCTCGGAGAAAATGACGTCTCAATTACCCGCAAATTATCAATCTTTGCTGAATCAACTAATTCTGATGGATCACGAAACCGGAAAGGCCAATTCACCGCCCAAGTTGATAAGCCTTGATAGATATTTCAGTTGGAAGGGCAGATTCGAGTCATATTGCAGGTTAATGGATGTGAGGATGTGGATATGTATTGTTAATGGTTATGTTCATCCCACTGTGCAAGGTGACAAAGAACCTACTGGTTTTGGTGGTGGAAAAGCGGCTTCGTATGAGCAAATGACTGTCGATCAAAAGAAAGACTACGAAGCAGAAAGTAAAGCTTTAGGATCACTCCGAATGGCTCTCCAAGGGGAATTCTTGCACTTGTTTGAAATGTATGACAGTGCAAAAGGCTTATGGGGATGCACTCAAAGAGCATTGTGAAGGTGATGATGATCTCAAGAAGAGAAGGAAGGATTTGCTAAAGAAGCAGTATTATGTTTTTACTAGCTTCAAAGATGAATCTCTTGATGAGATCTTGATTCGTTACAGTCATTTGCTGGTTGAGCTTGCATACTTTGGGTACAAACCTGATCCAGAAGATGTCATTGAGAAGTTGTTGGAAGCTCTTCCAGTTAAGTGGGAAGGGTTTGTGACTTCAATCCAACAAATCCCGAATTTAGCACATGGACTCTGGATCAGATCATTCGAAAGCTGAGAGGTCAAAATATGAAACGAAAGTCGAAGGAAGCAGGTAGCAGTGATTTTGTTCAGCGTCCTGAACTTTATCATAGCAAATCAAGCGTTCCTTTTGCAAAATCTTCAAGTGGAGGGATTACTCCCTTCTATAGTGGAGATGAGAAGTTAATTGGAGGAAAACTAACTGATCCTGATCTGGTTCGGGAGGATTACAAGCAAGTTGATCCAGATGACTTGGAAGAAATGGATCTGAACTGGCAACTAGCTATGCTAACATTGAGAGTTCAGCGTTTCACAGATAGAACCGGAAGGAAGGTTGTGAATGGCAAAGTGGGGTTTGATAAAACCAAGGTGAAGTGTTTTAACTGTGATGGTTTTGGACATTTTGCTAGAAAGTGTCAGAGACCAAGACGGGATAACAATTCAGCTACAGGCCGTCAGAACTTCAATCAGAGTGGTTCTATAGTGAGTCAGAATTCAGGACATCAATATGCTAATACTGGGAACCGAAGCTCAGGAGATACGGACAACTCGAGAGCTTTAGTTGTTCAATCTGATGGTACTTATAATTGGGGTTCGACTAGTACCGATGATCAGAATCATGCATTCATGGCAATAATTCACGACCTTGATGAAGAAATGAACGATCTTGCTGATAATTCATTTGATCCTATGGTATGTGCCAATGTTCATGGTAGTGTTCATCAGAGGGTAGAAGAGGAACCTGAATCATCAGAACCAGTAAGAGCTGTAAGTAAAAGTATGATTACAGAAGCTGAAGCTGGCTTCATGGCACATCTTGAAGTTCTTGAACAGAAGGAACCACTAAGGAGAACTACAGGGTTATGGTTTATCGATAGTGGATGTTCAAGACATATGACAGGTGACAAGAGGTTATTAACAAAGTTTAAACCTGTTAAAGGGTCTTATGTCAGCTTCGCAGGTCCCAAGGGCGGGTGTATTTCTGGTATTGGAAAAGTCGTCAATGGGAAATTTAAAAAGGAAAATGATCGACCCAAAGCCAATAAGGCTAGGGGTCCTTTGAAAAACTAACTATTTATGAATGTGCAGGAGCTGCTAAGGAAGACCGCAGGTTTATGGTTTGTCAATAGCGGAAGCTCCAGGCACATTATGGAGGACAAGGGATTATTAACGGAGTTTACTTCTGTTAAAGGATCCTATGTCTATTTTGTGATTTTTTTAAAAACAAAGTACTATAGAAGATCATGTTTAGATGATTATCTATAGCACAGATACTCATATTTTATGCTTTGTTGCTATGTTATTGGTTATGATATATATGTCAGTTCCAGAAGTCCACTAGTTGGTTCACAGGGATGAAGAAATTGGTGTTCTTGAGGAAGTAGACATCAGTGGATGTCTATCTTAGGGAAGAGATTGGAATACATGATAGCAAGTGAATGCTTGTTCACAGGCTCAGATGATTACGGTTAGATTTTCCTTTATACTTCCATAAAGATAGACAATGAATCCACTATATCCATTACCAATAATCCTGTTAAGCACAGTAGGACTAAGCACATAGACATAAGGTTTCATTTTATTCGTGATTGTGCTGAAAAGAAATTAATAGTCCTAGAAAAGGTGCCGAGTGACTTTAATTTAGCTGATCTGTTCACTAAGGCTTTCGACCGAACTCGTTTCGAGTTGTTAGTCCAATTGATTGGAATAAGAAATCTATAGTGACAGTGTCTCTCAAAAGGAACTTTGTAAAATGAGTCAGTGTTTGTGTCGTAATGTATGTGTGTCATATAGTGTCAGAAAAAAAAATGAGAAAAATCAGAAAAGAAAAAGAAATATAATAAAAAGAGTAAGGTCACTGCATCAAGACGATTAGACGTGACGATACTTTAGCTTTTAAGCCTACTTAATTGTACTTTAAATTGCTCAGTTCAGTGATACCATTATATGATGTATCGGTAGGCACAAAGTACCAAGGTTTCTTATAATCTGAACTTAATATATACAATGTTCTTATGGGAAACGTATTCAGATATATGGCTGAGAATGCTTGTTCTTAAAATAGACAAGTCCTTTAAATCTTATGAAAGATCTTGCATTGTAATTATGTATATTTGGTCTTTATATAGAAGGTCTCGGGTACATATATGTGTATGTATTGTTTTTTCGGATGTATATTTGTGACAAGATATGCAAATATCTAATAAATCTGTTGAAAATATGAAGCTAATGTGGCCTTTGAGATTCGAACAAGTAAGTCCTTGGGGTGTCTTTGTATACCTAGCCTACCTAAAGCTTCCAACTTGGGATAAGTTGTCAGAAAGTTCGCTACACGGGTCTCATCGAAAGTCACGGGTTTTCATAAGTGCTTAAAATAATGTCACAAATATGCAAGTACTTGGCATTATGCAATGTTGAGTATATTTCCATACGTGAGTCAAGTTAAGTCGCTTTGCACGTGAGGAATCACCGACCTATCACCGCTGACTTGATTCTTAAAGACTTTCTCACTTTACTCACCAAATGTCTTAATCTTAGTGCTTGTGTCGATTGTGAGAGTGTATCTGAATATGGGGCACATAAGTTCGCAAACGTGATTAAGTGACATATTAGGCTACTCGGGTTGCATGGTGACTGTCCTTGGCCAGGGTATGTCAAAAGTGTCACAACCAAAAAGGAGACTGGAAGTACCGAGTGTTTAAGAGGACAAACATATTGGTAATCATTTTTGGATCGCTGTTCATAACTAATAATAAGAGAATTATTTCTCGCTAGTAGGCTTATGTAACATGCTAATCTGATCTAATCTGCAGTATCTTTAGCTCTTGTAACTATGTTATTCATTTATGTTTAGTGTGTGTGTTTGTGTTTTCGTGAAATGTTTAAATTTTTATTTGTATTGTATTGTTTAAATAAAAGTTCCTATTGCACGAGAGATATAGTCAGAATAGAATCTAGATTCCAAGAGGACTCAACTACGTTCTATGGGACACCGAATAAACGAGTAGGGTAGTTAGGCGATAGTGTTGTGATCAAAAGATAAAAGAAAGTATGTCACATTAACAGAATATGGGTTTAAGGAAAAGAACACAGAGTTGTTGATTTCAATAAACAGATATTGAGTTAATGACTATTTTGTTTTAATTCTTAGAAAGAAGATTTTCATAAGAATGGACACAGAGTTGTTCATAGTTTTGAATTTGATCTTTGAAATATTTTTGAATCAAAAAGATTTGGAACAGAGATTCTAAATAATTTTGATAAACTATGTGCAAAATTTGAAAGTGTTGACAGTGAATTATTTGACCTTAATGAGACTTAGGTTAATAATAGACTGTTAAGTATATTCATTTTATCTTGCTATTTTATTCATTTCTTCAGATTGTATGTTATTACTTTGAGAAGATTTGATGTGTGTGTTGAGATGTGCAGGACAACGGACATATATTCGTTTTTGTAGGTTGTTGAGCAAGATTTCACCACGGAAGCAAGATATGGATCATGCAAATCTATACTGAACAAAGATAAATACTAGTTTGATGAGGCTATCATAGGAGTATTTATAATTGTTATCTAGTTTAACCAAGTTGGATACTAGTTTGATGAGGCAATCATAGGAGTATTACATATGGTATCCATAGATGGGATTTGCATAATCAAATGTCATTTTGCAAAAGTATAAGAGATTAGGTTTCAGTTAGATGTTTTTACAGAGTTAAAGACAAGTGACTTTGGAAACGGAATCTATATAAGTTTGCATAATGAAGGATACTTTATTAGAAGACCTTAGTTCAGGTTGTCCGTAGAATGATAAGACAGGGATCTTAAGATTCTAGAATTTTTCTGATAAGTTGACGGATAAACAAGGAGTTTATAGGTCAATGATTTTGAACAATAAGACAGAGATCTTATGGTTTAGATTTTTGAACAATAAGAAGTTTAAGGTTCTTGAAGATTTGTAGTTCTAGACTAAGATAATGTCATATGTTTATGACTTATGATAGTGAAGAATAACAAATTTGGAGAAGAAAATGAAGAATGTAGTTCTAGATTAAGTCGTTACTATCAAATGTAATAGTGATGAAATAATGAAGAATAACATTATCATTTTTATCTTGTTTTTGTGTTTTTTTTAAGCTTGTATGTGCAGGTGTAAGCACAAGAAGCTGTATTTTACATGTTTTGTCTGAAGACTTTGCAAGTAATCAGAAGAAACATTTAAAGTTATGAAGATATGGAGACATGGTTTAGATTGCTTTTGAAATAGGTTCCATGTTCCTAAAGGTTGTGATTCAAGTTTCAAAGTTTCTGGTTTTCATGGGAGTCAACTAGTTCAGTATTGATTGTTGGAAATTCTACTTCTCCATTATATGTCGGTTATGCAAGGCGAGCAGGGACTCGAGCAATATATCCAAGAAGGAAGATTGCATATGCTTAATTCGGAGGGATTTATCGTTGAGGGGGAGAACTACAACAAGCTATGGTGCATTAGTTGATTATTATGACGATACAGAGAGTTTGAAGTTTGTCTTTCAAATCTGAAGTTTCAGAAGATCGAGTTTCGGGTATAGCAATTAAAATTTTGTTGTCTCAAAATTCTTTTTCAGTGTATTTGCAGAGAAGTCAATCCAAGGGAAGGATTTCTAAGTAAAAGACTGAAGTGTTCAAGACAAAAGCTAAGATCATCAGGTTTTTATAATATATATTTATATAGTAATTACAGATGATGATAGCTGTATTTTTATTAGTTGAAGATCTTAGATATAGAATATGAAAGATTATCAACTTCATACTTGTAAAACCTTAGACATAGACATAATGTGAATGTAGGAGGTTATGAAAAACCTTAAACATAGACATTAGGTGAATGTGAAAGGTTATTGACTATGTAATACCTTAGACATAGACATAATGTGAATGTAGGAGGTTATGAAAAACCTTAAACATAGACATTAGGTGAATATGAAAGGTTATTGACTATGTAATACCTTAGACATAGATATATCATTTAAATTTGAAAGATTGTCAAATATATTTTGAAATCTTAGATATAGAATATGAAAGATTATCAACTTCATACTTGTAAAACCTTAGACATAGACATAATGTGAATGTAGGAGGTTATGAAAAACCTTAAACATAGACATTAGGTGAATGTGAAAGGTTATTGACTATGTAATACCTTAGACATAGACATAATGTGAATGTAGGAGGTTATGAAAACCTTAAACATAGACATTAGGTGAATGTGAAAGGTTATTGACTATGTAATACCTTAGACATAGAAATGTGAATGTTTGAGGTTATGAAAACCTTAAACATAGACATTAGGTGAATGTGAAAGGTTATTGACTATGTAATACCTTAGACATAGAAATGTGAATGTTTGAGGTTATGAAAACCTTAAACATAGACATTAGGTGAATGTGAAAGGTTATTGACTATGTAATACCTTAGACATAGAAATGTGAATGTTTGAGGTTATGAAAACCTTAAACATAGACATTAGGTGAATGTGAAAGGTTATTGACTATGTAATACCTTAGACATAGAAATGTGAATGTTTGAGGTTATGAAAACCTTAAACATAGACATTAGGTGAATGTGAAAGGTTATTGACTATGTAATACCTTAGACATAGAAATGTGAATGTTTGAGGTTATGAAAACCTTAAACATAGACATTAGGTGAATGTGAAAGGTTATTGACTATGTAATACCTTAGACATAGAAATGTGAATGTTTGAGGTTATGAAAACCTTAAACATAGACATTAGGTGAATGTGAAAGGTTATTGACTATGTAATACCTTAGACATAGAAATGTGAATGTTTGAGGTTATGAAAACCTTAAACATAGACATTAGGTGAATGTGAAAGGTTATTGACTATGTAATACCTTAGACATAGAAATGTGAATGTTTGAGGTTATGAAAACCTTAAACATAGACATTAGGTGAATGTGAAAGGTTATTGACTATGTAATACCTTAGACATAGATATATCGTTTAAATTTGAAAGATTGTCAAATATATTTTGAAATCTTAGAAATAGAAACGTTTATATGAATGTGAAAGAAGTTGTTATATTGATTATCTAGATCATATAGTTTTGAAAGGTTTTCAGATAAATATGACGTAGTTAATCAATACTATGTGTAAAATTTAGATGTTTCTTGCTCTGATTATATGATCATAGTTATGTATCCCAGTCATAAATTGAGGGGGAGTACATAAGAATGATAGTGGTTATATTGATTATCTAGATCATATAGTTTTGAAAGGTTTTCAGATAAATATGACGTAGTTAATCAATACTATGTGTAAAATTTAGATGTTTCTTGCTCTGATTATATGATCATAGTTATGTATCCCAGTCATAAATTGAGGGGGAGTACATAAGAATGATAGTGGTTATATTGATTATCTAGATCATATAGTTTTGAAAGGTTTTCAGATAAATATGACGTAGTTAATCAATACTATGTGTAAAATTTAGATGTTTCTTGCTCTGATTATATGATCATAGTTATGTATCCCAGTCATAAATTGAGGGGGAGGTATAAGAATGACGAATCAATTTTATAACTTTTTACAAAGTAAGTGTTTACAAGTGGTTCAGATTCGGGAAAGCTAAATTTGAAAGTTTTGGAAAGATTGATCGTGGAAAAGTTAAAGAATTTCGGTAAGTTTATTAACTTTTCAAGTTTAAGACGAAGATCAGGGAAAAGATGAAAATTTGATGCCTACAGGTTTGGTCATTTAAATATTTCATATTTCCAGGAAGTTCGTTGATCAATTATTCAGAAACTTTGATAAAAATTTGATTTTAAAGTGTGCAGGAGGTATTTACGACCTCGTAATTGAATATGGCAGAATGCGACCTCGCAATTGGTCAATTGGGCCAAGTTCAATACGACTTCGTAATTTGGTGGGCCGGGTTGACCCAAGCCCATTTGGGTCGAGTGGGTATATAACCCAATTTAACCCTAATACGACCTCACAAAATTAAAATCAATTTCAGAGCTTTACGACCCCGAAAATACGACTTTGCTACCCCATTTGAGATTTGATATATACAATTAGATCGAGTGTTTTTGAGTGATATATTTGTGATCCTCGTGAAATACTGAATCTAGGTATACTATCTAATCGTCCTATAGTTAACCATGCAACAAGAAAATCAAGAAAATAGAGTTCGAAATTTTCGAACTAGGTTTTTCAATTTTCATTCGATTTTGATGTTTTTGGTTAAAAATAAGGGTTGGGGTATGTTTATCGTTTGAATACAAGTGTATAGAAACGATTTTTACAAGTTTTGGTTGGGTAAATCATGATTTCGTGTTGGGGAAGATGAACAGTGCGACAGACTCGCATTTGGGGTTTTGCTAGCCCAGATTTGCGACCTCGTAAATGTCAATTTATTTTGACCGGTTTGACTTTCGAAATACGATGCCGATTTACGACCAGGATCAAATACGTGGCCAAATTGGAAAATACGACCTAGTATTTTAGAGTTTGGTTGACTGTATTTTGACCTTGAAATACGACCTCGTACAGAGATACGACCTCGTATTTTTGACTTAACAGATTTTCAAAAATTATTTTTTTTAACAAAATTTGAAAATGAGTTAATTTTTAATTAAATTACAGGGATAATTTATTATTGTTTAACTAAATTACAGGGATAATTTATGTTAATTATATTTTAACTTAATTACAGAGATAATTTAAGTTAATTGATGTGCTAAATCGAGTTTAAAATTTATAAACTAGAAATACCTAAAAACTCACTACTACACACTATCGGGCAGTGGACCCGATCGTATGCAATATAGCTAAAAGGTAAGTCCAGGTTCGTTCACGGGGATTGGTTTGAATCAATTGTTTAGTAAAGGGGTTTGGAAAAAGGGTGTTGCTATGATTCTCTCTTCGCCAATAACTTTAAAAGACAAATGCAAATAAGTAAAGGTAAGTCTCAAACAATAATGGTAAATATCATCCACCTTGACTCCGCTAGACTTCAAACATGATTGCTTTCAATTAAGATCAAATTCGTTAAGAGTTGACAAGATAAACGTGAGAGAATGAAATGCTCGCGTGGTACCACCAACCGCTCACAAGTCACCCAAACACCTAACTGCTAGTTTAATTACCCAAGCCGGTACCACCAATGCCCAGACAACCTTACCAACAACTAGCTTGTTTGATTACCAAATTACCAATTGCGCCTATGTGAAAATAACGTGGTACCACCAACCGTTACAAAACACGTTGACAAAATAATTCCTTCTATTAAGATGACATTCACTATCATACCATGAACTAGTGATGATTGCTCATAGACAAGCAACCGTTTGCAAATCACATATGTGTTCGACTAGTACCACTAACGAAGAACACACATGCCACCAACATCAAATTAATACAAATAAAGGAATTAAGTCATCAAGATCACGACACAACGATAATTGAAATCAACTCTTTGAATTAAAATATATGGCAATCACATCATTCGCCTAGTTTCATCAAGGTGGACAATAGAAGAATTAGCCACTCATGATTAAATTGAAATTACAATAAGAATCAAGAAAGAACATAAAGTACCAATTGTTTGAAGAATGGAAATTGCAAGACAAATAAGTAGATACGATCTAGATGGGTGCACGTGAATCTTCAATGAATCGCAAGACGATGAAATCTTGAATTGACCCTTGAAGTATTCCCTGAAGTGCAGCTCCTAGAAAGAGTATTTGATAACTGTTAGATATAGAATTGAGCTTAATTGTTCAACAATGGAGGAATGTGTGTGTTTTAGTATGTGAGGAAAGAGGTTGAAGATGATAGGGAGGAGAGAGAGAATTAGTCAAATGTGTTTTAATTATGTTCAAAGTTAGTTACAAATGAGAAGGCAAGGGGTTTATATATGCCTAATTACAATTATCACTTTGACCCCTTGCACTTTATCAACAATATAAAATGTAACTTTATTTACAATTTAACACCATTAAATTGTATTTCTAACAATCTCCCCCTTGGTGTTGAATTGTAAATGTTGCATCGTCTTCGGTCTTTAAATAACATGATGAGCCCATTTGTTGAAAATCTTCAATGTTGATTGGACTTTGAAGCTTTCTCATTGTCTTCAACGTCTTATATCAACCTTGACTTTGAATCTTCTCAACAAACAAATATTCTTGACGATGACTTTCTACAACTTGATCTTCTCTTGCAACTTTGAATACTTTGGAAGCATCTTTGAAATCTTTGTAGCTTTTAAGCTTTCACAACTTGAACTTTTGAATGTTGATTTCAACTTGATGTTGCTTTGAGAAGTAAGTTGAACTTTGAGTAGCATGCGGAAGCTTGGTTTTGACTTTGAATTCTTTGAATTCTTTTGGATGCGGAAGCTTGATTATCTTTGAAATCTCTTGGCATTGCGGAAGCTTGGTTTTGGAATGCAGAAATTTGATTTGACTTTAAAACTTCAAATCTTGATCGAACTTGTCTTTGAATCAACAATTATCTTGGAGCACTCAATTCTTTGATCAACTTATTCTTGCTCCCCCTCAAACAAACATTTCTTTCTTGGAGCATATTATTCAATAACAAATCTTTACTCTCTTGCTCCCCCTCGAACAAACAATCATTTCGGAGCATATTTAACATTTCATGAGTTTACTCTTGCTCCCCCTCAAATGAACAATCTCTTCAATTAAAGAACAAACTTAACTATCCAACTTAATTTTCTTTGTAGCATCAACAAACGACAATCTCTATTCAATCTCAAACTTTTCATTTCTTCTCAAACATTATTCAATCTCAAACTCTTGTGATCATCAACCACTGGTCAATTATCCAATAAATCTTTCAATTATCGACCATGTACATCATATTGAATATACTCGATCTCGAATCAATCTTTCTTTAACTTTCTCAAAACAATCTTTCAACTTAGCACAATAATTATTCACTCTCTTCACCTAAACTAACGATCCTTTAAACAACCAAACACTATGAATCATCCTCAAACAAATTCTATCAATCAAATTCTACCTATATCCTTGAATTCTATCTATCAATCATTTAATCATTTCTCCCCCTTATGATGAAAATGTGAAATGGTTTCATCATACAATAATGATTGATAGCATAAATGGTAGATACCAACAAACGACAAGCAAGCAAAGTAACCCAACCCAATTCCCAATTCCCAATTAATGAACCTATTGGTGAACTAGAATGTGAGGTTGCGTTGTTGGAAAAAGATTTTATAATGGTGTTTGGGTTCTTTGTGTTTGTGTGAAGAGAAGTGAAAACCGGATAATAATGATCCGTTAACACAACCAAAAATCAAAAGGATTAATGGTGTGGCCTAAAAATACGATTACTATTTTAGGACTTCCCATTATCATCGAGAAATGCACAAAGCTTATCTCTAAATGGTTCGGTCTATGGCTTTTCAACCGATAGATTGCTTCAAAGAATGTAATTCATGGTCAGTGTCACAAAGGCGTTCGATGACCATGTCTTACTATCCTCAAAGACTTTTGGGAAATAAAATCCGAGGTCACATAGACTTCTCGTTTACTCAGCAAATTCATAAAGTGAAAATGTGAGACCTACGTTCAACGTTGGAAAAGATGTTAGCATTGGTAGGATTTCCATTCGATCATCGTGGAATATCAATAATATGATATCACTACGAATGTTCCGGCAATATCACAAAGATATGCAATGTCACAAAGACATATAAAGACTCTATGTGTCCTAGGCAAATGAAAGATATATCAAGTACGCTCTAGACTCAATAGTGATCAACTGAAGTCGGGGACCGGAGCAGAGTGTCTCCCTTTTTCAATATCAACATCTTCCAAAAGAAGAGTCAATAGAAATGAGAAAATCTCCGTGAGAATAAAACAAGTATTTGTTAAGAAACACTTGAGTGGTTAGGTAAAGATGTGCATTGCTTCACTGGGTCCATGAAGTCTTTTTCAATATCGAGAAATCAACATATGAAATCCGATAGAAACGTGTTGACCCGGCGTTTAGAGAATTTTGGGAGGGCTTTCATTTCTTTTAGCCCTTTCTCACATCATCTTTTCACCGTAACCTCTCACTTTTCGACTACTCCCTCATGGCCTATTTGCACAAACAACATCACCACGCTCATAAACCCTCACAATCTAAATTGAGAATTTAACTCCGGGGTTAGATCTCATCGGCGATGACAAGATCATGGAGTATTTATGAGTGGCCTAAACTCTCATGTGCAAATCTAACACCGAACTTCTATGAATTTGATCGAAAATGGTTTGAAAATCTTCCAAAGTGTTTTTAAAATGGAAAATGAGTTTAAACACTTGAAAGTTTTGGTTTTATAAACAAACTCCCCCTAAATATATGCATGATATAAACAAAGGTTTTGCATATAAAGGGTGAGTAAAAGGTTTAAAAGTTGCTCACAAACATTAAAAATGAGACAACAAAGGCAGTACACAAAGGCGTTCGATGCCTTGCATCTCATCCAAAACATTGTGAGAAACTCAAAGACAAAGTAAATAAACAAAATGATTAAAAGAGAAAATCTTTTTGGATTTTTCAAAAATAAGAAAATGAAAATCTTTTTGGATTTTTCAAAAATAAGAAAATGAAAATCTTTTTGGATTTTTCTAAAAGTAATGAAATTACGAAAACGGTTTTAGCACGGGTTATACACTGATGTGTGCATAAGCCACTATTCATCAAATCACTTGGAAATCACTTTTGGAACCCATTTGAGATTGGGTCCAATGGTTTTTGAATTCTTGAAAGTCCAAACGTAAGTCTCATCGATTTGATGAATAGATGTTGCATTCCACGGAGAACTAAAACCCGGTGGTTTAGTTGAAAAGAGTTTTCGTGGAACCAACGGTGAAAAATCATTTGATTTCTTTGAAAAGCTTCCAATCTTGGTAGATTGAGTTGAAGAATGATTTTTCGAAGCAAAATCATTCACTTTTTGCACAACTGTTTTCACAGGTTTTGGTGCAAGATCAAAAAGTTCCGAAAATGAATATTTGAATGATTTTGACTCAACTGACTTATCTTTTGAAATCGGTTTCCATTTAGATTTAGTCAATTGAGATTTTGCTTGAAAAATGTGTTCAGAATTATCCTCGAATGATAGAAAAGAGACAAAAGTAGTTGTTCCATCAAAATTTGGTTTCTTAGTGTACTTCTTACCCTTTTGTAAGGAGTAATTAGTAAACTGAGAGACCTTTCTATCAAAAGGTTTTGAAGATTTACCCGTGTAAATCTTCTTTGGAACATCAGGATCAGTCTGAATAGAAGTTTCAACAGTCTCAACCTTATCACAATCAGTCTGCACAGAAGAATTCACAAACATAAGGCAATTAGTTTGGGTACAAACATCAATCATGACTTTGGGAAGGTCAGAATTCACAGAATTGGTTTGTGTTTGCAATTCAATCTCAAGGTCGGAGATTCTTTTCGTCAAAAATGTTTCGTTTGACTGAAATTGCAAACACTTGTCTTCAAGACGCATGATTTGAGCACAAAAATTTGTTCTTTCTTCTTCAACTTTGCTCTCAAAGATGGTGGACTTATTTTGTAACTCTTGGTTAAGGTCAGAAGTCTTTTGTTGCCAAACAAGTTCTTTAATTTGACTGTCCAAAATATTTTGATTGAGCTCTTGGAGAGAATTGTCCAACTCATTTGTTAACTTGAAAATCTTTGATTTCAAAATGAGTTCATTAGTAAAGTGATGGTCAGCAGATTTAAATCTCTCATGTTCTTCCCAAAGAAATTTGTACTTCTGGCAAATATCTTTAACCTCTCTGAACATTTGAACCACACATAGACAATCTCGAAAACATGAACACTTTTGACTTTCATGAATACGATACGACTCTTTGCTTGGTTTCATCTTGTATGCAAGTGGCATTTGAAACGTACTCATGATGACAGCCCAAAAAAAAATTACTAAAAACAATTTAGCCCAACAATGAAAACATGTAAGTCCAACAAACAATTTCTGCCCAAATGAACTATAAGTTTCGGCCCAACTACTTAGGTAGTAAAAAAAATTAACGACCCAAAAAAAAATTTAGCCCAAAAGTTTTATTTTTTTTTATACTAACAACAAAAAAAATAAAACTAGATTTCAAGTTGACCAAAATAAACTCACGGTTAAACAAAATGGACACTTAAAACACCAAATTTAAATCAATATTGCGGTCAAGTCCAAAGATTTAAAACACACCAAAGTTACCTTCACGTGATACATGTACTTACAACTCCTACTCGTATACTACTTTTAAAAATTGATTTCAAAATTCAATTTTAAAGCAACACAAGTGACAGCACACCTTTGAACACCTTCAACACACTATCTATAAATTCCAATTCCAACGGATGGTAATGTTCTGTGGGTCCCATCTACTCAATTTTATCAACAACAAAGCACATAAATTGTTTTAATCAAAATTTATAGAAAAAACTTACTTTGAAAAATGCTGTCTCGTGACTTTGTAACATAAGAACCAAAATTGAATTAAAATAATCTTGACTTTGTAAATGCAAGTATACCACGTGAGATGACACAGAATACTGACTGACACACGTTTTTACAGTTCAATCACGCATATAACACACCTTTTGAAAAATACTTTGAATTAAAAGACACGGTTTCTTGTTGAAAATCGTAAAAGCAGCTCACATGTGATTCTTGAATACTACAACACGTTATCTCTGATGTTTACAGCTCACAACTTTTCACGCGTGTACTTTCTCTTACCCGTTCCTCACACACTCAAAAGACCTTTTATTTTAAAACAATTAAAGCCTCTCAAACAAACAACATTATGTTACTCTCTCTCTCGAACATATCGTTTCAAACAAAAAATTGAACACAAAAATTTCTGATTTATTTCTCTCTTTCTCACAAATTTCTCAAATACTTTCTTTCAAATCACCCCTTCAAAATGAAGACAAACAATCAAAACACGTTTTCCAACCACACACACACGAGGCTAGCTTGCTTTAACAAGAACTCAAACGATCAAAATGGTAACCTAGCACAACAACACTTCACGGTTCAAGACTTGTATCACAAAAATGCTATTTGCCTTGGATGCAGAGCTCAGTGCTCGGCAAATGGGTGTTCACAAACAACTTTCTTCAAATTTCACACAATGGATGGGTAAGAGATAAAAATGATTTGGAAAAGACTTGAACAATGTTTTTGAAATTTTGGTCTATTTGCCGAGATATAAGCTCGGCAAATGAAGTGTTGGGTGAAAATTGGTTAAGTCTGGACAAATGGTTGATTTGCAGAGAATAGAGCTCTGCAAATGGGGTTTTGGAGAAATTTTGTCTAAGTATGACTCGAGTTGTAAAGAGTGCCGAGATATTATCTCTACAAATGAGGTTTTGATGAAAATTTGGTTAAGGAATGCTCGAATTGGGGATTTGTAGAGCAATTAGCTCGGCTTTTGAGTGATTCGACTGAAAAATACTAAGTGTTGCACGAGTTGTATTGAGTGCCGAGCTGGGAGCTCGGCAAATGGGTGTTTTGGAATGACTTGGTTACAAGGTGTTTTGGTTGATCGGTTAGCTCTGCAAACACGGGTACGAGACACGGTTAGTGGTTTGGGCCGAGAATTCACTTCGGCAAAAACTTGATTTTGGTTTTGGTTGATTTTGTATTGGGTGCCGAGCTGGGAGCTCGGCAAATGCGGGTTTTGGAGTGACTTGGTTACAAGGTGTTTTGGTTGATCGGTTAGCTCTGCAAACACGGGTTCGGGTGATCAGGTAAGTCGGCAAATGCGAGTTTTATGATTGGTTAGCTCGGCAAATTCGAGTACGAGATACGTGTGACTGGTTTGGCCGAGAGTTAACTCGGCAAACACGAGAAATGAACTTCTGCTCGCACACGATCAAGAATTTATCTCGGCAAGTACTGTAATTCAACTTCTCTTCTCTGCAAATGCAATGATTTAGATGATTTGGTCGTGAATTTGAGCTCGAACAACACGAGTAAACAAGATTAGCTCGTGAGACTATCTCTGCAAACACGATGTGGATGAATCGATGAGCTCTGCAAATGATCGATTCACGACCTCGGCAAACAACAGGTTAGTGGCTGGAAAAACTACAACAACAATCACGGTGGTTGGAAAAATAACCACCTCACCGGAAACACTCAAAACACAATATTTCCTTTAATCCTTCGAATTGAACCTCAAAACTACCACCAAAATACTCACCAATAAGTTGCGAACAAACCCTCAGCAATTAATTTTAGATTCGATGCTCGCCGGAAAACGTGAAATCTCGCCGGAAAATTCAACTGAAATCAAAGGTTCACGAATCGAGAAATTGAAGATATCATTATGTTCAGAAAATGATCGCGATCAAAACCTCGTGATTTTTCAATCGATTTGACAACAAACAATGACACAATCGAAGAGAGAAGATAGAAAAACAAATGTTAATATTTTTCTTTTCGTTTTTCTGCTTTTGTATTTTTATTTATTTATTTTTTTTTTTTTTTTTTTTTTTTTAATTAATGTAAAATGTAATCGATAAAAACAATGTGAAATAACACGTGAATTTCACTGTAGATTACTGTAGCAGCAGGAAATAAAACTTGATTGACTTTTCTTATTTTATCTATTTGCCGAGATAAGACTTTAACATCTTGAAACCAAACAGATTGTAGAAATTGAACATATATCCATCATATTTAACAATAATCCACTTCTAAATTGTGATTATCACACTGAAACAGCCTCGAATTCCGTGAAAACAGAACTTTTCAGAAAATCCAGAAATTAAGCTCAAATTCCAGAAAATTGAACAAAATCGGTTATAAACTTGAATACGGATCGTTCGGATACACCGATTATGCTCTGATACCAATTGTTAGATATAGAATTGAGCTTAATTGTTCAACAATGGAGGAATGTGTGTGTTTTAGTATGTGAGGAAAGAGGTTGAAGATGATAGGGAGGAGAGAGAGAATTAGTCAAATGTGTTTTAATTATGTTCAAAGTTAGTTACAAATGAGAAGGCAAGGGGTTTATATATGCCTAATTACAATTATCACTTTGACCCCTTGCACTTTATCAACAATATAAAATGTAACTTTATTTACAATTTAACACCACTAAATTGTATTTCTAACAAAAACCCTTAGGAAAATTCTCCCCAAAAGTCACTGCCCGTTCAGAAACTTGGCCAGCTATTTATATGAATTAGTCGCGTAACGCCCGTTACATATGGTAACGGCCGTTACCATCCATCGACACCCATAACGGCCGTCACCCTTGTGACGCCCGTCACACCTCCTTTGAAAAGCATACGGCCGTAAGGAACCCGTTACAGTAACTCGCGAATTTTCAACCATAACGGCCGTCACCCTTGTGACGCCCGTTCAAACTTGACCTAGGTCCCTAACGCCCGTCACCCTTGTGACGGCCGTTAGGACCTCCAGAATACGTTTTCTTCATCTTTCACTTGGTTTCAACCGAATCTTTCTCCCGAGTCCTCCATAAGTCATCAAAATCGACCAATTCATCCGCATAATCATTTTCCAACCTGAAAACACTAAACATACCTCAAAGCATCGAAAGTTGGAAATAAAACTGTAAAAACGACGAATAAATGGTTCTAAATTCACGTGGGAAATGGTATAAAATATGACACATCATTAATTGTATAGTATGTGCATATGAATTTTTGTGTCATATTGAGTAATTAATTATTTGTTATTGATTACAGAAATGGCAAGAGAATTTTGTGATCAATTTGGATGAGAATCAAGATGGAACAGAATATTATCATGACATTTTCAGGTTTTTGAAGCGGTCAAGAATTCACCATATTCTTACTCATTCACCAGTGCTTTATGAGTCATACCTAGTAGAGTTTTGGGAAAATGCAAGGCATAAGAAGACTGCTACTCAGGAGGTGATTGAAACAGTGGTTGCTGGCAAGACCATTAAGTTCTCTGCTCAGGATCTTATTGATATCTTGAGTTTAGGTACATTAGATCAAGAAGGAGGAGAGAATGGATCTACTACTTTTAGTAGAGAGGTCATTGTTGGAGGATTTACTAGGATGGGATATGCTGATGACTTGAATGTGGGAACATTGAAGAAGCGCGGATTCTTTGGAAGATGGAGATACTTAGCGCATGTATTGTTGGTTAGTTTGTGTAGTAGAAGAACCGGATGGGATACGCTTAATCAAGAATCTCAAGCTCAGATGGTTGGTCTGGTATACAACAAACCATATAGTTTCTCTAAGTATTTCTTCAACGAATTAAGGAAGCAAACAACTGCCAGACTAGGGCATAGGTTTATGGTTTATCCTAGATTCGTTATGATGATCATTAATCATCATATTCCTAATCTTCCGGCTACAGAGAAAGTCCTGAAAGTGACATCTTTAGTGGGAAGGGCATATGATGAGCTCAAGCATCGCTTTAGTGGTGATCCCGGTGCTCAAGATGTACCCTTGTTTGGAGCTCTAGTGGATATTAACTTTAATCCACCTACAGCTGAAGAGTTTGCCAGATTCAGGACTGAGATTGTTCCACATGAACCAGTCGCTAATCCAATTCCTCTACAGATGGTGATGCCAGATGAGGCAATGCGCAACATAGAACAACCACAGGTTCAAGGCACAGAAGAGGTGATAGATGAGAGAGATGTGGTTCTTGAAAAAGAAGCAAAAGCACATGAAGATACTGTTGATCATGCTGCTAGTGCTTCCGAAGATGCTTCAAAGAAAGTTCCATCTGATCAAAGTCTGAAAAGGAAGCGAACAGAGTCTTCTAAGGAATCTGAGGTGCCAGAAGTTGAAGAGGTACCTGTTCAAAAGAAGAAAACTGTTATTAAATTGAAAGTGAAAGAGAAAGCTGCTGCTAGTGGAGTAGATAAGAATGTCAAAGCTCCAGAAGCATCAAGCAGAGTTCCTGAACAGAGGTCTAGGAGATCAGTTGATGCAGAGACAGTGATACCAAGAAGATCTCAGAAGACAACTGTAAATCTTGAAAGGCCATCTACAACTCATAGAATGAAGGATTCAGTGCCTAATCCTGAACCAAGAACTGAAGCGACTACACGTCAAGTTCCTATATTACCACCAGTGTTTGGTATGGCTGATCCAGAGGGTGATATTTCTCAAGTGCAAAGGTACAATGCCAATGCTGATGACCTAGTAGATGTGGACCTTGACCAGGACATAGATGATTATGTAGCTGGAGCTACAGTTGGTTCTGAAGCAGCTAGAGCTAGTGGGTCTGGTACTGAAGAAGCTAGTGGGTCTGGTACTGAAGAAGCTAGTGGGTCAGGAGCGGGTCAGGCTAGTGGATCTGGTGTGAATGCTGAAGGTAGAGGAAAGGCTGTTGTTGATGTTCAAGCAGACAGAGAGCCTTCTATCCATTCTGATGATGATTCCAGCAGTGATGGTGATGAAGATCCTTACAGATCTCATGCATTCATCAGAGTTGGATCTAAGATGGTTCCTAAACCTACTAAGGCAACTCAAGGAAGAAGAAGGAGAGAAACGGATGAAGATTGGGTGCCAGAGCAGCCTATGCCAAAGAGAACTAGACTTGTCAGGGAACAAGAGACTTCTGCTGTTACTGGTGGTTCACAAAGTGTGCCAGTTGTTACTGTTCTTGAGACTACACAGCCACAACCACAGCGACAAACAAGTGAAGAAACTAATCTTGGTGATCTGCAGAGAGACAGATGAATGAGATGAGAGGTTTGATCACTCGTTTAGCTGGTGATCTTAAGGTTGTTAGTGACAAGAATAAGATTTTGGAAGACAAGTTGGGCAAGGCCGAGGTGGTAGTGTCCAGTATGTATAAGAAGTATTTAGCTCTAGATGAGAAGGTTGTCAAGATGGCAGATGCATTGAAGCAGGGAGTCAAGATCTCTGAAGATAAATTACATGAGCTCATCGATAACTATCTCAAGGTTAGAGCTGAGAGAGACAGCTTAGGTTGCAGAGGTGATGAGCTGGCTAAGGCAAGGCATGATAATGATCAGAATGAAGATCCAGATGCTGCCAGAGCTACTCAGGAGCTAGGAGAAGGTTCTAGTTTGAGAACAGAGACTCAAGGGGAGTCTAGCCAGGCTGGTATTGCTGGCAAGGCAGTTTCTGAAGCTCCACAGACTCAAGAACTGGTCGTCACAGAGCTGAATCTGTTTTTTTTAGAACGGCAGAAAATATTATTAATAAACGGACCAACTAGCAAGATGCTAGAAGGTCAATGTACAAAAGATACAATCTAGAATACACTAATTACAAAACTAGATTCATCTCAGGGCTTTAACTGCTAAGACTGTAAAAAGGTTGAAAAACTCGTGCCAATTATAGTTGAGACACGAGAAAAAACCTCATCAACGAAGGCCGAGCCACCGGTTTTCACTTCGTAACAGAGCTGAATGTGTTAGTTGAGTCTGCTGCACCTCAAACCAAACCCCTTACAGAAGATGTTGACGTTGATCGATTAGATAAGGGTAAGGGTTTGGTAGGGCAATCTGCTGTTGTTGCTCTTGAAAATGAAGATGCTAGTGCTCAGGATAGTGAGTCTACCAAGACCGACTCTACTACAAATACTTCTACCGAGTCAGATTTGCATCCTGTAATTGTGCATAGACTGGAGAAGAGATTTGGGTATGATCCACAAGCTCATATGAGAGCTAGGGCAGAGATTGCGGATTATTATTATGATCCAGGATCTATGTGGGATCAAGAGAAAGAACGGTTAGGGTTGACTCATACTCCTTCAAAGTCAGAGTCAGATTCTGATTTCGAGACTCAGGCTGAGACTGAGACTGAGAAGGAGCAGAGCAAGAGCAAGAAGAAAAAGCAGAGGAAGTAGATTGATGACAATGACAAGACAAAGACATAGGTATGTTAACGTCTAGAAGCTATTGCCAAGGGGGAGTCTGTAAGTGCACATCTATGTCAATAGCAGTCTAGATTGTTTGGGCTTATATTGTTATATGTCTTTGTAATGTGATTGTCATTAATGAACTTATTATTATGCATAGAATACTAGATTAAGTTTAAGTATTGAATGTATAGTAAATCTGCTAAGTGTGAATTGCGAGTTCGCAATTCACAGTGGGAATGCGACTCCGTATTTGCAGGGACAAATACGAGGCTAGAGCATAAATACGACCTCGTAAATAGGTCGAGCTGGGCCTGAAATACGAGGCCAGTATGCTGAAGCCCAGTCGTGTTGATCCCTATATAAACCGAACCCTAACAGAGTTTAGGGTTGAACATTTGTCGAAATATCAAGCAGGTATTGCAGGTTATAGTCGTCAAAGGTTGTTCCGCTAGCCTAGAGAAGATCTGCGAGGCAGCAGATGATCTGAAGGCTTATTGTTGATCACCAAGTTATAGTGAGGGATTCCGCACCTCAAGATAACTGGAGCAAGCTATTAACGATCCGTACCAGGGGACTTACATAAGGAATTAGGTTTAATTCCTTAAATGCTCCCAACCATATTTGTACGACCTAAGTCCACATTAGCATAGACTTGGCCAATAAATATAAGACTTCTCACAACTTGCAAAGTGCTCGAAACTTTGGCATTGCAACTTGTGAGATATACTCTAAGTAATTCTTAAGAGTATTTCCAAGTTATTAGATCACTTGTATTTCTAGGTTGTTTAGATATTTACACACTTGTGTTTATCTTTGTTCCGCAACAACCTTTGTATTTGTTTATATCAATAAATCAAATACATTTGAAAAGTACATCGTGTCTCAATGCTATATACTTGATTATATATATTACTTTATATAGTTTCAGCACCTTATTGTTTCTTGCAATTTACTTTCAATACTTTAACTTATTATTCTTATCCATATCTGGATCATAATTCTGAACTGGTCTTTTTCCAGTTAGAATTACTTGCCAGTCGGGTACTTAACCATCTATATTTGGGACTTACATTTGGTATCAGAGCAGCAAGGTTGAATTAACTTTAATTCTTTAACCTTTGATCTGCAAAGATGGTTGACACTGAACAACAAGAAGGTCCTAACCCTAATGTTAATGCTACTACTCCACCTAATCCACCCCCTCTCATCAACAACAATATACCATTGCACAATGTGCATGTACACTTTCCAAATAATCCTGTTCCCAAGTTTGATGGGAACAGTGAAAATTTTATAACATGGAAAGCTTGCATCCTCAAATATATTGCTGGTGTTGAGAGACATTTGCCCGATATCTTAAAAGAAGGACCCTTTGTCCCCATGAATGCCTCCTCTGTTGTCAGAAATGCCGATGGGACTCCTAGGGTATCACCAAAGGAGAAGGATCATTGGTCAGAGGAAGATCATAGACTTGTAGACCTTGACACTAAACTTCAAAATATGATCTTATATGTTGTTCCTGAAACTCTTATGCCCACTCTTGTTTTACTTGAAAATTCTAAATTAATGTGGGAGGAACTAATGACTCAGTTTGAAGGCACTTCTGAGACAATTGTTACAAGAAAAGTTGCTTTGAATAAAAAATATGAGTCTTTCTTTGCATTCCCTGGTGAAACTTTAACTCAAACTTACATCAGATTCACAAATCTGGTAAATCAACTGAAAGCCTTGGGTGTAACTAAAGACAAATAAATTTTATTGGAAAAGTTTTGTGACATCTTACCTTCTAAATGGGAAAACTTGATTTTGGTCTTGAGACAAGGCAAAACTTTGCACAGTCACACTCTTGCTTCCCTTTATGGAGCCTTCAGATACACTGAAGAGAATAAAGCTGAGAGAGCTGTGGCTGAGCAAGATGCCAAGAATCATGCTTCTACCAGTTCAGTCGGGGTTCAGTACTCCGAGCCTCATGGGACTGCACTGCTATCTTCTGAGATTGACCAATCTGACTCAATGAAGAAGATAGTTTCTGAAATGTTAAAAACTGGTATTACTGATGATGTAACTCATGGTTGTGATGAGGATGACAATGATGATCTGGTTGCCATGCTGGCTAAAACGTTTAATCGTTTTAAGGACAAATCAAATCGATCTGGCAAACCATTTGCTTCCAGCGCTCTATTGACAAGTCTAATCTTGAATGCTTTAAGTGTGGCAAGAAAGGACATTTCATGTAGGAATGCAGATCTAGTCAACCTTCATCATCACAATCAGCCCCTAACCATTCTATTTTTTAGAAATCTGATGAAAGCTATAAGGCTAAGTACAAGAAGCTGAAAGCCCATATAGCACTTATGGCACAAGACAACTCAAGCACTAATAGTTGTATGATTGCCAAGACTGAAAAATGGGAAGATTCTGATGAATCATCTGATGATGAAGAAGAGGTTAGGGACATGTGTTTCATGCCTCGTGAAGATCAAGGTCATTTGGTCAAGTTTGATGTTGAATCTGGTCGTTGGGTGGATATAGTCATGAAAAAGGTTAGTAATTTTGGTTTTGAAAGAAATGAGGAACACAAACTAGACCTTCTGGTTCTTTTAGAAGCTGACATCTCATTCATTGAGACAGTGCGTTCAGAAAGTTTGAAAATGTTTGAAAATAATACTTCTGAACTGAACGCCAGTCAGGCCAGACTGAAAGAACTGAAAGATGTTCAGTTGGCTTTAAAAAGTTATCAGTCTATGGTTGCCACTTTGGAACTGGAAAAAGAAAGAATTAAAAACCATCCTTTAAAAAGAACAAAAAATAATTAAATCTTGGATGAAAGCACCAAACCCAGATGCTGCTATTAAAAACACTTTTGCAAATCAAAGAACAGCATATAAATCTAGTGATCTTCATTTAGCATCTATAATCACTGATTTAGATGCTTTTCCAAAAGAAATGAAACCAGAAACTATCTTTATAGAAGTTGGCAAACAGAAAACTGTGACTGATAAGGCCCAGGAACAATCTGGGGGAAATTCTGAAGCACCTCAGACCACTGCTTCAGACAAGAAGGCTAAATCCAAAAAGTCATCCCCTCAGTCTTCATCTAAGGTTCCAAACGGCCAAAAGAAGAAGAAAAATGTCTCCCCCACTGAGCCATCTACCTCAGATTCAGGTAAGGCTCAGGTGTCTAATGAAGAATCTATTTTGTTAAGGTTAAAGAGTCAATTTCAGTTGTTGGCTAGACAAGTGCAAAGTTGTAATGCACGATTAAAAAATGTTGAAACCACTCCTCTTCAACCTAAACAAAATGCTAAACCTTTTTTCCAAACAAATCAAGCAGAAATCTGAGAAGAAAAAGGTTGAAATTCCCATCAAACCAACTGTTTTAATGTCATCTGAAATAATGACTGAGATTCCTTTTGATCCTTCAGTTCCTTCTGAACCAAAGAAATCTGAGACTGCTAAGGGAGAGTCCAGTGAACCCATCAAGAGATGGGTTCCCAAAAAGAACTAATCTTTGTGTTTGTGCAGGGAGACCGAAAGAAGAATATATGGTTTCTTGACAGCGCTGCTGGCAGAACCATGACTGGTTATCAAACCCTGCTGGAGGAATATAGGGTGCAAGAGAGGCCCTCAATAACATTTGGGAATGATGGAAATGGACAAACTGAGGGATATGGTGTTGTGAATAATGGTCAAGTCAAATTCACACGTGTTGCTTATGTGAATGGTTTGAAATACAACCTGATCAGTGTCAGACAACTATGTGATGATGGCTTCAAGGTTCTATTTGATATTTCACAAGGCACCATATTCAACAGGGATGGAAAGGTAGTATTGATTGCACCAAGAAAAGGAAACATTTATATCATTGATATGAATAGTTCACCCAGTGAATAATGTTTCTACACAAAGGCAGATGAGGACACAAACTGGTTGTGACACAAGAGATTATCCCATCTGAACTTCAAGAATATTAATAAGTTGTCAAGAAAACAACTTGTAGATGGGATACCTTCAATGTCTTTTAATAAAGACAAGCCATGTCCAGGTTGTGAAATGGGGAAGCAGAAAAGAGCTTCATTCAAGACAAAACAAAGTTTTAGTATAATTGAACCTCTTCACATGCTTCACATGGACCTTTTTGGACCAGTAATAGTTCAGACCAGAGCAGGAAAGAAGTACACCCTTGTTGTTGTTGATGAATATTCAAGATATTGCTGGGTGATTTTCCTCAGATCCAAGAGTGAAGCTGCTGCTGAAATCATTGCCCTCATTAAACAAATTGAACTCAAGCATAAGCGAAAAGTTTATCAGCTCAGAAGTGACAATGGCACTGAATTCAGAAATGCCACTCTGGAGTCCTTCTGCACTGAAACTGGCATATCTCAGAACTTCTCCTCAGCACACACACCTGAGCAGAATGGTGTAGTTGAAAGAAAGAATCGAACGCTGATTGAAGCTGCTAGAAGTATGCTGAATGAATCTGGTCTTCCCAAGAATTTCTGGGCTGAAGCTGTTGCAACTGCTTGCTACACTCAGAACAGATCTGTCTATGTCAAGAGACACAAGAAGACTGCCTATGAAGTACTCAGAAATAGAAAGCCAAATATTGGATATTTCCATGTATTTGGATGTCCAGTATACATTCTGAATGATTCCAGTCAGCTTGGAAAATTTGATGCAAAAGCTGATGAAGGATACTTCCTAGGATATTCAACAAATCGCAAAGCCTTTAGAGTCTATAACAAAAGACTTGAAAAGGTTGATGAGTCAATTCATGTTACCTTTGATGAATCAAATTCTGCAATCTTTAAGAATCCAACTCCTGTACCACCCTAAGAAAGTCCACTCAGTTTTGGTAAATCTGATCCAACTGTTCAATCTGATCAGTCACCTGAACCTGCTTCTGAACAACCCAGTTCAGAACCAGCAATAAACAAGACAAGCAACATTCCATTTTATCCTTCAGTCAGTTTTAAACTACCTTCTGAACTGACTATTGGATCAGATATACATGCTGCTTCACCTCAAATATCAGTCTCCACTGAATTACCCCAATCTGAAGAGTTTCATGATGCAAGTCATGAACTGCAGGAAGAAGATGATGAGACTGAAATAGTCTTTTCTGAACCTCCTCCTGAAGTGAATCAGAGGAGTCCTTGCACTGATATCATTGTTCATCTTGGTCATTACACTAAGTGGACTAGAGCACATCCAGTCGAGCAAATCATTGGAGATTCTGCTAGTGGGGTTCAGACCAGAAGAGCCACAAGCGATCAATGCTTATATGTCAGCTTCTTATCACTGATAGAACTGAAGAAGATTGACGAGACTATGAAAGACCCAAGCTGGATTGAAGCCATGCAAGATGAGCTTAATCAGTTTAAAAGGAACGATGTTTGGGAACTTGTTCCTTGTCCCAGCAATCTGAAGAAAGAACCAATTGGGACAAGATGGGTCTTCAGAAACAAGATGGATGAAGATGGTCATGTAGTTCGAAACAAGGCAAGACTTGTTGCAAAGGGTTACTCTCAAGAAGAAGGAGTAGACTTTGATGAAACTTTTGCACCAGTTGCTAGACTAGAGGCTATCAGAATTTTCTTAGCTTTTGCAGCTCATCATGAGTTCAAAGTCTATCAGATGGATGTTGAAAGTGCATTCTTGAATGGTGAATTAGAAGAAGTTGTGTATGTATATCAGCCACCAGGGTTCATAAATGAAGAAAAACCTCACTGGGTGTACAGACTGAACAAGGCATTATATGGTCTGAGATAAGCACCTAGAGCCTGGTATGATACTCTTACTAAACATCTTCTGAAAAATGGTTTTAAAAGGGGTACAATTGATAACACTTTGTTCATATTGCATGATAAAAGTGATATCTTACTTGTACATATTTATGTTGATGATATTGTGTTTGGGTCTACAAATGACAAAATGTGTAAACACTTTTCTGAAATTATGTCTTCTGAGCATGAAATGAGTATGATGGGTGAACTGACATATTTCTTGGGTCTTCAAGTGAAACAAACCAGTGATGGTATTTTTATAAACCAAGCAAAATATGTCAGAGATTTGTTAAAGAAATATCAATTTGATTCAGTCTCATAAAAAGATACTCCTATTTCTGCACCATTAACTTTGGACTCAGATCCCAATGGAAAACAAGTGGATCCCACAAAGTATCGTGGTATGGTGGGGTCCCTCATGTACTTAACTGCTAGTAGACCTGACATAATGTTTGCAACATGCCTTTGTGCAAGATTTCAGTCTGATCCCAGAGAAGCACATGCAAATGCTGTTAAAAGGATTTTTAGATACCTTAAAGGTGTCCCCAGACTTGGTCTTTGGTATCCCAAAGGCTCAAGTCTAGATCTAATGGGTTATTCAGATTCTGATCATGCAGGTTGTAATAGATAGGAAAAGTACCACAGGTGGTTGTCATTTCCTAGGTGGCAAATTGGTAGTTGGGCAAGCAAGAAGCAGACTGCAGTATCACTCTCCACAGCTGAAGCTGAATACATTTCTGCAGCCAGTTGCTGCACTCAGATTTTGTGGATGAAGAACCAACTAACTGATTATGGTGTTAAGTATACAAAAACTCCAATATTTTGTGATAACACCAGTGCCATTGCCATCTCTCACAATCCTGTCATGCACTCCAAAACCAAGCATATCGACCTCAGGTATCATTTTATTAGAGATCACATTATTAAATTTGACATTGACCTTCATTTCATTCCCACTGATAAACAACTCGCTGATGTTTTTACAAAACCCTTAGATGTCAAAACATTTAAACATCTCATCAGTGAGTTAGGTATGCTAAATCCTGTATAGCATCACCTCAGGGGGAAGTGTCAAATATTTCTGTACTTCAAAGAATTTTTCTCTAAGGGGGAATTTTGCTTTCTGAAAAATATTTTGTCTGAAATGTCTCAGAATTTCTGAAATGATTCAGAATAATTGTGTAAACTGAGATGGTTCAGATTCCTTAAATCTGACCATGCTCAGATTTTGTGAGTCATTTCTAAAATGAGTTAGTCCTTTATAATGCATTTTGGATACTTGGTTGGTTGTGTGGCCACGTGAAGGTTACTGTATAACGTTTGAATAATGATACCTTTTTGCTGACGTGTCACACAAGTGGCGCCGTAAATGTAAAAATGATATCACTTTTTATTAATGAAAGTTGAAATGTTTTCCAAAATGTGGGTCCCTAACTGCTTTGCATTAAATGCGGACGTGGAACCCAAATTATTTCGGATTTCAAACCCGATCAAAATTGATTTCAATTAAAATAATATTTCTTTTATGGGTTTGAATTTCAAAAATTTTTCATTTTATTTATTTTGGAAAACCTTTGTATTCCATAGTAAATATAAATACCATTTATCGAAAACAATTCCTTCATTTACTTTATTTTACATTTACTCCCAATCATAATTCTCTTTCTTTCTTTCTTCTTCCAATTTCCAAAACCCTAAAATCATTATCATTTTCAGTTTTCCCTTGTAGAAAATGGCTAATGTTTCCCAGGCCAAATCATTAATAGGTTTCGAATACAAACCATCCAAAGCAGTCAAGGCCAGTGCACAATGGCCAAAAGGGTTCGAGCCAACGACCCTTAGGTTCAATATGAATAATTTTGTGGCCACACTGAATGCCAAACATAAAACGCTAATGGGGAGGATTAATAAATTCCTCGAAGAGTCCCCTATCCATTACGCCTTGACTGCTGATCCACAAGTAATGTATCATCGATACTTACTTGAATTCTGGTATACTGCTACTTTAAGCAAGGATAAAAAATCCATTGCTTTTTCTTTGAAAGAGGGCACAAAGCAGTATGTCCTTTCACTTGATGGGTTTAGGGAGGCCCTTCATTTGAACTACCTTCCTTCTTCCTCAGCCTATGCAAAAAGGCTTAAAGGAATTAATTTTAGGGAGGTACTGCGCGACATGGGTCATAATGACATGGTCGATGCAGAAGGCAATATGAGAACTTCTGGACACATCTTTCTGTCTGGATTTGGAAACTGTTGGAGGTATTTTTGGACTCAGATTGTCGAGTGCCTAGGAGGAAATTGGGGTGGATTGGATCAGATATCTTTGCTACAAGTGGAAATGGGGTATTATTTATGGCATGGGATTGAAGTGGACTTCGCTGAGATACTTTTCTCTCAGTTGGTATTGAAGTTAAAGGGAAAAAGAAGTCCACACATATCATTTCCCAGATTTCTGAGCATCTGCTTTATGGCATTTCTTGGAGATGCGTATCATGATGAGGGGCTTGAGTCATCTGCAACAGAGTTCTGCAGGGATCTGTCAAAGGCATCTACTTCAGAACCAGAACCAGAACTTTCTGAAGCAATGACTCAGGTAATTTCTAAAACTGAAACAGCACGACCGGCTGGCTCAGAAAGGTCACCGAGTGGGTCGCAAAAGAATGCGAGACCCATTGGTGCACCTAGTGGCAAAATGTTGAAGTTGTTTAAAACCCCAGCAACTTCTTCCACCCAGCCACCTCCCTCTTCCACTGACCAACCTGAGGACCTCCCAAAAGGTCCCTCAGGATCTCCAAAGGGCGTATTAAAACATCGAAAATTTAAGAAATCGTCCTCACTGCCCAAGGACACTAGTACCGAAGCTAACCCTTCTGGTTCTTCCCAACAAGAACCAGAAGAATCGAGTCAAATGGGAAACCCACAAGCAGCCATCCCCAAAACTTTTTTAGGAGGGGATGGTGAAGGAAATATAAGTGAGCCCACCCAACTCACATTAGAGTCCGAGTCTACACGTGCACCCCCTGAAACTTCACAAATCTTACACTCTTCTGATGCACGAATCGATGAAGTCTTTGGTGTGACACCACCTGAGACTGAGATTCCAGACTCTACGGCCGATGAAGTAACTCTTGAAGATGGTACGAGAGTTATTAAGGCAACCCCCGTGTCTACTGTCGCTGGCGATGAAGCTTTGGCTGAGCCACACATTTCTGAAGCTGGTGACGATGCAACTGCAGCAGCAGTTGTTGAACCAGTAGCAGGTTCAGGTACCAGTGATCTGAACCTGGGCATATCTGATCAGACTGCAGTTTCGACTGACCTCTGGGATGAAGATGAGCCACCTCAAGGGAATCTCGGTTCCTTTGCTGATTTTGAGTTTGATGAGGGACTCTTGGAGGAGAATCAGTCTTCTGATTCTGAGCCAACCTTCAACCTCACAAACGCCCCTCCTCCCCCACCAATCCAAAATGTTACTTGTTGAACAACCATATCGCCCACCGCCAACATCTCATAAACATCCATACTTTCCACCAGGCTCCACACCTGCATATGTTACTTCACCAACTTTCCAACCACAATTACAACACTTACACCCAAAAATTCATCAAGTGCCTAAGCCCATCAATTATGATGAACCTTCTGAGAAGGAGTTGGACTCTGCTACTGAATCTGAGAGTCCAACTGAAATGCAATTGGAAAAGGCTTTAGATGGGCTTGGCAACATTCCCTTTGTGGCTTCTGTTTCTGCACAACAACCCTCTCCTTTGAGTGTAGAAGCACAGTTAGAGAAACAAAACACCGAAGTCCAAAGCTTACTTCTCAAGGTAGAGGACTTAACAAAATCTCTAACTGCCAATACTAGTTCCATTGCTGAAATGAAGGGTGCTCAGATGTTCCTTGGCACTGAGTTAACCAAGGTTGCTGGAAATGGGGGACTAGTAAGTGGGAAGCTTAATGAGCTGGTACTTTCATGTAACAAAATCAGTACAGCCATCAGGGAAGCCTTCAGACTGACCAAGAGAGATGTGCAAGCTTCAGTAGTTGCGAACTTGACATCTAGTGTTGAATTTATGAAACAAGAAGTCCTGGCAGTCGGAAAGGAAGTGAATGAGTTGGTTAAGAAACCCAGTGTTGATGAAAAAGAACTTGGGGTTTCTTTAAGTGTTGGTATTATTAAGAAGATGAAGTCTGAGCTCTCTCAGGAACTCATTGCTCTGATTTCAGCTTCTGTGGCTGAAAAGGTGGAAGTCAAGGTCAGAACAATGGTCGCTGAGCTTACCAAGGATACAAATAAAAGAGTGGATAAAGCTGTTGAAGAAGTTAAAGAATCTGTCACCACTCTTGACAAGTCAGTGAAGGACCAGTCTCAGAAATTGGATGAGATTCTGACCCTACTTAAGAAAGAACAAGTTGTTGCTCCTCCTCCTTCTGCCTCATTTTCTGAGGAAGATAGAAAAATGCTGAAAGATTTAACTGAAAAAGAGGCTCTGAACCTTAACTCATCATTCAGATTAAGGGATCAGTTCTCTACAATAGCAAAAGGCATTTCTGATTGCCTTCAGCAGCAGAGTTGGGAACCTCTGAAGGCCATGCAGACGGCGATTGATTTATATGCCAAGATGCCTTCTGAGGTCCCCAAAGGGGGGAAATGTGCCTATTGGTTTGCTTTCAAGTACTCAAGAATTAACAGAGGCAACCAAGAAACAAGCTTAAGTACAATCTGGTGGTGCTTCAGCTCAGGGGGAACAACAAAAGCAATCAGAAGTGAAGCAGATTGAACCTGCTAAGAAAGATAAGGGCAAGGCCCAGATGGTTGATGAACCCAAGTCCAAAGGTTCTAAGGGTTCTGGGATTGTTGTTGGTGAAAATGTAGATGAGCATGGTTATCCCCTTCATGACCTAGAAGCTAATAATAAGAAATTAGAGGCTCTACAGAAGCAAGTCTCTAATCAATTCATAACGTGGAGGGAGAACAAGGAAATGGAAAGGGAACAACATCTGAAGATGGGGACCCTTGATCATGTGGATGCTGCAGCTCTTGGTCTTTCACTAGAAAGATATCAAAAAATAAAGAATAATCCTAAAGTGCAGAATGCATTGGCTGAGATGGGTGATTATGAATATGGGATGAAGTATTCTTCATTGGAACAAAAGCTGGACCACCTCACCTTCAAGTTGTCCATTGAGGACTTGGTGAAAAATAGAGAAAAGGAGATGGCGATTAAAAAGAAAGAAATTCTGGTTGGAGTTCTGAAGGTTGAGAAAGAGTTGTCAAGGCCACCCACAAAACCCAAAGTGACTGGACCAAGGTCTTCAAGGAAAAATATTCGTGATGCTGACCTTTCTACATTCAAGCCAATTTCTGATGATGCTGCTGAGATCCAAAGAAAGCATGAAAAGGACCAGTATGATCATTACATGAAGCATCCGATCCCATTCAGCAAAAATAATTGATATTGAAGTAACAAAAGCTGATGGATTGAAGCTCTTTGACTTGATTGTGAAAAGAGAAGGAAGGGCAGCTGAATAATACAACCAGGTTTCAGTGCACGAATTTGGGATTTCTGAACACAGGGAGATGATCCAAATACTGAAGGCAAAGCCCAAGTATGCTCTAATTGGTGCATGGATGTCAAGGATCCAACAAAAGATGCAAGCCAAGGTAGAGATGGAGACAAGATTATTTGGAAAGAAGGATCCCTCCCCATTGAAGTATAAAAGCTACTGATGCACCTTCTGGCTCAAGGCCTGCAAAGAAGTAGTTTTCTTTTCAGAATATCATGTACTTGTATATATTTTTTCAAGTTTTACTCTTGTAACAAACATTTCACTTCAGTTTGTATATATGTTGCAAGTTGTAGCCAACAAGTAGATGATAGGTTTAAGTTAGAAAAATCACAAGTAACATTCTGAGACATCAATGATCTATAAGATGTACTTAGAAAATTTTTACAACTTAAACAAAACTTGCATTTCAAACTTACAAACATGTATAGATAGAAGTCTGAGATGCATGCACTATTTCAGAACAAATAGGGGGAATTTGTTCGGTCGAAAATCGACCAAGTATAATTTGTCCAGAAATAGTTGAAGTTCAGTGAAGAATACTTGTATAGAATTCTGAAGTCATTCAGAATTAGTTCACTGAAGCTTCACTTCAGTTCAGATCAACACATCAGAATATCATTCAGAATGAAGTCAAAGACTGAAGACTGAAGAAAGAGAATCAGCTCAGACGCGGAGCTCAGAAGTTGATTACGAGGAAGCCTTTTTACTTTACATATCTTTACCCGGTTAATAGATTTATCTATTAATAAAAGTACAAGGTAAGTAAAAGGTTGGGAATAAAGTATGAAATGTCACATCAATTGACTTTCACACTTTACCTTAAAAATACGCATGTAAGGAATTAGGTTTAATTCCTTAAATGCTCACAACCATATTTGTACGACCTAAGTCCACATCAGCATGGACTTGACCTATAAATATAAGACTTCTCACAACTTGCAAAGTGCTCGAAACTTTGGCATTGCAACTTGTGAGATATACTCTAAGTAATTCTTAAGAGTATTTCCAAGTTATTAGATCACTTGTATTTCTAGGTTGTTTAGATATTTACACACTTGTGTTTATCTTTGTTCCGCAACAACCTTTGTATTTGTTTATATCAATAAATCAAATACATTTGAAAAGTACATCGTGTCTCAATGCTACATACTTGATTATATATATTACTTTATATAGTTTCAGCACCTTATTGTTTCTTGCAATTTACTTTCAATACTTTAACTTATTATTCTTATCCATATCTGGATCATAATTCTGAACTGGTCTTTTTCCAGTTAGAATTACTTGTTAGTTGGGTACTTAACCATCTATATTTGGGACTTACAGAATCAAATACAAATTTATGTTTTGGGTAACCAAAGATTTATGTCTAATTTGATTACTTGTGTTTGTAAGTGATGGAGGCTTTGAAATTTGAACAAAAGACATTTTTATCTCTATTTTTTTTAGAGTTTTCAGTATTTTAATTAATTTGATGCATTAAAATTTGTACTTTGTCTTGCGAAAATTCAGGGGGCGGTTATTGATATATAAAGTACTACTTTTTATGCATGTAATAAGCTGTTAATGACAACCCTTAGGGCTGTCATTATCATTTTCCTTTTTTATATATAAAAGTTATAGATTCTCCTTATCTTAGAATTATTACAAGAAAGTTTTATCAATTGCTCTTCATGAGACTTTTAATTGAAAGTTATTAAATATTACCTGATTTGTCCTTAATGAATTAATATACATCTTAAAGCATTATTTTACTAATTTACACTCTAAGCCCCTATCTTTAAAAATATTTTAATCTACATCTGTAACATCCGTGAATTTTGACCCCGTTGATTTTTGTTGACTTGTATTTTGACTTGGGTTTTGACTGTACTAATTATTTGGGAATTAAGTAATTACAGGCTTATTGGTTTATTTTTTGTCTTTTCCAAAATTAATGTACCAGTTGAAAAATATGATTATATTACACAAGCCCATATTTGATAAGAGTACATATTTTCTGCCCCTTGTTATTATGATGCTCAGGGCTATCGCCCTTACCGTGCACTACAAATAAAATGACATTTAGTGGCACATTTTTTTAGGGGCAAATATTTTATGTGCCACTATAGAAAGTTTTTATTGACACTAATATTTATGCCACTATAGAAAGGAAACATTAGTGGCACTTTACAACTTATGTCATTAATGTACATAATATTTAGTAACATAATATAGCAAGTCATCATAACTAACTAGATTTTGTGTCACATATATAAACTTATGTCATTAAATATATTTTAATTAATTTATAATTTTCCAAATGTGTTGGTAAAGAAAATGATTTTGGCCTTCAAAATTTTAGGCGGGCAAAGTCCCTACTAATGTCTTTTGAAATTTTTGGTATTCCCTTTTTAAAATATAGAATTTCTAAACTTGGTTTATTTCATTTCCCCTCTAGTTCAGATATCTTTCCTAAATTACATTTTAAATCTCTCCACCATGAGTCCCTCTAATTTCAGATGTAATTCGAAGATATAAATGGGTTCTTATCCATTTAGCACTAATATCAAATCCTTAAGGGTTCAAGCAACATCAGGTAAGTAGGTAACTAATGTTTTTTTTATTGATTTGAAACAATGGTTCAGGGAATGAATTCGCGTTTTTATGCATTCTCATTTTTTCTTAATTCATTATTATGTCAGGTCCTTCTATTTTTTTTTTACAATTTTCTATAAATATTCTAGCTATATATAATATAGTCATAATCAATCTATGAATATTTATGTTTGTAAGGCTTTCTCATGACTGATTTATTATTCTAATACTATTATATCGATGCTCATCAGTGATGTTGATTGCAAATAATCGTCCAAGGAATCGGGTTTCATAGGTTGAACGAGTCAACGAACCAGATGACATTAACCAAGATTCTAATTTCAGGTTTTTTCATTATTTTGATTTATAAATTTATATATTGTTGCTGGAAATTTGTTGGGTTATTAGCTGTGGAATTCAATTTATGAATGGTGAATGATGATATTTTCATGCTTTGTGATATTACCTGGGATCTCAAGAATTAACTGCTACAATATGTGCAGAGTTAACTGGAATTTACAAGTGTAAGTGATGGCGAGAACAAGGAGGTATGGACAACGCAGATGAGAAGTAGAATGCATTTATTATGATAGCTTTTGAAGCATCAATTCTGTGTATAATTTCGTATTGTATTTAACTAAATTCATTTCCAAATGTATGTACTTCGTAGAACAATGTCAATAGACAATTGAATTTTATTCCAAGTTATGGTAATAAACTTTGTTTGTTTCGTATGTTCCTTCTGTTATTATATTGCAATTCATTATAAGTATGAATGACAAATTAGTTTAGCTAAACCAAAAATTAGCACAATTTCTTAAAATTCTTTGGCAGTTTTAGTGACACAATACATATGCCACAAAAGTGTATTTTGTTAACAATGGCACACAAAAAATTGTCACAATAACCATAAAAGGTTGCAGCGACACTAGCAAAAAGTGCCACAAAAAGGCTTTAGTGGCACCGCTTGTAGTGGCGCTTTTTTTGTATGACACTGCATCCTAAATCGTCTTTTAGTGGCACTTTTTTTACATTTAGTGGCATTTTTTGTGTGCCACTAAATGACAGTTTATTTGTAGCGCCCTCATGCAGGACCGACTCTCATTATTTGCGTTTTTGAGTAGTGAATGATTTGGAGTTTGAAAAATTAAAGGACACTTCATATATTTACTTTAATTATGTAAAAATTAATTAACTTTCAAATTTATATTTATAAAAGTGACACATTTGATATCATTTATATAATTGTATTTTATTAATTTATATTATGGTATCGAATTAGTTTTAAACTTGATAAGTATAACAAAATTGGAATGGATTTGGTTAACTAATTTTTTTGTTACTACAGAAAAATATCTCAATCTTATAATGAAAAAAAATGAAAATGGGTGAAAATATTTTGTTCCAATGTATTTTTTGATACCTAGAATGCACGTCGCATAGAACTCATGTCTAATAAGTCACCATTACAGGAAGAAGATTAAATATGATAGATTTAGAAAATCGTATCAAATCATGTACAATAAATAGAAGATTGTTCATTTGAGTCTAAGTTTCAAGGTGAGTCCTACCAATTCAACCATTTGATTATCTGCATCAATGGTTAGAATTTAAAATTAATTAAAAATATAAGCAGAGAGATATCATGGTAGTTATACACTCAAAACACAAAGTCATGTCATCTTCCTCCCCCCTCCCCCACCCACACACCCACCCAAACACACAGTGTGAAAATGACGATGACAAGAGACGTTGAAGTGTACACGATAATCGGAAATCATGGATGAAAATATCCTTCCATGCGTAAATTTTATTTAAAATTTTGACCATTCATGATTGTTGAACCAAGGGTTTAGATTAGTTTGTTAGTTCTATACTATTTTATGAAAAAACAATACTTTGTTTTTGAAAGTGTTCAAAAATATGTAATATTTTTATTTAGCTCATATTTTTTTTCCATATACACCACCCCCTTAACATGAATGATTAAAGGGATTATTACATATGGATGTAACTAACTATGATAAAATGTCTATATTATGTAAATATGTCGTAAAATGTCTATGCAATGTAATAAACTTTCAAATCCTAGTTATTGGATGTACCCGGGTATATGTGGCAACCATATAAGCTGACACGTGTAAGTTTTTTTAATGGTCAGGTACATCCAATAATCCGGATTTGAAAGTTCATTACATTTTATTTTAAAGGTGTGGATCATTTGATCGCAACAGGGGATCTAGCTTACGTTGTTTTAACCGGGTCCGCGCTAGAGAGCCCCCTCACCCTCAATACCTAGTAGGAGGAGAAACCCCAACTAAACCGCCCGAAGACACGACATTTAATTGGGATAAAACCTTGCCACCTCTGCAGGACTCAAACCTGCTTCACTGGAGGACTTTATTTGTGAAATACCTTGGAATGTCCTTCCCATGTCTCGAACTCGAGACCTCCAGTATGAAAAGCTGGTGCTCAACCATTGAGCTATAAGGGGAAGACATTTTACAAGATCTTTACATAACATAGATATTTGGTCATAGTTAGTTACATCCATAAGTAATAATCCCATTATTAAATTACACTATAAATTTTTTATCTTTTAAGGATGAAGAAAAAAAATGACAAAGCTACAAGCACAAGGCACCCATATTTACCCGAAAATGGATGTTACATTTATTTGGAAAATAAAACCGGAAACATAGACTGCTGAGGCCTCATGTAAAGTTCATTAACATATTCTAAACCTAGTCTAAAATAAAAAGTGAAGGGAGGCAACGTATATTCCAATAGATACATAAACAAAACCATATGAAACATCAAGATATATAGTATCGACAAATGTGTAAACGGCTCAGCTAACAACGCAAATCTGACTGAGGCACGATGTAGCACCACTGTGGATCGAGTTACCAGGGTTGCATAGTCCTCTGTATACATGTGCAAGCCCAAGTCAAATGGATCAGTGGTTATAACAGGGACTACCACCGACAATATAGGGACTAGATGTCTGTATTTAGCAACCAACTTGGCAGTGGTTGGCTGTTCTAGCCCCAGATGATGCAAGTGATTCAAAACAGCTTATTGGCAGAGTGATTCCATAGTCAGCATCAGACAGTCGATGCCATGTAGGCTGTCACCACAGGTTTCCTTGCAAGATTGTAATTCTAAATCATCAATTTTTGTGCCAAAGATAATCTTCTTGACTGGGATCTCCATTACCAAATCTCCACGAGTAACCATGTATGAGTCTGCCTCATGCAACAAGACTTATTTCAACATAACTGTCTTTTCGGTGAAACAAGACTTTCAACATAACTATCAAAAAGTCGAAACTCCCAACTCCAAACATAAGCATCTTTACTAAATTCTCCTTTCTCAAAATCATATATCAGCATTTGTTTTTTCTTTTCACTTGCCACCCGAATTTTTCCATTGTCATCAAAAATCTTTGAATTTATCATGCAAAGTTCATGGTTACTAAACATATCAAGTGGAATCTTAGTCCAAGATTCTTTAACACCATATTCATTCATCAACCAAAGGTCAAAACTTTGCCCACCCCATTTGCTTAGTGGACTCTTATAAATGGCAAGTTTTCCACCAAGGGCAACAAGTCTGCAACACTTTTCAGACATGATATCTGTATGATTACCGCAATTGGGTGATGGGACTTCACTAAAACATCATCTGCTAAACTAAAAGCAACAATTACGTTCGAAGGATCGATATTATTCTTCTTAACAACCCAATGAAGAAACCCATTAACGTAAACTACACGCGAAGAAGTACGGTAGTCATAATCGGGATTATCAACGATCATGAGTTGCCTCCAAGTATTACTTTTAAGGCTATAAACAGAGACACGAAGGGTAATACGAGTAACCTGCTCTGGTCCAGATAATATATAAAGTTTACCAATATAATATACAAAGCTAGTGAGGGTAATAACCTTGTAATCATCCATAACTGGATCGTAACCAAATCCATACATGTTATCAATCTGTACGGACTCCTGATTATTCCTCAAATGAGGATCATCGCGTACAAATTGCGGCAATTGCATAAATTCCCTAGTAGTTGGGTTTAAAAGCACGAGTTCCTCGAAACCACCCATGTCACAGTTATCGATTGTTAGTAGGTCTAAAAAGACGAGTTCCTCGTTACTGAGAGATACCAAAAGAAGACCATCACAAGAACCTGATATTCCTATATCACTAGCCATAGTTGTCAGTTCAATGGGTAATAATTTAGTAGTTGGTTTTATATAAGACTCGTGATGATCAAACGGGTGTGAGTACAATACATGTTCGTTGTCGGAGAAGATGTGATGATTACGGTTAAGGGTTTTTTGATGGGTTTCGATGAATTTGGGGTTTGTAAGTAGAGACTGCCATTCCTTTGAACACTCCTGAATCGACCAATTGATTTGGAGGGGAGACGACAGAGAATTTGGGTAATGATATCCGATGGAATCATTCTGCGCGCATACGTTAGTTCACATATGGCATCTTACGACTATTTATATAGATAAAATAAATTCATAGGGTTTTGGTGTCGTTTCGGTTAAGTTATTGTAAATTGGGGACAAATCCATTCTACGTTGGGCTGACATGTGACGTTAAAATATGTTTTCTTGGCTTTCTATGAATTCATAATATTTGTGGAATTTTTTTATTTAATTAGTTTATCTTTCTAACTGTATTAAAATGTTTCGGTAAGGTGCATAGGCAATAAAAGATAGACTTACAATTACGAAAGAAGAGAATAACTGATATAGTTTCGCACGCAATCAAATAATTAAAGAACAGTCGATTAATTAAAAACCAAGATCATATAGGTTTTCTTTGACAAATGTCAAATTTCATATAAACTCAAATAATCAACTCTCTATATCAATAAGTAAAATCTCTATTTATACAAACAAAAACAACTTATTAATATGCATTGCGGGTTTGGTCGGGTCGGGTCACGGCTCCTACATCTAATAAAATAAAAAGATAAAAAGATAACTTATTAATATGCATTGCGGGTTTGGTCGGGTCGGGTCACGGCTCCTACATCAAGAAATCATCGTAAAGACCGTGAGAAACTAGTCTTCCTATCATGACTACATAATAAACATTACAAAATAAAAACGATAAAATGGAACACGTCACCACATGAATAAAGAATAGCCGAGTAACAACCTGTTTTCTATATCTCTAAAGCGAGTAACCGACAACCACCACACAAAATAAGAAGCTTCCAAAATTCTTTTGGATGTAGATGGGAATTGAAGGGTTTAGTATCTAAGAATGTAACTAACTATAGAGTTTATAGTGTGAAAAAACTAAAGTTGTGTTCATTGTATGTATTAAGCTTTTGAAACTTGTGCATTGTATGTATTCGAGTATATGTGGCAACCATATAAGCTGTCACTTGTAAGTTTTTAATTGGTTGGGTACATACAATACACATGATTTGAAAATTTATTACTACAATGAAAACAACTTTAGTTTTTTCACACTATAGACGTTCGTTCAAAGTTAGTTACATTCACATACACTAAACCCAATTTAGAATCATAGAAACATTCAAGCAGCAAATACAAACTTCTTTTTGTTTAGTTCGTACGAAGTAATAAAAATCAAATACAAATTTAAATTTTGGGTAACCTTGGATTTATGTCTAGTTTGATTACTTGTGTAGTTGTGTTTGAGCGTGAAAGGATTTGAAGTTTGAAAATGAAGATTTCATATTCACTTTTAGTGTTCAAAATTAAAATTAAAAAAATAACACATTTGATATCATTTATATAATTTTAGTTTTCCAAAAAGTATATATAAAATATTTTATGGCATTAAGTATAATAATTGGAACAGATATATGATAGGGAAGACCCGGCCCATAACCCACTAACACTAGGCCCAATTCAGAAGTGGGTTACTTTGGCCCAATTGGATCCACCAGACACTTAGTTGCTATTGAAGCTAGACGTGGGCAAAAAAAACCGGTTCCAAACCGGTTCCAGTTCCTGAGGAACCGGTTCTAGTCAACGTTGACCAAGAACCGGTTTCTGAGGAACCGGTTCGTCAACGTTGACGAACCGATTGGAACCGGTTCCTCAAGAACCGCCGGTTCGGGACCGGTTCCACCTTTGGATCCAAAAATCGGTTCCTTACCGGTTCCAATCGGTTCCGAACCGAAAAAAACCGGGAAAAAACCGAAAAAACATGGTCAAACGTTGACCAAGAACCGGTTCCGAACCGGTTCCAGTTCCTGAGGAACCGGTTCTAGTCAACGTTGACCAAGAACCGGTTTCTGAGGAACCGGTTCGGTTCCTATGCCCACGTTTAGTTGAAGCCCTCACGTTTTATTATCTGTTTTATTTTCTAGTTCCAGTTTATTTAATTTTATTTCTTTGTTTGAAATTGTCAAAGCAGTGAGTTGAAAATTCCACAAGTGTAGGAAACGTGGGAGTTAGTGTGTTAGCAGTTATTTCTTTCTTTCTTTATGTACTGGAAAATGAGAAATGAGAAAGCAGTTTTTGAGTTTTCTAAATTTTATTCTCTGCAGCCAGAGGGTAATTTGTTCCATTGCTATTCTAAGATTTGGCAGGTTTTAGAAGGTGATCTTGGACGGCTAATTCTTGTTCTCGTGGTGTGTCTGTATCGAGAATACGGGTTAGTTTATTCTGCTCAACGAGGCTCGCGAGTGGTGCATCTGTATCTCGCCAGAACCGTTGTTATTTTCTGTTTTTTGTCGGGTATTTTTCGATCCATATTAAGCTCATTGCTATCATATATACTTTTAAATTTGAGATGTAGTTTGAGAGTAGAGACCATAGATTTGGTTAATTAATTATTCTACTACTACAGGAATTTATCTCAATCTTATATTGACAAAGTATAAGAAGATGAAAATTGATAGATTAAGAAAATCATACCCAAATCATGTATAATAATTTAAATATAGAAGATTGTTCATTTGAGTCTAAATTTTAAGTTGAGTCTTAAGGGACCAATTCTAGCCACTAAATAATGCTCTTCAATAGCTAGAACTGAAAATTATCACTAATTTAAAAAGTAAACGGAAGGATAGTGTGAAGATCAACGATGAAGTAAACACGACGGCATAGCCAATCAAATATGATTATCGACGGCGACCGGGAATGAAGTGAAGACGATGATTGGAGATTATAGACGAAAATATTCTTCCTTGTGTATTAGACTCAAATTACAACACGTTTATTCTGAACGCGCAACGCAGTGGGGAAGATAATTTACACACGACCCGTTTTCTGATTTATCAATCCTCTCGTTTTTCTCTTCTACCCATTTTAAAACATTGAAATGCCCCATTTAATAAAACCAACCTGATATATTTGAAGAAAGATTTTCACTCCCCGGAGTCCCAGCATTCGTTTGAGCTATGCATTCAAGCAGGCGTTGATTTACCCGAGTTCCCCACGAAAAGAAGAAAATCTATAATTCGAAACAGTAAAAGCGAATTTGTTGATGCTGATGAAAGTGAATTACCAGATTTACCCCCGCAAGATCTAAAACCCGTTTTATTGACTGAAATACCAGATTGGGAGATAATCCCTCCATCTAATGAACAAGAAAATGCTTTACTTGTAGAGAAAACACTCCAAGTATAGGAGAAAATGAGGGCAGGAGCCTACAGATTAATGAAGATGTACGTACCCTGTGAGAGTTTGTGGTTACTGTCCCGATATCCATGTGGGTCCCACGGGTCACAAAGCGCAGAAGTATGGGGCCTTGAAGCATCAGCAGCGAAATGGCCAGGATGGGTGGCAGTCAGCAGTTCTTGATGATTTGATACCACCAAGGTATGTGTTGCACGTTCCTAATTTGGAAGAACCCATGCTGCAAAAGGGTAGTGTACTGGTCCTCTTAGTTCAGTAATACACGTATTTAAACAGTGGAATTCATCAAGTATGTGCGTATTCACATTCCGTTTACCAAAACATTATTCCATTTGTTCTATTGGCCCAAAATGATCCTTCATGCTGTCTTTTCAATTTGCACCGACATCTCACAGTGATCAAGAACTTGGGTCACATGACAGGAAGGATAAGTTTATAGTCCTATCTGCAGAAAGGATGTTATTGGCAGGCTCTAAGACTTTTTGTAATTTCTAGTAGCTCATTGAGAATTTGAGATCATCTCCCCGACCTCCTTTCAGTTGAATCGACTTTTCATCCTTCAGAAAACCAGTTCGAATCTCTGGTCCATGTGTAAAACTTCTTAATCTCAACCACATTTCAGATTAATCAACAAGAACAAAGCAGAAAGTATTATTATTATTATTGAGATATAGAATTTATTATTACAATCAGAATACAATAATCATCAATATGATGATTATAATACAGAAATAATATATATATCGATATGATATATATATTTATATAATACATATATTATGAGAGACAGAGAATAATAGGAGGCTAAACAGAAAATATGATCGATAGAATGAATAACCCTAAAAAGGGTTAAAGCCAGTTTATATATGGCTTCAATGTTGCACTTCAGCCCCTCATCTTCTATCTTCGTACATTCCAGCTCTATCTTCTATTTGTACATCTTGTACACTTTAGTCATGAAAGTTTACAGAAATAGTCCTACAACATAAATTAAGACATTTATAAGTAATATGAAACATGAACTTGATCCTTACAACATCCCCCCTCAAATTCATGGTTTAAACATGTCAAGCATACCCAGTTTATTACAAAGAAAGAAATGTTGCTTAGAACCAAGACTTTTGGTAAACAAGTCTGCTACATTAAGATCAGACTTGATTTTGTTGGTTTTTAAAACTCCTGCACATATTTTTTCTCTAATGAAATGAAGATCAATTTCAAAATGTTTGGTCCTTTCATGAAATACAGGATTTGAAGCAATTTGCAAGGCAGATTTACTATCAGAAAACAGATCAATGGGCAGAGCAGTTTTAATACCAACATCATTTAAAAGATTTATAAGCCATATGATCTCACAAGTCACAGCAGCCATGGCCCTATATTCAGCTTCTGCTGAGGACTTGGCTACTGTGGTTTGTTTTTTACTTTTCCATGAAATTAAAGTTTTGCCAAGGAAGACAGTATAACCAGTAATAGATCTCCTGGTACTTAAGCATCTAGCCCAATCTGCATCAACATATCCTTTAAGAACAAGATTTTTAGATTTTCTAATATGTAAACCATTACCTGGGGAAGACTTAAGATATCTCAAAATTCTGAAACCAGAATTGAGATGCTGTTGAGTTGGAGCATGCATAAACTGAGATAAACACTGAACTGCATAACTTATATCAGGCCTAGTTAATGTCAAATATATTAACTTACCAATTAACTTCTGGTATGCAGTAACATTATCAAGTATTTTAGATTGAATCATTTTTGAAAGTCAAGTTCATTTCTAAGGGTGTATTAATAGGTTTACAACCTAACAGTCCAAACTCATTCAACAATTCTAAACAATATTTTCTTTGAGACAAACATATACCATCATCACTTTTGATAACTTCTATTCCAAGAAAGTATTTTAAATTTCCCAAGTCTTTTATTTTAAATTTAGAATTCATCAAGGTTGTAACCTTCTCAATTTCAGGTTCACTATTACCAGTTAAAACAATATCATCTACATATATGAGTAAAGCAACAAATGTATCATCTTTCTTTCTTGTGAACAGAGAATAGTCAGATTTACTTTGCACAAAACCAAACTCAACTAAAGCACAACAAAGCTTAGCATTCCATTGTCTAGGAGCTTGTTTAAGCCCATATAAAGATTTGTTTAACTTACAAACCATATTATCATTTCTATTAGAATAACCTTGAGGAAGTTTCATATAAACATCTTCAATAAGATCACCATACAGAAAAGCATTATTTACATCCATTTGATACAAAGGCCAATTATAAGAAACTGCCACACAAAGTAAACATCTTACAGTGACCATTTTCACAACAGGTGAAAATG
>CM067173.1:106612681-106660181 GCA_034093135.1 Erigeron breviscapus | reverse complement strand
TACCAAATTTTATAAAACTTGAATACTTTTTATTATATGACAATGTAAATGATATATATAATGAAAACTATGTACATATATATATTTACTTATACACATGAACCCATATACCTACTGCGTTGCACCAACATCCTTGTTTGATAGGAACCAGTGTTTACACTACATCCTTGTTTGATAGGAACCAGTGTTTACACTACATCCTTGTTTGATAGGAACCAGTGTTTACACTACATCCTTGTTTGATAGGAACCAGTGTACATACCTAATCTCATGTGTAGAAGTTATTTATATATATGTAAATTAAACAAATGTCATGATAACAATCTAATTTGGGTGATGAAGATTACAAAAACAAACTTCCTTTCATCTATCTTCTAACAAGAACATATTAACTAAATCAAGTATTACTTTCTTTGAAAAGGTTCCACGAACACCAACAAGTTGTTTAACTGTAAGGCCACCAAGGCAAGTTGTTTAACTGTAAGGCCACCAAGGCAAGGTGTTTAACTGTAAGGCCACCAAGGCAAGGTGTTTAACTGTAAGGCCACCAAGGCAAGTTGTTTAGCTGTAAGGCCACCAAGGCAAGTTGTTTAACTGTAAGGCCACCAAGGCAAGTTGTTTAACTGTAAGGCCACCAAGGCAAGTTGTTTAACTGTAAGGCCACCAAGGCAAGTTGTTTAACTGTAAGGCCACCAAGGCAAGTTGTTTAACTGTAAGGCCACCAAGGCAAGGTGTTTAACTGTAAGGCCACCAAGGCAAGTTGTTTAGCTGTAAGGCCACCAAGGCAAGTTGTTTAACTGTAAGGCCACCAAGGCAAGTTGTTTAACTGTAAGACCACCAAGGCAAGTTGTTTAAATGTAAGGCCACCAAGGCAAGTTGTTTAACTGTAAGGCCACCAAGGCAAGTTGTTTAACTGTAAGGCCACCAAGGCAAGTTGTTTAACTGTAAGGCCACCAAGGCAAGTTGTTTAAATGTAAGGCCACCAAGGCAAGTTGTTTAACTGTAAGGCCACCAAGGCAAGTTGTTTAAATGTAAGGCCACCAAGGCAAGTTGTTTAACTGTAAGGCCACCAAGGCAAGTTGTTTAACTGTAAGGCCACCAAGGCAAGTTGTTTAACTGTAAGGCCACCAAGGCAAGTTGTTTAAATGTAAGGCCACCAAGTCAAGTTGTTGAACTGTAAGGCCACCAAGGCAAGTTGTTTAACTGTAAGGCCACCAAGGCAAGTTGTTTAACTGTAAGGCCACCAAGGCAAGTTGTTTAACTGTAAGGCCACCAAGGCAAGTTGTTTAACTGTAAGACCACCAAGGCAAGTTGTTTAAATGTAAGGCCACCAAGGCAAGTTGTTTAACTGTAAGGCCACCAAGGCAAGTTGTTTAAATGTAAGGCCACCAAGTCAAGTTGTTTAACTGTAAGGCCACCAAGGCAAGTTGTTTAACTGTAAGGCCACCAAGGCAAGTTGTTTAACTGTAAGGCCACCAAGGCAAGTTGTTTAACTGTAAGGCCACCAAGGCAAGTTGTTTAACTGTAAGGCCACCAAGGCAAGTTGTTTAACTGTAAGGCCACCAAGGCAAGTTGTTTAACTGTAAGGCCACCAAGGCAAGTTGTTTAACTGTAAGGCCACCAAGGCAAGTTGTTTAACTGTAAGGCCACCAAGGCAAGTTGTTTAACTGTAAGGCCACCAAGGCAAGTTGTTTAACTGTAAGGCCACCAAGGCAAGTTGTTTAACTGTAAGGCCACCAAGGCAAGTTGTTTAACTGTAAGGCCACCAAGGCAAGTTGTTTAACTGTAAGGCCACCAAGGCAAGTTGTTTAACTGTAAGGCCACCAAGGCAAGTTGTTTAACTGTAAGGCCACCAAGGCAAGTTGTTTAACTGTAAGGCCACCAAGGCAAGTTGTTTAACTGTAAGGCCACCAAGGCAAGTTGTTTAACTGTAAGGCCACCAAGGCAAGTTGTTTAACTGTAAGGCCACCAAGGCAAGTTGTTTAACTGTAAGGCCACCAAGGCAAGTTGTTTAACTGTAAGGCCACCAAGGCAAGTTGTTTAACTGTAAGGCCACCAAGGCAAGTTGTTTAACTGTAAGGCCACCAAGGCAAGTTGTTTAACTGTAAGGCCACCAAGGCAAGTTGTTTAACTGTAAGGCCACCAAGGCAAGTTGTTTAACTGTAAGGCCACCAAGGCAAGTTGTTTAACTGTAAGGCCACCAAGGCAAGTTGTTTAACTGTAAGGCCACCAAGGCAAGTTGTTTAACTGTAAGGCCACCAAGGCAAGTTGTTTAACTGTAAGGCCACCAAGGCAAGTTGTTTAACTGTAAGGCCACCAAGGCAAGTTGTTTAACTGTAAGGCCACCAAGGCAAGTTGTTTAACTGTAAGGCCACCAAGGCAAGTTGTTTAACTGTAAGGCCACCAAGGCAAGTTGTTTAACTGTAAGGCCACCAAGGCAAGTTGTTTAACTGTAAGGCCACCAAGGCAAGTTGTTTAACTGTAAGGCCACCAAGGCAAGTTGTTTAACTGTAAGGCCACCAAGGCAAGTTGTTTAACTGTAAGGCCACCAAGGCAAGTTGTTTAACTGTAAGGCCACCAAGGCAAGTTGTTTAACTGTAAGGCCACCAAGGCAAGTTGTTTAACTGTAAGGCCACCAAGGCAAGTTGTTTAACTGTAAGGCCACCAAGGCAAGTTGTTTAACTGTAAGGCCACCAAGGCAAGTTGTTTAACTGTAAGGCCACCAAGGCAAGTTGTTTAACTGTAAGGCCACCAAGGCAAGTTGTTTAACTGTAAGGCCACCAAGGCAAGTTGTTTAACTGTAAGGCCACCAAGGCAAGTTGTTTAACTGTAAGGCCACCAAGGCAAGTTGTTTAACTGTAAGGCCACCAAGGCAAGTTGTTTAACTGTAAGGCCACCAAGGCAAGTTGTTTAACTGTAAGGCCACCAAGGCAAGTTGTTTAACTGTAAGGCCACCAAGGCAAGTTGTTTAACTGTAAGGCCACCAAGGCAAGTTGTTTAACTGTAAGGCCACCAAGGCAAGTTGTTTAACTGTAAGGCCACCAAGGCAAGTTGTTTAACTGTAAGGCCACCAAGGCAAGTTGTTTAACTGTAAGGCCACCAAGGCAAGTTGTTTAACTGTAAGGCCACCAAGGCAAGTTGTTTAACTGTAAGGCCACCAAGGCAAGTTGTTTAACTGTAAGGCCACCAAGGCAAGTTGTTTAACTGTAAGGCCACCAAGGCAAGTTGTTTAACTGTAAGGCCACCAAGGCAAGTTGTTTAACTGTAAGGCCACCAAGGCAAGTTGTTTAACTGTAAGGCCACCAAGGCAAGTTGTTTAACTGTAAGGCCACCAAGGCAAGTTGTTTAACTGTAAGGCCACCAAGGCAAGTTGTTTAACTGTAAGGCCACCAAGGCAAGTTGTTTAACTGTAAGGCCACCAAGGCAAGTTGTTTAACTGTAAGGCCACCAAGGCAAGTTGTTTAACTGTAAGGCCACCAAGGCAAGTTGTTTAACTGTAAGGCCACCAAGGCAAGTTGTTTAACTGTAAGGCCACCAAGGCAAGTTGTTTAACTGTAAGGCCACCAAGGCAAGTTGTTTAACTGTAAGGCCACCAAGGCAAGTTGTTTAACTGTAAGGCCACCAAGGCAAGTTGTTTAACTGTAAGGCCACCAAGGCAAGTTGTTTAACTGTAAGGCCACCAAGGCAAGTTGTTTAACTGTAAGGCCACCAAGGCAAGTTGTTTAACTGTAAGGCCACCAAGGCAAGTTGTTTAACTGTAAGGCCACCAAGGCAAGTTGTTTAACTGTAAGGCCACCAAGGCAAGTTGTTTAACTGTAAGGCCACACTTTGAGCACTTTGGGTACTATATGTACTTGATGACATTGATACGAGTACTTTTATGTACGTGATGCCAAGTATTGACATACTTGATGATATGATATGATTTACACCACGATGTGGACCAAGTATTGTGATACTTGATGATTTTGAAGTACATTGCATGATATTGACTCGCATATGATGCACGTATTGACATTTATATACATTGATACATTGCATGACATTGACATATATACGATATATTTATTGGCAATGATACTATTTGTACCTGATTGTATACGAACTATTTTGTATCATTTGCTGTTTGGTTACTTATTTGATAAGGTTGAACGATATGTTAACCTCAATTGTCTAACAGGTGACGTACATGGGTTTGTTGTAAGTACATTGTTTGATGTTAATATTTCATATGATAATGTTATTGATGATGGTTTCTTGTAAACCATTACTACGAACTCACCAACCTTGTGTTGACACTTGCTAGTACATTTTTCAGGTAATCAGGTGAATCAAGGTCGAGATACATGATTGTTGGTTGCTTGGACCCGGACTTGGACTGATATGGATCAAGGATTCATTTACCACCTTTTGCATTATGCATTTTGTGTTTGTATGTTGACCTCATCTGCTGGATTCACTGAGTCCACTATGTTCATATAGTTTATGTTCTACGATAATTCCACTGTGTGCTATATAATTTCCGTAATATCTCGGGCCCAGCTTGGGGTGTTACAGTACATTCCAGCTCTATCTTCTATTCTTGTACACTTTAGCCCCTTATATTATGAAAGTTTACAGAAATAGTCTTACAACATAAATTAAGACATTTATAAGTAATATGAAACATGAACTTGATCCTTACAACATCCCCCCTCAAGTTCATGGTTTAAACATGTCAAGCATACCCAGTTTATTACAAAGAAAGAAATGTTGCTTAGAACCAAGACTTTTGGTAAACAAGTCTGCTACATTAAGATCAGACTTGATTGTGTTGGTTTTTAAAACTCCTGCACATATTTTTTCTCTAATGAAATGAAAATCAATTTCAAAATGTTTGGTCCTTTCATGAAATACAAGATTTGAAGCAATTTGTGAGGCAGCTTTACTATCAGAAAACAGATCAATGGGCAGAGCAGTTTTAATACCAACGTCATTTAAAAGATTTATAAGCCATATGATCTCACAAGTCACAGCAGCCATGGCCCTATATTCAGCTTCTGCTAAGGACTTGGCTACTGTGGTTTGTTTTTTACTTTTCCATGAAATTAAAGTTTTGCCAAGGAAGACAGTATAACCAGTAATAGATCTCCTGGTACTTAAGCATCTAGCCCATCAACATATCCTTTAAGAACAAGATTTTTAGATTTTCTAATATGTAAACCATTACCTGGGGAAGACTTAAGATATCTCAAAATTCTGAAACCAGAATTGAGATGCTGTTGAGTTGGAGCATGCATAAACTGAGATAAACACTGAACTGCATAACTTATATCAGGCCTAGTTAATGTCAAATATATTAACTTACCAATTAACTTCTGGTATGCAGTGACATTATCAAGTATTTTAGATGAATCATTTTTGAAAGTCAAGTTCATTTCAAAAGGTGTATTAATAGGTTTACAACCTAACAGTCCAAACTCATTCAACAATTCTAAACAATATTTTCTTTGAGACAAACATATACCATCATCACTTTTGATAACTTCTATCCCAAGAAAGTATTTTAAATTTCCCAAGTCTTTTATTTTAAATTTAGAATTCATCAAGGTTGTAACCTTCTCAATTTCAGGTTCACTATTACCAGTTAAAACAATATCATCTACATATATGAGTAAAGCAACAAATGTATCATCTTTCTTTCTTGTGAACAGAGATAGTCAGATTTACTTTGCACAAAACCAAACTCAACTAAAGCACCACAAAGCTTAGCATTCCATTGTCTAGGAGCTTGTTTAAGCCCATATAAAGATTTGTTTAACTTACAAACCATATTATCATTTCTATTAAAATAACCTTGAGGAAGTTTCATATAAACATCTTCAATAAGATCACCATACAGAAAAGCATTATTTACATCCATTTGATACAAAGGCCAATTATAAGAAACTGCCACACAAAGTAAACATCTTACAGTGACCATTTTCACAACAGGTGAAAATGTTTCATCATAGTCAATACCAGCTCTTTGACTAAACCCTTTGGCAACAAGCCTAGCCTTATACCTTTCTATTTCACCATTTGACTTATACTTTATCCTATATATCCATTTACAATCAATTGGTTCCCTATTTGAAGGTAAAGTAGTAATAGTCCAAGTATTGTTCCTATTTAGAGCTTTCATTTCCTCATTCATAGCATTAACCCAATTTAAGTCTTTAGCAGCCTCATTCTAAGAGAAGGTACGTTGTACAACGGCCACCTTTTGGAATCGAGCAACATTCATTCCTGCTCTAATAATCTTCTTACACATATATTGAAACTGACCTAGAAGCTTAAAACTCCATGAAATTTAAAAGAAATGTACAGCAGAAAAAGAAAAAAAAAATCAAGGATTGCAGAAACACAAAGCACCAAAATTTACCAAAAAAAAATGAATGTTCCATATATAAAACTGAAAACACAAAAAAAAAAAAAAAAAAAAAAAAAAAAAAAAAAAAAAAAAAAAAAAAAATAAACCAACAGAATATAACAAAAAGTGTAAACATATGATATATAATAGAAAAATGTGTAAACAGCTAAGGTAACATCCCAAATCTTGATGACGGAGGCAGCACCAATGCGATACAGCACAACCTTTACCAGTACCCTATTTCAGATCAGATTCGAGAATCATTGCATATTTCTGGAATTTTTTGACCTTTTTTCATCTTTCACTTTGCCCTTTCCTTCATCGCGTTTTCTTCTTAAGCTTGCCTTTTTGGTAAAGCAAGCTTCACTAGCTTTTGAGCCTGCATGTTGTCTTTCGGTTAAACTATTAACGATTTGTTCTCCATGAGTTGTATCTTTTATTCTTTTTAGTGAAACAAGACTTTCAACGTAGCTACCCAAAGGCTGAAAACCCCGACTCCAAACATAAACCTTTTGACTTAAAGTTCTTTTCTCAAGATCATATATCAACATTTCATGTTTCTTTTCACTAGCCACCCGAACTTTGCCATTGTCATCAAAAATCATTGCTTTCGGCATGGGAAATTCATCATCAAATATATCAAGTGGAATCTTAGTCCAAGATTCTTTAACACTATACTCATTAATTCATCAACCAAAACTCAAACTTTGCACTCAACCATTTGGATTGGGAATTCACATAAATACCAAGCTTTCCACCAAAAACAACAAGTCGGCAAACTTCGTTAGACATGATTTTTGTATAGACGAACGAAGGGTAGTACGAGTAGACTGATTTGGTGATCCATAATCAGGTGATTTATAATAATAATCAAAGTGAGTGAGGGTAATAACCTTGTAATCATCTGTAACTGAATCATAACCAACTCCATGCGTGCAGCAGTTAATGTATACGGACTCCCGATTCCTTGGAGGATGAGGATAAAAACCTACTACAGGTTGCGGCAGTCGCACGAATTCTCTAGTAGTTGGGTTTAAAAGCACGAGCGTATCGAAATAATCCGTGTTCGTTTGAGATACCAAGACAATACCATCACAAGAACCTTCGAAATCCGTGAATTCAATGCTGGGTAATTTAGTAGGGTTTAATATTAAAGGGTCATGATTGTGAAACGGGTGTGAATACAATTCATCACGGCCGTTTGTTGACTGATCATTCTTTAAGAAGATGTGGTGATTACGGTTAAGGGTTTTTCGATGGGTTTTAATGAATTCGGGTTGTGTTAGTAGAGACAGCCATTCCTTTGAAACGCTCAATTGATTTGGACGGAAGACGATATAGAATTTGAGTAATAATATCTGATGGAATCATTCTGCATGCATACATTCGTTTACTTATCATTATACGACTATTTATATACATTCGGTTGGGCTGACAACTCGTAATTAATTAACACCGGGTTAGTCCAAATCTCAATTAGACAGTCATTTGACGTGGAACTTATTAGACTTTTGGACTTTTGACTTAGTCAAAATTAGACGTATCTTGTTGACGTAGACTATTAGCTATCTAGATGAATGCCGAGTCTTTAAAATAACTTTAAATTAATATTTAAAGGCTATGTCTTGTACGAAATATTTGACTGTCGAGACTTAATATTATAAAGTTCACTTTGACGAAACTTTATTGACTTGTCTTAATTTAAAATGAGACGAAGGAAAATACCTTTACTTTAAATTTTGGCCTTTCGGTCAAACGGTATTTAATCGTAAGCATTTTACCAAATTAAGGGTAATAATACACAAAATTGAGCCACATGGGCTGGGAACTAAAATGAAAGGCAGGGAAAGAGACACCATCTCCCCTTCCCTCCTTTCTTCCTTTTTGATCAACACAAAACACACCAACATACACACACCACACAAATCACCCATTCATCACTCATTTTCTCCCAATCTCCTCCATCCTTTTCTTCAAAAATTGGTCTTGCAAAGGTTATAATCTTTTGGAGATTTTAAAAGGGGTTTATTATCATTATCAAGCATTTTCATCTTCACACTGGTGTGACAACTCGTAATTAATTAACACCGGGTTAGTCCAAATCTCAATTAGACAGTCATTTGACGTGGAACTTATTAGACTTTTGGACTTTTGACTTAGTCAAAATTAGACGTATCTTGTTGACGTAGACTATTAGCTATCTAGATGAATGCCGAGTCTTTAAAATAACTTTAAATTAATATTTAAAGGCTATGTCTTGTACGAAATATTTGACTGTCGAGACTTAATATTATAAAGTTCACTTTGACGAAACTTTATTGACTTGTCTTAATTTAAAATGAGACGAAGGAAAATACCTTTACTTTAAATTTTGGCCTTTCGGTCAAACGGTATTTAATCGTAAGCATTTTACCAAATTAAGGGTAATAATACACAAAATTGAGCCACATGGGCTGGGAACTAAAATGAAAGGCAGGGAAAGAGACACCATCTCCCCTTCCCTCCTTTCTTCCTTTTTGATCAACACAAAACACACCAACATACACACACCACACAAATCACCCATTCATCACTCATTTTCTCCCAATCTCCTCCATCCTTTTCTTCAAAAATTGGTCTTGCAAAGGTTATAATCTTTTGGAGATTTTAAAAGGGGTTTATTATCATTATCAAGCATTTTCATCTTCACCATCTTCATCTTTACCTCAAGAACATCAAATTTTGGTAAGTAAACCATTTCTCAAACTTTTGATTTAATTTAAATTTCATTTCTGTTGGTTGAATTAGTAGGCCTTGAATATGAAAAGAGTTTTAGTATTTGTGGTTAGATGGAACTTTGATTTAGAATTTAGGTCTTGAAATCAAAAGAGATGAAATTGTGAAATGGTTGGTAAAATGGGTTGTTACCAGTTTCTTTGATCATGTATATAGTCTTTTTAATGAAAGGAATTGTGTTGAAAACGTTTTGGTTACGACAAATGGTCAAAAATGCACTTAAGAACTGATCTGGGCGCAGGTGCGCCGCACCTCCTCTTTGGTGCGCCGCACCATGAACCTGGACTGGGTTCCCTGATCAGTTTGTGCGCCGCACCTCCTCTTTGGTGCGCCGCACCATGAACCTGGACTGGGTTCCCTGAACCGTCTTGTCATATTATTTAGGTTAGACTTCGGTCTGAACCGTCTTGTCATATTATTTAGGTTAGACTTCGGTCTGAACCGTCTTGTCATATTATTTAGGTTAGACTTCGGTCTGAACCGTCTTGTCATATTATTTAGGTTAGACTTCGGTCTGAACCGTCTTGTCATATTATTTAGGTTAGACTTCGGTCTGAACCGTCTTGTCATATTATTTAGGTTAGACTTCGGTCTGAACCGTCTTGTCATATTATTTAGGTTAGACTTCGGTCTGAACCGTCTTGTCATATTATTTAGGTTAGACTTCGGTCTGAACCGTCTTGTCATATTATTTAGGTTAGACTTCGGTCTGAACCGTCTTGTCATATTATTTAGGTTAGACTTCGGTCTGAACCGTCTTGTCATATTATTTAGGTTAGACTTCGGTCTGAACCGTCTTGTCATATTATTTAGGTTAGACTTCGGTCTGAACCGTCTTGTCATATTATTTAGGTTAGACTTCGGTCTGAACCGTCTTGTCATATTATTTAGGTTAGACTTCGGTCTGAACCGTCTTGTCATATTATTTAGGTTAGACTTCGGTCTGAACCGTCTTGTCATATTATTTAGGTTAGACTTCGGTCTGAACCGTCTTGTCATATTATTTAGGTTAGACTTCGGTCTGAACCGTCTTGTCATATTATTTAGGTTAGACTTCGGTCTGAACCGTCTTGTCATATTATTTAGGTTAGACTTCGGTCTGAACCGTCTTGTCATATTATTTAGGTTAGACTTCGGTCTGAACCGTCTTGTCATATTATTTAGGTTAGACTTCGGTCTGAACCGTCTTGTCATATTATTTAGGTTAGACTTCGGTCTGAACCGTCTTGTCATATTATTTAGGTTAGACTTCGGTCTGAACCGTCTTGTCATATTATTTAGGTTAGACTTCGGTCTGAACCGTCTTGTCATATTATTTAGGTTAGACTTCGGTCTGAACCGTCTTGTCATATTATTTAGGTTAGACTTCGGTCTGAACCGTCTTGTCATATTATTTAGGTTAGACTTCGGTCTGAACCGTCTTGTCATATTATTTAGGTTAGACTTCGGTCTGAACCGTCTTGTCATATTATTTAGGTTAGACTTCGGTCTGAACCGTCTTGTCATATTATTTAGGTTAGACTTCGGTCTGAACCGTCTTGTCATATTATTTAGGTTAGACTTCGGTCTGAACCGTCTTGTCATATTATTTAGGTTAGACTTCGGTCTGAACCGTCTTGTCATATTATTTAGGTTAGACTTCGGTCTGAACCGTCTTGTCATATTATTTAGGTTAGACTTCGGTCTGAACCGTCTTGTCATATTATTTAGGTTAGACTTCGGTCTGAACCGTCTTGTCATATTATTTAGGTTAGACTTCGGTCTGAACCGTCTTGTCATATTATTTAGGTTAGACTTCGGTCTGAACCGTCTTGTCATATTATTTAGGTTAGACTTCGGTCTGAACCGTCTTGTCATATTATTTAGGTTAGACTTCGGTCTGAACCGTCTTGTCATATTATTTAGGTTAGACTTCGGTCTGAACCGTCTTGTCATATTATTTAGGTTAGACTTCGGTCTGAACCGTCTTGTCATATTATTTAGGTTAGACTTCGGTCTGAACCGTCTTGTCATATTATTTAGGTTAGACTTCGGTCTGAACCGTCTTGTCATATTATTTAGGTTAGACTTCGGTCTGAACCGTCTTGTCATATTATTTAGGTTAGACTTCGGTCTGAACCGTCTTGTCATATTATTTAGGTTAGACTTCGGTCTGAACCGTCTTGTCATATTATTTAGGTTAGACTTCGGTCTGAACCGTCTTGTCATATTATTTAGGTTAGACTTCGGTCTGAACCGTCTTGTCATATTATTTAGGTTAGACTTCGGTCTGAACCGTCTTGTCATATTATTTAGGTTAGACTTCGGTCTGAACCGTCTTGTCATATTATTTAGGTTAGACTTCGGTCTGAACCGTCTTGTCATATTATTTAGGTTAGACTTCGGTCTGAACCGTCTTGTCATATTATTTAGGTTAGACTTCGGTCTGAACCGTCTTGTCATATTATTTAGGTTAGACTTCGGTCTGAACCGTCTTGTCATATTATTTAGGTTAGACTTCGGTCTGAACCGTCTTGTCATATTATTTAGGTTAGACTTCGGTCTGAACCGTCTTGTCATATTATTTAGGTTAGACTTCGGTCTGAACCGTCTTGTCATATTATTTAGGTTAGACTTCGGTCTGAACCGTCTTGTCATATTATTTAGGTTAGACTTCGGTCTGAACCGTCTTGTCATATTATTTAGGTTAGACTTCGGTCTGAACCGTCTTGTCATATTATTTAGGTTAGACTTCGGTCTGAACCGTCTTGTCATATTATTTAGGTTAGACTTCGGTCTGAACCGTCTTGTCATATTATTTAGGTTAGACTTCGGTCTGAACCGTCTTGTCATATTATTTAGGTTAGACTTCGGTCTGAACCGTCTTGTCATATTATTTAGGTTAGACTTCGGTCTGAACCGTCTTGTCATATTATTTAGGTTAGACTTCGGTCTGAACCGTCTTGTCATATTATTTAGGTTAGACTTCGGTCTGAACCGTCTTGTCATATTATTTAGGTTAGACTTCGGTCTGAACCGTCTTGTCATATTATTTAGGTTAGACTTCGGTCTGAACCGTCTTGTCATATTATTTAGGTTAGACTTCGGTCTGAACCGTCTTGTCATATTATTTAGGTTAGACTTCGGTCTGAACCGTCTTGTCATATTATTTAGGTTAGACTTCGGTCTGAACCGTCTTGTCATATTATTTAGGTTAGACTTCGGTCTGAACCGTCTTGTCATATTATTTAGGTTAGACTTCGGTCTGAACCGTCTTGTCATATTATTTAGGTTAGACTTCGGTCTGAACCGTCTTGTCATATTATTTAGGTTAGACTTCGGTCTGAACCGTCTTGTCATATTATTTAGGTTAGACTTCGGTCTGAACCGTCTTGTCATATTATTTAGGTTAGACTTCGGTCTGAACCGTCTTGTCATATTATTTAGGTTAGACTTCGGTCTGAACCGTCTTGTCATATTATTTAGGTTAGACTTCGGTCTGAACCGTCTTGTCATATTATTTAGGTTAGACTTCGGTCTGAACCGTCTTGTCATATTATTTAGGTTAGACTTCGGTCTGAACCGTCTTGTCATATTATTTAGGTTAGACTTCGGTCTGAACCGTCTTGTCATATTATTTAGGTTAGACTTCGGTCTGAACCGTCTTGTCATATTATTTAGGTTAGACTTCGGTCTGAACCGTCTTGTCATATTAATTAGGTTAGACTTCGGTCTGAACCGTCTTGTCATATTATTTAGGTTAGACTTCGGTCTGAACCGTCTTGTCATATTATTTAGGTTAGACTTCGGTCTGAACCGTCTTGTCATATTATTTAGGTTAGACTTCGGTCTGAACCGTCTTGTCATATTATTTAGGTTAGACTTCGGTCTGAACCGTCTTGTCATATTATTTAGGTTAGACTTCGGTCTGAAACGTCTTGTCATATTATTTAGGTTAGACTTCGGTCTGAACCGTCTTGTCATATTATTTAGGTTAGACTTCGGTCTGAACCGTCTTGTCATATTATTTAGGTTAGACTTCGGTCTGAACCGTCTTGTCATATTATTTAGGTTAGACTTCGGTCTGAACCGTCTTGTCATATTATTTAGGTTAGACTTCGGTCTGAACCGTCTTGTCATATTATTTAGGTTAGACTTCGGTCTGAACCGTCTTGTCATATTATTTAGGTTAGACTTCGGTCTGAACCGTCTTGTCATATTATTTAGGTTAGACTTCGGTCTGAACCGTCTTGTCATATTATTTAGGTTAGACTTCGGTCTGAACCGTCTTGTCATATTATTTAGGTTAGACTTCGGTCTGAACCGTCTTGTCATATTATTTAGGTTAGACTTCGGTCTGAACCGTCTTGTCATATTATTTAGGTTAGACTTCGGTCTGAACCGTCTTGTCATATTATTTAGGTTAGACTTCGGTCTGAACCGTCTTGTCATATTATTTAGGTTAGACTTCGGTCTGAACCGTCTTGTCATATTATTTAGGTTAGACTTCGGTCTGAACCGTCTTGTCATATTATTTAGGTTAGACTTCGGTCTGAACCGTCTTGTCATATTATTTAGGTTAGACTTCGGTCTGAACCGTCTTGTCATATTATTTAGGTTAGACTTCGGTCTGAACCGTCTTGTCATATTATTTAGGTTAGACTTCAGTCTGAACCGTCTTGTCATATTATTTAGGTTAGACTTCGGTCTGAACCGTCTTGTCATATTATTTAGGTTAGACTTCGGTCTGAACCGTCTTGTCATATTATTTAGGTTAGACTTCGGTCTGAACCGTCTTGTCATATTATTTAGGTTAGACTTCGGTCTGAACCGTCTTGTCATATTATTTAGGTTAGACTTCGGTCTGAACCGTCTTGTCATATTATTTAGGTTAGACTTCGGTCTGAACCGTCTTGTCATATTATTTAGGTTAGACTTCGGTCTGAACCGTCTTGTCATATTATTTAGGTTAGACTTCGGTCTGAACCGTCTTGTCATATTATTTAGGTTAGACTTCGGTCTGAACCGTCTTGTCATATTATTTAGGTTAGACTTCGGTCTGAACCGTCTTGTCATATTATTTAGGTTAGACTTCGGTCTGAACCGTCTTGTCATATTATTTAGGTTAGACTTCGGTCTGAACCGTCTTGTCATATTATTTAGGTTAGACTTCGGTCTGAACCGTCTTGTCATATTATTTAGGTTAGACTTCGGTCTGAACCGTCTTGTCATATTATTTAGGTTAGACTTCGGTCTGAACCGTCTTGTCATATTATTTAGGTTAGACTTCGGTCTGAACCGTCTTGTCATATTATTTAGGTTAGACTTCGGTCTGAACCGTCTTGTCATATTATTTAGGTTAGACTTCGGTCTGAACCGTCTTGTCATATTATTTAGGTTAGACTTCGGTCTGAACCGTCTTGTCATATTATTTAGGTTAGACTTCGGTCTGAACCGTCTTGTCATATTATTTAGGTTAGACTTCGGTCTGAACCGTCTTGTCATATTATTTAGGTTAGACTTCGGTCTGAACCGTCTTGTCATATTATTTAGGTTAGACTTCGGTCTGAACCGTCTTGTCATATTATTTAGGTTAGACTTCGGTCTGAACCGTCTTGTCATATTATTTAGGTTAGACTTCGGTCTGAACCGTCTTGTCATATTATTTAGGTTAGACTTCGGTCTGAACCGTCTTGTCATATTATTTAGGTTAGACTTCGGTCTGAACCGTCTTGTCATATTATTTAGGTTAGACTTCGGTCTGAACCGTCTTGTCATATTATTTAGGTTAGACTTCGGTCTGAACCGTCTTGTCATATTATTTAGGTTAGACTTCGGTCTGAACCGTCTTGTCATATTATTTAGGTTAGACTTCGGTCTGAACCGTCTTGTCATATTATTTAGGTTAGACTTCGGTCTGAACCGTCTTGTCATATTATTTAGGTTAGACTTCGGTCTGAACCGTCTTGTCATATTATTTAGGTTAGACTTCGGTCTGAACCGTCTTGTCATATTATTTAGGTTAGACTTCGGTCTGAACCGTCTTGTCATATTATTTAGGTTAGACTTCGGTCTGAACCGTCTTGTCATATTATTTAGGTTAGACTTCGGTCTGAACCGTCTTGTCATATTATTTAGGTTAGACTTCGGTCTGAACCGTCTTGTCATATTATTTAGGTTAGACTTCGGTCTGAACCGTCTTGTCATATTATTTAGGTTAGACTTCGGTCTGAACCGTCTTGTCATATTATTTAGGTTAGACTTCGGTCTGAACCGTCTTGTCATATTATTTAGGTTAGACTTCGGTCTGAACCGTCTTGTCATATTATTTAGGTTAGACTTCGGTCTGAACCGTCTTGTCATATTATTTAGGTTAGACTTCGGTCTGAACCGTCTTGTCATATTATTTAGGTTAGACTTCGGTCTGAACCGTCTTGTCATATTATTTAGGTTAGACTTCGGTCTGAACCGTCTTGTCATATTATTTAGGTTAGACTTCGGTCTGAACCGTCTTGTCATATTATTTAGGTTAGACTTCGATCTGAACCGTCTTGTCATATTATTTAGGTTAGACTTCGGTCTGAACCGTCTTGTCATATTATTTAGGTTAGACTTCGGTCTGAACCGTCTTGTCATATTATTTAGGTTAGACTTCGGTCTGAACCGTCTTGTCATATTATTTAGGTTAGACTTCGGTCTGAACCGTCTTGTCATATTATTTAGGTTAGACTTCGGTCTGAACCGTCTTGTCATATTATTTAGGTTAGACTTCGGTCTGAACCGTCTTGTCATATTATTTAGGTTAGACTTCGGTCTGAACCGTCTTGTCATATTATTTAGGTTAGACTTCGGTCTGAACCGTCTTGTCATATTATTTAGGTTAGACTTCGGTCTGAACCGTCTTGTCATATTATTTAGGTTAGACTTCGGTCTGAACCGTCTTGTCATATTATTTAGGTTAGACTTCGGTCTGAACCGTCTTGTCATATTATTTAGGTTAGACTTCGGTCTGAACCGTCTTGTCATATTATTTAGGTTAGACTTCGGTCTGAACCGTCTTGTCATATTATTTAGGTTAGACTTCGGTCTGAACCGTCTTGTCATATTATTTAGGTTATACTTATATGATAAAACATATTATTGGATATATATCAGTTATTATTCTATTGGATATATATCAGTTATTATTCTATCGGATATATATTAGCTATTTTTATTTATTTATTATATTAAAATTATTGGGTAAAAAGTGTAAGTTTGTGATGGAAAACAAAAAAGTGTAAATTAAAGTCAAAATTGAAAACAAAAGTCAACTTTAAGAAATAGAGTTGTGATTGGTTGATAAGTTATTAGATCAACTGTACTTTAGTATAATAAAATATTAGTATTATTTATTTTAACGCCTAAGAATTTATTAAAATGTTTTGTCAAGGTATCTAGGCAATAAAAAAGAACATTACACTTACAAAAAGAGAGAAGAACATGAGAAACCAGTCTTCTTACCACGACTAGATAACCAACAATAATGATCAGGGACGGAGATACAATGGGGGCGGTGTGTGCAAATGCTTCCACTCTAATTTTAATACAATGTACATGTTTCTATGGGTATATTTGTAATTTTATTCTTAAAAATATAAATAAATAAAGAATACATACAAATGTAATCTTCGTTGTAATAACCCTTCGATATTGGAAGTACATCACTCGTGTTGGAAGCATTAGTATTGAGATAAATCTCTCTAATGGTAGAGTAAAAATCTTGAGTTGAATTGATTTTTAATAGAGTAAAACAAGAGAGGTAATGTAAAACGTTTTAAATACATTTTATGTACGAGTAAAACGGATGCGAAGTAATGTAAAACGTTTTAAATCAAGTAAATCACGGCAAGGAAACAATGGTACTTAGCAAAAACAATCATAATAATAACAAAGACCGTGTATACAGTGAAGTACGTTTGCAAATAGTTATGCGACTGTCTGCAAGCCTGCTTATTTATATTTTATTTTAATAAAATAAAACATATATATTTATAATATGACAAACTTTTAAGTAATCATATTATATTTTTAGGTCTATCTTGGTTTTTGTAATCTTTATTTTTGATTATATTCATCCATATTTTTTAGGGTAAATTACACGAATCATATCCGAGGTTTATTCGAAACTACACTGGTCATACCTACAATTTTATAATTACCCGAGACATACTCATCGTTGTCGTTAGCTTACACTAACCATATCTATCACTGACAGCCATCTATTTGGCCGTTAAGTCAAAACACATGTTGTGCACGTGAGGTATTAAACCCGTAATTTCGTGTATACTTCAAGTATCATCCGTGTAGTTTACCATAAAAATAATTATTAAGATATTTATATTTATATTTCATTTATTAAGTGGGTAGATATTCTATATTATAAAAATGAAAAATTTCTAAAAGGATGTCATCAAACAATACATGTTTAGGCTTAAAAATTCTAAGGTTAGACTAACGACTAACCCTGAAAATTATATTCTAAAACTGTGGCGGACCTTATTTACCTCTCTAATCCGAAGGGGATGTCATCAAACCGCACGAAAAAACTATATTGCTTTTTTATTATTTTTTTTGTATTTTTTGAAATAGTTTTCTTAAAAAGAACAAATTATAAAGGGTTAATTACTTCTAAAGGTACCGAACTCGCAACTTTTTACTATTGTGAGTATCAATGTTTTTTTCGTATATAGTGGGTTATATCGTGACACACACCGTTTATTATGGGTATTAAAATTACCGGATAGTGGTTTTACGTCAAGTTAAGCAGTTTTGTATATGTGGACATGCCACCTAAGCATCCACTTGCTCTTCCTCCTTATACATAAATAAGAAATTGAATAAAAAAAAATAAAGCTGTACATATGGTCCCTCCGATCACTTTTGTACAAATAGAAACACTATTCCACACTTCTTTCTCTCTCTCCCTGGAATCCCGACCACCGCCAACCGCCGCACCAACTCGCCGGGAAAACGGGATTTATGAAAATCATCTCCATCATCATCTAAGCAACAAGGGACAACCACCGAACCCCAACACCACCTGTCGCCACCTCACCGTGCCGCCACTCCAACATCCGACCACCAGCAAGTCACCACGAGCTGCCACAGTCCTCCAACACCACTCCTTTTTTTCGGTTTCTAACAAAACCCATCTTCTATTTTGCTCGTTTATTATACATATTTTACAAATCGGCCATCTCCACCACCTCACCGTCGACCATTGCCACCACCACCGTTCCTCCGGCAGCCGCTGTCAATCTTCTCTCTCTCTCACCGCAGTCACTACTCCATAGATTATATATATATACATCTGCTATATATATATATATATATATATATATACATCTACTGTAAATATATATATATATATATGATATAGATCTGAATATGTACATATACATTTATAGATAGATCTAACATATATTACGAGTACTTTTTGTTCTTGATAAAAAAAAGTATAATTTAATTTATTTAATTTTTTCAGATTTCTTGTTTTTTAACTTCAAATTGATGTTTGTAATTTTGTATGATGTTAGAATAGTAGATTTGGAGTTCAATGTACAGGGGGTGGATTTTTGTTGAATTGAATTCCATGGATGAATTTATGTTGTAACAATTGAATTTGATGATTGAATTTTGAAGATATAAATTTGGATTACAAAAAAATGAAAATGAATGGATGATTGAATTTGTTGCTGTTTGTGTTATCTGTTCAAACGATAAAACAAGGCAACACTATTTTTTGGTGAAGTGGGGTAGTCAAATCGTCCAGGCTGTACAAACACCTTTCCTACACACACAAAACCACCGCCACGTAGGCTGACTAAAACCGGATAGTGGTTTTGTTCCTTATGTTAATATGGTTTTGACACAATACAACCCACAATATACTAAAAAAAACATTGGTACTCATAAAAGTAAAAAGTTGTCACTTGGATACCTTTAGAAGTAATTAGCCCAATTATAAATAAACTATAGAAAAACTAATAATAAAAAATAATAAAACAAATATATAAATTATCGTCGTGTATATAGAAAAACGAGAGGATTGATAAACTAACCGAAAACGAGTCGTGCATATATTTAAATTATCGTCGTCACCGTATTGCACGTTCAAATAAACGTGTTGTAACTTGTTAGTTGTTACGTCGTCTTAGCGCATGAACATCATCTAGTTAACAACCTAATTAAACCAATAATTTCAACAAAATTTTTTAGATCGGTGTGAATGACGTAATAAAACTCACCTATGGGATATATGGGCAAGAAATATAGAATTTATTTTAAGTCCCTTGAGTTAGCCCAGTATGAATTTGACTTGTCAGCCCAGTAAACTATAACTAACCGACACCAAAGCCCTATTTAAATACATATACTCGTAACGATTGATAGATGTGTAAAATCATGCAGGATATCATTCCTCAAATTCTATGTCGTCTTCCGTCCAAATCGATCGCCCGATTCAGGTGCGTTTCAAAGAGTTGGTTGTCTCTACTTACAAACCCCAAATTCATCAAAATCCATCATAAAACCCTTACGAAGCGTCATCACCTCATCTTCGCCAACGAAGATACCCCCAGTCGTTACGACTCAGATAGCGACCCAAACTATAATTTTTTGTATTCACACCCGCCTTCTCATGATCATGATGACCCTTTTATATTAAAACTAACTAGATTACCCGTTGCGTTGAATGAGTATAAAACTTTTCATGGTTCTTGTGACGGTCTTGTTTTGGCATCTGCCCGCGACGAGGAGTATTATGCCCGTTACACGGGTTATTTTGATACACTCGTTCTTTTAAACCCGACTACTAGGCAATCCATGCGATTGATACATCAGTTTTAAAGAGATTTGGAAGGGAAAATCAAAAGTGAATGAAGTTTTCAAGAGACTGCCAGTCAAGAAAATAAAGTACGAAACGATTCGGTTAAAACTGTGGTTTGCAAGTGTTCTGCTTAAGGAACATAGTGTAACTTTTTATGATTTAACTTTGTATTTTCTGTAGCTGATATGAGTTGCAGTTTGATCTCTTCCGATATTTTTCCTTTTCATGTAAACAAAGACTTCACTGCAGGACCTTGAATTACTCGATTCTTTAAAGGTACGTCATATCTGGATGGTTTGTTGTTGTTGCTCCCCTGCTCCAAATTTTTTACAACTGGGATTTACTAAATCCATAACACCTTGTGTACGTGCAACTAGTTACATGTTATTTATGACCCTGTAAGTACCTCATACAAAGCGAGTGCAAGTTGAAATATTGTATTCTCAAGAGGAATTTAACCAATTTCGAGCTGCGACACACACACATCCCCTCTTCAACCCATTACCTGAACAACTTTTGTTAATAATTTAGCGGGTATTTGGATCCGTATTTTGAAGTTTTATGATTATCGGCACCAACGATGATGGAGGTTATCTACTTTCGGTGGCCAACATGTTCAGTCGACCAAAGAAGCGCGTCATTCTTCTTGTCTGGTCTGGTCAGGTTATCTAATTTGGTTTTAATGTTAGCCCAACAGATTTCTACTTCTGATTATTTGTGGCCGGCCAAATAATCAGGTTTATATTATGTGCAACAAAAGCGATTATTTATGGATAAAACAAAGTTTCTTGTAAATCTTCTATTTAACCTAATCCGGGGGACTTTATGGATAAAACAAAAGCGATTATTATGGATAAAACATGAAGTGACAGTTTTGGTCATATTATCTACTCGTATAAATTACAAAATAGTCAGAATTTACCAAACACTATTTTTGGCACTGTGTTATAACAACTGATGATACAAGTCTTACTATTCTTCATCATATATTCGATCACTTTGACAGCAGACATCAATGACAACTCATCATTCTCACGCAAACACTATAGTGTGTAAATAGATAGTTTTTCATAGTGAATTCGTGTTGCTAATTTTGCAGTTCAGTGGCAAGAAGTCCAGACAGCAATGGATATGTGGAGTTCCATTGCATAATCAATGCAGGGTGCTAACTTTGCAGGCCTTGGTTGTTAAGCGTAGTAACTATCCTCTAAATGTTGATTTGCCACGTTACTATTCCAAGAACGAAAAAAAGCCATTTCCTGTACCTATTGTGGAGCTCTGGTGAACTCCTACACTTTATAGCCTGAGGCGGAATGTAAAAACACGGTTCAAACGTTTGATAACATAATATTCTACAAAGTTGAAATTAAATCATATGATATTTCCAACAAATACCGTTTTGCCTTCCTGTCCAAACACATACTGAGAAGTCAATGATATTTCCAACAAATACCGTTTTGCCTTCCTGTATTAATGAGACAAGATATGAAGTTCCTCGCAGATGCAAGTGGCCTTCCAAAAACACCAATTTCATCATTTGCTTCAAAGACTACTATATGATGATATAGGATCAGGTGGCCCGCTACGTAGAACTCGACAGAAAGCTAATCTTTTGTCACGAGATAAAAGAGAACTTGGATACACCCCTTTTCAACAATCAGATACCACAGGTCAAAAGCTGCTATTAATGAGCGGGTCTGAACCAGAAGACTTGCAGAGAGCTAAGCTAAATGGGGACACGTTCATGCATGGCTCGGGATATGCTTTGGTTCCTACAAAGTCCACACAAACAGCCACAAAAATATTGCAGCACCTTGAAAAACCAAGCCCAAAGGAAAATAATTCAGGATCAGCTGAATCACCCACTAAGTTGACATTAGATATGCTCCATGGTAAGAGAGGATGACTAAATTTTGCTGTAAATGTTTTTGTTCGAGTGGAAGCTATGGTATTTATCATAGATGTCCTTTGTATTAATCACTTTACTTAAATTTTTTGCTTTTCACTTTACATAACCTTACAAAAGCTTTTATTTGACCAGAGATAAATGAAGAACCCAACAATGTTCTTCAGGTGGCAGAGAAAAGTGAGAATTCTGCAAGCATTGCTGCTGCCACTGGGATATCAGAACCTGGACAAATGCTCTGCAGTTTTAATTGAAGAATTTTTTCTTAGTGAAAACACATGGTGAGCAAACTTGATATGCTTGATCACATTTAATATGACAAGACGGTTCAGACCGAAGTCTAACCTAAATATATGACAAGACGGTTCAGACCGAAGTCTAACCTAAATATATGACAAGACGGTTCAGACCGAAGTCTAACCTAAATAATATGACAAGACGGTTCAGACCGAAGTCTAACCTAAATATATGACAAGACGGTTCAGACCGAAGTCTAACCTAAATAATATGACAAGACGGTTCAGACCGAAGTCTAACCTAAATAATATGACAAGACGGTTCAGACCGAAGTCTAACCTAAATATATGACAAGACGGTTCAGACCGAAGTCTAACCTAAATATATGACAAGACGGTTCAGACCGAAGTCTAACCTAAATAATATGACAAGACGGTTCAGACCGAAGTCTAACCTAAATATATGACAAGACGGTTCAGACCGAAGTCTAACCTAAATAATATGACAAGACGGTTCAGACCGAAGTCTAACCTAAATATATGACAAGACGGTTCAGACCGAAGTCTAACCTAAATAATATGACAAGACGGTTCAGACCGAAGTCTAACCTAAATAATATGACAAGACGGTTCAGACCGAAGTCTAACCTAAATAATATGACAAGACGGTTCAGACCGAAGTCTAACCTAAATAATATGACAAGACGGTTCAGACCGAAGTCTAACCTAAATAATATGACAAGACGGTTCAGACCGAAGTCTAACCTAAATATATGACAAGACGGTTCAGACCGAAGTCTAACCTAAATATATGACAAGACGGTTCAGACCGAAGTCTAACCTAAATATATGACAAGACGGTTCAGACCGAAGTCTAACCTAAATAATATGACAAGACGGTTCAGACCGAAGTCTAACCTAAATATATGACAAGACGGTTCAGACCGAAGTCTAACCTAAATATATGACAAGACGGTTCAGACCGAAGTCTAACCTAAATATATGACAAGACGGTTCAGACCGAAGTCTAACCTAAATAATATGACAAGACGGTTCAGACCGAAGTCTAACCTAAATAATATGACAAGACGGTTCAGACCGAAGTCTAACCTAAATAATATGACAAGACGGTTCAGACCGAAGTCTAACCTAAATAATATGACAAGACGGTTCAGACCGAAGTCTAACCTAAATATATGACAAGACGGTTCAGACCGAAGTCTAACCTAAATAATATGACAAGACGGTTCAGACCGAAGTCTAACCTAAATATATGACAAGACGGTTCAGACCGAAGTCTAACCTAAATAATATGACAAGACGGTTCAGACCGAAGTCTAACCTAAATAATATGACAAGACGGTTCAGACCGAAGTCTAACCTAAATAATATGACAAGACGGTTCAGACCGAAGTCTAACCTAAATAATATGACAAGACGGTTCAGACCGAAGTCTAACCTAAATAATATGACAAGACGGTTCAGACCGAAGTCTAACCTAAATAATATGACAAGACGGTTCAGACCGAAGTCTAACCTAAATATATGACAAGACGGTTCAGACCGAAGTCTAACCTAAATAATATGACAAGACGGTTCAGACCGAAGTCTAACCTAAATATATGACAAGACGGTTCAGACCGAAGTCTAACCTAAATAATATGACAAGACGGTTCAGACCGAAGTCTAACCTAAATAATATGACAAGACGGTTCAGACCGAAGTCTAACCTAAATATATGACAAGACGGTTCAGACCGAAGTCTAACCTAAATAATATGACAAGACGGTTCAGACCGAAGTCTAACCTAAATATATGACAAGACGGTTCAGACCGAAGTCTAACCTAAATAATATGACAAGACGGTTCAGACCGAAGTCTAACCTAAATAATATGACAAGACGGTTCAGACCGAAGTCTAACCTAAATAATATGACAAGACGGTTCAGACCGAAGTCTAACCTAAATAATATGACAAGACGGTTCAGACCGAAGTCTAACCTAAATATATGACAAGACGGTTCAGACCGAAGTCTAACCTAAATAATATGACAAGACGGTTCAGACCGAAGTCTAACCTAAATATATGACAAGACGGTTCAGACCGAAGTCTAACCTAAATATATGACAAGACGGTTCAGACCGAAGTCTAACCTAAATAATATGACAAGACGGTTCAGACCGAAGTCTAACCTAAATAATATGACAAGACGGTTCAGACCGAAGTCTAACCTAAATATATGACAAGACGGTTCAGACCGAAGTCTAACCTAAATAATATGACAAGACGGTTCAGACCGAAGTCTAACCTAAATATATGACAAGACGGTTCAGACCGAAGTCTAACCTAAATATATGACAAGACGGTTCAGACCGAAGTCTAACCTAAATAATATGACAAGACGGTTCAGACCGAAGTCTAACCTAAATAATATGACAAGACGGTTCAGACCGAAGTCTAACCTAAATATATGACAAGACGGTTCAGACCGAAGTCTAACCTAAATATATGACAAGACGGTTCAGACCGAAGTCTAACCTAAATATATGACAAGACGGTTCAGACCGAAGTCTAACCTAAATATATGACAAGACGGTTCAGACCGAAGTCTAACCTAAATAATATGACAAGACGGTTCAGACCGAAGTCTAACCTAAATAATATGACAAGACGGTTCAGACCGAAGTCTAACCTAAATATATGACAAGACGGTTCAGACCGAAGTCTAACCTAAATATATGACAAGACGGTTCAGACCGAAGTCTAACCTAAATATATGACAAGACGGTTCAGACCGAAGTCTAACCTAAATATATGACAAGACGGTTCAGACCGAAGTCTAACCTAAATAATATGACAAGACGGTTCAGACCGAAGTCTAACCTAAATAATATGACAAGACGGTTCAGACCGAAGTCTAACCTAAATAATATGACAAGACGGTTCAGACCGAAGTCTAACCTAAATATATGACAAGACGGTTCAGACCGAAGTCTAACCTAAATATATGACAAGACGGTTCAGACCGAAGTCTAACCTAAATATATGACAAGACGGTTCAGACCGAAGTCTAACCTAAATAATATGACAAGACGGTTCAGACCGAAGTCTAACCTAAATAATATGACAAGACGGTTCAGACCGAAGTCTAACCTAAATATATGACAAGACGGTTCAGACCGAAGTCTAACCTAAATAATATGACAAGACGGTTCAGACCGAAGTCTAACCTAAATATGCTCACTGCGCCGCAGTGAGCCAGAAATGCTCACTGCGCCGCAGTGAGCCAGAACTAGCTCACTGCGCCGCAGTGAGCCAGAACTATGCTCACTGCGCCGCAGTGAGCCAGAACTATGCTCACTGCGCCGCAGTGAGCCAGAATTGCTCACTGCGCCGCAGTGAGCCAGAACTATGCTCACTGCGCCGCAGTGAGCCAGAACTTGCTCACTGCGCCGCAGTGAGCCAGAACTATGCTCACTGCGCCGCAGTGAGCCAGAACTAGCTCACTGCGCCGCAGTGAGCCAGAACTATGCTCACTGCGCCGCAGTGAGCCAGAACTATGCTCACTGCGCCGCAGTGAGCCAGAACTATGCTCACTGCGCCGCAGTGAGCCAGAACTATGCTCACTGCGCCGCAGTGAGCCAGAACTATGCTCACTGCGCCGCAGTGAGCCAGAACTATGCTCACTGCGCCGCAGTGAGCCAGAACTATGCTCACTGCGCCGCAGTGAGCCAGAACTATGCCACTGCGCCGCAGTGAGCCAGAACTATGCTCACTGCGCCGCAGTGAGCCAGAACTATGCTCACTGCGCCGCAGTGAGCCAGAACTATGCTCACTGCGCCGCAGTGAGCCAGAACTATGCTCACTGCGCCGCAGTGAGCCAGAACTATGCTCACTGCGCCGCAGTGAGCCAGAACTATGCTCACTGCGCCGCAGTGAGCCAGAACTATGCTCACTGCGCCGCAGTGAGCCAGAACTATGCTCACTGCGCCGCAGTGAGCCAGAACTATGCTCACTGCGCCGCAGTGAGCCAGAACTATGCTCACTGCGCCGCAGTGAGCCAGAACTATGCTCACTGCGCCGCAGTGAGCCAGAACTTGCTCACTGCGCCGCAGTGAGCCAGAACTATGCTCACTGCGCCGCAGTGAGCCAGAACTATGCTCACTGCGCCGCAGTGAGCCAGAACTATGCTCACTGCGCCGCAGTGAGCCAGAACTATGCTCACTGCGCCGCAGTGAGCCAGAACTATGCTCACTGCGCCGCAGTGAGCCAGAACTATGCTCACTGCGCCGCAGTGAGCCAGAACTATGCTCACTGCGCCGCAGTGAGCCAGAACTATGCTCACTGCGCCGCAGTGAGCCAGAACTATGCTCACTGCGCCGCAGTGAGCCAGAACTATGCTCACTGCGCCGCAGTGAGCCAGAACTATGCTCACTGCGCCGCAGTGAGCCAGAACTATGCTCACTGCGCCGCAGTGAGCCAGAACTATGCTCACTGCGCCGCAGTGAGCCAGAACTATGCTCACTGCGCCGCAGTGAGCCAGAACTATGCTCACTGCGCCGCAGTGAGCCAGAACTATGCTCACTGCGCCGCAGTGAGCCAGAACTATGCTCACTGCGCCGCAGTGAGCCAGAACTATGCTCACTGCGCCGCAGTGAGCCAGAACTATGCCACTGCGCCGCAGTGAGCCAGAACTTGCTCACTGCGCCGCAGTGAGCCAGAACTATGCCACTGCGCCGCAGTGAGCCAGAACTATGCTCACTGCGCCGCAGTGAGCCAGAACTATGCTCACTGCGCCGCAGTGAGCCAGAACTATGCTCACTGCGCCGCAGTGAGCCAGAACTTGCTCACTGCGCCGCAGTGAGCCAGAACTATGCTCACTGCGCCGCAGTGAGCCAGAACTATGCTCACTGCGCCGCAGTGAGCCAGAACTATGCTCACTGCGCCGCAGTGAGCCAGAACTATGCTCACTGCGCCGCAGTGAGCCAGAACTATGCTCACTGCGCCGCAGTGAGCCAGAACTATGCTCACTGCGCCGCAGTGAGCCAGAACTATGCTCACTGCGCCGCAGTGAGCCAGAACTATGCTCACTGCGCCGCAGTGAGCCAGAACTTGCTCACTGCGCCGCAGTGAGCCAGAACTATGCTCACTGCGCCGCAGTGAGCCAGAACTATGCTCACTGCGCCGCAGTGAGCCAGAACTATGCTCACTGCGCCGCAGTGAGCCAGAACTATGCTCACTGCGCCGCAGTGAGCCAGAACTATGCTCACTGCGCCGCAGTGAGCCAGAACTATGCTCACTGCGCCGCAGTGAGCCAGAACTATGCTCACTGCGCCGCAGTGAGCCAGAACTATGCTCACTGCGCCGCAGTGAGCCAGAACTATGCTCACTGCGCCGCAGTGAGCCAGAACTATGCTCACTGCGCCGCAGTGAGCCAGAACTATGCTCACTGCGCCGCAGTGAGCCAGAACTATGCTCACTGCGCCGCAGTGAGCCAGAACTATGCTCACTGCGCCGCAGTGAGCCAGAACTATGCTCACTGCGCCGCAGTGAGCCAGACTATGCCACTGCGCCGCAGTGAGCCAGAACTATGCTCACTGCGCCGCAGTGAGCCAGAACTATGCTCACTGCGCCGCAGTGAGCCAGAACTATGCTCACTGCGCCGCAGTGAGCCAGACTATGCCACTGCGCCGCAGTGAGCCAGAACTATGCTCACTGCGCCGCAGTGAGCCAGAACTATGCTCACTGCGCCGCAGTGAGCCAGAACTATGCTCACTGCGCCGCAGTGAGCCAGACTAGCCACTGCGCCGCAGTGGGGCTAAGCCCATGCCACTGCGCCGCAGTGGCCTCATTCTGCAGCCAGCACCAGCAGGTGCAATTATGCAGAGAAGCCCAAATCGTTTTTCGACTAAATTCCTTTCATTAAAACAAGTTTCAACAAGTGCAATAGACCTGGAAACATACCATTTCGCCAACCATTTCGCCATTTCAATCATTTTGATATCAAAACCAAATTCTAAGCCAAAACCTAATTAAATTTCCAGGAACCCTAATTTACATAACAATTTAAAGCCTCTAATTCCGTTTACAAAACTAAAACAAACCTTTAAATGAATTTAAATCGAATCAAAAGTTTGAGAAAAATGTTTACTTACCAAAATTTGATGTTCTTGAGGTAAAGATGAAGATGGTGATGATAATGATGCTCAAAACCCTAAATTATTATGAAATATGATTAAACCCTTTTAACTCCTTCCTTTACTAAACCAGATTTTTGATGATGATGATAGGGAGATTTTGAGAATTTTGAGTGGTTTGTGTGTGTTCTGTGTGTGTGTTTGCCAGTGACTTATAAGAAAAGGGGTGATGGGGGGGTTTGTTGTTTCCCTCCCAGCCTTTCAAACGAAATTAAGCCCACGTGGCTTCTTTTTGACAATATTTTATACCCTTAATTCGGTAAAATGCTTACGATTAAATACCGTTTGACCAAAAGTTTAAAATGTAAAATAAAGGTATCTTCCCTCGTCTCATTTTAGTCAAGACAAGCCAATAAAGTTTCGTCAAAGGGAACTTTATAAAATTAAGTCTAGACAGTCTAATTATTTTGTTCAAGACATAACCTTTAAATATTAATTTAAAGTTATTTTTAAAGACTCGGCATTCGTCTAGATAGCTAATAGTCTACGTCATCAAGATACGTCTAATTTTGACTAAGTCAAAAGTCCAAAAGTCTTATAAGTTCCACGTCAAATGACTGTCTAATTGAGATTAGGACTAACCCGATGTTAATTAATTACGAGTTGTCACAGCATCCCCGACTTCTAAGGATTTCGTCCCGAAATCAAGTCTTGCTCAGTAAAAAGATGAGGATAGTTATTCCTCATAAAGTCTTCACGTTCCCAAGTCAAGTCGGGACCATGTTTTGAGTTCCAACGAACTTTGACCAATTTGATACGACTACGTCTAAGTTGTTTGAGCTGTTGGTCTAAAATTTCAACAGGTTCTTCAACGAATTGAAGAGAGTCAGTCACTTGCAGCTCTTCGACAGGTACGACTAAAGTCTCATCAGTCAGACATTTCTTAAGATTCGAAATGTGAAATGTGTGATGAACGTGTTCTAGCTCCTTAGGTAAATCGAGCTTGTAAGCCACGGAACCAATTCTTTGAACAATTTCGAATGGTCCGATATAACGAGGACTAAGTTTCCCTCGTACGCCAAAACGTGCAGTGCCCTTCCAAGGTGACACTTTCAACATGACTTTGTCTCCCACTTGAAACTCAAGTGGTTTCCGTCTACGGTCGGCATAGCTCTTTTGACGATCTTGAGCCGCCTTCAGCCGTGCCCTAATTTCGACAATTTGATCAGTAGTCTTCTGAACTAGTCCATATTTAAATAAACGACGTTCTCCAGCATCAAGCCAACAGACAGGAGATCTACACTTTCGTCCATATAAAGCCTCATAAGGCGCGCATTTGATGCTAGTGTGATAGCTGTTGTTATATGAAAATTCAGCTAACGGCAAAAAGGTATCCCAACTACCTTTGAAGTCAATGACACATGCCCGAAGCATGTCTTCTAAAGTCTGGATGGTACGTTCACTTTGTCCGTCAGTCTGTGGATGGTAAGCCGTACTTAAGTGCAGTTGAGTGCCTAGGGCGTCTTGAAAATACCGCCATGATTGTGAAGTGAAACGACCATCACGGTCAGAGATAATAGACAAAGGAACGCCATGAAGAGATACAATCCTTTCAATGTATATTTGAGACAATTTCCTTATCTTCCAGTTCTCCCGAATTGGAATGAAATGAGCAGACTTCGTCAATCGATCGACAATGACCCAAATAGTATCGTATCCTTTCAGGGTTCGAGGTAACTTCGTAATGAAGTCCATAGTAATCTGTTCCCATTTCCAGTCAGGAATTTGGGGTTGTTGGAGCAGCCCAGAAGGCTTTTGGTGCTCCGCCTTGACCATTGAACAATTTAGACACTTCGAGACATAAGTGGCGATATCTCTTTTCATACCAGGCCACCAATAAAAGTCCTTCAGTCCATGGTACATTTTGTCAGCGCCAGGATGGATTGAATACCTAGATCGATGACTTTCGTTCATTAAAAGTTCTCTAAGTCCATTATACTTGGGAATCCACACTCTGCCCTTAACATGTCGGATTCCATCGCCATCCAATTCAAACAAACGTTCAGCATTCCACAATGCTTCCTCCTCGATACGCCCTGGCCGTAGGGCTTCGTTTTGATCGTCTAAAACTCTATCCCTTAATGACGAGCCAAGATAAGAACTTGCTCTTGTTATGACAGATAGTGAAATTCTATCTTTTCGACTTAGCGCGTCAGCAACAACATTTGCTTTACCGGGATGATATTTGAGTTCACAGTCGTAGTCACTGAGTAATTCTACCCATCGTCGTTGTCGCATATTCAGCATTTTCTGATCGAAGATATGCTGAAGGCTTTTGTGATCCGTGAATACAGTACACTTGGTACCATACAGATAATGTCTCCAAATTTTTAATGCAAAGACAACCGCTCCGAGTTCTAGATCGTGGGTTGTATAGTTCTTTTCGTGGATTTTGAGCTGTCTAGAAGCGTAAGCAATGACCTTACCTTCCTGCATAAGTACACATCCCATGCCCTGATGTGAGGCGTCACAGTATACCACGAAATTTTCAATGCCATTTGGTAATGCTAGGATAGGAGCATTACACAGCCTGTCCTTTAACGTCTGAAATGCCTTTTCTTGGGCATCCTGCCAAATAAATTCCTTAGTCTTCTGAGTTAATAAGGTCAAAGGTTGAGCAACCTTAGAGAAATTCTCAATGAATCTCCTGTAATAGCCAGCCAGTCCAAGAAATTGACGTATTTCTGTCGGAGTCTTTGGGGCTTCCCACTTCTTTATCGCCTCGACCTTAGATGGATCTACATGGATTCCATCCCTGTTCACTACATGACCCAAGAAGTGTACTTCCCTAATCCAGAATTCACATTTTGAGAATTTCGCGTACAACTTCTGATCCTTGAGCAGTTGCAGAATGGTTCTCAGATGACCTTCATGTTCGTCTTTATTCCTTGAGTATATCAGTATGTCGTCAATGAATACAATGACAAACTTGTCTAGATACGGTCGACATACTCGATTCATTAAGTCCATAAACACAGCAGGTGCATTGGTTAAGCCAAACGGCATAACCAAAAACTCATAATGTCCGTAACGAGTTCTGAAAGCTGTTTTAGGAATGTCTGTCTCTCTGACTCTGAGTTGATGATACCCAGACCTGAGATCGATCTTGGAAAAGTGTGATGCACCTTCCAGTTGGTCAAATAAGTCGTCAATACGAGGCAAAGGGTACCTGTTCTTGACAGTCAACTTGTTCAATTCTCTATAATCTATACACATGCGCATAGAGCCGTCCTTCTTTTTGACAAATAGAATCGGAGCTCCCCAAGGTGATGAACTTGGGCGAATTAGTCCTTTAGCTAACAACTCTTGAAGTTGTTCGGATAATTCTTGCATTTCTGACGGCGCAAGACGATAGGGTGCCTTGGCCACGGGTGCAGCTCCAGGGACTAATTCTATTCCAAACTCAACTGGTCTGTGAGGTGGAAGTCCCGTCAAATCTTCAGGAAATACTTCTGGAAAATCTTTAACTACAGGGATGTCTTGAATGTCTTTACCCTTCGGCTTCCTTTCAACAACTAGTGCCAAGAAGGCAGGGTATTCTTTTTGTAAATATTTATTCGCCTTTATCGCCGATACTAAAATCAATTCCTTTCCTGACTTGTCTCCTTGCACTACTAGGGTTTCGTCATTCTGAAGGGGTATCCTAACAATCTTCTCGTAACACATTATTTCAGCTCTAACCTTAGATAACCAGTCCATTCCAACAATTACATCAAAACTACTTAGTTCTATGGGAATAAGATTTATTTTAAAGGTTTCGCCAGATAGTGTCAAATTGCAATCTACTAAATGATCTCTAGCAATATACTTTTGACCGTTTGCATATTCGACAATATAAGTGTCTTTCATGGGGATAGCCACTATACCAAATCGGGACTTAAATTCTAAGGATATAAAGCTTTTATCAGCACCAGAGTCGAATAACACAAAAACATAATGATTATTGAGTATGAATGTACCTATCACAACGTTGGGATCACGTCGTGCATCAGCAGCATCCAAAGCAAAAACTCGGCCTCTACCTCGTCCATCTTGATTCCTTGCTTGGTTATTCCCCGCATGGTTCCTTACTGGAACTATTGCATTGTTGTTCGGGTTCAGATTGAGTCTTGGACATGCAGGTCGCAGATGGGTTTCGCTCCCACATTCGTAGCATTGAGCCTGTGTCTTGCCCTTACAAAACTTTTCCAGATGTCCCGCCCTTTTACAACGGCGACAAGTAGGACAATTTCCTCTGTGATGGAGATTACACCTATTACACCTAGGATCTGTGCCGGTGTACCTCGTGACGTCCTGAGTAGCTACCGCAAAGTTTCTGGCAGTCTTAAACCTCTTGCCATTTCCACCGCCACCATATCCACTACCTGAGGCATGATCACTCCTTCTCTTGACCACTTCAGTTCCAACAGAAGAACCAGTGGTTCTTTTCAAGTCTATCACCATCCGGTTGGTTGCACTAACTGCCGCTTGAAGAGTCGTAGGATTAAAAGCGGCTACCAATCTTCGGACATCAGGTGACAAGCCATAACAGTACCTCTCGATCAATTTCTCCTCCGTATCTACCATACGAGGAACTAGTCTTGTCAGCTCATGAAAACGAGTAGTGTATTTCTCGTTGTCTAGCCCGACCATAGTATGATTCCAAAATTCGCCTTCCATTCTCTGTACTTCCTCCCTAGGACAGTATTTCTCCATCAACATACTTTTAAAATCAAACCAAGGTATCCGATTAGCTTGGTCTCGACCTCGGGTCCTAACCTGTTCGTTCCACCATGATAGAGCGTGCTTTTGAAGTTGAGTGGAAGCATATTCCACTTTGTGCTCTTCGGCACAACGACTAATATGAAGCACCGCCTCTATGCTTTCTAGCCAGTTGATTAGACCTACCGGACCCTCTGTACCATGAAATTCCTTTGGTTTACAATAGGTAAAGGTCTTGTAGTCACCCACTCGAAGTTGAGCTCGAGGAACAACTTGCTCAGCAGTAGGTTCAACATTGTTACTATTATCAGTATGATGATTATTATTTGCGTTCATGCTTGCCGTGATCTGAGCAACTAAAGTAGGCATGGCGGCCAACAGTTGCTGCGTCACAAATGCTGCCATATTATTATCCCCGCCAGTATTTGGGGTAGGTCCAGGACCAGTGTTCACCTGGACAGGAGCAGTTTCTGGTTCTTGCTGGATTACAGGTTCTTCCTGTTCAGCTTCATTATTCAAAGGAGTGGATCGAGTAACTCTCTTTGGTGCAGTTTTCTTGACTGGAGCCTTTTTCTGAACCTTGCTTTTCGTCTTAGGAGCCATAAGTCTAAGATATGAACAAAAATGTCATTTAGAGATTTCCTTGATAGGTTAAATAGAAAGTATCTTTGCAAGACAGATGACAGTACAATGCAAGTCACAAATTGCTGACTTGTATGAATTCATGTACTAGACAAGACAAGAAAATATGAAAAATCATATTTCTAGAGCTAAGAATAAGCAGTTGACATAGTCTGAACAAGTAAGTAAGCCAAAAGACAATCGTATTTCATTGATGTTCAAAATTTTACATAGTCTGGTATGTACAGTCCAAAAACATGTGGGAAACTTCATCCACAACGATAGACTACTTAGTCGGAGCAATACGATTTATAGACACGTGGGAAATACATCCACCAAAAGATTACAACTCAAAGTACAGAAGTACGAGTTGTTATAAGTTCTAGGCTTACAATACAGAAAGACATATTACAAAATTACATCTTGCAAATAACAACGACTAGCAAAGCTACCACCAAAACCACCACAACCGACAGTATCCAGATCAACCTCCCAATAGTTTCCTTCCCTTCTCTAGCAACAGTCAATGCCTCCTCCGCCTGATGATAAGCTCCAGACAACGCCTGAGCTTGATTCTCTAATTTCTCCCTTGTACAGATGAGGGAATTGTTCATCCTTGACAATTGTCGGCGATAATATTCCGACCTATCAGCTGCAGATGCAACTGGCATAACAGCACTTGGGTTGTAGACAGGCGCTCTGGAGGGACCCGCAGCATACGGATCTCCCTGAAGGAAAGAAAGTCCAAGTCCACCGTTGCCCTGAACTGGTGCAGAAGGACCAGGAGCATAGGGGTCTCTAGGAGCATAAGGCAAATGAGCTCCCTCGGTAGTCCTCCTCTGATATGGAGATACCGGTGTTACAGATGATTGAACATGGATAGACACATGTTCGCCTCCAGATTCACTGGAAGATGAAACAAGGTTGATAGGGCGTGATTCATTGCCCGATTCCTCCATTGGTTCCTCTTCATAAGAGTCAGGAACATAAGGAATGGAGTTTGTTATGACAGGAACTGGAGGTGTACAAGGTACAACAGCATTTGAGCTAACTCCATCCGACATGACTAGTCTGAAAAGATAGTCAAAGAATCCATATAAGTCAAATGGATAAGGCAGTACGTCTCAAATGGATGATACAGTACGCAAATGAGTTTTAAAGAAATCTTTGTCTAGATTACACACATTTGGTTTGGGTTTCTATTACCAACATATTTGAAATGCTTATATATATGGTTCAGACCGAAGTCTAACCTAAATATATGACAAGACGGTTCAGACCGAAGTCTAACCTAAATAATATGACAAGACGGTTCAGACCGAAGTCTAACCTAAATATATGACAAGACGGTTCAGACCGAAGTCTAACCTAAATAATATGACAAGACGGTTCAGACCGAAGTCTAACCTAAATATATGACAAGACGGTTCAGACCGAAGTCTAACCTAAATATATGACAAGACGGTTCAGACCGAAGTCTAACCTAAATAATATGACAAGACGGTTCAGACCGAAGTCTAACCTAAATAATATGACAAGACGGTTCAGACCGAAGTCTAACCTAAATAATATGACAAGACGGTTCAGACCGAAGTCTAACCTAAATATATGACAAGACGGTTCAGACCGAAGTCTAACCTAAATATATGACAAGACGGTTCAGACCGAAGTCTAACCTAAATAATATGACAAGACGGTTCAGACCGAAGTCTAACCTAAATATATGACAAGACGGTTCAGACCGAAGTCTAACCTAAATATATGACAAGACGGTTCAGACCGAAGTCTAACCTAAATAATATGACAAGACGGTTCAGACCGAAGTCTAACCTAAATAATATGACAAGACGGTTCAGACCGAAGTCTAACCTAAATAATATGACAAGACGGTTCAGACCGAAGTCTAACCTAAATATATGACAAGACGGTTCAGACCGAAGTCTAACCTAAATATATGACAAGACGGTTCAGACCGAAGTCTAACCTAAATATATGACAAGACGGTTCAGACCGAAGTCTAACCTAAATATATGACAAGACGGTTCAGACCGAAGTCTAACCTAAATATATGACAAGACGGTTCAGACCGAAGTCTAACCTAAATAATATGACAAGACGGTTCAGACCGAAGTCTAACCTAAATATATGACAAGACGGTTCAGACCGAAGTCTAACCTAAATATATGACAAGACGGTTCAGACCGAAGTCTAACCTAAATAATATGACAAGACGGTTCAGACCGAAGTCTAACCTAAATATATGACAAGACGGTTCAGACCGAAGTCTAACCTAAATATATGACAAGACGGTTCAGACCGAAGTCTAACCTAAATATATGACAAGACGGTTCAGACCGAAGTCTAACCTAAATATATGACAAGACGGTTCAGACCGAAGTCTAACCTAAATATATGACAAGACGGTTCAGACCGAAGTCTAACCTAAATAATATGACAAGACGGTTCAGACCGAAGTCTAACCTAAATAATATGACAAGACGGTTCAGACCGAAGTCTAACCTAAATAATATGACAAGACGGTTCAGACCGAAGTCTAACCTAAATAATATGACAAGACGGTTCAGACCGAAGTCTAACCTAAATATATGACAAGACGGTTCAGACCGAAGTCTAACCTAAATAATATGACAAGACGGTTCAGACCGAAGTCTAACCTAAATATATGACAAGACGGTTCAGACCGAAGTCTAACCTAAATATATGACAAGACGGTTCAGACCGAAGTCTAACCTAAATATATGACAAGACGGTTCAGACCGAAGTCTAACCTAAATATATGACAAGACGGTTCAGACCGAAGTCTAACCTAAATATATGACAAGACGGTTCAGACCGAAGTCTAACCTAAATAATATGACAAGACGGTTCAGACCGAAGTCTAACCTAAATATATGACAAGACGGTTCAGACCGAAGTCTAACCTAAATATATGACAAGACGGTTCAGACCGAAGTCTAACCTAAATAATATGACAAGACGGTTCAGACCGAAGTCTAACCTAAATATATGACAAGACGGTTCAGACCGAAGTCTAACCTAAATAATATGACAAGACGGTTCAGACCGAAGTCTAACCTAAATATATGACAAGACGGTTCAGACCGAAGTCTAACCTAAATAATATGACAAGACGGTTCAGACCGAAGTCTAACCTAAATATATGACAAGACGGTTCAGACCGAAGTCTAACCTAAATAATATGACAAGACGGTTCAGACCGAAGTCTAACCTAAATATATGACAAGACGGTTCAGACCGAAGTCTAACCTAAATATATGACAAGACGGTTCAGACCGAAGTCTAACCTAAATAATATGACAAGACGGTTCAGACCGAAGTCTAACCTAAATAATATGACAAGACGGTTCAGACCGAAGTCTAACCTAAATATATGACAAGACGGTTCAGACCGAAGTCTAACCTAAATATATGACAAGACGGTTCAGACCGAAGTCTAACCTAAATATATGACAAGACGGTTCAGACCGAAGTCTAACCTAAATAATATGACAAGACGGTTCAGACCGAAGTCTAACCTAAATATATGACAAGACGGTTCAGACCGAAGTCTAACCTAAATATATGACAAGACGGTTCAGACCGAAGTCTAACCTAAATATATGACAAGACGGTTCAGACCGAAGTCTAACCTAAATAATATGACAAGACGGTTCAGACCGAAGTCTAACCTAAATAATATGACAAGACGGTTCAGACCGAAGTCTAACCTAAATAATATGACAAGACGGTTCAGACCGAAGTCTAACCTAAATAATATGACAAGACGGTTCAGACCGAAGTCTAACCTAAATAATATGACAAGACGGTTCAGACCGAAGTCTAACCTAAATATATGACAAGACGGTTCAGACCGAAGTCTAACCTAAATAATATGACAAGACGGTTCAGACCGAAGTCTAACCTAAATAATATGACAAGACGGTTCAGACCGAAGTCTAACCTAAATAATATGACAAGACGGTTCAGACCGAAGTCTAACCTAAATAATATGACAAGACGGTTCAGACCGAAGTCTAACCTAAATATATGACAAGACGGTTCAGACCGAAGTCTAACCTAAATATATGACAAGACGGTTCAGACCGAAGTCTAACCTAAATAATATGACAAGACGGTTCAGACCGAAGTCTAACCTAAATAATATGACAAGACGGTTCAGACCGAAGTCTAACCTAAATAATATGACAAGACGGTTCAGACCGAAGTCTAACCTAAATAATATGACAAGACGGTTCAGACCGAAGTCTAACCTAAATATATGACAAGACGGTTCAGACCGAAGTCTAACCTAAATAATATGACAAGACGGTTCAGACCGAAGTCTAACCTAAATATATGACAAGACGGTTCAGACCGAAGTCTAACCTAAATAATATGACAAGACGGTTCAGACCGAAGTCTAACCTAAATAATATGACAAGACGGTTCAGACCGAAGTCTAACCTAAATATATGACAAGACGGTTCAGACCGAAGTCTAACCTAAATATATGACAAGACGGTTCAGACCGAAGTCTAACCTAAATATATGACAAGACGGTTCAGACCGAAGTCTAACCTAAATAATATGACAAGACGGTTCAGACCGAAGTCTAACCTAAATAATATGACAAGACGGTTCAGACCGAAGTCTAACCTAAATATATGACAAGACGGTTCAGACCGAAGTCTAACCTAAATAATATGACAAGACGGTTCAGACCGAAGTCTAACCTAAATAATATGACAAGACGGTTCAGACCGAAGTCTAACCTAAATAATATGACAAGACGGTTCAGACCGAAGTCTAACCTAAATAATATGACAAGACGGTTCAGACCGAAGTCTAACCTAAATAATATGACAAGACGGTTCAGACCGAAGTCTAACCTAAATAATATGACAAGACGGTTCAGACCGAAGTCTAACCTAAATAATACTACATGAGGGGGATCATTTTAGTTCGTCAAAACACAAGAAACAGTTTAGTCAGCCGACAACATGGCAAGTCAAGACATATAGATCAATTTTCATAAGACATGTATACACATTTTTAGACAGCCGTCTCATGGCAAATATAAGACAAATGATTTCATTTACCAAATCTCATGGCGTAGACAAAGACAAATCATTTACAAAGTAGTCGTGTATACAGTACATGCTTTCAGGCCCAAAGTAAAGGAAAAAGGGCGCCATAAACTCACTGCGCCGCAGTGAGCCAGAACTATGCCACTGCGCCGCAGTGAGCCAGAATATGCTCACTGCGCCGCAGTGAGCCAGAACTTGCTCACTGCGCCGCAGTGAGCCAGAACTATGCTCACTGCGCCGCAGTGAGCCAGAACTATGCTCACTGCGCCGCAGTGAGCCAGAACTATGCTCACTGCGCCGCAGTGAGCCAGAACTATGCTCACTGCGCCGCAGTGAGCCAGAACTATGCTCACTGCGCCGCAGTGAGCCAGCAAGTTACCACTGCGCCGCAGTGAGCCAGAACTATGCTCACTGCGCCGCAGTGGGCTAAATGAACAAAAGGGCCGAGAAATGACACTGCGCCGCAGTGAGCCATCGCCAAGCTCACTGCGCCGCAGTGAGCTAAAAATGCACAACCAGCCCTAGCCACTGCGCCGCAGTGGGACCAATTCCATGCCACTGCGCCGCAGTGGCCTCATTCTGCAGCCAGCACCAGCAGGTGCAATTATGCAGAGAAGCCCAAATCGTTTTCCGACTAAATTCCTTTCATTAAAACAAGTTTCAACAAGTGCAATAGACCTGGAAACATACCATTTCGCCAACCATTTCGCCATTTCAATCATTTTGATATCAAAACCAAATTCTAAGCCAAAACCTAATTAAATTTCCAGGAACCCTAATTTACATAACAATTTAAAGCCTCTAATTCCGTTTACAAAACTAAAACAAACCTTTAAATGAATTTAAATCGAATCAAAAGTTTGAGAAAAATGTTTACTTACCAAAATTTGATGTTTTGGGGGGGGGGGGGGGGGGGGGGGGGGGGGGGGGGGGGGGGGGGGGGGGGGGGGGGGGGGGGGGGGGGGGGGGGGGGGGGGGGGGGGGGGGGGGGGGGGGGGGGGGGGGGGGGGGGGGGGGGGGGGGGGGGGGGGGGGGGGGGGGGGGGGGGGGGGGGGGGGGGGGGGGGGGGGGGGGGGGGGGGGGGGGGGGGGGGGGGGGGGGGGGGGGGGGGGGGGGGGGGGGGGGGGGGGGGGGGGGGGGGGGGGGGGGGGGGGGGGGGGGGGGGGGGGGGGGGGGGGGGGGGGGGGGGGGGGGGGGGGGGGGGGGGGGGGGGGGGGGGGGGGGGGGGGGGGGGGGGGGGGGGGGGGGGGGGGGGGGGGGGGGGGGGGGGGGGGGGGGGGGGGGGGGGGGGGGGGGGGGGGGGGGGGGGGGGGGGGGGGGGGGGGGGGGGGGGGGGGGGGGGGGGGGGGGGGGGGGGGGGGGGGGGGGGGGGGGGGGGGGGGGGGGGGGGGGGGGGGGGGGGGGGGGGGGGGGGGGGGGGGGGGGGGGGGGGGGGGGGGGGGGGGGGGGGGGGGGGGGGGGGGGGGGGGGGGGGGGGGGGGGGGGGGGGGGGGGGGGGGGGGGGGGGGGGGGGGGGGGGGGGGGGGGGGGGGGGGGGGGGGGGGGGGGGGGGGGGGGGGGGGGGGGGGGGGGGGGGGGGGGGGGGGGGGGGGGGGGGGGGGGGGGGGGGGGGGGGGGGGGGGGGGGGGGGGGGGGGGGGGGGGGGGGGGGGGGGGGGGGGGGGGGGGGGGCTTAGATTAGTCCCTTGGTTTCCACCATTTTCTTAGTTTTCAAATGAATACAAACCCTTAAATACAATTTATCTATGAGTAAAACAGATGCAAAGTACTATAAAACTTTTTAAAGCAAGTAAATCACCGCATGAGCACCATGTTAGTAACTAAAACAATATTGAAGCAATCTTGAGACATACTATAAAGGAGTATAGATACACATTGGTTAAAAGATAACCATTTGTCACTCTCTTATGCCTATTACAGGTTGTCATATAGATTACATCAACCTAACAAGTCATCACTCCTGCGAAGACAAACTTGGCAAATAGTGGCATAAAGTAAAGCATTGTTCTTTATTGTACTCTTTAAGCAACTTTTGTGTCATGTGATTTTGGGCAATCAAAAAGAATACCGAATGAGCAAAAAAAAAAAAAAAAAAAAAAAAAAAAAAAAAAAAAAAAAAAAAAAAAAAAAAAAAAAAAAAAAAAAAAAAAAAAAAAAAAAAAAAAAAAAAAAAAAAAAAAAAAAAAAAAAAAAAAAAAAAAAAAAAAAAAAAAAAAAAAAAAAAAAAAAAAAAAAAAAAAAAAAAAAAAAAAAAAAAAAAAAAAAAAAAAAAAAAAAAAAAAAAAAAAAAAAAAAAAAAAAAAAAAAAAAAAAAAAAAAAAAAAAAAAAAAAAAAAAAAAAAAAAAAAAAAAAAAAAAAAAAAAAAAAAAAAAAAAAAAAAAAAAAAAAAAAAAAAAAAAAAAAAAAAAAAAAAAAAAAAAAAAAAAAAAAAAAAAAAAAAAAAAAAAAAAAAAAAAAAAAAAAAAAAAAAAAAAAAAAAAAAAAAAAAAAAAAAAAAAAAAAAAAAAAAAAAAAAAAAAAAAAAAAAAAAAAAAAAAAAAAAAAAAAAAAAAAAAAAAAAAAAAAAAAAAAAAAAAAAAAAAAAAAAAAAAAAAAAAAAAAAAAAAAAAAAAAAAAAAAAAAAAAAAAAAAAAAAAAAAAAAAAAAAAAAAAAAAAAAAAAAAAAAAAAAAAAAAAAAAAAAAAAAAAAAAAAAAAAAAAAAAAAAAAAAAAAAAAAAAAAAAAAAAAAAAAAAAAAAAAAAAAAAAAAAAAAAAAAAAAAAAAAAAAAAAAAAAAAAAAAAAAAAAAAAAAAAAAAAAAAAAAAAAAAAAAAAAAAAAAAAAAAAAAAAAAAAAAAAAAAAAAAAAAAAAAAAAAAAAAAAAAAAAAAAAAAAAAAAAAAAAAAAAAAAAAAAAAAAAAAAAAAAAAAAAAAAAAAAAAAAAAAAAAAAAAAAAAAAAAAAAAAAAAAAAAAAAAAAAAAAAAAAAAAAAAAAAAAAAAAAAAAAAAAAAAAAAAAAAAAAAAAAAAAAAAAAAAAAAAAAAAAAAAAAAAAAAAAAAAAAAAAAAAAAAAAAAAAAAAAAAAAAAAAAAAAAAAAAAAAAAAAAAAAAAAAAAAAAAAAAAAAAAAAAAAAAAAAAAAAAAAAAAAAAAAAAAAAAAAAAAAAAACTTACAAAAATTGTGCAGAAGATTAAAAAAAAAAAAAAACAACTACAGAGCTGCAGCAACACAAGGCACCCAAAGTTACCCAAAAATGGATGTTACATTTATTTCGAAAAAGAAACTGGAAACATAGATTGCTTGAAGCCTCAAATAAAGTTTATTAACATATCCTAAACTGAGTATAGCCTAATAGAAGTAAAATAAAAAAGTGAAGGGTGCCGGCAATGTATATTCCAATAGATACATAAACAAAACCATATGAAACATCAAGATATATAGTATCTAAAAATGTGTAAACGGTTACCAATGCGATGTAGCACCATTGCGGAGTTACCAGGCTCGCATAGTCCTCTGCACACATGACAGTCTAGCACTCTAGCTGGTGCTTCAGCGCTGCAGTCCCAGTCAAATGAATCATTGGTTATAACAGGGACTACCACTGACAATATTGGTACTGCATGTCTGGAATCTTTTGCCAAACAAGGCAATTATGCCTATGATTTTGCAAAACAAGTTTTGAAGGGAAAAAAATATGCAAAACCGGTATACCCGGCACTAGCAATGCCGGGTTTATCCAAGTCCAGGTTCATTCTACGTGGAAAAATGTGAGTGGTGGACAAACTAAAGCCGGCATCACGATTGCTGGGTCCATTTAATGCTAGTTGCAAAGCCTTAGCTACGTGTCGCACTGTGATTGGTTGAGTTCTGGGTATGTGGTGATTGGGACAAACCCGGCACTGTTAGTACCGGGTATACCGGTTTTACAATTTTTTTACCATCCAAACTTGTTTTGCAAAATCATATGCCATACGCCTTGTTTTGTAAAAAATATTCCAACAGTCTGTACGCATTTAGCGACCAACTTGGCAGTTCAAAAACCAGATGATGCAAGTGATTCCAATGGGCTCATTGGCAGAGTTATTCCATAGTCTAGAGATGACTCTGCTTCAATACAGATCCGAGTCATTGTTTTAACAGTAATCACAGTGTAGGCTCCAGCTGCACTTTCACCATTCAGCATCACATAGTCGTTGTCATCTAGGACTGCATTGGCTGTTGGATTAATTGGGTTTATTCATGGGCCACGGGTCTGCAGGTCATAATCTGGAATAAACACAGGTTTCCCAGCAAGATTGCATTTGTAAATCATCAACTTTTGAGAAGATCTTCTCAACTTGGATCTCCATTTTCAAATCTCCACAAGAAACCATGAATGGGTCTGTTTCATGAAAGATTTCATCAAAATTAGTTATGCCTTTTGATTCGCAACCTACATACAGTATCGACAGAAGAAAGTGTGTCTCTAAAATTGTTGGCAATAGAATAACTGAAAACCTAATACATTAATGTCCATTTGTTGCTATTTGTGGAACAGACAGATTGCCACCAGAAAGAAAGGAAAAGAAAAAGACATGTTCCTGCTTAGAGTTGCTAAATCCATGTTAATCTGATATTTATCATGCACAATCCTTACTAAAATTGTCATTGTAACTCATCTTTTAGAGATTGAAAGGTTCCCGAGCAATAAACTGATGAAAAGGGTTGTGTACTGGTCTTAGTTCTCAGTAACACACGTATTAATTTAAACAGTGGAAATTATCAAGTATGTACGATTTCACATTCTGTTTACAAAAACATTATTCCATTTGTTCTATTGGCCCAAAATGAACATTCATGCTGGTTATTTTTTCATATAACTTTCATAAAAATCAGACAAGAATGATAAAACTAATGTAATCATGAACCATGCCTAAGCTACATTGACAAGATCTGACCCTTTTCTCGCAAATGAGCGAGCAATCAGCCAATAACATCAATGTTGTTAGAGACACCCCATCCAAATTCACATTAAGAACATGCCTGTTCGGCTGTTCCTTTATGCTAGAGGTGGCAACTTAAACCGATATAAAGGATTTTTGATCTTTTTTCATCTTTCACTTTGCCCTTTCCTTCATCGTGTTTTTTTCTTAAGCTTGCCTTTTTAGCTTTTGAGCCTGCATGTTGTCTTTCTGTTAAACTATCAACGATTTGTTCTCCATGAGTTGTATCTTTTATTCTTTTTAGTGAAACAAGACTTTCAACGTAGCTACCCAAAAGGTCAAACCACCAACTCCAAACATAAACGACATTTTGACTTAAAGTTTTTTTCTCAAAATCATATATCAACATTTGATCTTTCTTTTTACTAGCCACCCGAACTTTGCCATTGTCATCAAAAATCATTGCTTTCCGCATGGGAATTTCATCATCAAATATATCAAGTGGAATCTTAGTCCAAGATTCTTTAACACCATACTCATTCATCAACCAAAACTCAAACTTTGCACTCGCTCATTTGGATCGGGAATTCACATAAATGCCAAGCTTTCCACCAAAGACAACAAGTCGGCAATATGGGTCAGACATGATATTCGAATTCGGTGGTGGGACTTCACTAAGACACTCATCTACTAAATTAAAAGCAACAATTACATTTGAATGATGGATTTTGTTCTTCATAATCATACCAAACCAATGAAGAAACCCATTAATGCAAACAGCCAGAAGCGATTCATAACTACAACGATAATTAGGACTATCTGTGATGAGATGCCTCCAACTATTACTTCTAAGACTATAAATAGACGAAACGGGTAAACCGATTTTGTGATCCATAATCACCTGGTATATAATAATCAAAGTTAGCAAGGGTAATAACCTTGTAATCATCTGTAACTGAATCATAACCAACTCCATGCGCGCCGTAAATGTATACGGACTCCTGATCCCTTAGAGGATGAGGATAATAACCTACTACAGGTTGCGAATTCCCTAGTAGTTGGGTTTATGAGCACGAGTTTGTCAAAATAATCAGTGTTCCTTTGAGATACCAAGACAATACCATCACAAGAACCTCTGTAATCCCTGAATTCAATGCTGGGTAATTTAGTAGGGTTTAACATAAAAGGGGCATCATGGTGAAACGGGTGTGAATACAATTCATCACGGTTTGTTGACTGATCATTCTTTACGAAGATGTGGTGATTACGGTTAAGGGTTTTTCGATGGGCTTCGATGAATTCGGGTTGTGTAAGTAGAGATAGCCATTCCTTCGAAACGCTCCTGAATCGACCAATAGATTTTGACGGAAGACGATATAGAATCTGAGTAATGATATCCGATGGAATCATCATGGTGCATGCATGCGCTTTGCGGTAACACAATTATCGCTAAGAGTATATAAATACTATAAATTAACTAGGTTTTTGCCTTTTTGGTATCGGTTAGTTATGCTATCATCTATTGGGCTGATAAATGAAGTTCATATAGAGTTGGCCCGATAGATATTTCTGGGTTTACGGACCTTAAATTCTTCCTACAGGACTCCAAGTTGTTGATGGTTTTTTGAAATAGAGTTAATGTAATTTTCATGGTTTATATTTCTTTTCAAGGATTTTAATAAAATAGGTCCACATTATTCAATTTTATTAAGTTACATCCTCCGTCATGCCATTAGTTTCATTGCGAGTTACATTCTCATAGTCATAGATTGTTCGTGGTTTACATTCTTCTTCAGGATGTAACTCGCAACAAATTGAGTAGCTTGGACCCATTCCATTAAAATTCTTGAAAAGAGATAAAAACCACGAAAATGAACAAAACACAACAACGAATCCTGCAATTAACTATAAAAATAAACATCAATCACCACCTCCTTCTCCGTCGATACAGCCGCTGCCAGCCACCACCTCCTTCTTTTCCGACGAGACAACCACCGCCACCACCATCATCTCCAACCACCCCAACCACGGCGCCGGCAGCAAGGGCGGCGCCCGTACCGTATCAAACCGCCACCATCTCTTGGATCGGCCGCCCATCAAATCCATACGATTCCCATATGCGTCCGGTGACAACCAGTTTAGAACGGATGAGGGCAACGTTTTTTTTTTTTTTTTTTTTTTTTTTTTTTTTTTTTTTTTTTTTTTTTTTTTTTTTTTTTTTTTTTTTTTTTTTTTTTTTTTTTTTTTTTTTTTTTTTTTTTTTTTTTTTTTTTTTTTTTTTTTTTTTTTTTTTTTTTTTTTTTTTTTTTTTTTTTTTTTTTTTTTTTTTTTTTTTTTTTTTTTTTTTTTTTTTTTTTTTTTTTTTTTTTTTTTTTTTTTTTTTTTTTTTTTTTTTTTTTTTTTTTTTTTTTTTTTTTTTTTTTTTTTTTTTTTTTTTTTTTTTTTTTTTTTTTTTTTTTTTTTTTTTTTTTTTTTTTTTTTTTTTTTTTTTTTTTTTTTTTTTTTTTTTTTTTTTTTTTTTTTTTTTTTTTTTTTTTTTTTTTTTTTTTTTTTTTTTTTTTTTTTTTTTTTTTTTTTTTTTTTTTTTTTTTTTTTTTTTTTTTTTTTTTTTTTTTTTTTTTTTTTTTTTTTTTTTTTTTTTTTTTTTTTTTTTTTTTTTTTTTTTTTTTTTTTTTTTTTTTTTTTTTTTTTTTTTTTTTTTTTTTTTTTTTTTTTTTTTTTTTTTTTTTTTTTTTTTTTTTTTTTTTTTTTTTTTTTTTTTTTTTTTTTTTTTTTTTTTTTTTTTTTTTTTTTTTTTTTTTTTTTTTTTTTTTTTTTTTTTTTTTTTTTTTTTTTTTTTTTTTTTTTTTTTTTTTTTTTTTTTTTTTTTTTTTTTTTTTTTTTTTTTTTTTTTTTTTTTTTTTTTTTTTTTTTTTTTTTTTTTTTTTTTTTTTTTTTTTTTTTTTTTTTTTTTTTTTTTTTTTTTTTTTTTTTTTTTTTTTTTTTTTTTTTTTTTTTTTTTTTTTTTTTTTTTTTTTTTTTTTTTTTTTTTTTTTTTTTTTTTTTTTTTTTTTTTTTTTTTTTTTTTTTTTTTTTTTTTTTTTTTTTTTTTTTTTTTTTTTTTTTTTTTTTTTTTTTTTTTTTTTTTTTTTTTTTTTTTTTTTTTTTTTTTTTTTTTTTTTTTTTTTTTTTTTTTTTTTTTTTTTTTTTTTTTTTTTTTTTTTTTTTTTTTTTTTTTTTTTTTTTTTTTTTTTTTTTTTTTTTTTTTTTTTTTTTTTTTTTTTTTTTTTTTTTTTTTTTTTTTTTTTTTTTTTTTTTTTTTTTTTTTTTTTTTTTTTTTTTTTTTTTTTTTTTTTTTTTTTTTTTTTTTTTTTTTTTTTTTTTTTTTTTTTTTTTTTTTTTTTTTTTTTTTTTTTTTTTTTTTTTTTTTTTTTTTTTTTTTTTTTTTTTTTTTTTTTTTTTTTTTTTTTTTTTTTTTTTTTTTTTTTTTTTTTTTTTTTTTTTTTTTTTTTTTTTTTTTTTTTTTTTTTTTTTTTTTTTTTTTTTTTTTTTTTTTTTTTTTTTTTTTTTTTTTTTTTTTTTTTTTTTTTTTTTTTTTTTTTTTTTTTTTTTTTTTTTTTTTTTTTTTTTTTTTTTTTTTTTTTTTTTTTTTTTTTTTTTTTTTTTTTTTTTTTTTTTTTTTTTTTTTTTTTTTTTTTTTTTTTTTTTTTTTTTTTTTTTTTTTTTTTTTTTTTTTTTTTTTTTTTTTTTTTTTTTTTTTTTTTTTTTTTTTTTTTTTTTTTTTTTTTTTTTTTTTTTTTTTTTTTTTTTTTTTTTTTTTTTTTTTTTTTTTTTT
>CM067173.1:106555181-106610181 GCA_034093135.1 Erigeron breviscapus | reverse complement strand
ACCTTGCTACCCTTTTTGAACCTCATAACTTGTGATTAAATTAACCTGCCAGACAAAATTAATATTTTAATTAACTTCTCATATATCATAAAGATACAAAACCAATATGATATCTAAAACGATATGACTTAAAACACATAATCAGAAATTACGAAAGCAACGGACTTGACAATTGAGCACACAATTACTCAGTAAATGAACTTGTATATATGTACCTTATAGAGAGAAATGGCAAGGCATATAGAGCAGTTTTGATGACAATAAGGCTTGATATTAGAACCTGGCTCTTTCTAAAAGTATCAATAAATACATTATTTTAAAGTATCAACATAGGAAGCACATGTTTCACTTTCTACAACGGATAACCAGTTTCTTTAGGAAATTTCCGAAGAGCTTGTGGCAAACCCAAAAGACAGCTGCTCATTGGTCATTAATTCATCCTAGACTTGAGCAGCTATATCTATAAGTTATTCATCTTTTTGTGGACAACGTAGATTATTAAAATCTTACAAATGGAACTAAATATGTAAGTATTAAAAAAAGGGTTTTGTTAATGACAGGGCTGTCAGTATAAGTTATTTGGGTGCATTAAAAGTTGTACTTTGTCATGCAAAAATTCAGGGGGTGGTTTTTTATCTACATTTTATGCATGTAATAAACTAGGGCTGTCATTATCATTTTCCTTAAAAAAAATGATCAGGGAAAGTAAGTCGTAACTACAGAAAAGACGTTGGCGATTGACGAGTACAACAATTTTGACCTGTTTAATAAAAAACATGTTGGTTTGGGTTATGAGCAAAATAACACTATCGACTAAAATAGAAGTGGGTTAAAAGGAAAATCATGTCGTAACTCATAAAACTTGTAAATCATCTTCAAATAGGCAAAGTGTATCTATTTAACCACAAATTCTGTAAGAAAAAAAAAAAAAAAAAAAAAAAAAAAAAAAAAAAAAAAAAAAAAAAAAAAAAAAAAAAAAAAAAAAAAAAAAAAAAAAAAAAAAAAAAAAAAAAAAAAAAAAAAAAAAAAAAAAAAAAAAAAAAAAAAAAAAAAAAAAAAAAAAAAAAAAAAAAAAAAAAAAAAAAAAAAAAAAAAAAAAAAAAAAAAAAAAAAAAAAAAAAAAAAAAAAAAAAAAAAAAAAAAAAAAAAAAAAAAAAAAAAAAAAAAAAAAAAAAAAAAAAAAAAAAAAAAAAAAAAAAAAAAAAAAAAAAAAAAAAAAAAAAAAAAAAAAAAAAAAAAAAAAAAAAAAAAAAAAAAAAAAAAAAAAAAAAAAAAAAAAAAAAAAAAAAAAAAAAAAAAAAAAAAAAAAAAAAAAAAAAAAAAAAAAAAAAAAAAAAAAAAAAAAAAAAAAAAAAAAAAAAAAAAAAAAAAAAAAAAAAAAAAAAAAAAAAAAAAAAAAAAAAAAAAAAAAAAAAAAAAAAAAAAAAAAAAAAAAAAAAAAAAAAAAAAAAAAAAAAAAAAAAAAAAAAAAAAAAAAAAAAAAAAAAAAAAAAAAAAAAAAAAAAAAAAAAAAAAAAAAAAAAAAAAAAAAAAAAAAAAAAAAAAAAAAAAAAAAAAAAAAAAAAAAAAAAAAAAAAAAAAAAAAAAAAAAAAAAAAAAAAAAAAAAAAAAAAAAAAAAAAAAAAAAAAAAAAAAAAAAAAAAAAAAAAAAAAAAAAAAAAAAAAAAAAAAAAAAAAAAAAAAAAAAAAAAAAAAAAAAAAAAAAAAAAAAAAAAAAAAAAAAAAAAAAAAAAAAAAAAAAAAAAAAAAAAAAAAAAAAAAAAAAAAAAAAAAAAAAAAAAAAAAAAAAAAAAAAAAAAAAAAAAAAAAAAAAAAAAAAAAAAAAAAAAAAAAAAAAAAAAAAAAAAAAAAAAAAAAAAAAAAAAAAAAAAAAAAAAAAAAAAAAAAAAAAAAAAAAAAAAAAAAAAAAAAAAAAAAAAAAAAAAAAAAAAAAAAAAAAAAAAAAAAAAAAAAAAAAAAAAAAAAAAAAAAAAAAAAAAAAAAAAAAAAAAAAAAAAAAAAAAAAAAAAAAAAAAAAAAAAAAAAAAAAAAAAAAAAAAAAAAAAAAAAAAAAAAAAAAAAAAAAAAAAAAAAAAAAAAAAAAAAAAAAAAAAAAAAAAAAAAAAAAAAAAAAAAAAAAAAAAAAAAAAAAAAAAAAAAAAAAAAAAAAAAAAAAAAAAAAAAAAAAAAAAAAAAAAAAAAAAAAAAAAAAAAAAAAAAAAAAAAAAAAAAAAAAAAAAAAAAAAAAAAAAAAAAAAAAAAAAAAAAAAAAAAAAAAAAAAAAAAAAAAAAAAAAAAAAAAAAAAAAAAAAAAAAAAAAAAAAAAAAAAAAAAAAAAAAAAAAAAAAAAAAAAAAAAAAAAAAAAAAAAAAAAAAAAAAAAAAAAAAAAAAAAAAAAAAAAAAAAAAAAAAAAAAAAAAAAAAAAAAAAAAAAAAAAAAAAAAAAAAAAAAAAAAAAAAAAAAAAAAAAAAAAAAAAAAAAAAAAAAAAAAAAAAAAAAAAAAAAAAAAAAAAAAAAAAAAAAAAAAAAAAAAAAAAAAAAAAAAAAAAAAAAAAAAAAAAAAAAAAAAAAAAAAAAAAAAAAAAAAAAAAAAAAAAAAAAAAAAAAAAAAAAAAAAAAAAAAAAAAAAAAAAAAAAAAAAAAAAAAAAAAAAAAAAAAAAAAAAAAAAAAAAAAAAAAAAAAAAAAAAAAAAAAAAAAAAAAAAAAAAAAAAAAAAAAAAAAAAAAAAAAAAAAAAAAAAAAAAAAAAAAAAAAAAAAAAAAAAAAAAAAAAAAAAAAAAAAAAAAAAAAAAAAAAAAAAAAAAAAAAATAACACACGAATGAAAAAATAAAAAGAAACTATATATATAATAAAAAAAAAACACAAAACTGATAAAAAAAAAAACAAAACAAAAAAAACTATTATACCCGGTTAAAAAGTACTTGAATGAGGAAACACATGTTCTTTGATCAGGGTCGGCAAAGCTTTTTTGGCCAAGTTGATGTCTCTAGTCTGCTTATATACATCAATGACCATTAAATTCAGGAGCTTTCTGGACTATTTCATTTATAATCTGCAATATCATGTGGTTAGTATCACCAAACGACTCCTTTTATATGCAATGTTTTAGCATCTTTTTAAGGCTTTCTGGCCCGAATAGATATAATACCATTTTCTTGATAAACTTATGCGCGTATCTATGCAAAGATCCAAAACACTTGTAATATTCAATGGCAAAATAGATATAGTAACATATTTTATTAGTTACAAAATATGTAGTTTTCCATGACATATTATCGTAGTTGCACATGGAATTTTTTACAAAAAGACTTTAAAAGTCAAACCGATAAAAACATTTCGGTTTCTACATTTTATTGGTGTTACATGCCATATCAAACATTAGTTCAAATGAAAACCCAACGGTTGCCCAACATTAAACAACCGTTCACACGTTATTACATAAATTCGACATCACAATGAAATGTATTCAAAAGTCTCCATAATAAGCAACTATGGGTAGCTAAGGCTCCTTCATTGCATCTACCCAAGCTCATAAGTCCTGCGTCACTAGTCCATCAAGCTAAACCTGAGGGAACAACCACATTAAAGAAACAAGTGTTAGCTATAAGAATAGCTAAGTAAGATCACACTTAATTTTAAAAGCATTTGTCCAATTAAAACATTTCTCCATTATTAGACAAGCTCATTAGGCACAACGCCCAACACACAAAACTGCATAACAACTTCATATCAATTAGGATGAATCACCCTAAATGTGCCTAACCTGCATTACTTCATTACACACGTTTAGCCACATAACTGCTTTCTACATTGACTGCTTTACTACGTTATTAACTGCGTTAATGTGTAACATAAGTTACACCCGACTAGATGACAAACCCCACACGGTTGTACATCAAGCGTCGTTAAGGAATGGCAAGCCAATCCAAGAGTAATCCGTATGTGGAGGTGGGTCAGACCCCTCGTATTACTCGCCCTGCATTATAAAGACCATGTTGCAAGGAGCCACCCAAGCAACAACTACGTCAACGCACTTAGCCGGGCTAGGGCAAGTACGGGTTAAGCTTAACACTTTCCTGCATCAAAGTTTAACGAGCTCGATCCTGCATTATTTAGTTTAGGTGACTGCATTACCTAAACATTTACTACATTTACTGCTTCTACGTTTTGGGCCCTTAAACGTGCACGTGTCATGGCAACTTAACGAGTCTAGTGTACTAGTTGAGCAAGCCATACAATCATGCACATATCAACAATCAACAACACACACTACATCTCAAAGCATCACAAGCTACATCGTAATACTACATAAACTGCATAACAACTTCATATCAATTAGGATGAATCACCCTAAATGTGCCTAACCTGCATTACTTCATTACACACGTTTAGCCACATAACTGCTTTCTACATTGACTGCTTTACCACGTTTTAACTGCTTTACTACGTTATTAACTGCGTTAATGTGTAACATAAGTTACACCCGACTAGATGACAAACCCCACACGGTTGTACATCAAGCGTCGTTAAGGAATGGCAAGCCAATCCAAGAGTAATCCGTATGTGGAGGTGGGTCAGACCCCTCGTATTACTCGCCCTGCATTATAAAGACCATGTTGCAAGGAGCCACCCAAGCAACAACTACGTCAACGCACTTAGCCGGGCTAGGGCAAGTACGGGTTAAGCTTAACACTTTCCTGCATCAAAGTTTAACGAGCTCGATCCTGCATTATTTAGTTTAGGTGACTGCATTACCTAAACATTTACTACATTTACTGCTTCTACGTTTTGGGCCCTTAAACGTGCACGTGTCATGGCAACTTAACGAGTCTAGTGTACTAGTTGAGCAAGCCATACAATCATGCACATATCAACAATCAACAACACACACTACATCTCAAAGCATCACAAGCTACATCGTAATACTACATAAACTGCATAACAATATACAACATTAAGCAATACTTCATTTCACTACGATAGGGTCTGCATTTCAGGTCTCATGGTCAACTACATATCCCATAATGCCTCCCGTGTAACCCGAGATACCCACATATATCATAAGTTACCGTTAAGGAAGTTATAAGTATGAAACCTTTGCTTGTTGAACCCTCAGCGTGACAAAAGTAGTGTATCTTACCTCGATACGGTTTAACAACAAGCTACAAGCACAATACAACGATGACTAGGGGTCTCCGATAACCTAGAACAAGTATAAGATCGAAAGATAAGCTAAACGACACTTTTAGCAAAAATCTGGGCAGGTGGTGCGCCGCACCTTCCATGTGGTGCGTCGCACCAATCCTCCAGAAACTTATATCCTCATTGAGTGCGCCGCACCTACCCTTTGGTGCGTCGCACAAAACCATCAGAAAAACTTATCTATCAATAGGTGCGCCGCACCTACCCTTTGGTGCGTCGCACAAAACCATCAGAAAAACTTATCTATCAATAGGTGCGCCGCACCTACCCTTTGGTGCGTCGCACCAATCTTCCAGGGAATTTAGATTAAGACCAGTGCGCCGCACCTACCCTTTGGTGCGTCGCAAAACGGGGTGTACCAAAATCAAAACTGGCCAGTGGTGCGCCGCACCTCCCACATGGTGCGTCGCACAAACACTCCAGAAACTTATATCCTCATTGGTGCGCCGCACCTCCTGTGTGCGTCGCACAAACACTCCAGAAACTTATATCCTCATTGGGTGCGCCGCACCTCCTGTGGTGCGTCGCACAAACACTCCAGAAACTTATATCCTCATTGGGTGCGCCGCACCTACCTTTGGTGCGTCACACCATTCCTCCAGGGAATTTCAAAATAACTACGAGTGCGCCGCACCTACCCTTTGGTGCGTCGCACCAATCCTCCAGGGAATTTCAAATTAACTCGAGTGCGCCGCACCTTCCATGTGGTGCGTCGCACCAATCCTCCAGGGAATTTCAAAATAACTACGAGTGCGCCGCACCTCCCACATGGTGCGTCGCACAAACACTCCAGAAACTTATATCCTCATTGGGTGCGCCGCACCAGCCCTTTGGTGCGTCGCACCAATCCTCCAGGGAATTTCAAAATAACTACGAGTGCGCCGCACCTTCCATGTGGTGCGTCGCACCAATCCTCCAGGGAATTTCAAAATAACTACGAGTGCGCCGCACCTACCCTTTGGTGCGTCGCACAAAACCATCAGAAAAACTTATCTATCAACAGGTGGTGCGCCGCACCTTCCATGTGGTGCGTCGCACCAATCCTCCAGGGAATTTCAAAATAACTACGAGTGCGCCGCACCTACCCTTTGGTGCGTCGCACAAAACCATCAGAAAAACTTATCTATCAATAGGTGCGCCGCACCTACCCTTTGGTGCGTCGCACCAATCCTCCAGGGAATTTCAAAATAACTACGAGTGCGCCGCACCTACCCTTTGGTGCGTCGCACAAAACCATCAGAAAAACTTATCTATCAATAGGTGCGCCGCACCTACCCTTTGGTGCGTCGCAAAACGGGGTGTACCAAAATCAAAACTGGCCAGCGGTGCGCCGCACCTCCCACATGGTGCGTCGCACAAACACTCCAGAAACTTATATCCTCATTGGGTGCGCCGCACCTCCCACATGGTGCGTCGCACAAACACTCCAGAAACTTATATCCTCATTGGGTGCGCCGCACCTCCCACATGGTGCGTCGCACAAACACTCCAGAAACTTATATCCTCATTGGGTGCGCCGCACCAGCCCTTTGGTGCGTCGCACAAACACTCCAGAAACTTATATCCTCATTGGGTGCGCCGCACCTCCCATACGGTGCGTCGCACAAACACTCCAGAAACTTATATCCTCATTGGGTGCGCCGCACCAGCCCTTTGGTGCGTCGCACCAGGGGTGCAGACCAGTAACTACACCTTACACTTTGATCAAACGAAACCCATACTAATCCATACCCCAAATCCAACCTGGGGACTTAAAATTAATCCTTTTAATTGCACTTTTATCATCTTTAACCATACTATAATCCTTTAAATCATTAACATCATAAACCAACCATTTAATCGTTCTAATAACATCAAATTGATAAACGTTTAATCAAATATCCCAACCCAAACCCTTATGGCCTGGATTAAGACTAATATAAGACTCACACAATCAATTCTCAACTGAGGAATACCTATATTACCTGTATTTGGTGATCAAGATCCAAGATCTAAGCAATACACGATCGATTCGGCTCCAAAACGAATAAGATCAAAGGAGAAACTAGAGAGGGAAGGGAGAATCAACTAGGGCTTATTTGAGGGTAAGAAAATCTGCATAAAGTTCTTAATGACAGCCCTTAAACCTCTAAACCCGTTTTTGACTTTGCACACATGTCAAAACTAACCCCTAAGCTTCCTAATCCTTCATTATTGGTCACAAACTACATTATTGACCACAAACATCATTAATCCTTCATTAAGTCACTAACTACATATTGACCACAACACATTAATCCTTCATTATTGGTCACAAACTACATTATTGACCACAACATCATTAATCCTTCATTATTGTCACAAACTACATTATTGACCACAAACATCATTAATCCTTCATTATTGGTCACAAACTACATTATTGACCACAAACATCATTAATCCTTCATTAAATGTCACTACATAGACATTGATCTTCATATTACACACATTTATACTACATTAACATTTAGGCTTACAAGCCTCACACATAACACACATTAGCTACATATAAACATTTAAATCTACAATAGACTTAACGACACACATAATATTGACTTAACGGCATTAGTCAACTAGTAAAGAAAGTTTGGGATGTTACAATTACCTCCCCCTTAAGAGGATTCCGTCCCCGGAATCTCTTCATTAAGGAACAACTCGGGATACTTTTCCTTCATTACTGCTTCAGTTTCCCACGTTAAGCTTTCTCCATGGTTATGCTTCCACTTTATCAACACGAGGTCAATCACTTTTCGGCGTAACTTCTTTTGCTTTCTTCCAAGTATCGCTACTGGTTCGTCTACTATTCTCTTCATTGGGTCAATACTCACGTCTTTAATAGGAATCACACTTGACTCCTCAGCTAAACATTTCCTCAAGTAGGATACATGGAAAGTGTTGTGAATTCCATCCAATTCTGGAGGTAATTCCAACTGATATGCCACGTCTTTAATAGGAATCACACTTGACTCCTCAGCTAAACATTTCCTCAAGTAGGATACATGGAAAGTGTTGTGAATTCCATCCAATTCTGGAGGTAATTCCAACTGATATGCCACGTCTTTAATGCGCTTCACAACTTTAAAAGGTCCAATGAAACGTGGACTCAATTTTCCCTTCTTTCCAAATCGAATAACTCCTTTCCAAGGTGATACTTTCAGCATCACTAAATCACCAACATTAAACTCAATCGGTCTCCTTTTCTTATCTGCATAAGTTTTCTGCCTTTCTCTTGCTACACGCAAAGCTTCTTTAGCTATATTAACCTTTTCAGAGGTAATTTCAATAATTTCAGGACCGGTCAACTGCTTTTCACCGGGCTCCATCCAACAACTTGGAGTCCTACAACTTCTTCTCCTTCAACACCTCCAAAACTGCTTTCAAGTGCTCACGGTGCTCATCTTCTGACTTAGAATAGATCAAAATATCGTCAATAAACACAATAACAAAATGATCTAGAAAAGGACGGCATACCCGATTCATTAAATCCATAAACGCGGCTGGAGCATTAGTCAACCCAAATGGCATGACCAAGAACTCATAATGACCGTATCTAGTCCGGAAAGCTGTCTTTGCTACATCCTCCTTCTTAACCTTCAATTGATGATAACCGGACCGCAAATCTATCTTTGAAAAATATGAAGCACCATGAAGTTGATCAAAAAGATCATCAATTCGCGGAAGAGGATATTTATTCTTAACCGTTCGCTTATTCAACTCACGATAGTCTATGCACATGCGCATAGACCCATCCTTCTTTTTAACAAAGAGAACCGGAGCTCCCCAAGGCGAGGAACTAGGTTGTATGAAACCTTTGTCAAGTAACTCCTGAAGTTGGGACATTAACTCTTTCATTTCTGTAGGAGCTAATCGGTAAGGTGCTTTAGCAACAGGTGCAGCACCGGGTATAAGATCTATCTGAAAAGTAACTTCACGGTCGGGAGGAATACCGGGAAGATCTTCGGGAAACACATCGGGAAAGTCGGATACCACATCAATACTAGCAATAGAAGGCTTCTCCTTTCTCACATCAATAACATAGGCCAAGAAATGATTCTTATTCTTCCTTATACATTTAATAGCCTTCATCATACTAATGATCTTTATTCCCCCTCTCTTCTTATCTCCATAAACCATTACCACATTACCATCGGGTGTAGGAAACCGAATAATCTTTTGGGAACATAAAATACTAGCTTCATTTCTAGACAACCAATCCATACCAATCACTACATCAAAACCGGCTAAGGTAGTAGGCAATAACTGGACCGGAAACAAACGACCTTCAATCTCAATGTTACAATCATCATATCCCACACGTATATCAATAACCGTACCATTAGCAATTTCCACTTCTATCGAGCAATCTAAAGGGGTAGTGACTCTTCCTAGCTTAGGAGCAAATAAAGTAGACACAAACGACCTATTTGCACCCGAATCAAATAAAACAGAAGCAGGTTTCGAATTAACAAGGAAAGTACCACATACCACTTCGTCGTTGTTCTTAGCATCATCAACAGTCATTTGCAAGGCTCTCACTTTTGTTGCTGAAGTAGTTGCTTTCTTCCCGTCATTCTTCATTTGTGGGCAATCGGCAATAAGATGACCCGTTTCTTGACACTTGTAACAACGAATCTTGTCCCTACATTCTGTTGCAAGATGTCCCGACTTCCCACACTTATGACACCTTCTTGTCTTATCGGAACATTTACCTTCATGAACATTCTTGCAAAAAGCACACCAAGACCCATTCTTCTTTTTATCTTTGTCACCACTCGAGCTAGAATTCCCACGAAACTTCTTATTATTATTATTATAGTTAGATGACCAATTTGACCCTCTTTTGAACCCTGTTTTCTTGTCATCAACCTTCACCACAACTCTCTCGCCTTTGAAGTCATCATCCAACCTCTTTGACTCTTTAATAGCCGCTGATAAGGTCACATGTTGTCTACATAACCCACGATAGTTAGCGGGAAGACCATCACAATAAGCCTCAATTTGGTCCTCCTGCCTTCGAACCAAGTGTCCAACAAACTTCAACTTCTCCATAAACGAGTGTGCATATTCAGAAATTGCACCGGGTTTAGCAACTAACGATCTAAACTCTTTTTCAATCAACCTTAACTCACGCGTTCCCACATACTCCTCAAGAAATTTCTCCTTAAAAGTTCCCCAAGGCAATACTGCAAGTACCTCAGGAGCCATAGACACTGTAGTAGCCCTCCACCAATTACGGGCATTCTTCTTCAACATCCTACTAGCACACAAAACTTTCACTTTGAAGTCATCATCCAACCTCTTTGACTCTTTAATAGCCGCTGATAAGGTCACATGTTGTCTACATAACCCACGATAGTTAGCGGGAAGACCATCACAATAAGCCTCAATTTGGTCCTCCTGCCTTCGAACCAAGTGTCCAACAAACTTCAACTTCTCCATAAACGAGTGTGCATATTCAGAAATTGCACCGGGTTTAGCAACTAACGATCTAAACTCTTTTTCAATCAACCTTAACTCACGCGTTCCCACATACTCCTCAAGAAATTTCTCCTTAAAAGTTCCCCAAGGCAATACTGCAAGTACCTCAGGAGCCATAGACACTGTAGTAGCCCTCCACCAATTACGGGCATTCTTCTTCAACATCCTACTAGCACACAAAACTTTCATGTCATCCGGACAATAACAAGATGCAAAAACTACCTCAATGTCCTCAATCCACTCCATAGCTCCCACTGCATTTTGGGTACCATCAAATTCCTTGGCACCACATTTCTGAAAACTTTCGTATTTGAAGTTATTAACACGAGGTGCATTAACAACTCCATATCCTCCATTATTAACTCCATTAGCACCCACGGCTGCCATGGATGGTTCAGCACTTTGGGAGGGATTAGAGTAATTCCCTTCCGAACGCTCACCTCTTTGTTCACTCCCCATTCTTTCTGCATTTCTCTCAGCCCTCATTTGAGCTAACTCTTCTTCATTTCTCATTAAGAGAGCTCGAATAGCTCTCAATTCTTCATGTAGTTGGGCTTGATTAGGAACCTGTTCTATAACCGGGTTTGCCCTATCTACTTCAGAGACAGTTGGTGGATCACCAAGACGACGATTTTGTGCACGGGGTGGCCTTTGCTCTACTTCATTTCCAGCCCCGTTTCCATTAGGAGGAACACCCTCACCATTTCCTCCTGCTCTCTGATTACTAGCTCTAGTGTTTGCCATTAATTCTACAAAGCAATGACGACGGTTAGCAAGAGTTAAAGAGTGACTACATATGTTAAGGCTCTACTACAAATAACTACATTAACACACACAATAAACAACATACACTAGATCTCAAAGCATCACAAGCTACATCGTAATACTACAAAACTGCATAACAACTTCATATCAATTAGGATGAATCACCCTAAATGTGCCTAACCTGCATTACTTCATTACACACGTTTAGCCACATAACTGCTTTCTACATTGACTGCTTTACCACGTTTTAACTGCTTTACTACGTTATTAACTGCGTTAATGTGTAACATAAGTTACACCCGACTAGATGACAAACCCCACACGGTTGTACATCAAGCGTCGTTAAGGAATGGCAAGCCAATCCAAGAGTAATCCGTATGTGGAGGTGGGTCAGACCCCTCGTATTACTCGCCCTGCATTATAAAGACCATGTTGCAAGGAGCCACCCAAGCAACAACTACGTCAACGCACTTAGCCGGGCTAGGGCAAGTACGGGTTAAGCTTAACACTTTCCTGCATCAAAGTTTAACGAGCTCGATCCTGCATTATTTAGTTTAGGTGACTGCATTACCTAAACATTTACTACATTTACTGCTTCTACGTTTTGGGCCCTTAAACGTGCACGTGTCATGGCAACTTAACGAGTCTAGTGTACTAGTTGAGCAAGCCATACAATCATGCACATATCAACAATCAACAACACACACTACATCTCAAAGCATCACAAGCTACATCGTAATACTACATAAACTGCATAACAACTTCATATCAATTAGGATGAATCACCCTAAATGTGCCTAACCTGCATTACTTCATTACACACGTTTAGCCACATAACTGCTTTCTACATTGACTGCTTTACCACGTTTTAACTGCTTTACTACGTTATTAACTGCGTTAATGTGTAACATAAGTTACACCCGACTAGATGACAAACCCCACACGGTTGTACATCAAGCGTCGTTAAGGAATGGCAAGCCAATCCAAGAGTAATCCGTATGTGGAGGTGGGTCAGACCCCTCGTATTACTCGCCCTGCATTATAAAGACCATGTTGCAAGGAGCCACCCAAGCAACAACTACGTCAACGCACTTAGCCGGGCTAGGGCAAGTACGGGTTAAGCTTAACACTTTCCTGCATCAAAGTTTAACGAGCTCGATCCTGCATTATTTAGTTTAGGTGACTGCATTACCTAAACATTTACTACATTTACTGCTTCTACGTTTTGGGCCCTTAAACGTGCACGTGTCATGGCAACTTAACGAGTCTAGTGTACTAGTTGAGCAAGCCATACAATCATGCACATATCAACAATCAACAACACACACTACATCTCAAAGCATCACAAGCTACATCGTAATACTACATAAACTGCATAACAACTTCATATCAATTAGGATGAATCACCCTAAATGTGCCTAACCTGCATTACTTCATTACACACGTTTAGCCACATAACTGCTTTCTACATTGACTGCTTTACCACGTTTTAACTGCTTTACTACGTTATTAACTGCGTTAATGTGTAACATAAGTTACACCCGACTAGATGACAAACCCCACACGGTTGTACATCAAGCGTCGTTAAGGAATGGCAAGCCAATCCAAGAGTAATCCGTATGTGGAGGTGGGTCAGACCCCTCGTATTACTCGCCCTGCATTATAAAGACCATGTTGCAAGGAGCCACCCAAGCAACAACTACGTCAACGCACTTAGCCGGGCTAGGGCAAGTACGGGTTAAGCTTAACACTTTCCTGCATCAAAGTTTAACGAGCTCGATCCTGCATTATTTAGTTTAGGTGACTGCATTACCTAAACATTTACTACATTTACTGCTTCTACGTTTTGGGCCCTTAAACGTGCACGTGTCATGGCAACTTAACGAGTCTAGTGTACTAGTTGAGCAAGCCATACAATCATGCACATATCAACAATCAACAACACACACTACATCTCAAAGCATCACAAGCTACATCGTAATACTACATAAACTGCATAACAACTTCATATCAATTAGGATGAATCACCCTAAATGTGCCTAACCTGCATTACTTCATTACACACGTTTAGCCACATAACTGCTTTCTACATTGACTGCTTTACCACGTTTTAACTGCTTTACTACGTTATTAACTGCGTTAATGTGTAACATAAGTTACACCCGACTAGATGACAAACCCCACACGGTTGTACATCAAGCGTCGTTAAGGAATGGCAAGCCAATCCAAGAGTAATCCGTATGTGGAGGTGGGTCAGACCCCTCGTATTACTCGCCCTGCATTATAAAGACCATGTTGCAAGGAGCCACCCAAGCAACAACTACGTCAACGCACTTAGCCGGGCTAGGGCAAGTACGGGTTAAGCTTAACACTTTCCTGCATCAAAGTTTAACGAGCTCGATCCTGCATTATTTAGTTTAGGTGACTGCATTACCTAAACATTTACTACATTTACTGCTTCTACGTTTTGGGCCCTTAAACGTGCACGTGTCATGGCAACTTAACGAGTCTAGTGTACTAGTTGAGCAAGCCATACAATCATGCACATATCAACAATCAACAACACACACTACATCTCAAAGCATCACAAGCTACATCGTAATACTACATAAACTGCATAACAACTTCATATCAATTAGGATGAATCACCCTAAATGTGCCTAACCTGCATTACTTCATTACACACGTTTAGCCACATAACTGCTTTCTACATTGACTGCTTTACCACGTTTTAACTGCTTTACTACGTTATTAACTGCGTTAATGTGTAACATAAGTTACACCCGACTAGATGACAAACCCCACACGGTTGTACATCAAGCGTCGTTAAGGAATGGCAAGCCAATCCAAGAGTAATCCGTATGTGGAGGTGGGTCAGACCCCTCGTATTACTCGCCCTGCATTATAAAGACCATGTTGCAAGGAGCCACCCAAGCAACAACTACGTCAACGCACTTAGCCGGGCTAGGGCAAGTACGGGTTAAGCTTAACACTTTCCTGCATCAAAGTTTAACGAGCTCGATCCTGCATTATTTAGTTTAGGTGACTGCATTACCTAAACATTTACTACATTTACTGCTTCTACGTTTTGGGCCCTTAAACGTGCACGTGTCATGGCAACTTAACGAGTCTAGTGTACTAGTTGAGCAAGCCATACAATCATGCACATATCAACAATCAACAACACACACTACATCTCAAAGCATCACAAGCTACATCGTAATACTACATAAACTGCATAACAATATACAACATTAAGCAATACTTCATTTCACTACGATAGGGTCTGCATTTCAGGTCTCATGGTCAACTACATATCCCATAATGCCTCCCGTGTAACCCGAGATACCCACATATATCATAAGTTACCGTTAAGGAAGTTATAAGTATGAAACCTTTGCTTGTTGAACCCTCAGCGTGACAAAAGTAGTGTATCTTACCTCGATACGGTTTAACAACAAGCTACAAGCACAATACAACGATGACTAGGGGTCTCCGATAACCTAGAACAAGTATAAGATCGAAAGATAAGCTAAACGACACTTTTAGCAAAAATCTGGGCAGGTGGTGCGCCGCACCTTCCATGTGGTGCGTCGCACAAAACCATCAGAAAAACTTATCTATCAATAGGTGCGCCGCACCTACCCTTTGGTGCGTCGCACTAACACTCCAGAAACTTATATTCTCATTGGGTGCGCCGCACCTGCCCTTTGGTGCGTCGCACAAAACCATCAGAAAAACTTATCTATCAATAGGTGCGCCGCACCTACCCTTTGGTGCGTCGCACAAAACCATCAGAAAAACTTATCTATCAATAGGTGCGCCGCACCTACCCTTTGGTGCGTCGCACAAACACTCCAGAAACTTATATCCTCATGGGTGCGCCGCACCTTCCATGTGGTGCGTCGCACAAAACCATCAGAAAAACTTATCTCACAATAGGTGCGCCGCACCTCCCACATGGTGCGTCGCACAAACACTCCAGAAACTTATATCCTCATTGGGTGCGCCGCACCAGCCCTTTGGTGCGTCGCACAAACACTCCAGAAACTTATATCCTCATTGGGTGCGCCGCACCTACCCTTTGGTGCGTCGCACAAACACTCCAGAAACTTATATCCTCATTGGGTGCGCCGCACCTACCCTTTGGTGCGTCGCACAAACACTCCAGAAACTTATATCCTCATTGGGTGCGCCGCACCTCCCACCCTGTGCGTCGCACAAACACTCCAGAAACTTATATCCTCATTGGGTGCGCCGCACCTCCCACCCTGTGCGTCGCACAAACACTCCAGAAACTTATATCCTCATTGGGTGCGCCGCACCTCCCACCCTGTGCGTCGCACAAACACTCCAGAAACTTATATCCTCATTGGGTGCGCCGCACCTAGCCCTTTGGTGCGTCGCACAAACACTCCAGAAACTTATATCCTCATTGGGTGCGCCGCACCTACCCTTTGGTGCGTCGCACAAACACTCCAGAAACTTATATCCTCATTGGGTGCGCCGCACCTACCCTTTGGTGCGTCGCACAAACACTCCAGAAACTTATATCCTCATTGGGTGCGCCGCACCTCCCACCCTGTGCGTCGCACAAACACTCCAGAAACTTATATCCTCATTGGGTGCGCCGCACCTACCCTTTGGTGCGTCGCACAAACACTCCAGAAACTTATATCCTCATTGGGTGCGCCGCACCTACCCTTTGGTGCGTCGCACAAACACTCCAGAAACTTATATCCTCATTGGGTGCGCCGCACCTACCCTTTGGTGCGTCGCACAAACACTCCAGAAACTTATATCCTCATTGGGTGCGCCGCACCTCCCACCCTGTGCGTCGCACAAACACTCCAGAAACTTATATCCTCATTGGGTGCGCCGCACCTCCCACCCTGTGCGTCGCACAAACACTCCAGAAACTTATATCCTCATTGGGTGCGCCGCACCTCCCACCCTGTGCGTCGCACAAACACTCCAGAAACTTATATCCTCATTGGGTGCGCCGCACCTAGCCCTTTGGTGCGTCGCACAAACACTCCAGAAACTTATATCCTCATTGGGTGCGCCGCACCTCCCACATGGTGCGTCGCACAAACACTCCAGAAACTTATATCCTCATTGGGTGCGCCGCACCAGCCCTTTGGTGCGTCGCACCAGGGGTGCAGACCAGTAACTACACCTTACACTTTGATCAAACGAAACCCATACTAATCCATACCCCAAATCCAACCTGGGGACTTAAAATTAATCCTTTTAATTGCACTTTTATCATCTTTAACCATACTAATCCATACCCCAAATCCAACCTGGGGACTTAAAATTAATCCTTTTAATTGCACTTTTATCATCTTTAACCATACTATAATCCTTTAAATCATTAACATCATAAACCAACCATTTAATCGTTCTAATAACATCAAATTGATAAACGTTTAATCAAATATCCCAACCCAAACCCTTATGGCCTGGATTAAGACTAATATAAGACTCACACAATCAATTCTCAACTGAGGAATACCTATATTACCTGTATTTGGTGATCAAGATCCAAGATCTAAGCAATACACGATCGATTCGGCTCCAAAACGAATAAGATCAAAGGAGAAACTAGAGAGGGAAGGGAGAATCAACTAGGGCTTATTTGAGGGTAAGAAAATCTGCATAAAGTTCTTAATGACAGCCCTTATAACATCATTGGCTCTGATTAAAACTTGAGTTTTATCCATGGTCCAAACTTTTTCATTTTGAAATTAAGGTTTATGTTTTATATATATTTAGTGATGACATTAGAAAAAATATTTACAAGTTAATGTAATTTTTTAAAATTAAAGTATTATAGATAAACTTCATTAAAAGTCTTATAATTTAGAGTATATACAAATAAATATACATATTATTGAATTAAATATTTAAAGTTAGAAAATATAATATGTTTATTTAAAGTATATATATCTAATGAACTTTTTTTAAAAAAATTTTACTTAAATAAAATTAAACGATATTATTCACGAATCGAAGGCATTTTAAAATCCTTCTAAAAAAAGTATATAAAAACTAAAAGTAATTTTTATTATGTTTCTTTATTTACATTACAAACGGTGGAATAAAAAAATATAAACTCGCAAAATAATTAATTAAAAGAAAAAAAAATAACATAGGAATCATACTCCATTCCCCCTTCTTCTCCGTATATATATCTCAAACAAATCCCTCTTTTCTTTATAAATTAAATTTTTTTTGTGTCGGCTGTATCTATAATTCTATATCTCTAGAAAAGCTTCGCTTACATCCTCCATCAATGGCTTCTTCATCTCAAGCAAGTCTTCTTCTTCAGAAACAGCTTAAAGGTCTCACCTTTATTATTATTTTAGATTTAAATTTAAGTAATTATGAATCTTTATTGAAATTGATGATGACCCATGTGCAGATCTTTGTAAAAACCCTGTTGATGGATTCTCTGCTGGGCTTGTTGATGAAAATAATTTATTTGAATGGAGTGTTACTATTATTGGTCCCCCTGATACATTATAGTAAGTCTTTTTTTTATTAATCATATCTTTTTTTTTGTTTCTAGGATTCAATTATATTAATTGCATATTAGGGTTTCCAAATTATGATTTATGTGTTTTAGGGTTTTTTTTCCTGGGTTTTCGGGGAGGTTTTAGAGGGTTATGTTTGTATTACAATATATGATATGAATATTTATATATTATTTTAGGGAACTGATATTCGTATCAAAAATTTTGATAAATTTACCAAACAGTACAGGATTTATAGCATACTGTACAAGTATTAGTGCATAACTCTGGTAGATTAATTAAAATAAATGGTACCAATATCATTACCCATTATTTTAGGTTAGTAGTCTACAAATATAAAAATAATAATGAATTGTTGTATAATATTTATTGAAAGATATTTTATTGCCTTTTTTGGTTTTAAAGTGATGTAATTTTTTGCATTGTTTAACTTTATTGAAAGGTTTTGGTACCTAAAGGGTCTTAGTTAGTATACTGGTTATGGAGGCAATCCACCAACCAAAAGGTTCTGGTTTTTAGACCGGTTCGGGCCAAAGACCTGATTGATGTCACTACGACTAAGCTTCGGTTTTTTGTTTTTTTTTTTAGCTTTTTCAAGAACTTCCCTAGATTCTAATCTTTTCTTCCGAAGAAAAGTTTATAATGCATAGGAAGTTTTAGATTACCAAGCAAGGATTCCCCTTAAGTTCCAAGTCAGAAACTTTGTTAGCTAGGTCCTTCATAGGCAATACATTGTGGAGTATCCGCTGTCGCATCAGTTGGAGATTTACCCGTCAAATGCTTCAACATGATAGCATCATCAGTTTTTGCTTAAACTGTTGCCTTTTTAAGCGGGACAGCCCGGACTCTGTACCCAAGTTTTCTTGAACCCTTGTCTTATCAGTTTTTAAAGCCGACACCCTTAAAACAAATGCCATCTATTACTTTCTTTTCATTCTCCGTTCCAAAACACTAGACCTAATACATACCCTTTTATGTTTATGTTTTCTTGAAAAAAAATCATGTATTGAGTTTGAGGTCGTCCTTTCTAATTAAGTTACCATCTTTTTCTATGTGATTTATGTTCTATATGTATGTCGTACATATAATTAACTAGTTACTCGACTCTATCAAAGAGCTAGATGTCTTACTTGGTTTTCGGTTTCATTTTTTCAGTGATGGTGGTTTTTTTAATGCCATAATGAGCTTCCCCAAGGATTATCCAAACAGCCCACCAACTGTGAGATTTACATCAGAGATTTGGCATCCAAATGGTGAGTTGGCTGCTTCCACACTTGTTCTCACAACATTTGTTTTTTCCAGTTCCTTATTTAAACTTTTATATGAATTAATCTTCTCACAACAATGATCTCTTATGGTGATATGCAGTTTACACTGATGGAAAGGTCTGTATATCAATTCTTCATCCCCCTGGTGATGATCCTAACGGTTATGAGCTAGCAAGTGAGCGTTGGAACCCTGTACATACGGTATGACATCGATTGTTAATATTCATGTTTATGTAATTGTCTTTGTCAATGAGATGGTTCCGTTGGCATACCGATGCTAGTTTGATTGTACTATCACAATTCCATAAAAGCAACAAAACCTCCATAAAGTCATTAGCCATAGCATATTGTATTTCAGAAATAGACCTTAGCAACATGTCCTGGTGATGCTAGTTTGGGTTTCTGTTTAATCAAATACTCACCCTTATTAAGAATAATCATTATCTTTGCAGGTTGAGAGCATAATGTTGAGCATCATATCAATGCTTTCAAGCCCCAATGATGAATCTCCTGCAAACGTCGAAGCTGCGGTAACTACCATATTCCTTTTTTTCTCATTTGTTTCCTGATAATCTTGCGTTTATTGTGATCCATCACTTCAAAGGGTTAAGATGTTCAGGGTATCATGAAATTAATTGACTTTATGGTGTGTGTGTGCAGAAAGAATGGAGAGAAAGAAGAGAGGAATTCCGGAGGAAAGTGGGCCGATGTGTGAGGAGATCACAAGAAATGGTATGAAAGCTCCACTCGTACATCCAAATTGACACGAGTATGAGCAGCACTACTTGTAGAATTACCATTGACGTTGCCATTGACATTTTATGTTTTGTTCTACTGTGGTTTTCTTTTTCTTTTGTTTCTTGAAATCTTGAATGACGTGATATATTGGTTTGTTTTTACTTTTTGTGGGAAGGCATTTATGAAGTATAAGCCGATTCTTTTTCATTTCTTTTTTTTTTTTGTTTGGAGGGTGACTTGTGTACTAACAAACTTTTATAATATACAAACTTACCCTCGTGTTCTGCTTTCCAAGTACAAATTACCTCTTTATCTAAGCCGAGTGTAGTTAGTGTCTTAATGATTAACTAACAACCTTTGAAGAAAAGAACAGAAGTTGGTAGATCAACAAACCACCTTTGAAAGAATCGCAGGAAAAGGTAGAATTCTTATTCATTCATTGTAATTTAAGAAAAGAAACACAGAAGAGGAACAAGGTCGTGTGGCACTATCTATATATCTTCTATTTTTCTTTTTATTTTTTTCTCTCCCCTAGAAAGAAAGAGGGGATCATACGTAGCTTGCTGTGGCTGATTGTTTCATTAAGATGTACATCAGTCGGTATATATATATATATATAGGGTAGGGTTAACGTGAGAACTACAAATATGGAGAGAACCGTGAGAACCACTAGTTTTCCTCCTTTTTCTCCTTTTTTGTGGTTTTTTATTTTTTTAATTTTTATTTTTCATTTTTTGAAACTTCTTTTTGTTTTTTTATTTTCTTTTAACAAAAACCCATTCCAAAAAAAAAAAAAAATGTAAAAAATCATATGGTTACGTGTTAAGAAAACGTATGGATACGGTACGGGCGTTGCCCTCATCCGTTCTAAAGGGGTTGTCACCGGACGTATATGGGAATGGTATGGATTTGATGGGCGGCGATCCAAGAGATGGTGACGGTTGTTACGGTACGGGCGTAGCCCTTAATTCTAAGGGCAAAGCCCTTAGAGATGATTTTTCAATGGTTCTCACGGTTCTCACCATATATGTTGGTTCTCACTTGATCCCTTCACATATATATATATATATAAGAGAGAGATCAAATGAGAATGTATGTTAAGGAGAGAAGGGAGAGAAGGTTCTATGAACCAATCAGAACGTGACATGTGGCTTTTAAAAAAAAACACAGTGGCATTTTGGTAAATAAATCAAACTTTTGTGAAGCTTGGTCAGCCTGGGTTCTGGGTCAGCTTGGGTTCTGATCAGCTTGGTTGGTCAGCTTGGTTGGGTCAGCTTGGTCAGCCTGGGTTCTGGGTCAGCTTGGTTGGTCAGCCTGGGTTCTGGGTCAGCTTGGGTTCTGGGTCAGCTTGGGTTCTGATCAGCTTGGTTGGTCAGCTTGGTTGGTCAGCTTGGTCAGCCTGGGTTCTGGGTCAGCTTGGTCAGCCTGGGTTCTGGGTCAGCTTGGTCAGCCTGGGTTCTGGGTCAGCTTGGGTTCTACATTTGTGTAGATTATGTGTAGATTGTGTCAAGCTGACCCAACCCAAGCTAACCAAGCTGACCCAACCTGACCCAGACCCCAAGCTGACCCAACCTAACCCCAAGCTGACCCAAAACCCATAATCTACATTTGTGTAGATTAATCTACATTTGTGTAGATTATGTGTAGATTGTGTCAAGCTGACCCAACCCAAGCTAACCAAGCTGACCCAAGCTGACCCAAGCTGACCCAGACCCCAAGCTGACCCAACCCAACCCCAAGCTGACCCAACTTGACCCCAAGCTGACCCAAAACCCATAATCTACATTTGTGTAGATTAATCTACATTTGTGTAGATTGTGTCAAGCTGACCCAACCCAAGCTGACCCAACCCAAGCTGACCCAACCTGACCCAGACCCCAAGCTGACCCAACCCAACCCCAAGCTGACCCAACCTGACCCCAAGCTGACCCAACCCCAAGCTAACCCAACCTGACCCCAAGCTGACCCAATCTGACCCAACCCCAAGCTGACCCAACTACCCAATCTGACCCAACCCCAAGCTAACCCAACCTGACCCAACCTAACCCCAAGCTGACCCAATCTGACCCAGACCCCAAGCTGACCAAACTGATCATGCTGACCAACCAAGCTGATCAGAACCCAAGCTGACCCCAGAACCCAGGCTGACCAAGCTGACCAACCAAGCTGACCCAGAACCCAAGCTGACCAAGCTGACCCAAGCTGACCAACCAAGCTGATCAGAACCCAAGCTGACCCAGAACCCAGGCTGACCAAGCTTCAGAAAAGTTTGATTTATTTACCAAAATGCCACCGCGCATTTTTTTCCATTTTGACACATGTCGCGTTCTAATTGGCTCATAGGACCTTCTCTCCTTAAGACACCTTCTTCCAGGATCTCTACCCTATATATATATATATATATATATATATATATATATATATATTATTGATTACTAGTATATATATATATAGGGAAAAGATAAAATGAGTCCAGCTTATTTTGAGTCCAATTTGAGTCCATTGATTTTCTTCCATCTCCTCAAATTCCAACCACCTCCTACCACCACCACCATCATCTCCGACCACCACCATGATTTTCCGGCGACGGCGACCACCGCCACCACGACTTACACATGTGTAAGTTAACTTACACATGTGTAAGTTATGTGTAAGTTACATGGACCCTTTTTGGACTCAAATTAAGCTGGACTCAATTTATCCCACCCCTATATATATATATATATATATATATAAAATATATAATATTAATTATAGCTATGTATATATCGAGAGTAGAATGCGTGGTGTGGTTGATGGTTTAGTCATTGAGATGTACACAAGTCAATATAGCTGTATATATATTGGCAATGAAGTTAAGTGCAGGGCGATTGGGCGAGTATAGCTCAACAAAGCTGGAAATTAGAAAACTTAAAAGTGACATTAGCTTGGAGGGGTAAACTTAGCAATGATTTTAGTTATACACCCAAGTTAAAATTGTTTGTAGTGTCAGTTGGATTGGTGGTAAGCCCGTCACTCATGACCCCATAAACATAAGATTTACCTCTTCATTAGCTATAAGACTGGTTCGTAGGGTGCAGAGTTATGTCACGTATCATTCGGGTTAAGATTGGTCATGTTCAGTGCAATTGAAGAGTTTGCGGGTCTTCCTCAAGGTACTTGTTAATGTATATATTGTAATTAATTAACTTTCAAAAATGATTTTCATGCTAACCCATCATATATGCCTGCACATTATATGCTTTTTTAGTCTGAACTATGGTAAACTACATCCAAAAAGAGGTTTGTATTTGATCAGGTATTGATCATTGCGTCCATGAAGTGTGTATAAAATGATAAGCCGGCCTAAAAAAACCAACTTACAATAAGGTTCATTTGTAAACATTTTTGCAAAATAGTCAATTTTGTAAACATTTTTAAGTTTGTAGTAATAGAACTAAAACGACTGTATGAGAAGTTGATAAGCTTATGTTTCAAATAGTACAACTTGAACCTCTACTTCAGCCAAAAATTTGACCTTAATTTATTTGATACCGAGCTTGAAGCTGTCAACTTCATATAAGTTTTTAGACAAAAGGATTTTACCCTGCCACCCTGGTAAAATTGTATAGATCATATGAAGTTCAGGCAACTCGGAAAACTACTAAGTCGACTAGACATGTACACATACCAGTTGTGCTTCTTTTTGACCAATACATAAGAGTGGCGTGCCACTCCTATAATACGACTATCTAGACGTTACATAAGGTTACAAAGCAACCAACTAACTACTGGAGCAAGACTCAATCTACATTGTACTAAGCCAACGAACTAGGAAGACCGTAATCAGCCAAAGTAAAAGTTAAGACTCTCTTCCCAGTTTCGCTTGGCAGGGTTACAAACTTCTTTTTGTTTAGTTAGTATTAAAGAATCAAATACAAACTTAAGTTTGGTTGGTAACCAAGGATTTATGTCTAATTTGATTATTTGTGTTTGAGAGTGGTGAAGGCTTGGAAATTTGAAAAATAAGACTATACATAAAGTTATACTAGAAGGGTACCGCGCGTTGCATCGGCGACAGTTTATAACGCGTGAGATGTTGTAACAGTTAACAACGCGTGACGGCGACAGTTTAAAAAAGTATGCGATTGAATTTGAACTTAAGAAATTATGTTATTATATAGTACAAAAAACATGAAAGAATTCTTGACAAAATTAAAGACTCGTTATTATAACATGTTGGCTAAGAGCTATTTTGCGACAAACATTGTATAAAATATAAATCCCACTTTTGCAATTCAATGTCCGTCCAATGAACAAGTGGCTTCAAAAGAATAGTTTATAGCTTCTTTTTTTTCTGTTTTCTTTTTATTTATTTTTTATTTTTTATAGCTTTTGTTTATATGGAAAATAAAGCTGGAAACATAGATTGCTCGAGGCCTCAAATGAAGTTTATTAAGATATCCTAAACCCAGTATAACGCAATGTATATTCCAATAGTAGATATGATAGATACATAAACAAAACCATATGAAACATCAAGAGATATAGTATCGACAAATATGTAAACGGCTCAGGTAACAACGCAAATCTGACGGAGGCAGCACCAATGTGGAGTTACCAGGCTTGCATACTCCTCTATACACATGACAGCCTAGCTCGTGCTTCAGCGCTGCAGGCCCGTGGGCCGGTCAAATGAATCAGTGGTTATAACAGGGACTACCACCAACAATATATGTAAGGACTGCATGTCTCTATTTAGAAACCAACTTGGCAATGGTTCTACCACCAACATAGCAGTTACCACAATGAGGGTGATCAACTACTCAAGTAAGCTCATAAAATAAATTTAACTAATAAAGACAAAAAAGCAAGTCTACCGGCCAAACTTTCATACACACTAACCGAAAGTTTTGAACTGAAGGCAGGAAGACCAAGGAGGCCAATAGACAGGAAACACGTTTGTCTTCCTTAATCCACAAACTTGAGAGACCGAAAACCTTCTAAACAAGCGAAATCCATTGCCCTTACTATAAATTTAAAACATTAACTGTTCTAAAGTAGCTTGCTGTTCTGTTAACTATAATTTTAAATCTGAAAATAAATCTAAGACAACAAAAACTATAACTAACAGATATATGAATGTGGATATACTTTTATTCATATCTTCGAAATCTATGAATCTAAAATTAGTTGAGCTTTCAGCTAACAATCAGCCTGATATAGGCTACATCGGGCTTTTCTTAGGACCGGGACTGGTTATGCCTAAAACTGGTCTGCGACAAAACCCAGATCGAGTTCCCTTTATATGTAAAGCTAACGGAATCCAACTCACAGCCCTTTTAGGTAAATTTACATCCATTAAAACCGGGAGCAGATTTGAAGCAAACACAGACAGCTACGTAAATGATAAATCTTCACAACACATCATCACATGGATAAATGGACCCAAATAGAGCAGTAACAAATGGTCACAAAGGTCTGCTGGTCTAGAATAACTCAATAAACACTACTTATAATTTTAGGAATAAAAACAAGTAGTACACCGATTTGAGAGGAACGTGATGGTTTCACAAAAAAAAAAAAGCTTCATTAATGTAGTTTACAGACACCAGGAAAAACCTTGAGTTTATCGAGCAGATAGATACACGACTTGCTCACATAATAGGTTTCATGTATTTCGTTGTGCTTAAAAGGATTTTACCAGGCTAAAATTTTCCGACAACAAACCAAGGTTTTTGCTACATAGACAACAAAGATCTTAAATCTTAAGTTATTCAGTATGCGATAGAATTATATAAAATACTGGTTTATCTCAACAGGAATTATATAGACTTAAATGTGGCAAAATGGGTGGGCTAGACGGGGTGGCCAAAACACTGAATATTATATCAGTAGAAGAGGCAAATAATTTAACAGTGATAAATGTAGGAACACCATTCACAAATATAGTTTTATTACAATATATTCGAATTACATCAGAATTGATACAAGGAAATTTACAACTAAATAATCAAAACAAGAATTAAATTACAGAAAGTAAAGAAAGAACAAGACAAAACGGGCTGAGGATATGGTTAAACCAAGGTCCCTTAAAACTGATTTCGGGCCACCCAAGTGAACCCGACAGTTTCCCAGGGTATAACAGCCAAAGCAGATTGTACTGCCGGAATTAACCAACAACCCGGAATTTACCTTCAATGACAGATTGAAGAGATGAAAGTGAAAGAAAATTGAGTTCAGGATCCAGAGTGTTAGTTGTTGTATGTTGTTGTTGTTGTTGATTTGTTGCATGAACTACTTTTATACAGAAGTAGTTAGCAACTGCTTGTAACACCTGTTACAACAGGTGTCAAGCTAGGACCACAACAACACCATTCAACAAGTGTATTTCCACTGAGCCATGGAAGCCATAATGGAGTCGAGCCGAGCTAGCCAAATACAAAGGCGGCTCTAAAGCAGCTCGCCGCATGAACTACTTTTATACAGAAGTAGTTAGCAACTGCTTGTAACACCTGTTACAACAGGTGTCAAGCTAGGACCACAACAACACCATTCAACAACAAGTGTATTTCCACTGAGCCATGGAAGCCATAATGGAGTCGAGCCGAGCTAGCCAAAAACAAAGGCGGCTCTAAAGCAGCTCGCCGCATGAACTACTTTTATACAGAAGTAGTTAGCAACTGCTTGTAACACCTGTTACAACAGGTGTCAAGCTAGGACCACAACAACACCATTCAACAACAAGTGTATTTCCACTGAGCCATGGAAGCAAAGTGCGCACTAAAACGCCTCATCGCCCACGACCCGGCCCCGGCCCCGGTCCCGGTCCCGGTCTCAGACGGGTGCGGGCGCGTCGGGTGCTTCGCACCCTCCTTGCCCACTTAGGGTGTAGCCCCTTATAAGGAATTATTATTTCTCCAACACTCCTCCTTATAAACACACTTAATGTTTATACTTCTACCAATGTGGGACAAACTCACATTAGTTAAACATACTTTCACATCATGTTAACATATCTATTCACTTGAATATTTTATGTAATATTATTTCAACATATAAACTAATATTTCCACATAAAATTTCCAACAATCCCCCACATGAATAGATATCGTTATCAAAGATAAATTCCGACAGTCGAGTATTGCAGGAGAAGTAGGTTTTACCCTTTGAACTTTCCTTTGTGAGTGCACTTAGTCTCCTAGCAGTTGGTAGAACTTGATGTCTTTGAACTAACTCCTTTTTACGTAGACGTTATTACACATCACACAATACTTTCCCTAGTCTGGTTAACCCCTCACTTTCGTGTTCGTTATGGTCATGGAACACTATCCTGGTTCTGCGAGAGCTCTAGGAATTGCGCCCCCATAATTCCATTCGAAGCGACCACACTTCTCTCTAACATAGGTGATTGCTCACAATCATTAAAAGCTATAAGCTTAACCTCTATGATATCACTGATTTGATATAGGAATGGGCTAGGAAACTTGTAGCTCACTTTTATTGTAGTGGGTACTCCCCCCACAGTGACTGCAAACTCCCTTGGTTGTTTTTGGGGTGCTCCCCCACAGTGACCTCCCCTATTCGTACAATTAGGTTGTCCTATTGAACCTAGATCATGGGATCTCCATTTAAATCTAGATTAGGTTTTCCTTCGTACAAATTTACTCAATGGGCTTTAGCCCCATTCCCCTTGACGACTTATAAACTGCCTCACTACTTAAACCTTTAGTTAGCGGATCCGCAATGTTATCTTTTGACCTCACATAGTCAATCGTGATAACTCCTGTTGTGAGAAGTTGTCGTATACTATTATGCCTACGACGAATATGTCTTGACTTGCCATTATACATTGTATTTTGAGCTCTACCAATAGCCGATTGGCAATCACAATGTATGCAAATAGCCGTAAGAGGCTTTGGCAATCTTGGAACATATTCCAAGAAATGTCGTAGCCATTCTGCTTCTTCTCCAGCTTTATCCAATGCTATAAATTCATATTCCATCGTGGATCTAGCAATGAGCGTTTGCTTGGACGATTTCCAAGTTATAGCTGCTTCTCCAAGAGTAAATACATATCCACTTGTGGATTTGGAATCTTTTATATCAGATATCCAATTAGCATCACTATATCCTTCCAATACAGCTGGATCTCGGCCAAAATGCAGCCCATAATTCCTTGTATATCTCAAGTATCTTAGTAACCTAGTCATAGCCTTCCAATGCTCCAAACTAGGATTACTAGTATATCTACTTAGCCTACTAACAGCATAGGCTAAGTCTGGCCTAGTACTTGTCATGAGATACATTAGGCTGCCAATTACCCTTGAGTACTCCAATTGAGCAACACCTTCACCTCTATTCTTCGATAGATGTTGCGTGGTATCTATTGGAGATCGAGCTACTCGTGAGTCCTCGGGACTGAATTTCTCAAGGATCTTGTCCACATAATGAGACTGACTTAACACAAGACTATCTCGGGTTTGAGTAATTTTCATTCCAAGAATGACATCTGCTAAACCCATATCCTTCATGTCAAATCTCGCTTTTAACATATCTTTGGTAGATCTGATCATACTATCATCACTACCCACAATGAGTATGTCATCGACATATAGACAAAGTATCACATATCCTTTAGATATGTCCTTCACATAAACACATTTGTCACACTCATTGATCCTAAAACCATTGTCGAGCATAACTTGATCAAACTTTTGATGCCATTGTTTCGGAGCTTGTTTCAATCCATACAACGACTTGACAAGTTTACAAACCTTGTCCTCCTGGCCAGGAGCGGAAAAACCCTCAGGTTGTTCCATGTATATTTCTTCATCTAGCTCTCCATTGAGAAAGGCTGTTTTTACATCCATTTGATGTATTTCCAAATTTCTCAATGCTGCAATCGCAAGCACCAATCTGATCGAAGTTACTCGAGTTACAGGCGCATATGTATCAAAGTAATCAAGATCTTTCTTTTGTCTATATCCTTTGACTACAAGCCTTGCCTTGTACTTATCAATAGAGCCATCAGCTTTCATCTTTTTCTTGAATATCCAACGATGTTCAAGTGGTTTACAACCAGGTGAAAGATGAACTAGTTCCCAAGTATGATTCTGCAAAATAGAATCAATTTCACTCTTGATGGCTTCTTTCCATTGAGGCACTTCTTGAGAAGTAACCGCTTCATTATATGTTTGAGGTTCACTCATAACCATATAAGAAACAAAATCAGGCCCGAAAGATTTTTCAATCTTTTGCCTTTTGCTTCTTCGCAGTTCTACTTCTTCATCTTCTGATTGTTCTTGATGCTCATCTCGAACAATCTTATCAACTGGAGTTGATGTAGTAGCTTTTCCTTTATCTAAACGAGGAAACACATCCTCAAAAAATGATGCATTCCTTGATTCAAGTATGCTGTTTTTGTGTATTTCTGGGTTCTTAGACTCATGTACTAGAAACCGATATGCACTACTATGTTCAGCAAGATTTGAGGATTCACAATCGCTACCATGCTGAGCATATCCTATGAAAACACAATCAACAGTTTTTGGTCCTATCTTTTGAACCTTTGGTGGTGGAACCACCACTTTTGCTAAACACCCCCACACTTTCAAGAATTTATAGGATGGTTTTCTATTAAACCATAACTCATAAGGTATATGTGAGTCCCTTAAGTTCGATGGTTAACCAGGAAAGTGTAAAATACAACAAGTCTAATAAGCACTAGAATGGACTAGTATTACTTTAATATAAATGCAAGTATATAAATAAAGTAATACAAGACTTAAAGCATATAAACAAGTAAAGCGGAACATTATGTAATTTTCAATGGTGTATTTTATTTATGATGTTAAATAAAACACAAGGTTGTGCGGAATCAAGATAATACAAATAAGTATGTATCCTAACAACCTATGAATTACAAATGATCTATATTTGTCAAATAACTCTTTTGGATCGAGATACTTAAAGTTGTGAAGTATCCCCGTTTAAGATCGAGAGTATTTGGACAAATTCACTTTCATGCAAAGTGTATGCTTAAAAGTATTTTTCTCAAGGAAATGACTTTGTATTTATAGGCAGCAAAATTCACCAGTGAATTTTGTGCCGTACAAATATGGTTGCATACATTTAATGATCCGACAAGAACATTAAATGTATTGGATAAGGAATAAGGATAAAGTCACATCAAATGACTTTGTGTCCTTTTATCCAACCACCTTTACACACACAAACTTTGGTAAAGAACAAGTGGATTGTTCTTTGGAAAGTGTGTAAAGGGAAAAGTCAATCCTCGATATCAGTGTTCAGACTTGTAGGGTCTAGAACACTGACAATCCTCCAGTGTACAGATCTGGTAAGACTTTCCAGTGGACTCCGCCATTTGTCAGTCTTCTTTCTTCAGACTTCAGTCTTTGACTTCAGTCAGAATGTCTTCAGTAGAGTTGATCTGGACTGGGGTGAAGTCCAGTGAGCTCATCTGGAGAATACTCCAGATTTCCTATACAAGTATTTGCTCACTGGTCTTCCATTATTTCTGGACAAATCTTCAGAGGGACTCCAGATTCCAAGTCTGGAGTAGGTCCAGTAGAACACGTTTTTGGACAGATCTTCAGTAAGGCTCCAGTAGTCGAGTCTGGAGCGAGTCCAATAAATCTGGACTAAATCTGGACCTAACAAATTCCCCCTATTTGTTTAGAAATAATGCAAGTATATAAATAAAGTAATACAAGACTTAAAGCATATAAACAAGTAAAGCGGAACATTATGTAATTTTCAATGGTGTATTTTATTTATGATGTTAAATAAAACACAAGGTTGTGCGGAATCAAGATAATACAAATAAGTATGTATCCTAACAACCTATGAATTACAAATGATCTATATTTGTCAAATAACTCTTTTGGATCGAGATACTTAAAGTTGTGAAGTATCCCCGTTTAAGATCGAGAGTATTTGGACAAATTCACTTTCATGCAAAGTGTATGCTTAAAAGTATTTTTCTCAAGGAAATGACTTTGTATTTATAGGCAGCAAAATTCACCAGTGAATTTTGTGCCGTACAAATATGGTTGCATACATTTAATGATCCGACAAGAACATTAAATGTATTGGATAAGGAATAAGGATAAAGTCACATCAAATGACTTTGTGTCCTTTTATCCAACCACCTTTACACACACAAACTTTGGTAAAGAACAAGTGGATTGTTCTTTGGAAAGTGTGTAAAGGGAAAAGTCAATCCTCGATATCAGTGTTCAGACTTGTAGGGTCTAGAACACTGACAATCCTCCAGTGTACAGATCTGGTAAGACTTTCCAGTGGACTCCGCCATTTGTCAGTCTTCTTTCTTCAGACTTCAGTCTTTGACTTCAGTCAGAATGTCTTCAGTAGAGTTGATCTGGACTGGGGTGAAGTCCAGTGAGCTCATCTGGAGAATACTCCAGATTTCCTATACAAGTATTTGCTCACTGGTCTTCCATTATTTCTGGACAAATCTTCAGAGGGACTCCAGATTCCAAGTCTGGAGTAGGTCCAGTAGAACACGTTTTTGGACAGATCTTCAGTAAGGCTCCAGTAGTCGAGTCTGGAGCGAGTCCAATAAATCTGGACTAAATCTGGACCTAACAAATTCCCCCTATTTGTTTAGAAATAATGCAAGTATTTTCAAGCTTAAATCTATACACTTTGTATGCTTGAAAAACACAAGTTTCGATTTGTCTAAAAAATCTAAGTTACTGGAAAACACTTTATAGATCATGAGTGTTTTCAGTTTCATCAATTAAGTTCTAACTTAGACTAAATCTGATCATTTACTTATATGAATCAAAAATTGCAACTATTATTAAATACATCAACTGATAAATAGTATACAATTTTCATAAAGCAATAATTTACAACAAGTAAATGATAAGAGTCAGGCCCTTCTTTTTGATGTCTGTACTGGAGCATCTTCAGTAGCCTTTCTCTTTGGTGATGGAGAAGATGGTATTGATTCTGGCGTTCTTATGCCCATTGCAACTTCCATCTGTTGCTTTCTTCTCCATACCTTTTCAATTCTTTTCAGAAATGCTTTAACATCAGTCGACACATTTGTCTTCCCCCTGAACGTTAAAGCGATTTCCTTCAGTTCACTCCATCCAAATGCTTGGATTGAAGTACTTTTCCTTTCGTCAGTAAAGTTACCCTCCCTGGTCAACTTTACTTCAAACTTAGACATGCCTTCATGAACATCATCCAATAAACTCAAACATTGATGAACTCTGGGGTCATCCTTCATCTTTTTATTTCTTTTGAAAATCTCTATCATGATGCATTCTTGTTCAAGTTTCTTGGATGTTTCATCATCAGTATCTTTGATTGCTTTGATCTGTCTGGCAGTCAATTTTGGTAAACCAGTAAGTCTCTTCCTGTACTCTATCTCCAGAGCACCAGCATTCTTTCTGATCTTTTTCTGGAGACTTACCAGTTCATCCTTCCTTTGTCTGATGAGTTCTGGTACACTCACGCCATAAATAATAGAATCATAGACTTGTTCTTCTTCAGCGTAGAATGAGCGTACATGAACATCATCCAATAAACTCAAACATTGATGAACTCTGGGGTCATCCTTCATCTTTTTAATTTCTTTTGAAAATCTCTATCATGATGCATTCTTGTTCAAGTTTCTTGGATGTTTCATCATCAGCATCTTTGATTGCTTTGATCTGTCTGGCAGTCAATTTTGGTAAACCAGTAAGTCTCTTCCTGTACTCTATCTCCAGAGCACCAGCATTCTTTCTGATCTTTTTCTGGAGACTTACCAGTTCATCCTTCCTTTGTCTGATGAGTTCTGGTACACTCACGCCATAAATAATAGAATCATAGACTTGTTCTTCTTCAGCGTAGAATGAGCGTACATGAACATCATCCAATAAACTCAAACATTGATGAACTCTGGGGTCATCCTTCATCTTTTTATACACTTCAATATTAATGCCTAACCTGCCAGCATTGTAAGAATCCAGAGTACCCATTGTTGCCATCTCCCTTTGATGGGCCAGCAGTTCATCTTTTTAATTTCTTTTGAAAATCTCTATCATGATGCATTCTTGTTCAAGTTTCTTGGATGTTTCATCATCAGCATCTTCAGTTTGCTCTTCCTCTTCACCAGATACCACTTTTTCTTTTCCTTTAACAGCCTTCAGTATAGTTGGAATATCTGGGAAGGTCTCAAACTGGGGCTCACTGGCTTCAGTACCAGTAGCTTCTTCAGTTAGCCCGGCTTCAGTGCCATATGCTCTTTGTCTTTCAGTTAGCCCGGCTTCAGTGCCATATGCTCTTTGTGACAATTTCTTCAGTGTTTGGTCACCAGACGACTTTTCCCCCTTGGAACGATCTCCAGTTCTTGACTTGAGATCATTCCATAACTGTTCAAGCATAAGTCTGTCCAGTGGACCAAAAGTTATACCTTCTACTGGAGTTGTTTCAGACACAACTTTCTTAAGTGCCTGCACTTCCTTCTGAACATTTGCAACAGCTTTAGGAAAGTGTTTTGGCAACTTCTCATCCAGTAACTTTTCTACTTGGGGTAACACCCCATCATGAATGCTACGAAGAACAGTCCCAGAAACTTCTTCACATAATTCTTTCAACATATTGTTTCTGAACTTCCTTATACATTCATCACTTATAGTACTAACAACTGCACCCTGGTCTAGTGTGGGTCTACTCTCCAGAGAACTGACCCTGTAAACCAAATTCTGAACATCTTCTTTCAGACCTGCCAGTTCGCCAGTGAATGCAGTCTGAACAGAATTAACCAACCTTGTCTCTAGACCCTGGACTGCCACTTTGATCTTTTCAGTGTTGTTGTTTGTGGCCAGTACCAGTTCATCAAGCTTCTCATAAACCAGCTTCTCATTCCCAGCAAAGACATTCATTTCAGATGCCAGGTTATTTGATAATAATGATTTGAAGTCTGAAATAACCTGTGATGAAGTCTGGAGTGATCTCTCCAGGTCCGCCACCTTACTTAAAAGGCCTTGGACCTCGGCAGAAGATGAAGTGGAGAGACCACTGGGAGGTTCAAGAGTTGAAGGTAATCTGGTCATTAGAGGAACTTGTGCCCAGTCCTCTTCAGTTGCAGCTTCAGATGTTGCAACTGGTGACTCCGGCGCACGAGGTGGAGGTTGAGATTCTGAAGGTTGAGTGGTTGCTGGAGTGAAGTATTGAGTGTATTCTGGAATTGAAGGTGGTGGTGGTGGTGGCATGTTTGATTGTGGTGGTGGCATTTCTGGTGGAGGTGTTGGATTCTGGTGGTGGAATATTTGTGGTGGAGGTGGTGGTGACTGGTGGTGGTGGTGGTGGTGGTGGTTTTGGTGGTGGTGGTGGTGGTGGTGGTGGTGGTGGTGGCATGTTTGAGGTGGTGGCATTTCTGGTAGATTTTCTTCTTCTGGTACATCTTCACCCAGAAAATTCAAGTTTGCATCAAAACCTTCAGACATTGGGGAATCTATATCATCCCATTCTGGAGCCATCCCAACTGTCTGTTCACCAGTTTCTACATTAACCTGTTCACCAGCCTCTACATTCAAGTCTAGTGGAGCTTCTTGCTCAACTTCCTCAACAACCTGCTTAACAACCTCTTGTTCATAAATTGGTGATCCATCTAGATTCATAACATCACCAGGATGTCTTTCTGGATTCACCTGGAGTCCAGCTCTCATCAGAAGCCTATTAGTTCTAGGTCGTCTGGAAGGTTCAACAACTTCTGTACCTTGACCTTCTAGAGCAACTTGTCTAATGGGCTGTACAGCCTCAATGATCTGTACATCATCACCAGATGGTCCTTCAACAGCTTGACCTCTATCTGGACCCATTTCAGCTTCTTCCCTTTGGAAGGAAAGCATGGACTGAGGAATATCTACCTCATCCAGTGGAGACCTGAGGTTGACCAGGTCCCTCATATACTCACTCACAGAAAAGTGAGTAGTATCAAAATCATACTGGTCGCCAAGAGCATTCTTAAAAATAAGAGAAAGGAAACGAATATAAGGAACAAATGGTTTTCTTCCTTTCACTCTTAGGCGCTCAACCAGGTCATCAAAAAGAATTTGGGCAAAGTCCACTCTAAGCCCAAACCATAAGTAGTAGGCAATCTGGAGGTGGGTTTGATTAATCTGGTCTAACCCTCCAGAACTGCCTCCCAGACATTCAACAATATGAGTGAAGAAATATCTCCATGAGTCTGACAGCTTGCTCATGTAGATAGTCCCTTTTCTGGATAGCTGGCCATGCTCATCCAAGATATCCGTGTGCCCCATCAGCCTGCATAATTCCCTTGTATTTATACCAGTGGGAAGCTCAATAGGCAACTCATTCTGTTCATGATAGTTTAACTGTAGAACAGACCTGAGCAGACTTGCAGTGAAACCTAGGGATCTGGTACCTCCCTTTAGAGTATAATTGATCGATGAAGTTTCATCGTCATATTGAGCAGTGTACCAGAATTCACATAGGTACTCGTGGTACATCCTTCCTGGATTTAATGTTAACGCACCATATAATGGGCAAGAGAGAAAGAATGAGTTTAATCTCCCAATAATCGATTGGGCATCATGAACACTGGAAAGAGAGAGTCTTGCCATCCAGTTATTCATATTGATTCTTATGGCACTTGCCTCAAGATTGATATGAGGTGCCATTTTATACAGAATAAATGAAGATGAAATTGAATATATATAGGTTATGATGAAGATTTGATGAAGGAATTTGAAAGATTTGGGAGTAAATATGTTCGAAGTAAATGCAATTGAAATTGAAAGTGGGTATTTATAGGAGAGACAATGTGGAACTCAAATGATATTTGAAATTATCAAATAAAGTTTTTGATCGGGTTCTGAGATCCGCATTAATTACATCACATCATACATAAATGCATGACGGTTTACAGCCTACAAACTGTAACAAGTTGCACTTTTTGTTTTCCCAAAGTAAAAAGACCATCATTACGTTGAAAAAATTTATATGCCACGTAGGATAAAAATATCTACAAAAAGATTTGCTTACGTGGCACACACAAAGACCAAGTATTTAGAAAATATTATGACATATTTCAATGCATCTGGAGGTTGACTGGACACTCCAGTATCACTGGTGGATTAGTCCAGTGAACATGTACTGGTGGTACACTGGAGGGACACTCCAGTAAAGTACCAGTGAAAACCATTTTTGAAAGACTGGTAACCTCAAACTTGCACGTCAACTAATTCAGACAAATGAGAGGGACACATTTACAAGGAGACATAAGTCACCTCAAACACGCACTTCAATCTGTCCAGTTACCAGTGAGAGGGACATATTTACAAAGCACCAGTAATATTTTCTGAAGAGTTTGTCCAGTGAGAAAATAAATTAATAAATTCCCTTTGAACTTAAAACATTTTTTAAGAAAAAATATCTTTCAAGTCTTTCCCTGGAGTGTTGTTCCAGAAATCTAATAATGCAAAGATAGTACACAAAGGCATTCAATATCTGAGCAGTCACCAGATTTAAGGATTTAACATTCCCAACTCACCAACAAGATATTCAAAAGTTTTGACATCCAGAGGTTTGGTAAAAATGTCAGCGAGTTGTTTGTCAGTGGGAATAAAATGGAGTTCAATGTTGTTTTTCATAATATGATCACGAATGAAGTGATACCTGAGATCAATGTGCTTCGTTCTGGAGTGCATGACTGGATTGTTTGAGATAGCTATGGCACTGGTATTATCACAAAAGATTGGGGTCTTTGAATATTTAATACCATAATCAAGCAACTGGTTCTTCATCCAGAGTATCTGAGCACAACAACTGGCTGCAGACACGTATTCAGCTTCAGCAGTGGACAATGAAACTGAAGTTTGCTTATTACTGGTCCAGCTGACCAGTTTGCCACCTAGGAAATGACATCCACCAGTTGTGGATTTCCTATCTATCTTACAACCTGCATGATCTGAATCTGAATAACCCATTAGATCCATGCCTGAGCCTTTGGGATACCAAAGACCTAGACTGGGGACACCTTTAAGGTACTTCAGTATGCGCTTTACAGCAAGCATATGAGATTCCTTTGGATTAGACTGATATCTGGCACATAAACATGTTGAAAACATAATATCTGGTCTACTGGTAGTTAAATACATCAGTGAACCAACCATGCCTCTATAGACAGTGGTGTTCACTGGTTTTCCATCTGGATCGGAGTCCAGTGTCAGTGGTGCAGAAATTGGAGTTGGTTTAGATGGTGAAGAGTTCATATCAAATTTCTTTAAAAGATCTCTAACATATTTCTCCTGATTAATAAAAATGCCATCTTTGTTTTGTTTAATCTGGAGTCCAAGAAAATATGTTACTTCACCCATCAAACTCATCTCATATTCAGTTGACATTATTTTTGAAAATTTCTTGCACATGTTTTCATCAGTAGACCCAAAAATAATATCATCAACATAAATTTGTACCATTAACAGATTACCTTTTCATGAAGAATAAATAAGGTATTGTCAATTACACCTCGTTTAAAACCATTTTTCAACAAATGTTTAGTCAGATTGTCATACCAGGCACGTGGGGCTTGTCTGAGGCCATAAAGCGCTTTGTCCAGACGATATACCCAATGTGGATGCTTTTCATCAACGAAACCTGGTGGTTGTCTGATGTAAACTTCTTCTTCAAGCTTTCCATTCAAGAAAGCACTCTTTACATCCATCTGGTAGACCTTGAACTGATGATAATCAGCGAATGCTAAGAATATTCTGATCGCTTCAAGTCTAGCCACTGAAGCAAATGATTCATCAAAGTCGACATCTGACTGGCAGTAGCCTTGTGCTACCAGTTTGGCCTTGTTTCTGATTACGTGACCATCTTCATCTACTTTGTTTCTGAAGACCCATCTTGTTCCAATTGGTTCTTTCTTTCCAACCGGGAAAGGAACCAGATACCAGACCTTGTTTCTTTCAAACTGGTGAAGCTCTTCTTGCATAGCAGTCACCCAGCTTGGATCTTCCGTAGCCTCGTCAATCTTCTTTGATTCCATCAAAGATAGAAAACTAACGTATAAGCATTGATTACTGGAGGCTCTTCTGGTCTGAACTCCTCTACTGGAGTCACCTATGATCTGATCAATAGGATGAGCTTTTGTCCATCTGGAGTACTGACCAGGATTGTTACTGACAACAATATCAGTGCAAGAATTCAGTTGAGTCTCCTCTGGAGTTGCTTCTAGAGGAGGATCTTGCCAGACTACTTCAGTATCTTCATCTGAGTCATTTAAATCACGATTTGCATCATGAAATTCTTCATTTGAAGGCATTTCCTGAAGTACTGGTTCAGTTTGGAATTCTTCATAAGAAGACATTTCTGGTCTATTCTCAACTGACACTGATACTGGGGGAGTGTCAAGGGTTGGCTTCTTGTTGATTGCAACAAATGATTCATCAAAGTCGACATCTGACTGGCAGTAGCCTTGTGCTACCAGTTTGGCCTTGTTTCTGATTACGTGACCATCTTCATCTACTTTGTTTCTGAAGACCCATCTTGTTCCAATTGGTTCTTTCTTTCCAACCGGGAAAGGAACCAGATACCAGACCTTGTTTCTTTCAAACTGGTGAAGCTCTTCTTGCATAGCAGTCACCCAGCTTGGATCTTCCGTAGCCTCGTCAATCTTCTTTGATTCCATCAAAGATAGAAAACTAACGTATAAGCATTGATTACTGGAGGCTCTTCTGGTCTGAACTCCTCTACTGGAGTCACCTATGATCTGATCAATAGGATGAGCTTTTGTCCATCTGGAGTACTGACCAGGATTGTTACTGACAACAATATCAGTGCAAGAATTCAGTTGAGTCTCCTCTGGAGTTGCTTCTAGAGGAGGATCTTGCCAGACTACTTCAGTATCTTCATCTGAGTCATTTAAATCACGATTTGCATCATGAAATTCTTCATTTGAAGGCATTTCCTGAAGTACTGGTTCAGTTTGGAATTCTTCATAAGAAGACATTTCTGGTCTATTCTCAACTGACACTGATACTGGGGGAGTAGTACGAATATCTGATCCAATATTAATTTCAGATGGTAGTTTGAAAATAATAGAAGGATAGAATGGAGTACTACTGGAGAGTTTCTTTTTCTGAACAGGTTCCAGATCAGGATGACTGGAAACTGTGTCTTTTGAATCTTCATTTTTGTCGTTTATAGGATCAGATTCACAAAAGACAATTGGAGTTACTGGGGGAGTGTCAAGGGTTGGCTTCTTGTTGATTGCAACATTTGATTCATCAAATGTGACATGAATTGACTCATGGACCTTCTCCAGTCTCTTGTTGTAGACTCTGAAGGCCTTGCGAATGGCTGAATAGCCTAAGAAATACCCTTCATCAGCTTTGGCATCAAATTTGCCTAGCTGACTGGAGTCGTTCAGGATGTAAACTGGACATCCAAAAACGTGAAAATAACCAATGTTTGGTTTTCTATTTCTTAAGACTTCATAGGCTGTCTTTTTGTGTCTTTTGATGTACACTGATCGATTCTGGGTGTGGCAAGCAGTTGCAATTGCTTCCGCCCAGAAACTGGTAGACAGTCCAGATTCAGCAAACATACTCCTGGCATCTTCTATCAGCGTTCGATTCTTCCTTTCCACCACTCCATTTTGTTCTGGAGAGCGGGCTGATGAGAAATTCTGGGAGATGCCAGTGTCAGTACAGAATGACTCCAGAGTTGCATTCTGGAATTCTGTTCCATTGTCACTTCTTAACTGACACACTTTTCGACTATACTTGAGCTCAATTTGCTTGATAAGACTGATGATTTCAGCAGCAGCTTCACTTTTAGACCTAAGAAAGATCACCCAACAATATCTGGAGAATTCATCTACGATCACCAGGGTGTATCTTTTACCAGCACGAGTCTGAACATTCACTGGACCAAAGAGGTCCATATGAAGCATATGAAGAGGTTCAGATATGCTGAAATTCTGTCTGGTCTTGAAACTGGTACGTTTTTGCTTACCCATCTCACATCCTAGACATGGCCTTTCCTTTTTGAAGGAAACTGAAGGTATCCCATCTGCAAGTTGTTTTCTGGACAACTTATTAATATTCTTGAAATTTAAATGGGATAACCTTTTGTGCCATAACCAGTTTGTGTCTTCATCAGCTTGAGTATAGAAACACTGCTCTGAAGGAGAGCTTTCCATATCCATCACGTACACATTCCCTTTTCTGGGAGCAATCAACACTACCTTCCAGTCTTTGTTGAATACGATACCCTGAGCAATATTGAATAAAACTTGATAGCCATCATCACACAGTTGACTTACACTGATCAGGTTATGTTTCAAACCATTCACAAATGCAACACGTCTGAACTTGACTTGTCCATTGTTCAGAACACCGTATCCCTCAGTCTTTCCACAACCATCATTTCCAAAAGTAATGGAGGGTCCATCAGAAATGGTGAACACCTCCAGCAGGGTCTTACATCCAGTCATCGTCCTGTCAGCAGCACTGTCAAGATACCAGATATATTTCTTTCGATCGCCCTGCACATACACCAGATACTTATCAGTTAGATTTGGGAACCCATCGACTGATGGGTTCACTGGACCCTCCCTTATAGGTCCCTGGGGCAATCTGGTTTAGTTTACTTTCTTCAACAGTGGTCTTAGTTGAAAAGACCACTGGGGTTGATAGTTTTGAAACCTTTTCTTTTTCTCAACTGGAGAAATAGATTTAACTTTCTTAGCAAAAGGTTTTGTATTTTGTCTAGGGCCAGATGAAGTACCCCCAATAAAGTTTAATCTTGCATTAAAACTTTGAGATTGACGAGTCAGAATTTGAATCTGGCTCTCTAACCTGGACAAAATATTTTCTTCAGATGACACCTTAGCCTTTCCAGTCCTAGGCTTAGGTAGGGGATTGGTCTGAGGCAAAGGTTTATTCTGATAGACCTCTTTAACTGGAGCAGTCATCTGTAGCGCTCCAGTCTTAACCTCTGGGGATTGAACTGGGTAAAACTTGGCCTTGGGAGTTACAGGCTCATCATAAACAGTGGTGGGCCTGAACTCCTCTGGTAATCGAACGATTACTGGTATTAATGATGCTACATGAGTATTTCCATCTAAGTATGCACGTTTTTGAGCAGGAAATTGTTTTACTCCAGCATCATATGGCTTTTTGGTTTCTAGCCATGATTTAATCACCAGTTTTTCTTTCTCTAAAATGACTTCAAGATCTTGTTTTTCTTGAATCAATTGTTCAGTTACCAGAACCTGGGCTTGAAATGCCAGTTCAATGTCTTGAAGTTCTTTCAATTTTGATTTTAAAGCAGTTATTTCAGAAGAATCTGTTTCTAGACCATTTACACAATCAGATCTAACAGTTTCTACAAATATCAAATCAGAATTAAGAGCTTCAGCTATGTCCAGTTTTAGTTCATGGTCAGTTGCACAATCATAATCACTAACCTTCTTAATAACAATGTCTACCCATCGTCCAGATGTGACATCTTCCTTCACCAGGTGCTCATCGTCTGCCAGAGCCATGTAACAGCAATCTTTTTCTTCTTCTTCATCAACAGATGATTCATCAGAAGGAACCCACTTCTCTTCAGTTGTTGCAATCATGCACTTATTATTGTTTTCAATTTGTTGTGCCATGAGAGCAATCTGGGCCTTAAGCTTTTTATATTTCAGTTTATAGCTATCATCAGGCTTATTATTTGAAGAGAAAGGACCAGGCTTGGATACAAACTGGTTGGACCTGCACTCTTTCATGAAATGACCCTTTTTGCCACACTTAAAGCATGTCAAATTGGTCTTATCAGTGGAAGAACTGGATGCAAATTGTCCAGATGGCCTATTTGCTCTTGCTTTGAAACGGTTAAACGTTTTAGCAATCATTGCAATAAGGTCATCATCTTCAGTTTCATTACAACAGTCTGGAGAGATTTGACTGGACTCTCCAGAATCCATGAGTTCAGACACCATCTTCTTCATAGAAAATACATTCTCAGAAGATATCAGTGTTGTACTATGTGGTTCAGTATGACTAACCACATTAGGACTACTGGAGGCATGGTTAAAAGCATCTTGTTCTGCCACCACTCTCTGAGCTTGATTTTCTTCAGTGTACCTGAAAGCTCCATATAGAGTTGAGAGAGTATGTGTGTGCAGAGTTTTACCTTGTCGTAAGACCAGGATCATGTGAGACCATTTGGTGGGTAGAATATCACAAAATTTCTCCATTGGTGGGTATATCCTTGTCCTTCTCAACCCCAAGACCTCTCAATTGGTTTATGATACTCATAAATCTGGTGTAAGTACCAGTGAGAGACTCGTTAGGCTGAGCAAAAAATGACTCATACCTCTTGTTTAAGGAGACCTTTCTGGTGACAATGGTGTCATCTCCTCCTTCATGTTGGTTTAAAAGTTCATCCCACATGGTTTTAGCACTTAGGAAAAAGAACTAGTGTGGGAATTAAGGTTTCAGGAACGGCCCCGAGGATCATGTTTTTGAGAAGGGTGTCTAGATTCACCAATCTCCTCTCCTCTTCTGACCAATGTTCCTCCTTTTTTCCCTTCCTCTTCTAGATCCAGAAGGATCAAGAAGGGGATTAAGAGGTGATGTTGGTACATAAGGACCTTCGTTTAAAATTTTCATCATGTTCCTCTCAATACCAGTGACATGCAAAACCATCCTAGCCTTCCACGTACCAAATTCATCACTGTTCCCACTGAATTTAGGAACAGGATTATTTGAGTAGTGCACATGCACGTGTGGAGAAGCAGGAGTAGGAGGAGGAGGTGGATTAGTGTTATTAACAATTGGTGGTTCATTTTGATCATTAATATTTGCATTAGGATCGGGACCAAGACTAAAACCTTGTGTATTTTCTTGGTTAGCCATCAAGAAATAGATCTAGGCAATGTTTAGCCTTCTGCTCTGATACCAAATGTGAGTCCCTTAAGTTCGATGGTTAACCAGGAAAGTGTAAAATACAACAAGTCTAATAAGCACTAGAATGGACTAGTATTACTTTAATATAAATGCAAGTATATAAATAAAGTAATACAAGACTTAAAGCATATAAACAAGTAAAGCGGAACATTATGTAATTTTCAATGGTGTATTTTATTTATGATGTTAAATAAAACACAAGGTTGTGTGGAATCAAGATAATACAAATAAGTATGTATCCTAACAACCTATGAATTACAAATTATCTATATTTGTCAAATAACTCTTTTGGATCGAGATACTTAAAGTTGTGAAGTATCCCCGTTTAAGATCGAGAGTATTTGGACAAATTCACTTTCATGCAAAGTGTATGCTTAAAAGTATTTTTCTCAAGGAAATGACTTTGTATTTATAGGCAGCAAAATTCACCAGTGAATTTTGTGCCGTACAAATATGGTTGCATACATTTAATGATCCGACAAGAACATTAAATGTATTGGATAAGGTATAAGGATAAAGTCACATCAAATGACTTTGTGTCCTTTTATCCAACCACCTTTACACACACAAACTTTGGTAAACAACAAGTGGATTGTTCTTTGGAAAGTGTGTAAAGGGAAAAGTCAATCCTCGATATCAGTGTTCAGATTTGTAGGGTCTAGAACACTGACAATCCTCCAGTGTACAGATCTGGTAAGACTTTCCAGTGGACTCCGCCATTTGTCAGTCTTCTTTCTTCAGACTTCAGTCTTTGACTTCAGTCAGAATGTCTTCAGTAGAGTTGATCTGGACTGGGGTGAAGTCCAGTGAGCTCATCTGGAGAATACTCCAGATTTCCTATACAAGTATTTGCTCACTGGTCTTCCATTATTTCTGGACAAATCTTCAGAGGGACTCCAGATTCCAAGTCTGGAGTAGGTCCAGTAGAACACGTTTCTGGACAGATCTTCAGTAAGGCTCCAGTAGTCGAGTCTGGAGCGAGTCCAGTAAATCTGGACTAAATCTGGACCTAACAGTATAAAATCCTTATTCTTGAAAGGAACTTTGTTCAAAATATAGTTTTCCGAAAATGGCATCTCCCCACATGTCTTGGCCTAAACCCGAGCTTATTAGCATGGCATTCATCATCTCCTTAAGAGTTCGATTCTTTCTTTCAGCAATGTCATTTTGTTGTGGGGTATAAGGAGCTGTTTGCTCATGGATAATACCATTTTGAACACAAATTTCAGCAAAAGGAGAAACATATTCACCTCCTCTATCGCTCCTTATTCGTTTAATCTTTTTGTTGAGCTGATTCTCTACCTCATTTTTGTGCAAGATAAACTTGTTTATTGCTTCATCCTTGCTTTTTAGCAAGTATACATAGCAATATCTTGTACAATCATCAATAAAGGTGATGAAATATTTGTTACCACCACGAGTGGGAATCGTTCTAAAATCACATACATCGGTATGGATTAAATCAAGTGGCTCGGTGTTTTGTTCAATTGATTTGAAAGATTTCGTGGTTTGTTTAGCTTCAACACAAGTTGGACATTTAGAATTAGATTCAATGGTAAAATATGGTATACAATTTAACTTAATTAAACGACGCATTGAATTAAAATTCACATGACCAAGACGATTATGCCAAATATTAGAAGACTCAATCAAATAAGCGGAAGTGGAAGCATTTTCATTCATTTTCTTGATAGGAATTACATTGAGCTTAAACATACCATTAAGGGCATAACCCTTACCAACATACAAACCACACTTAGTTAACACAAACTTATCACTTTCAAACACTAAACGAAACCCATTCTTGTTAAGCAACCAACTCGACACAAGACTCTTGCGCAATTCGGGAACATACAACACGTTGCTCAAAGTAAGATCTCTCCTCGAAGTCCACTTGAGGATCACATCGCCTTCACCCTTGATCTCCGCAGTAGCGGCATTTCCCATATACAATTTTTCTTCACCGGATGCTTCTTTCAAAGTATGAAACATAGTTTTATCCGGACACACATGACGGGTTGCACCCGTATCAACCCACCATCTTTTAATCCCATCGGTGGTAAGATTGACCTCTTCCAACTTAGCAGTGAGATCATAAATCATAGCAACAAGAGGCATGTCATCATCGACCATGTTTGCCCTTTCCTTCCTTGGATTCTTGCATTGATCAGCTCAGTGACCAGATTCACCGTAATTATAACACTTCCCTTTGAACATAGCAACTTTCTTCTTCACACCATAACTTTTAGGGCTCAAATCCACCCTTTTTCTCTTGTTCTTCTTATCAGGACGTTTCCCTTTACCCTTGAAATTACCTTTTCCTTTGGAACTTTGGCCATGCTCAACAAAGTTGGCCTTAGTAAGTCCTTCAACATGACCACCATTTTGAGCAACTCTATTGTCTTCCTCAATTCGAAGACGAACAACAAGTTCTTCAATGGTCATTTGCTTTCTCTTATGCTTAAGGTAATTGTAACATCCCGAACTTTTATTTAACGGTTGACTTGAGTCGTTAAGTCAACAATTTGTGTCCGTTAAGTCTCTAGGAGATTTAATGTTTATGTGCGATTAATGTGCTTTATGTGTAAGGTTTTAATGCCTTAATGATGTATATGTTTATGTGTTTAAGATGCCAAAGATGTTTAAAATGTGTTTAAAGTGTTGGTAAGGGTTCCCATAGGTGCTAAATGGGTATTAAGTGAGATTATGTTGGATTAGGAAGTGTAAGGGCCTAAGTGTTAAGTCTTGGAAAGTGTGTACAGCTGATTAGGGCCTCCAATACATGACTAAATCCCATCCTAATCAGATTTGGCTCTCAAAGAACTCTCCCTCAAAACCCTAAGCACTCTTCTCTCAATTCTTGCGGTTTCGGGACGATTCGGTGGTATTTTTTTCAATAGATTTTGACCTTATAATCTTTCCTACAGGTAATACATCATTCTTTGATCATATGGTAAGTTCTTTGGATAAGTTTCATCCATTCATTCTGGCCATAAGGGTTGGGATTGAATAATCATGATGTTTTAACCGATCAATAACATTTTTCGGTAATTAAGCGATCATAGATTTGATGTAGTTGATTTCCGGATCAATTGGTGGCATCAAGTCATCAATTGAACCTTAAACAAGGTCAATTTTAAGTGTATAAGTCGTGGGATTAACCTTGGGTGTGTTTGGATTCGTTTCGGAGTGAAAAACATGCGAAATTGAGCAAACCCGCAGGTGGTCATGTCGTGACCAAGATGGTCATGTCGCATCCAAATTACAGAGGTGGAAAGAATTGGGTTTTTGGTTAGAGGTCATGTCGTGACCATGGTGGTCATGTCGCATCACAAGTCCAGAATGCAAACTACTCAGTTTTTATAAAATAGTCACAACTTTCAAACCGTAACTCCGATTTTGACAAATGAGATATCCACGGAATCGTGAGAGAGTCTAATTTCTAATGGTACATGTTTATAGGTGTTTAGGCCTGAGTTATGACCATAATTGAGTGAGTATTGTTTAGCTCGTTTAATGGTCGCTTAATGATTATAGGTAGTCGGGAATACTTGCTTTGCACGGTAGCTTAGTTACCATTTGTTGTGCGCATCTATGAGGTAAGATACACTACTTTGACACGCTGAGGGTTCAACAAAAAACATGGTTTTTATATAATAACTTCCCAATTGATATCTTGTTTACTTATGGGTAATTGGGATTACACGGGAGGTGATATGGGCTATGTACATGCATATTGAAGCCTGAAATGCTACCCCAAAGATATGTGACGTTATGATATGATGTGAAATGATATGAAATGCTTTGAGTAGCTATGAAATACGATATGTAATGAACTATGTTATGCAATGAAAGATGATATGTAATGATATACGATATGTAATGAATTATGTAATGAATATGTTATGAATGAAATGCGATATGTAATGAACTATGCTATGCAATGAAAGATGATATGTAATGATATGCTATGAAATGCTATGTAATGTCTTGAGATGAATTGAAATGTGATATATGTTGATGATATGTAAAATGTGCATGACTACATGGCTTGTTCATCTAGTTCACTAGACTTATTAAGTTGCCATGACACGTGCACGTTTAAGGGCCCAAACGTAAAAGATGATTATGTGATTATGTTTAGGTAATGTGGACACCTAAACTATATGAGATGTGAAATCGAGCTCGTAATTTAGATGTGAGAGTGTTAAGCTTAACCCGTGCTTGCCCTTGCCCGGCGGGTGCGTAGATGTGGTTGCTTGGGTGGCTCCTTGCAACATGGTCAAAGATGTGAAGAGTAATATGGGAGGTCTGACCCACCCCATTTGTCTTGAACATACGGATTACTCCGGGATTGGCTTGCCATTCCTTAACGACATTGATGTACAACCGTAAGGTTTGTCCATCTAGTCGGGTGTGACTTATGTCACCCTTACAAAGATGTATATGTTATATGAGATGCGTGACTTATGTCACAACTACAAAGATGTTAGATGTTATATGTGAAGATGCAAAAGATGACTAGGCACATTTAGGATGACCCATCCTATTATGATGATGTTTGATGTGATGATATGTTATGTGAGGTGTAATGTATGATGTGATTTGTGCCTTAACGATTCAAATGACTTTTCTATAAAGTTTTAAATGGACAAATGTTTTATTAATGATGTGTTATCTTACTTAGCTAATTCGTTAGCTAACACTTGCTCTTTTAAAATGTGTTGTGCCCTCAGGTCCAACATTAGTGAGCAGATAGATGTGAGAAGATGTGAGGCATGGGTAGATGATCTTGAAGCTGGCTGTAGTTTACCCATAGTGGCTGCTCGCATTAGACATTGATTTATGATTAGTTATTTATGATTTGCATTTAATATGTTGTCGGTTGTTTAATGTTGGACAACCGACGGATTTCCATTTAAACTTGTTTTGATGATATGGCTAGTAACACCAATTAATATATGAACCAAACAGATTTGTTAGTTTGGACTTTTAAAGTTTAATTCCGCTTTCTTCTAACGCCATTAGGCGAAAGTTTTTGGAAATTCATATTTTTAAATGATGGGTGTTACAGTAATTCTTGAAATCCAACCAACTTGGGGGCAACTTTTCGATTATGGAAGCAACTTGGAATGTTTCACCAAGAACCATTCCTTCTGATAGAATATCACTGATAATGATTTGTAATTCTTCAACTTGAGACACAACAGATTTTGAATCAACCATCTTGAACTCTAAGAATCTTGCCACAATGAACTTCTTAGTTCCGGCATCTTCGGTTTTGTATTTTTTATCCAAAGATTCCCAGAGTTCTTTGGCCGTGGTTATCTTACAATACACATTATATAGTGAATCAACAAGGCCATTCAACACATAGTTTCGACAGAGATATTCAGAATGCTTCCAAGCATCAACAGCACTTACTACTTGAACATCAGTACACCCTTCAGGAATTTCAGGGGCTGTTTCATACAAGAATCTCGCAAGATTCACAGTAGTGAGAGAGAACAACATCTTTTGTTGCCATCTTTTAAAGAGTGAACCAGAAAATTTCTCTGGTTTTTCAGCATGGTTGGCCACAATTTGGGCAGCTTGGGTACCCACCAAAGGTCCCATGTTAGTAGAGACAGTATGTCCTACGGATTGAGAAACAGAAGCACCAACAGTGTTGGTGGTGGTAGAAGCAGAAGTTCCATTAGTGGAGAAGTTAAATTCAGTGGCCATTTCTGAAATTAAAGAAGCAAAGTTTTACTCAAAACTTGCATTTACAGAAATATAAAAGATAAACTAAAAGAACAACTTTACAGAAAAGTAAAAGCTAATAAAAGTTTTGAGAAAACAGGTTTTTGTAATTCGAATGAAAAGAATGGTGAAGAAGCAGAATCAGTTTTAAGATTGTAGGAACACCATTCACAAATATAGTTTTATTACAATATATTCGAATTACATCAGAATTGATACAAGGAAATTTACAACTAAATAATCAAAACAAGAATTAAATTACAGAAAGTAAAGAAAGAACAAGACAAAACGGGCTGAGGATATGGTTAAACCAAGGTCCCTTAAAACTGATTTCGGGCCACCCAAGTGAACCCGACAGTTTCCCAGGGTACAACAGCCAAAGCAGATTGTACTGCCGGAATTAACCAACAACCCGGAATTTACCTTCAATGACAGATTGAAGAGATGAAAGTGAAAGAAAATTGAGTTCAGGATCCAGAGTGTTAGTTGTTGTATGTTGTTGCATGAACTACTTTTATACAGAAGTAGTTAGCAACTGCTTGTAACACCTGTTACAACAGGTGTCAAGCTAGGACCACAACAACACCATTCAACAACAAGTGTGCGATGCAAGCGTGCTAAGTGCGCCACTAAAACGCCACATTACGCCTCATCGCCCACGACCCCGGGCACGGGACGGGCACGTCGGGTGCTTCGCACCCTCCTTGCCCACTTGGGGTGTAGCCCCTTATAAGGAATTATTATTCCTCCAACACTCCTCCTTATAAACACACTTAATGTTTATACTTCTACCAATGTGGGACAAACTCACATTAGTTAAACATACTTTCACATCATGTTAACATATCTATTCACTTGAATATTTTATGTAATATTATTTCAACATATAAACTAATATTTCCACATAAAATTTCTAACAATAAATAGATCAATATTAACATACTTAGCACTTGGTTCACTAGCAGATACAAAAAACATAGCAGTACCAGCCGACAGTTTTCATGCTGCAAGATCAGTGTCTAATTTAAGGTACTTTCCCTACCAGTTAAGCACCTAATTTAACAAACCAAAAACACCTAATTTAAGGTACTGTGCCTACCAGTTAAGCATGAGCTCCTACTACAAATGTCATACTTGGCAAGTTAGTTCACAACAACTTCTCAATAAAATCCATCAAATATTAAATCTACAATATTCCAACGGCTTGGTCATTGACGTGCCCCGCAGTGGCGGTACCACATGGGGGCAAAGGGGGCCAATGCCCCCCTCTAAATTTAGATTTTGTCATGTATTTTTAAATTTTTCATCGATTTTTAAAAATTTCCTATAGGTTTTTAACATTTTGACCCCTTTTATATTTATTTTTCACGGATTTTTTAATTTTGCCCCCTCTGGGATTTTTTTCTGGTACCGCCCCGTTAATTTAATGACTAGAATGTAGTGACTAAGATACTAGAAACTGTTGTATGCAGCATGATGGGTTATATTTGTTTAATTATGAAATTTTATATTGATTAATTGAGTTTAATAAGATCAATAGTAATATAAAGTAATAAAATTTACATATGTCAAATCCATGTTAGCATGTATCGTCTTCTGTTGCAAAAACCAGACTTAGGAGTTTTAGATATCAAATTAATATCCATTATTTTGTTAAGCATCAAAGCTTGATCAATGATGTGGCAAAATCAGCAGTAGTACATCTAGCTGTTGTCTAAGTATGAACATACGTACATAGGCAATGAAATCTCTTTCAACAATTTCTTCACTCTTCTTCAAACTTCTTTTTACAAGTAACATTATATCAAATTAAACAAAATAGTGGCAAAATGGGTGGGTCAGACCGCTTGGTCAAAACATGAAATCTTCACATCAGTCAGACAGTCACAAAAGGTTGACAACCTGCTTTCTTTTTGTGAACTTCAATTTTTTTCAAATTTTTTTTCTACAAGTAACATTAAATCAGATTAATTGTATTGCCTCTACTATTGTCTCTAAAATAAAGTCAGTATAAGTGACAAACTGCAGTGTATATATATATATATACGCTTCTAATGATTTCTATCGTTCTTAACTACAGTCAAACTTTTAAATTAACCTTAGCTTTAACTGCACAATACACCCTAATATCATTTATCAAAACAGGTTACACACTGACGACCTCGGAGCCATCAACAAAGAGCAGCAATGAACGGCCACTTAAACAGCCAGGACAAGCTCTAACTATTGACGCCTTTTTTGTAACAAAATCCATGTGCAACTACATAAATATGTCATGGAAAATTACATATTTTGTAACTAAAAAATACAATACCTTTTGTATCTATTAGCTTACGATTAACGCATATACTGCTTCATTCTTCTTTTACCATTGCAATGCCTTTCTTAAAAGCTTCTCACACATTGCAACTGTCCTAGAAACTAACTGGGCTAAGGGTGCATACAATACCAAATGAGCAGGTCCTTATCTTTCATGTGTAATGGGTTCATCAAAACTCCATGAAACTTAAAAGAAATGTACAGCAAAAATAAAAATTAAAATCAAGAGCAACACAAACAAAAGCACCCAAATTCACAAAAAAAAATAAATGAAAGTTCCATATATTTAGAAAATTAAACTGAAACTAGACATTGCTCAAGGCCTCAAATAACGTTTACCAATAGAAGAAAACAAAAAGTGAAGGTTCCTGTAATACGAGGAACTTTTTGACCTTTTTTTATTTTTCACTTTGCCCTTTCCTAAGCTTGCGTTTCACAAACGTTTGAGCCTACATGTTGTCTTTCGGTTAAACTATCAACAATTTGTTCTCCATCAGTTGTATCTTTTCCTTTAAGTGAAACAAGACTTTCAACGTAGCTACCAAAAGGTCGAAACACGGGACTCCAAACAAAAACATTTTGACATAAATTTTTTTTCTCAGGATCATATATCAACATTTGAGCTTTCTTTTCGCTAGCCACCCGAATTTTGCCATTGTCATAAAAAATCACTGCTTCCGGCATGCAGAAATCATAATCAAATTAATATATCAAGTGGAATCTTATTCCAAGATTCTTTAACACCATACTCATTCATCAACCAAAGCTCAAAACCTGTACCAATCCATCTGGGATCGGGATTCTTATAAACGTCAAGTTTTCCATCAAAGAGAACAAGTCGGGGAGGCTCTCGATACATGATATTTGTATCATTGCATAAATCGGGTGATGGGACTTCACTAAAACACTCATCTACTAAGCTAAAAGCAACAACTACTCTAAGACCGTTCTTATTCCAACCAATCCAATGAATAAACCCGTGAGCGTAAACAGCTGGAGGCGAATCACTACAGTTATAATCAGGACTATCTGTGACGGGATGATGCCTCCAAGTATTACTTATAAGGCTATAAATAGACAAACGCATTTTAGTCCAAACTCGTTCCATATCAAAGTAAGTGAGGGTAATAACCTTGTAATCATCCGTAACTATATCGTAACCAACTCCATGCGTAATGCATACATACTCGCGATGAGGATCATAACTTACAGGTTGCGGCAATCGCACAAATTCCCTGGTAGTTGGGTTTAAAAGCACCACTGTGTCGAAATATTTATTAGTGTGCTGCCTTTGAGATACCAAGACAAGACCGTCACAAGAACCTCTGAAATCCTCGAATAATCCAATGGGTAATTCATTAGATGGGTTTAATATTATTATAGGGTCAAAAACGGGTGTGCAATACAACAATCCATCTTCCTCGTCGGCGAAGATGTGGTGATTACGGTTCAGGGTTTTTCCATGGGTTTTGATGAATTTGGGGTTTGTAAGTAGACACAGCCAACCCTTTGAAACGCTCCTGAATCGACCGATGGATTTGGACGGAAGACGACACAGAATCTCTGGGATGATATCCGATGGAATCATCATTAATTCTGCACGCATTCCCTAATTAGTTTACACATTATCGATCATCCATCTTTATCTATATATCTATCTAACATATAAGTAAACTAATAGGGTTTTGGTGTCGGTTGCGTTTTTGTATATTGGGCTGATCACAATGGCACCGTAACATTAATTGATAGACAATTAATTAATGCCTTAATGGCACCTTAAAGTTTCAGATTTTGGCTTAATTAGCCAAACTTTTGGGCTAGACATGAGCTATATAATATATATATATATATATGGAAAAGTGAGTATGGGGTTGTTCCCCATCTAAGCTTAGATGGGGAACCCCTCACATACAAATATTTTATTATTTGTTTGAATTTAAAACAGATACATGGCCCCCCCTGATTTTCATGATTATAAAAATCAAATGTGAGGGGTTCCCCATCTAAGCTTAGATGGGGGACAACCCCATACTCACTTCCCCCATATATATATATATGGAAAAGTGAGTATGGGGTTGTTCCCCATCTAAGCTTAGATGGGGAACCCCTCACATACAAATATTTTATTATTTGTTTGAATTTAAAACAGATACATGGCCCCCCCTGATTTTCATGATTATAAAAATCAAATGTGAGGGGTTCCCCATCTAAGCTTAGATGGGGGACAACCCCATACTCACTTCCCCCATATATATATATATATATATATATATATATATACATATCAGACTAGTGACTTGTCATGGGAAGGGCCAAGGAGAATCAATACCCATTTTGCGTCCATGAAGTGTTTATAAAATGATAAGCCGGCCTAGAAAAACCAACTTACAACAAGGTTCATTTGTAAACATTTTTAGGTTTGCAGTAAACTAGTAATAGAACTAAAACGACTGTATGAATGTTGATAAGCTTAAGTCTCAACAAGTCAACCAATCTTAGATACCGGCCACTTTGCTCAATTCCATGTTCTCAATCTATCAATCATGCTGTTTTAAGACAATAGTGACTAACAATATAACCAAGCCAGAACAAATCTGGCTACACTTCAATGTAAATATTTGCACTTTAACAAGTGCATATAAAATTTAAAATCATCATCAAATTATAGGGGTGCATATGTGTCTACAACTACATTTGACGAGCCTGACGCAACATAGAGCTTTCATGTTTAATTTCCTTCATACTTAGGGTCAGCCAGCACGTAGTGATATGCTATGACAAGCGCGAATATGAATATCCCCAAGAAGTTGGCAATGAATCCCAAATCTCCGTCAGTAATCATCTGCAGGACAATACTTGGTTAGTGATGACTATTTAGAGGGTTCAATTCAAGACACGAACCATACATTTAGAGGGTTAAATTCAAGACACGAACCATATGCACATACCCAACTCCCAGCTGGGACATTGTAGCCCCATGGCCTGGAAGCTGATATCAAGCCTCGATGAAAACCTATTTGTATATTCAATGTCAAATAGTACAACTTGAACCTCTACTTCAGCCAAAAATTTGACCTTAATTTGTTTCATACCGAGCTTGAAGCAAATACAGAATGATATATAGAGTTATAGACACTATCTATAATGTCAAGTTCATACAAGTCTTTAGACAAGGGTTTTACCCTTGTAAAATTGTATAGATCATATGAAGTTCAGGAGACTTGGCAAACTACCAGGTCAACTATACAAGTACACATACCAGTTGTGCAGGGTTACAAACATATTTCTAAGTAGAGCATGAAACATATTTGACTAGTGGTGTTTAGTGCTCGAAAGGCGCTGATTCTTTGCATCATAAGATCAACATATGCAATGGTCAACAATATATTCCGTAAGTCACTAACTTGATAGTTGATACCAAATATATTATTCTAATTCATGCTGGAAATTAGCTGATTCTATAACCAACTTAAAGACTCACTCCTGGGAAGTTATGAGAACCGTAGAGCACACCCAATTAACAATGGTAACCAAAATACATACCGACTTTTTAAGTTAGATGGAGACAAACTATGAACTACATAGTACTCAATAAGGAGTTTCAAAAAGCTATAGTAGACACTTTTTTGGGGACTTTTTCACCATTGCCTAATCAAAGAACAGGCAAAGTGACAGGGGACATGCAACACTAAACCAAAGGCCAGGGATTCAAACCCCTGCCCAGTGTCTTTAGTCTGAGGTGAACGCAATTTATCACCTCCAAGTTGGACTAGGAACAGGCTGGTGGGAGCCTTGGAATCAACCAGCAGAAACATATACTTGCACACAGGTAATAAATATGTTCAAAAAATTGATCCAGGAACCAAATACAGTTGATAAGACTGTTACTAAGATTGCACCAGCAGCCGTATTATTAATGAAGATCACTTGAAAATGCGTAACCAAACTTAAAGTAATATTTATGGTTTTCTAACTAAGATGAAATCTT
>CM067173.1:106525181-106550181 GCA_034093135.1 Erigeron breviscapus | reverse complement strand
GTCAAAAGTAGACTAGTAGTCTACAAAAAGAAAGTAGTCTACAAAAAGAGTCAAGTAGTCTACAAAATGAGTCAAGTAGTCTACAAAAAGAGTCAAGTAGTCTACAAAAATGAGTCAAGTAGTCTACAAAAATGAGTCAAGTAGTCTACAAAAATGAGTCAAGTAGTCTACAAAAAGAGTCAAGTAGTCTACAAAAATGAGTCAAGTAGTCTACAAAAATGAGTCAAGTAGTCTACAAAAAGAGTCAAGTAGTCTACAAAAATGAGTCAAGTAGTCTACAAAAAGAGTCAAGTAGTCTACAAAAATGAGTCAAGTAGTCTACAAAAAGAGTCAAGTAGTCTACAAAAATGAGTCAAGTAGTCTACAAAAAGAGTCAAGTAGTCTACAAAAATGAGTCAAGTAGTCTACAAAAAGAGTCAAGTAGTCTACAAAAATGAGTCAAGTAGTCTACAAAAAGAGTCAAGTAGTCTACAAAAATGAGTCAAGTAGTCTACAAAAATGAGTCAAGTAGTCTACAAAAAGAGTCAAGTAGTCTACAAAAATGAGTCAAGTAGTCTACAAAAAGAGTCAAGTAGTCTACAAAAATGAGTCAAGTAGTCTACAAAAAGAGTCAAGTAGTCTACAAAAATGAGTCAAGTAGTCTACAAAAAGAGTCAAGTAGTCTACAAAAATGAGTCAAGTAGTCTACAAAAAGAGTCAAGTAGTCTACAAAAATGAGTCAAGTAGTCTACAAAAAGAGTCAAGTAGTCTACAAAAATGAGTCAAGTAGTCTACAAAAAGAGTCAAGTAGTCTACAAAAATGAGTCAAGTAGTCTACAAAAAGAGTCAAGTAGTCTACAAAAATGAGTCAAGTAGTCTACAAAAAGAGTCAAGTAGTCTACAAAAATGAGTCAAGTAGTCTACAAAAAGAGTCAAGTAGTCTACAAAAATGAGTCAAGTAGTCTACAAAAAGAGTCAAGTAGTCTACAAAAATGAGTCAAGTAGTCTACAAAAATGAGTCAAGTAGTCTACAAAAATGAGTCAAGTAGTCTACAAAAATGAGTCAAGTAGTCTACAAAAAGAGTCAAGTAGTCTACAAAATGAGTCAAGTAGTCTACAAAAAGAGTCAAGTAGTCTACAAAAATGAGTCAAGTAGTCTACAAAAGAGTCAAGTAGTCTACAAAAATGAGTCAAGTAGTCTACAAAAAGAGTCAAGTAGTCTACAAAAATGAGTCAAGTAGTCTACAAAAAGAGTCAAGTAGTCTACAAAAATGAGTCAAGTAGTCTACAAAAAGAGTCAAGTAGTCTACAAAAATGAGTCAAGTAGTCTACAAAAAGAGTCAAGTAGTCTACAAAAAGAGTCAAGTAGTCTACAAAAATGAGTCAAGTAGTCTACAAAAAGAGTCAAGTAGTCTACAAAAATGAGTCAAGTAGTCTACAAAAAGAGTCAAGTAGTCTACAAAAATGAGTCAAGTAGTCTACAAAAAGAGTCAAGTAGTCTACAAAAATGAGTCAAGTAGTCTACAAAAAGAGTCAAGTAGTCTACAAAAATGAGTCAAGTAGTCTACAAAAAGAGTCAAGTAGTCTACAAAAATGAGTCAAGTAGTCTACAAAAGAGTCAAGTAGTCTACAAAAAGAGTCAAGTAGTCTACAAAATGAGTCAAGTAGTCTACAAAAAGAGTCAAGTAGTCTACAAAGAGTAAGTAGTCTACAAAAAGAGTCAAGTAGTCTACAAAAAGAGTAAGTAGTCTACAAAAAGAGTCAAGTAGTCTACAAATGAAAGTAGTCTACAAAACTGAATATAGTCAAAAGATGAAAGTAGTCTACAAAATATGAAAGTAGTCTACAAAAAGAGTCAAGTAGTCTACAAGTGAGTCAGGTAGTCTATAGAAAAGTATAGTAGTCTACAAAGAATGAAAGTAGTCAAAAGTAGACTAGTAGTCTACAAATAGATGGAAGTAGTCAACAGAGACTATTATTTGACAAGTATATAGACTGTAGGCCGGTTTAGCCTCGTTTATACTCATTAAATGATCCTATGTTCATTATAGGTAGTTGGGAACACTTGCTTTGCACGGTAACCTTAGTTATCGTTTGTGTGCGCTTCTACGAGGTAAGATACACTACTTTGTCACGCTGAGGGATTCAACAAAAGCATGGTTTTCAGAATATAACTTCTCTAATCTTATCTTGTATACTTAAGGGTATTGGGTTATATGGGAGGTTATATGGGATATGTATTCGACTTATGAGACCTGAAATGCATTTTCCCTTTATATGCAATGCAAAGTTATGTTATGAAATGATATGCAATGTAATGAAAGGTGATGCAAGTGTTTGTTGATTGTGGTGTGCATGTATGTGTGGCTTGGTCATCTAGTTCACTAGACTTTATAAGTTGCCATGTCACATGCACGTTTAAGGGCCCAAACGTAAAAGATGATTATATGTTATGTTTAGGTAACTTTGTCACCTAAACTATATGTGATGAAATCGAGCTCGTATATACGATGAAGTGTTAAGCTTAACCCGTATTCACCTTAGTCGGGTGGGTGCGTATATGTTGTTGCTTGGGTGGCTCCTTGCAACGTAATTACGTGGTTTGAGTATCTCCGGGTGGAGTGATTACCCACCAATGTCTTGAACATACAGACTACTCCTGGAGTGGCTTGCCATTCCTTAACGACACTTGATGGACCGTCGTATGGCTCATCCATCTAGTCGGGTGTGAGGTTCCCGTTAGGTCTTATGACCACCTACACACAAACTTACACCTTATATGATATGCGTGACTTATGTCACACCTAATGTGATGATATGTGATGATGAAATGATGATTAGGCACATTTAGGGTGGTTAATCCTACCATGAAAGATGTTGATGCTATGATATGTATGTGATGATATGCGAAATGTGTCTTTAATATGAAAAGCTGTTTTACCAAGTTTTAATTGGACAAACGTTTTATTAATTAGTGTTATCTTACTTAGCTAATTCGTTAGCTAACACTTATTTCTTGAAATTTGTTGTCCCCTCATGTTTAGCAAGCTAGAAGTTTGTTGATGGATAATGAGCGAGGCATGGGTAGAATACTTGAAGATGCTATTAGTTACCCATAGTTGCTGCTTCTCTTAGACATTTGATTTCGTTATGAATATTATGTTTATTTGACTTGCATACGGTTGTTTTATGTTGGGCAACCGTAGGATTTCCATTATACTATTTTGATGATGTGACGAGTAACACCTTCTATTTTGTGAACAAACCAAAATGGATTTTTATGGTTTGGACTTTTAAAACGTTATTCCGCATTCTTTAACACCGTTAGGTGAAAAGTTTTTGGAAATCCGTATTTTTAAATGACGGGTGTTACAAGTTGGTATCAGAGAAATGGTTTAAGTGAACCAATGACTTTAGGTATGCCATAGGAATTGGACTTAAACCGATAGAGATCAGGTTAGGCTTAAGTAGGTATGCTTAGCCTTTGAGATGAAATGCCTTAGGAAGGGTTGGGATGAGTGAGAGTGTAGGAATAAGGCTATATGATGATTGTTTATTGATATGTGAATATGTGTTTTAGCCTTTATTCTTCCGTTTCTCTCTTCTCCGTCGCTAAGTTATTCTATTGTTACGATAGACGGTCCTCGAGGTGATCCTCTATTCCTCTAACTGAATTTGATAAACTTTTGCCTTATGAAATGTGAGAAGTTGTTGAGATGGACAAAAGTTGGAGGATTAGATGAATGAAATTGGTGAAAAGAAAGTGATACACAATGGTGGTAACGAACACGCATGTGAAAGGATACAACTACAATTGTGGTCCGGAACATAATTGCAAGTGTATTACGACGCGAGCGTGTTTGTATGGCCATGCTTGTGATGAGCGGTGTACAAAGTAATGAAGTTGGAGAGATTTCTATGTAGTGAATCTTTATGTGTCGAGAGTAAACACCGTGTTACAACTATAATGATGTTGATGCCTCAAGTGTGTTGAAATGTGAGAAGATCGATGGAAAGTGATAGCCTTATTAAATGCTTATGAGGATTATGTTGTACATGAAGTTAAATGAAGTTTTGAGATAAGTGAGGAGTGTAATGATTAGTAGTCAATGTTGTTAAGTCTACTAGTTTAAAGGACATGGACTTGAAGTTGATGAGTGGAGTTGATGCTGAATTTTTGAAGGTTATAAGTAGGTGACGCATAGAAGGGTTACCGGGCACACGTATGGAAGGATATAGTTACAATTCCGGTCGCGAACGTAATTGTAAATGTATCACGATATGTGTGTGTTTGTGAGACTGTGTCTGTGCTGATCCGAATGAAGTGAAGATGAGAATGATGGAATCACTGGATGATAGCATATTTAACCACGTGAAGAGTAGTCATGTATCTATGGATTAAAGAATGATGAAGCTGAAGCAAGTAAAGAAGTTAACACTTAAGTCGATTGAACCCTTAACCATGAAACTCTTCCATTCCATGAACCCTACGTTAGGATGTGAGGCTACATTCGAGTTGCGAAGCGTTAAAGATGTGCTTGGGATTAAGGTTTGGAGTTTGGAAAAGAATTCGTTTAAAGGTATAAAACATGGGGTACTTGGTCGGACTAGACGACATGCGGCGCATATTTTGGTCTGTTTTGGATTTACGACTCGTTTAGCTTTGATTTCGCTACGGGATGATATATGAAGAATGGGACAAGTACCTACAGGTGGAGATTCTTCCTTATATCGCATGAGTGTAAAGGTGATGTTGATATCTTATATTTGTACAAAAATTTTATGTATGACTGCTTCTCAAGATAAGGAGTTTGTCCCTTAAGAAAAGTTAAGACGTTGGATGATGGAGTTATTTATAGTCACTTAAATCACAAGAAGTAGAAGTTTTCAGGAGCATTCGGTTCCGAATTGACCATGTTTCTCGCCTATGTGATCTACTTATGTAAGGCAAAGATTATACTTCAAAAGTCGAGGCCACCCGTAGTTTCGAGATGTTCTATTAATGTTCTCGGTTTCGTTGCGATCGTGAGGTCGAACCTTCTATTGACGTGTGACGAGTGCTACTTTTATTCCAAGACACCTTTCGTTTTGTTCTCACTTATAGGAAGAAGTCAATGATTTCGATTGTGGGATGTATTTCTTTCTATAAGATAGATTTACGAATTGTACTACCATATGATGAAGTCGATGATGAAAGTCCTGCTTAGGTTAATCATACGCTCGTTATGGCCCTATTGAGTTTCTTGAAGTACCTGCATGGTAACGAATGGTCCTACCATGTCGTGAACTTAAGGGATAAAGTTTAAAGTTCTCTAGACCGTTCAGTCATTACGTTCGGTGATGACATTATTATCTATTCTAAGTATAATGAAGAACATCATGTTGTGTAAGGAACGTTACTACGATTTTCTACAAGTAGAGGCCTAATTCTAAATTCTCCCAAAGTGAGTAAAAGTTAAAGTAGAAGCTGACGCGTAGAATTGAAAGGAACAAGGTTCCATTTAATGTTTAATTCCATGACTATAAGGTTATGGTAAGCACTTGTCTACAATGAGCCAGTCAAAGGTGATGTTTCTAGAGACGAAGATGTTGGTATTATGTGAGTGGATTCTGGAAATTCATAAACAGCCAGCGTGGAACTATAAGTCTGAAAGTAAGATTACGGTATCCGAGAACGAAATGACCAAAAGTTGTACTTGAGGAAGTTTATGAACCGTGGTGACATGCTCATTTGGATGCCGCCTGAAGTGTGATACAACCTATTATGATACGAGGTGTAGTAAATTTTATATGTTGACGTGTGATTGGGTTAAAAGCCAAGGCTAGACACCGAAAGTTTGGTGGCAATACAAAGAGTTTAATGGTCCTCTAACGGAAGTGAGTGGTCACGTCTCCTTGGAATAAGAGACAAAGTTGCGTGAGAAGTTAAAGGTAATGATATGACATGAGCAATTAGTAGACAAGTTGTCTAAAAATGCTTATTTCATGGTGAACTATGGCACCATTTCCTTGGACATGAAAAAAAAGATGTATGATCAAGAAGTGCCCTTAAAGTGTGAAAGTAAATGGCTGAATGTTTTGAATCGAGACGGCCGTTATGTGAAATTTTTTAAAGATGTTTGTCAAAGTATGAGGAAAATGGTGAACTCAAGTGATGCCTATCATTCTTAGGTTGATGGGAAAGAGAATGAATGAGTTAGAAACTTGGTAAAACCATATGATTGTGTGATGGTGCCTCGAAATATATTGTTGTGTTCATATGCAACAATGATTATGCCATAGGTGTTGGATGTCATTTCATGATACGACAAGTTATTGAAAGGAAAAGTGCAGAGCCAAAGATCATAAAGACAATAGTTCATAAAGTTGGAATTGTTAAAAAAGTGTTTTGATTAGCTCAAAATTGTCTAAAGGTTTTGTGGTGAACATGAGAAGCTTATTATGAGCAAAGTGGGTAATATGGTCTAACCATAAATCTCTATGGAGGGATATGTTATGCATCGAAAGTCTGGCGAGTCGACCCTTTGTTCAAATGAATTATGTGAGTTGTGATAGCAAGTTAGTAAGGATACGTGCTTGGAAGGCTTAACCGCCAAATGAATAGTATTCGCTGAATGTATTATGGGAATATATGTATGTTGAAATGACTTATGTTGATATGATGATGTTTAAAGTAGAAGTATATATGTGCATATAAAGTATGATTCTCATAATGACGGTGCTATGATATGTTTAAGATATGTGTTGTTGATAATGTCGATGTTATGGCTTAATGATGTTATGTGATGACTTATATGTGGCACTTAAGTATGGTATGTCTAGTTCACTAGATACACGTATGAATCACTATGAGTTGTGCAAGTTAGTGGGACTAAACGTTAAAGTACATGTGGGATTAATTAGGTAATGAATGTACCTAATGTTAAAGCAATATAAGATGTGGGAAATCGTGCTAGATGTAATGCTAGTGCGTAAGACGTGGGAATCGTGCTTGTTGTAAAGCTAGTGCTTAATATGTAAATTGATTAAAGATATAAGAATATGTGAGAAAGATGTACATGTAATTTAAGATGTGAGTATACGATGATATGATGTATATGTTGATATGAAACCAATGTGAATCCGTGGAGAGGTATGAGTATTGATGTTAAGGAGTGTTTGTAGTTGGCCTGGTTGAGATCCTTGGCCAAAAAAGGTAAAAGAAGCTTCATAGGAAGTTAATTGAGCTTGTACAAGTGGGATGGAATCATATTTATGGTGAAAGTTGATTTGAAAGTTATCCTCACCTATTTGATGCTGAAGTGATTCCGAGGACGGAATCCTCTTAAGGGGGAGGTATTTGTAACATCCCGAACTTTTTGGTTAACGGTTGACTGGAGTCGTTAAGTCAACACTACGTGCCCGTTAAGTCTCTAGGAGATTTATTGATTATATGTGTTTAATGTACTATATGTGTAAGGCTTTAATTCCTTAATGATCGATGTGATAATGTGTTTAAGGTGTATTTATATTCCTTTAGGGGTGCTTGAAGTGTTTAATGAGTTGTAAGTAGTCCCTAAAGGTGTTTTGAGCTAAATATGAGTCGTTTGGAAGCTTGGGGACTAGTTTTGACTTAGGGCTAAACTTAAAAACGGGTTAAGGAGTTTTTAACTTGTCATTAGACTCAAAATACAGAGAAAACACTTTTCCTTTGAAACCCTAGCCATTCCATAAGCCCCATAGCATTCTATTGATCGATTTCATCGATTTCGGGTTGATTCGGAGAGATCTAGGGCTTATATTTTGATCTTCTAATCATCTTCAAGGTATAGATTGCAATCATTACTGATTTTTGGTCATTTCCATCTATTCAATTCGTTCATACCTGGTCTTGATCGATTATATGCTTTTCGTTGCTAGAATCGTTGATTTCGGGTTACCCGGTAACCGTTATTGCAATCTATTGGTGTGTTGGGGATTCCGGAAGGTATAATCTTGTTGTTACTGATATTTTTATGATATAATGGAGTCATTATAAGTATCATATCAGATCTGGACCATAGGGTGTGTTAATCGATTGAAAATCGTCCGTTTTGTGGATTCGGTAACCTAAAACGTTTATTATTGTGATGCAAATCAAGTAGGGATTAATCAAAGGTTGTATTGCATCATTATGGTCTAAATATGAAGGATTTTGAAGTATTAAAGTCGTGTTTATGATTTGGAGTCGTTTTGGTGGAGTTTCGGTTTGGATCCAATTATGTTTATGAGACGATTTAGGTCAAATCGGGTGTCAAATGATTTGTATAAGGTGTGTAATGAATCCATGAATCAATATATGATTTCATAGTGTCAATTGAATCATATTTTGGGTATATATGAACTGTAGGTGTCATGGTTAATTTCCATAGATGTTTGATGTTTGAGATCTTTTGTAAAACAAAGAGTTTATAAAGTCTGAAAATTCAGTCATATTGCAAAAATCGTATCTCCTTTATAATAATGAGTTAGGAGATGAATCTTACATTTTTGAAAAGTTCTTTGAGTCCCCTACATTTGTTAAGAACTGAGTTTTCTCGCAATTGGTCGTCTTGTATGCCAAAAGTAGTCTACAAAACTGAATATAGTCAAAAGATGAAAGTAGTCTACAGAATATGAAAGTAGTCTACAAGTGAGTCAGGTAGTCTACAAAAAGAGTCAAGTAGTCTACAAGTGAGTCAGGTAGTCTACAGAAAAGTATAGTAGTCTACAAAGAATGAAAGTAGTCAAAAGTAGACTAGTAGTCTACAAATAGATGGAAGTAGTCAACAGAGACTATTATTTGACAAGTATATAGACTGTAGGCCGGTTTAGCCTCGTTTATACTCATTAAATGATCCTATGTTCATTATAGGTAGTTGGGAACACTTGCTTTGCACGGTAACCTTAGTTATCGTTTGTGTGCGCTTCTACGAGGTAAGATACACTACTTTGTCACGCTGAGGGATTCAACAAAAGCATGGTTTTCAAAATATAACTTCTCTAATCTTATCTTGTATACTTAAGGGTATCGGGTTATATGGGAGGTTATATGGGATATGTATTCGACTTATGAGACCTGAAATGCATTTTCCCTTTATATGCAATGCAAAGTTATGTTATGAAATGATATGCAATGTAATGAAAGGTGATGCAAGTGTTTGTTGATTGTGATGTGCATGTATGTGTGGCTTGGTCATCTAGTTCACTAGACTTTATAAGTTGCCATGTCACGTGCACGTTTAAGGGCCCAAACGTAAAAGATGATTATATGTTATGTTTAGGTAACTTTGTCACCTAAACTATATGTGATGAATTCGAGCTCGTATATACGATGAAGTGTTAAGCTTAACCCGTATTCACCTTAGCCGGGTGGGTGCGTATATGTTGTTGCTTGGGTGGCTCCTTGCAACGTAATTACGTGGTTTGAGTATCTCCGGGTGGAGTGATTACCCACCAATGTCTTGAACATACGGACTACTCCTGGAGTGGCTTGCCATTCCTTAACGACACTTGATGGACCGCCGTATGGCTCATCCATCTAGTCGGGTGTGAGGTTCCCGTTAGGTCTTATGACCGCCTACACACAAACTTACACCTTATATGATATGCGTGACTTATGTCACACCTAATGTGATGATATGTGATGATGAAATGATGATTAGGCACATTTAGGATGGTTAATCCTACCATGAAAGATGTTGATGCTATGATATGTATGTGATGATATGCGAAATGTGTCTTTAATATGAAAAGCTGCTTTACCAAGTTTTAATTGGACAAACGTTTTATTAACTTAGTGTTATCTTACTTAGCTAATTCGTTAGCTAACACTTGTTTCTTGAAATGTGTTGTCCCCTCAGGTTTAGCAAGCTAGAAGTTTGTTGATGGATAATGAGCGAGGCATGGGTAGAATACTTGAAGATGCTATTAGTTACCCATATTTGCTGCCCCCCTTAGACATTTGATTTCGTTATGAATATTATGTTTATTTGACTTGCATACAGTTGTTTTATGTTGGGCAACCGTAGAATTTCCATTATACTATTTTGATGATGTGACGAGTAACACCTTCTATTTTGTGAACAAACCAAACTGGATTTTTCTGGTTTGGACTTTTAAAACGTTATTCCGCATTCTTTAACACCGTTAGGTGAAAAGTTTTTGGAAATCCGTATTTTTAAATGACGGGTGTTACAACAACCCAAAAGTTTAGTGTCAAGAAAATGAAAACAAAAACTTTGATTTGCGCTAAAAGTTAAAAGATAGAAACTTTCTTTTAAAAAAGACAATTAAATATGTAGCAATAGTAATAAAAAAAGGAAAATGATAAATCTTCCTAAAGATTAGCCTAAAAATCCTCCTAAAACTTTAAGAAGGTGACATGTGTTATCCACTAATTCTCTTTTCCTAATCTTGCCCCCTGATTTTTCCACATGTCATTATCCAATAGTTAGGATGATTTTTAGGCTATTTTGTTAGGATGATTAATCATTTACCATAAAAAAAATTGTAAAAGAATAATAAGATGTATAAAAACATAAACAATAACTATATTAATGTTTTAAATGTTACATGAACGTAAGATGTGACGATGATAAAAGTTATTATATACTGAAAATGTTATATATATAAAAAGACGGATGAAAATAATCAAAAACTAAATGTTTAAAAGTAAAACCGTAACTGTGTGAAAGTTGTTTGATGAAATAAAAGTTGTGTGAAATTTAAGCGTTATAAGAACTTGTACATTTCATGCTTAAAAGAGTTGTACATAGCATATTACTTTTTAATATGTATATAATATAATTTGAGTGGCTCTTTAATATGGGTCGATTAAAACAATGTAAGCCAGACATCTGATATTTATGAATAATTCACGCCTTAAAAAGAAAAAAAAAAAACAATAAAAAAAAAAACCTTGATTCAATAAACCCTTGGAAATAAGCCAAACACCCCAAAAACCTTTCATCATCCTATCCCCATAACCCAAAGAAAGCCTTCATCATCATTCATCAAGTAGTCCAGTCCTTTTTGTATGTATATCTACAGACATGGCAGCACTAGTAAGTAGTAGTAGTAGGATGATGATACAACACTCTCTTCATTCCCACCTTTTAACAAACAATCTTACCACTTTTCTCTCTTCAACATCTTTTTCAATCCACAAAACCCCTCAAATTAAAAACCCCACAAAATGGGTCTCATTATCTTCAAAAAAAGGAAGACCTGCAGCTTTATATTGCACTTGCAGTAACACAAAAGAAGATGACCATCCATTTGTGGTCACAACCCCTCTTTATTACGTAAATGCCCCTCCTCATATGGGCAGTGCTTATTCCACTATTGCTGCTGATGCTATTGCTCGCTTTCAGGTTATTAATTCTATCCTTTTTTTAATTTTTTTTTTTTTACAAATTCATGTAACTGGTGCTGAGTTTTTTGACTCAGATATATACCCTTCTCTGATTTTATTGCTGTTATCTTTTGTCTCTATTTATTTATATACATATATATATATATATATGTCTGAGTTTTGAAATATATTTTGAGATTTTGAGGAAAGTGTGTGTGAATGATGCATAGTATAGTACTATTTGTATATGTAAGTTATTAACTAGTTATAAAGTTTAGGGCTTTTCAAGTTTTACCTTCTAAACTGTAAATGTGGTTATTCTAACTACCTAGTGTAAACTGGCATTGTAATCCTGTAGTCTAACAACGATGAATAGTTTTCGACATTCTCTCTCCCTCTGTCTTGTGTTTTTGCGGTTTGTGGCTGTGGTGTCAGACACGGGGGGGGGGGGGGGGGGGATAGAAAAAAGAGTTTAATTTGTCACGTTATTAGGTAAGAAAGAGACCCGGGGTCGAACCTCAAACCTCACCGGGTAAATATCTTGGGATGACTATGTAAAAAGTCTAGGAAATGGATACGCTTAGTCAGAAGCTCGACTTTTGCCGGGTAGCCTGAACAAGAATCCCCCCCCCCTTCCCACCCTTTTACCTGTTTGAAGAGAGGTTGATGTGAGTTGTGACCCATTTCTGTTGAAAAGGTGAGTACTTGTGCAATTCAGTGGTGGATCACATAATTTTAGGTAGTTTCTTGAAAAAAGTTAAATTTGAATGTGAATTTTCAAAAAAAAAGAAAGCCAAAGTTTCCGGCCACTGTGGTGATGGAGTAAGAGAGAAGGAGCAAGAGGGTTCTTTGTTTCTTTTTCATTGGGTGGAAAATGAGATAATGCGTCACTTTGTAATTGATGTTACTTAGTCTTAAAAGGTTGAGGTCTTAAGTTGTTCATACTTTTTATTTAGATTTTACTATAAATTATATAGGATTTTGAAAATTGATTTTGTAAAGTCAAAATGTCGTTAATCTGATTATAGACATTGGAATGAATTGGTTTGGTTAAAATTTGAGTGAATAAGTTGGTATCAGAGAATGGTCCTGTTGAGGGTCTGATAAAAAAAATATAAAACTCATCCCGCAGGCGCATTGGCGGGGGACAATGTTGGGTTGAATAAAGTGCACCCGGCTTACCAAGGCATGATACTCTTCGAGGATACAACGTAATGGATCCCATCATAACTTTGCAGTTGACTGTTTTGGTGAGAGTAGTAATGTGTAATCCGTCTACTTTCGTGGTGGTCAAGACATATGCTTTGCCCCTAGGGGAAGAGCGGATTATATCATTGCCATGGTGGGGTTATTAGAGGTTGGTAAGTGGTAATGGTTTCTATATGCGAGTATTGATGTGTAGTATTATTAGTTTGGTTTTGTTGTCGATGTGAACTGATTACTCATTACAAATATGGGCCGGTTAAAAATGATAATTGATACCAGAATTTTTGATGTTTTAAGTATTTAGGTTTGGTGTTAAACTTTATCATTATTATGAAAATTAAATTCCATGATCTAATTGTCAATATTTGAGATGGGTTTGGTTTGTATTCTGATTCTTGTTTCTAATGTCAGAGGCTTATTGGAAAGAAGGTTATATTCATCACTGGAACAGATGAGCATGGAGAGAAAATAGCTACTGCAGCGGTTGCAGGTGGCAACACCCCAAAAGATCACTGTGACACAATTTCACAGTCTTACAGGGCGTTGTGGAAAGATGTAAATCATATTTTTCAATAAAAATAAAGCTTTTTGTTATCAAGTATATTATTGGATTCTTATTCATAATCTTATGCTTTTTTGTTTTACATTTGAATTTCAGCTAGATATATCTTATGATAAGTTCATTCGCACAACCGATTCTAAGCATGAAGCACTTGTGGAAGAATTTTATTCAAAGGTTCTAGCCAATGGCGATATTTATCGCGCTGATTATGAAGGACTCTATTGTGTCAGTTGTGAGGAGTACAAGGTAAATACATTTGCTGATAGATGCCAGTCTTTAGAGGGTCAACTTCGGCCCATTTAATCATGAAATACTTGTACCCAGTTCGGGGCATGTTATCTCAAACCAAACCGAAGTGCTTAGGTACAAAATAAACTGGTCTAATCTCGAAACTCAAACGTGAAGTAGCCCAATATAGGTAATTTAATACAAATAACATCGTAAATCCTAATTCTGAAAGTCAGACCATTTTGCCACCTCTTCTAGTCTTTGTAGGATACTAGTTGCTACCTTGTCTAGTCTTTGTAGGATACTATCTCTGTTTTGTACCAGTACTATATATACACCCATGCACACATTTATGTAAATACATTAAAAAAGGATTTATGTGGTCTTATAATATCTTACCTCTGAATCATATCTACAGGATGAAAAAGAGTTGCTCGAAAACAATTGCTGTCCAATGCACTTAAAGCCATGTGTCGCAAGGAAAGAAGACAATTACTTTTTTGCCCTGTCAAAGTATCAGAAAAGGTTGGAAGAGATTTTAGAGCACAATCCAAATTTTGTTCAACCAGTGTATCGTTTAAATGAGGTGAGGCAATATTTTCTTGGCTATTGTTATTGTGACTTTATAAAATGTTGCATTTCTGATATATAAACTTATTTAGGTTCAAAATTGGATGAAAAGTGGGCTCAGAGATTTTTCAATTTCCCGAGCTTCAGTCGATTGGGGTATTAGAGTTCCTAATGACCCAAAACAAACCATTTATGTCTGGTTTGATGCATTACTAGGGTAAAGCTACTCTTCTCCATTATATTTGCCAACTTATATGCCTCTCTTCATGGTTATTTTGATATTATTATTTTATAATTTTCTGCTTTTCGTAGGATCGTTGTTTAAACATTCACCTGGTTACGTGAAATTTGCATTTGCAATATTTTTGTGGGAAGTGTATTATGCTGCATCATCTAGTTTGCTAATCATCAGAAAATGATTTGATTGTATTTTGTCTGTACTAAAAGGGTGTTTTAGGTTTCGGATAAGTTACTAAACTGTTTTCTTAAACCTTGTGATATGTCAAACGTTACAATTTTCATCAGACCGATGGAGGTCTTTTCCCTTTTCAGTACAACAATGATACCCAATCCTGTCAAGGGTGGGGTATGGGGCTTTTTCTTTTTTTTGATGTTAAGCATGATTATCAGTCTCATATGTGTCTTTTATTCAGTTATATATCAGCATTGTCAGAGGAGCAGGAGCATCCTAGTTTACAAACTGCAATTTCTTCAGGTTGGCCTGCTTCGCTGCACTTAATTGGCAAGGTAATGGAACGATTAAGTATCCAGTTAGTTCAACATTCTAGACTGTTTTTAGTATATGTTGTCTTTTTATATTTTGGTGTTGAATGCCATTTGAAACTGCTTCTGCCACTATATCACGTTAATAACCTTGCATAATCAGCCATTTCTTGTTTAATATGACATACATGCTATGTACATAATGACATCATGAGCTTCTGTAAGGGCCATCTGGCATTGCATGATATGAAATCTATCATATAGGGCCATAGGGGGTGTTTATAAAACTAATTATGTAAGCAAATAATCACAATCATAGGCGACCATGAAAAAGGCGGTCAACGACGGTCAACTGTGGTGGTCAAAATGGTCAAATGGGTCAATTTTTGACCAAATCGTGGCTAGATCGGATATGCTTTTGTTGTTAGAAGCTGTAATAATCTGCTAATTAGCTATATAAGTATAACTCCGGTTATTCAAGATTTCAAGTAACTAATAGATAAAATGACCAGAACTGACATTTTATTTATTTTAGTATCCAAATCAAAATTGTCTATCTTATTTTTTTCAGCTAGAACAGCCGTGCTTTTTGTAGTTATTTGTCAAGAATTTCTTTTAGTCAAATAGCCTACGGCATTTTGAATAGTTACAGCTTTTAATCTGATTGTTTAACAATGATAATGATAATGTGGGAAAAAAAGAGGCATAAATAAGTAATATTTGTAATCAGTTTTGAGGCTGCATGTATATAACTCATTACTTAGAGTTTATAAGAAAACCTTGAATTATTAGTTAGTCATAATAAGAGTTCTTTTTATACAAACACTAAAAGATGATTATTACAACTGCAAAGCGCAATATCAGATCATTTACACACAGCCAAATAACCCCTATTTGCTCTTTATGGGTTTGTGCAGGATATATTGCGGTTTCACGCAGTTTATTGGCCAGCTATGTTAATGTCGGCTGGACTAAGCCTTCCCAAAACCGTCTTTGGCCATGGGTTTCTGACAAAGGTATCTACTTATATACACCCCTATATGCGCTTAAACACCGTTGAAGGCCATACTAATATTAACGAGTAATAGTTTGCAAGCATACTTACAGTTTCTATATATTAAAGTTATGGGTTTTAAAACATGAAATGAAGACATAAGCTCATATACACACTTTCATTACATGCAGCAACGCTTTTTATTTGTAACATTTTAGGGTGGTATGAAGATGGGAAAATCACTTGGAAATACTCTTGAACCAAACGAGTTAGTGCACAGATTCGGGTCTGATGCTGTCAGGTACTTTTTTCTCAGAGAGGTTGAATTTGGAAATGATGGAGATTACTCTGAGGAGCGTTTTATCAACATTGTCAATGCACATCTCGCCAATATCATCGGTATTTTGTTGCGTTTCTTCTATTTTCAACATAATATGAACCTATATCTCTATGAACGGGGTGATCAAGATTAGGTCGAAGGTCATCTAAAATGTATATATCAAGCATCTTAGCTATGAATTTAGAATGCCCTTTGTAATGTTATATGTTTATTACCATATTTAGCACACAAGTTATTTATAATGAAGTACAAAAGTTTGGTCGATAGGTGTTTCAAGTCAGCCATATCTCTCACTCATTCGACTCAGTGCTAAAAATCCCCGTTTTGGCCTGTTACCTAAACAAGTAAACTGTCTGTCTCACTCATTTCGCTTATGAGTTTCTATCATGAAGTTTGATTATTTTTCATGTCATGTAGGAAATCTTCTTAATCGTACTCTTGGACTTTTGAAAAAGAATTGCCAATCAACTTTGGTTGCTGATTCGACTGTTGCAGCCAAAGGAAATGACTTCAAGGACACTGTAGAAAAGCTGGTAAGACGCATGAGAAAATTGATAATTAGTTGTTCAAAAAATCACACTCTTTACATGAATCTAGCATGCTTTTGTTCATTCCGTTAATTGTGGTTTTGTTAAGGGGGAGGGGGGTGATGGATCACACAGTTAACATGAATATAGTTTTCTAAAGGGTGGAATAGTGTTTATTTGTCAAATACTTGCATCACCTTCCGACAAAGTAACCTAGTGGATCTTAATTGTTTTTGTAATGGACTAGCTACATAACTTTAGTTGTTTTTGTAAAATTCATGTCAACTGATCATAACTTCAGCTTAAATTATTTCAAAGTCTTGTGTATGTTGTGGATTTTGTAATATTCATGTCAACTGATAATAAAGAAGGATACTGAAAGTATTTTATTCTTGCCCGGAAATTGCATAGGTTGTCTACTAATTAAATATCTAAATAATCATTCAACCGCGACAATGTTAGGATTTTTTGTGGACCTAAATCAATATTATAATTCTTTTTGATGAAGTTATTACCTTAAACATATAGGTAATGTTAGGCTTTTCAGATAAGTGGCTCACCATCTTGAGATAAAACTCTTTTATTTGTGTAGGTTGAAAAGTCAAAGGTTCAGTACGAAAGCTTGTTGCTGTCTTCCGCTTGTGAAAGTGTGCTGGAAATCGGTAATGCTGGTAACTTATACATTGATGGACATGCACCATGGTCTCTCTTTAAACAAGGAGGCGCATCTTTCGATTCTGCTGCAAAGGTATTGCAATCTTTCCTCAACCATTATAACTCCTAATATTAAACATATAATTTATATGTAACCTGCAAGTGGGAGCTGAATTATTTACATTGACTTTTGCATATTGTACAAATCTGATAGTATACACAATGCAAAAGTCAAGCTTGAGATATGCAGATTAAATATATAGTAATTTGTGCACAATCTAACGTAAATATGTGTGTATTAAATTAACCCCCAAGGGGTAGTCAAAAAGGTCAACTTGGGATCTCCACTTTTGAAGGTGATATATTCCTTGTCTGTGTAGTGTGTATTAATAATCTCTTTAAGAATAGCTTTCTCTGGTTTGAATAATTGAATGTATTTAAGCAGTAGACTCAGACCTGGCGGACATAGACCAAATATCAGACACCACAGTTGCAATAAAAAAGATGTAGATTAAATAAATAATCATCATTAAGCTTTATGTTAGTGTTATACTTTTACATAAACATAAAGATACATTCTAGTGTTGAAGTTAAAATCGACTTGGTATATAGTTTAATATCTGTCAATATTCTGTATTCTCAAACGTTATCTTGAAGCGAGTTGGTATAAAGTTGGTATATTCTGTATTCTCAAACGTTATCATGAAGCAGGATCTTGTACTTATATTAGAAGCAATGAGGATTATCGCGGTTGCATTGTCACCTGTTACACCAAGTTTATGTCTCAGAATATACCAACAACTTGGCTACACCGAAGAACAATTCAATGCTGCTACATGGGTATTCTTCCTCTCTTATCATTGTGCTATCTTTATGAATGAACCAACACCCATTATTAGCTAATCTTTTTGAATTTATCTCGTTGGACCCAATACTTAACTACATAGATCCTGAATTTATCGTTTTGATGTAAATTGTCTGGCATTGTGAAACTGTAGCCTTATCCCAAGACCTATTTGGTATTTTGGTCCATTGTGTCATTGTTTCAAGGTATTCACCTAATGTGCCAATGATCTTTGGAAATGCAGAATGATACAAAATGGGGTGGGCTAAAGGGTGGTCAGGTAATGGCTCCACCGAACCCCATCTTTGCTAGGATTGAAATTGCGACAGAAGCTGAAGGTGGAGCCCCTGTGGAGAAGAAAGTTTCCAAGAAGAAAGAAAAGCCACCGCGTAGCCAAAGTACTGTTGGGGCCTAAATATCTTCAACCATTTATTGCATATCGTATCTTCAATCTTATCCTAATTTTCATATCTTTCATACATTTATCAACCTATCTTGTTACACATTTTTTTTATGATAGAATAAGCTGTATAGGTTGACACGACTTAACTTTAGATCAAGCATTTCACAAATAGAAAGATTAGACATGTTTGAGATATTATTTCCGAACCACTCTAACGTGACCATGTTATATCGAATTGTACGTCTAGCAATAAAAGTTGAACTACAGGATTTCGACCCTGCAAAAAAGGTCTAAGTTAAAGACTTGATGCTTTCTACATGCTCATTAACACTAGTAACATTCATGAGAACATTGCTGTAACTAAAATCAAACTCTGTCAGCCCGCAAATTTTCACCTTCTTAGCCTCCTCCTTCTTGATGTCATAGAAGAATACATGGAAAGGATTAACCAACTTTCTCTCTGCAAAAATCATCTCTCCAGTAAACGTAGTCCCGGCAAACATGAGTTTCCGACGATCCTTCATCTCACTATGCGTTTCTGGAATCTTGACACGCTTCTTAACCCATTTGCCATCTTTCTCGTTTATTAGTACCCTCATATGGATAGCGTTTACTTCACCATTTGTAATGCCTTGATGGTCAACAATGGCTAAATGCCCATCATGTTCCATCAAAACAGTGTCTTCCGAATTCGAAATGACATCATCATTCATTTGAATGAACTGAAATTCTTCAGAATGAACATCAAACACAACCATAACAGGCTTTTCTGAAGCGATCATACTTGGGTAAGCCCTGAAGTAGATCTTTCCATTTATACATATACTTTCATTGAACGGAAAGTATGATGGGCCATCTGCGATCCTCCGCCACTTGTCACAGCCCGACCCAATAGTAAATATCCTTTGCTCCATAATGATTCCATTTTCATCATTATCATGACATGTAATCCAAGTATCCAGCACTTTATGTGCATTTGTCACCGGGTCAAATCCAAATGCGTTTGCCCGGTGACGTATGGACGCAGACAGAGGCTGCAAACACCTTTTGTCAGCAACCTCTGTTTGCGTCCAAGGAAGCTTAACAAATTTACGAGTGGAAGGATTACAAACACACATGGATCCCATATTCAAACATATCAAACCATTGAGTGATTGCGAGACAAACGGATGAGCAAACCCTGGGATGGTAAGGACATGGGTCGGGTTTACACCCGACCTGTTTCCGTTTGGAGGAATGTTAACAGAAAAGATGTTTCGTTCGGAGGTGAACCGGTTGATGAAGGTTAGAATGAGGGTGGTGGAAGCACGAGAGGCCGAGTGGGTGAAGTGTGATATGCAGAATGATGGGTGGGTTATGGTGGAGTCCCATTGTGTCGAAACCGATTGGAAACGGGCCAGTGACTTGACTGGCAGTCGTGTGAGGATTTCGGATATGAGCTCATGTGGTATGGTTACGGGTCGGGTGTTATCTTCTTCTTCTTCTAAACCCATAGTTGTGGCTTCATGTTCAGTGTATGGGTTGGAGTGTGATATAAATACTACTAATAGCAAGGCAGATATTGCTCAAGTTTGACTTTGCAAGCCAATCTTGAAGAGATAACGTACAAAAAACACTAAATTTAATATTCTTAAACTTGTATTATTAATTTACTACTATATTTTTATATAGAAATAGAAATTTGTATATCTAAAACATGACTTATTTGTTGTTAGATCTAAACGATACATGTTTAGGACGACAAGTCGACAACATTAATCTTGTTTGTAAGTAAAAATGTATGATGTTTTAATTATATGATGATATCATTAGTGATACGTACAAGAAATTTTTTTTTATAGAAGAATATGCATGATTAATTTAAGTTTTTGTTAGGAGCAAATGTATGCTGCAGTTACAATTATTGCTTGAGTAGTCATATGCGTTCAAACGGGGTAGTGGGAGTGTTTTCCCTTGAGCGAAGTCTTCTATTCAAGCTTCGTTACAGGGATTTTAATCCTCGCGGTAACTTAGAGGGTATCTCTTGAGACTTGAGAGTGGTAGCGTGTGGATCGTGGGTTTTAGGTATGATATGACCGTTTGGATGTTACTGTAGATTCTTGAGCCATCTAACAAATAATTCGTTGTTAAAATTTTTTTTTGCTTGAACAATCATCTACTACGGTAAATGAAAGGAATCTGGTTCAAATGACCAAAAAATGAAAATATGCCTCAATATATAAAATACCGACATATCAAAGATACATCCATTCGTTAAATTCACTTTAATCATGGTTTTTTTAAGGTGTGAAGTTCGCATTTTCTTTCTTCTTCAAGTTATTGAATTTTTATGGAGATGTTGTATGGGGTCTTTAATTTTCTCTCTTTTTGTGGACTCGCCCGTCCGTGTGGATTTCATACTCAGCCGCTCTTGTACACATACTACTATACCATATCAACATATCTATTCAGCAAGGTTTGAATCAGGTATTTTTTAAAACCTTTATACTAAACCTTCATAAAATGGGTTAAGCTCGCTAATCATATTCCTAATTGAAGTGTTTACAAATTCACTAATATAAAAAACAAATCACCAAAAATGAGTGATAAATTTTAAATGTGAAAATGACAATTTAAACTTTATCTTATTCATTTATTCAAGTGGGTCTAGCCTTGTTAATTGATATATATTTTTTATTGTATTAAAAAAATAATTGAGCACATTATACAAGTGTGATTGTTGATGGTCCAGATCTTGCGTATGGGATGGTGGCTTGCAATGAGTCCGAATTCGTGGGTCAATAATTCATTTCGTAAGCACAAGAAACAAAACTATTCACATGGGTCGAAATACATACGTCTTTCTAACAATGATATCTTATTATAGTGATGAACTACTGATAATAAAACGTTCATGTGATTTTCTCGAGTTATTGATCAGAGTTCTTATTACTTACGGTACATTTCATGGTTTTTTTAAGGTGTGAAGTTCGCATTTTCTTTCTTCTTCAAGTTATTGAATTTTTATGGAGATGTTGTATGGGGTCTTTAATTTTCTCTCTTTTTGTGGACTCGCCCGTCCGTGTGGATTTCATACTCAGCCGCTCTTGTACACATACTACTATACCATATCAACATATCTATTCAGCAAGGTTTGAATCAGGTATTTTTTAAAACCTTTATACTAAACCTTCATAAAATGGGTTAAGCTCGCTAATCATATTCCTAATTGAAGTGTTTACAAATTCACTAATATAAAAAACAAATCACCAAAAATGAGTGATAAATTTTAAATGTGAAAATGACAATTTAAACTTTATCTTATTCATTTATTCAAGTGGGTCTAGCCTTGTTAATTGATATATATTTTTTATTGTATTAAAAAAATAATTGAGCACATTATACAAGTGTGATTGTTGATGGTCCAGATCTTGCGTATGGGATGGTGGCTTGCAATGAGTCCGAATTCGTGGGTCAATAATTCATTTCGTAAGCACAAGAAACAAAACTATTCACATGGGTCGAAATACATACGTCTTTCTAACAATGATATCTTATTATAGTGATGAACTACTGATAATAAAACGTTCATGTGATTTTCTCGAGTTATTGATCAGAGTTCTTATTACTTACGGTACATTTCATGGTTTTTTTAAGGTGTGAAGTTCGCATTTTCTTTCTTCTTCAAGTTATTGAATTTTTATGGAGATGTTGTATGGGGTCTTTAATTTTCTCTCTTTTTGTGGACTCGCCCGTCCGTGTGGATTTCATACTCAGCCGCTCTTGTACACATACTACTATACCATATCAACATATCTATTCAGCAAGGTTTGAATCAGGTATTTTTTAAAACCTTTATACTAAACCTTCATAAAATGGGTTAAGCTCGCTAATCATATTCCTAATTGAAGTGTTTACAAATTCACTAATATAAAAAACAAATCACCAAAAATGAGTGATAAATTTTAAATGTGAAAATGACAATTTAAACTTTATCTTATTCATTTATTCAAGTGGGTCTAGCCTTGTTAATTGATATATATTTTTTATTGTATTAAAAAAATAATTGAGAAAAAAAAAAGGACTGTTTGCAACGGAAAAAAAAAAGGGGGCAACTTAATAATATGAAGAACCACAGGGACCATTTGTAACATTTTCTCAAAATATTAATTTGCTTAGAGATAGCAGCAAAAAGTATTTGAGCCTCATTTAATTTTCTCTCTTTTTGTGGACTCGCCCGTCCGTGTGGATTTCATACTCAGCCGCTCTTGTACACATACTACTATACCATATCAACATATCTATTCAGCAAGGTTTGAATCAGGTATTTTTTAAAACCTTTATACTAAACCTTCATAAAATGGGTTAAGCTCGCTAATCATATTCCTAATTGAAGTGTTTACAAATTCACTAATATAAAAAACAAATCACCAAAAATGAGTGATAAATTTTAAATGTGAAAATGACAATTTAAACTTTATCTTATTCATTTATTCAAGTGGGTCTAGCCTTGTTAATTGATATATATTTTTTATTGTATTAAAAAAATAATTGAGCACATTATAAAAAATGCTTCTCATTCCCTTTCCCTCTTTCCATTCTATCATATCAAACACCCCTTAAAACACTGTCAATTTAGAGAAATTCGTGAGAGATGGAAAAATAAAAGATGGGCTCTCGACTCTCGTGCAAGAGAAAGGAGGGAAATGCATCGAATGGGAAAGTTTATTTTTTTAGTTTGCTTATGGTTTTTTTTTATTTAATTATATTGAGAGATGACATTATCTAACAAAATTAAAATGAGAGATAAAAAAGGTAATCTATAGTCTATATAATAATACTAGTTTTAATACCCGTACGATGTACGGATTATCTAGATCACTTACTTATATTTACACTTTATTATTTTACAAAGATGATATCAAGTAATATGTATATAATATTTAATGACATATGTGAATTGAAAACTAATCGCCAAACTAATCGGCGAAATATTAATCGAGAATTGATAACTTAGGCATATTATAATATTGACAATAAGATCTGGAGTAGTTACTCATCAATTGAAGATTAAATACTTGTGGCAACTCAAAAATAAAAAACAAAAAAAATGCTTCTCATTCCCTTTCCCTCTTTCCATTCTATCATATCAAACACCCCTTAAAACACTGTCAATTTAGAGAAATTCGTGAGAGATGGAAAAATAAAAGATGGGCTCTCGACTCTCGTGCAAGAGAAAGGAGGGAAATGCATCGAATGGGAAAGTTTATTTTTTTAGTTTGCTTATGGTTTTTTTTTATTTAATTATATTGAGAGATGACATTATCTAACAAAATTAAAATGAGAGATAAAAAAGGTAATCTATAGTCTATATAATAATACTAGTTTTAATACCCGTACGATGTACGGATTATCTAGATCACTTACTTATATTTACACTTTATTATTTTACAAAGATGATATCAAGTAATATGTATATAATATTTAATGACATATGTGAATTGAAAACTAATCGCCAAACTAATCGGCGAAATATTAATCGAGAATTGATAACTTAGGCATATTATAATATTGACAATAAGATCTGGAGTAGTTACTCATCAATTGAAGATTAAATACTTGTGGCAACTCAAAAATAAAAAACAAAAAAAATGCTTCTCATTCCCTTTCCCTCTTTCCATTCTATCATATCAAACACCCCTTAAAACACTGTCAATTTAGAGAAATTCGTGAGAGATGGAAAAATAAAAGATGGGCTCTCGACTCTCGTGCAAGAGAAAGGAGGGAAATGCATCGAATGGGAAAGTTTATTTTTTTAGTTTGCTTATGGTTTTTTTTTATTTAATTATATTGAGAGATGACATTATCTAACAAAATTAAAATGAGAGATAAAAAAGGTAATCTATAGTCTATATAATAATACTAGTTTTAATACCCGTACGATGTACGGATTATCTAGATCACTTACTTATATTTACACTTTATTATTTTACAAAGATGATATCAAGTAATATGTATATAATATTTAATGACATATGTGAATTGAAAACTAATCGCCAAACTAATCGGCGAAATATTAATCGAGAATTGATAACTTAGGCATATTATAATATTGACAATAAGATCTGGAGTAGTTACTCATCAATTGAAGATTAAATACTTGTGGCAACTCAAAAATAAAAAACAAAAAACGCAAACAAAAAAAAAAAAAAAAAAAAAAAAAAAAAAAAAAAAAAAAAAAAAAAAAAAAAAAAAAAAAAAAAAAAAAAAAAAAAAAAAAAAAAAAAAAAAAAAAAAAAAATAATAATTTTTTTATCAATTGTTTTATTTTGTTTTTTTTAAATATTTTTTTTTTTTTTTTTTTTTTTTTTTTTTTTTTTTTTTTTTTTTTTTTTTTTTTTTTTTTTTTTTTTTTTTTTTTTTTTGCTTATGGTTTTTTTTTATTTAATTATATTGAGAGATGACATTATCTAACAAAATTAAAATGAGAGATAAAAAAGGTAATCTATAGTCTATATAATAATACTAGTTTTAATACCCGTACGATGTACGGATTATCTAGATCACTTACTTATATTTACACTTTATTATTTTACAAAGATGATATCAAGTAATATGTATATAATATTTAATGACAT
>CM067173.1:106515181-106522681 GCA_034093135.1 Erigeron breviscapus | reverse complement strand
GATGCAATCCACACAATTTTCGTCCAATTTCATGAGTCTTTCTTTTCAAATTCATTTTTAGCATACTAAAAGAGGAGGTTGGGGTACACTTGGCACCCGTAATCCCCCTCCTTGAACCTAATTTTCTCTTCTAATTAATCCTCTATTTTTTATATTTTTTATTTCATTAATAAAAAAAAAATCTATAATATAACTAAAAGAGGAGGTTGGGGTACACTTGGCACCCCTAATCCCCCTCCTTAGCCTAATTCTCTCTTCTAATTAATCCTCTATTTTTTATATTTTTTATTTAAATAAAAAATAAAATCTTTAACATACTAAAAGAGGAGGTTGGGGTACACTTGACACCCCTAACCCCCCTCCTTGAGCCTAATTCTCTCTTCTAATTAATCCTCTATTTTTTATATTTTTTATTTCATTAATAAAAAAAACTTCGATCGACTGCCAAAATGGTTTTTTAATTTATATACTTTGTTCATATTTAATCATTATTATTATTATTTAACATTGAATTCTTATGTTATTGTTATTATTATCTCTTTTAATTTACTTTGTTGTCCATTATAGGTTCATTATGGCTTCTTCTTCAACAACAAAAAAATAAGACCACATTAGTTCATCTTGAAGATCTTAAACCAACACATGTTAACCATCATCTACGACTCCGTGTTGTGCATGTATGGACTGTTTCGGAGTGGAATAACCCGAAGAAAATCAAAACCTTCGAGATGGTCTTTGTTGATGAATTGGTATGTATTTTTCAAATTATATACTATACACTTTTTGTTTCTCTTTTTGTTTCTCTTTTTGTTGAGCTTAACTCTAAATTGTTTAGTATAAAATTGTTGTTTGTGTTTGTAGTAAGTTTAGATATAAAAAAACTGCAAATTTTTTATTTAACTAAAGTTGAAAAAAAAGGGGTAAACTGAAATCAATTATTTATATGGAGTTAATTTTCATATGTTTCTTCTTTAGCTTTCGTATTGATTAAGTTGTGATATTGGTCATATTGATTGTTGCTCGAATCATACTGTTAATGTGTAAATTTTTAAATCGTCTAAGTTGTGCATCTCTTTTTTTTTTAATCAAGCAACTGCTTTTTATGGATGTTTATTGAGTGAAGTATGTGATAACTAAATTGTAGTATGCTTTTATGTCAGAACCTATCATTATTCATTACTTGACATATATACAAGCTATTTATAATGAAATCGTTGCGCAATATATGTATTATGTATACGTTATGAAAAGATTGGTAATGAATCTTGACGATCATGAGCTGATTCAACGTGGGGGATAAAAGTATTATGAACGTTTCCTTGAAATTTGTTTTGGTTTACCAAGAATCAATTTTATGGTTTGTCTGTGTGTTTTTAATTCTTTGGGTATGTGATAACTAAATTGTAGTATGCTTTTATGTCAGAACCTATCATTATTCATTACTTGACATATATACAAGCTATTTATAATGAAATCGTTGCGCAATATATGTATTATGTATACGTTATGAAAAGAATTGGTAATGAATCTTGACGATCATGAGCTGATTCAACGTGGGGGATAAAAGTATTATGAACGTTTCCTTGAAATTTGTTTTGGTTTACCAAGAATCAATTTTATGGTTTGTCTGTGTGTTTTTAATTCTTTGGGTATGTGATAACTAAATTGTAGTATGCTTTTATGTCAGAACCTATCATTATTCATTACTTGACATATCTTGAGTTTCTTTTATCATGGTTTTATAGCTAAGGATGCTGTGAGGTTAAGTAATAGTGTGTCTCTTCATGTGGAGGCAAAGATTTTGAGCTTAACTATAAAATTTGACTAATATTAAGCTTAAGGAAGTAACTGCTAGCTTTTGCTTTCATAATGTTGTTATGATTGTTATTATTTGACCAGTGTGGATCTTATTCAAATTTTTCATGATAGTGATGAATCAGAAGACGATTCTACGTTTGATATCGATTATTCTTATAATGAGTATGATTCTGATATGTATGATAGGCCTTCCTCGAAAGATTAGTTTATTACACATTACTTCTTCAACTTTTTGCCTTATTTTAATCGTTTTATGTTTTATTTTTAGTTATTTTAATTTTATTCGGTATCTATTTAATATACTTGAATTCCAATTTTTTAGCTTTGATTGATATATTTTGAGACTACCCGTCCATCGGACGGGCCTGAGCACTAGTAATGAACATAAGAGCATTCACTACGGGCTCATTTTGCTCCGTTCCCGCCTTCTTCCTTTGTTCCTTTTAAAATTAGCTCCCCTAGATACGAAAGTGTGTTTGTATTTTTTTTTTCTTAACAAAACATTAATCGGTCAAAATCAAGAAAATCACATTATATCATCAAGATGGATGCATAAAACAAACTGTATGAATTTTTCAGTTTTTTTATATACATTAAACAAGATGCTAGTTTATATCACGCGCTTTATCGAGTCTTGTATGTAAAGCTTGAGCTTTATTATTAAACTACCTCCAAATTATACTCAAACTTGGTTTGAGATTGTTTAAGCTCGGTTTGATTAGAGCTTTTGTCAAGTTGAACTCGGATAGTCGATGAGTATTTTGATTCACTTACATCTCTAGGTGTATGTGTGTGTAACAAAGCACATAAGCTAATTAATGTATTCTTTTAATTTCTTAACTAGATACTCTGCAATGACAATTTTGTTAACATTCCAGCAATACACGTACGTGACAAACGCAAAGTTGAACTTAACACTTCTTAGAGACACCAAATAAAACATGATAAAACTTACTGACCTTAATTAAATACTCACTGAATTAAAAGTAAGGACTCTTACTAATTAAACAAACTATAAAGTAACTTAATTTAAGAGACAACATGGCACGATTACAATTTATCTACTACATAGTGACCATGATGTCCATCTTCCCTTCGCCACTCGACCCACAAAACTCCATGTTCCGTAGGGATATTCATGACCGGAAATCTGTGATCTTGCTGACTCTTGACCGATAAGTCAACCCTATTAACCCAACAAGTTTTGGTCCATACGAGTTTTACAATATCATAACACATACAATATTTTAACTTCAATGGAATAATACTTAGATATCTAGATCCATATATAAGATGATTAATAATTGTGAAACAATATCATTGACTTACAGGATGGTGTAGATCGATGAGGGATTACTTGGCTTGCCGGATGGAATAGACAGTTTGAACAACGGTAAGAGCAAACAAGATGATTCCAGCAAATAGAGCAATGGCATTCCATGGACTATTGAAATATGTACGTCTTAACCTTGCGATATTTTTGGGCCAGTAACGATTGCAATACTCATCCAACCGAGTCAACTCTTGGGTTATATAACAATTATCAAATTAAATCACAAAGCACGCAGCGGAAAATTAATCTATGTAATTAATTAATTAACCAAGAATAGAAACATGTACCTTTGATTTGAAGAAAAAATAAAGTAAGAAACTTTATGAGGATTTAAAATAAATCCCTCTACGTTTGCACACACAACACGCGAATGCTCGTATGCTAGTACTTGATCACGAACCGCAACGTTTGCTTTCTCTCTTGATTTGTCAAACAACTAAACCGAAAACCCTTTGCTTGTTTGGAAGGATCGGCCGAAGCCAAGAGAGGAGGAGGAAGAAAGTGAGTAGGGTTTTTAGTTTTTCCTTTTTATAATTACTCTAAACCCTTTTCGTGTTTGATACAAACTAGGATTAGTATTATATTGAAAAACAAATTAAGTTAATGGTTTAAAACCATTAACAAAAACCGGCCCCTTTAATTCATAATTAGGAAACTTCTAGAATTTCCTAATTACAAATTAATCCTCCTTAACTAACGCCGTTAGCTAGTAACCGTTAGTTTTTAACGACCACTCGTTAATTGAACTCGTGATCATATTAATTAAATACATTCAATATACTAATTAATATTAAATACATTTGTGTCGAGACGTGTGACCCCGTAGGCTTAAATCATTTCTGGACATACGTTCATTTCTACGTGATCATATACTAACATTGGGTGTAACCGTAATCGTCAGAGACAACTAAACTGTTTTTATATATTCCGTTGATCAAACTCGCAGCCTCTTCATTTGAACCTAGTTTGTTGACTATAACTTTTGATTCCACCAACTTAAAAACATCTTCTTCAGTATCAACTAGTTTATCCATGATATACGCATATGATGTAAAGTTATGATGAACCTGAGGCAGTAACTGCTCATACGCAATTAAATTCCTTAATACCGGTTTGCTACATTTATTAATAACAAGTTGTGGCAAAAGAAGAGTAGGCTTGGCCCAAGAAAATGGAAAACAGAAAAACCTACTAGATGATTTAAACTGAATGGTCAATGGCAAATCTTTATCTTGGTGAGGCTTAAAGTTCACCCCTGACCTATCCAGTTCTACAACTGAATGTACTAATGGTTCGGTATCATACACTACTGATGATGGCGACTCCGTTTGTGGAAGCTTGTAACATTTGTGAAAAAGGTCAAGAATATGCTCGTATGATGAATCATCTGGGATTGAAGGGGGTTCAGGTAAGGGATTGGTGAATGGATGGAGGTATAGTGCTAGAACTTTATGAAGAATGCCAGTAAGAGGAATTTGAGAGATTTTTTTAATGGTGCAGTCGAATAAATCTTGAAGAACGAAGAAGGGAATTTGATTTTCCACCAAAATTAGGTCAATGGCAATTCGAACATTTTGCATTTTGTTTCGCAAACTCTTTTGGTAATTCTCATAATGCTTGTAGCAGAACTCGAGTATGAAGCAACCATCTATTACCATCATCCAGACAGGGTCTTGGTACATGCCACCATCAAAACTGTTAGAATTGTTATGAGATTTAGTTTGATGTGATGCTTAAATATCGTTTAGATGTAAATTGATGATGAGGGGATTTAGAAGAGTTTGAATATGTAGACTAGATTGAAGTTAACTTAGATTTTATTGATTGAAGTTGTTGTTAGTTGTTACACCATTTTGATACAAGGGTTGCCTATTTATAGGCACCATATGGAGGTGGACTTCATGTCCATAATATTCTAGTAATTTCTAGTTATTTGCTTCTAAGTAAGTATCTACTAATCTCTATTACTTTCTAACTAATTCTAGTAAATTCTAAGATTTACTATCACTAATTAATTCTAGACCTTTCTAGAAATACATTAATTTTAACACTCCTCCTTAATGTATTTCGATGTTACTCCGAGCATGTTGCGTAGGAACTCGAACTTTGATCTTGGCAGTGCTTTAGTAAAAATATTTGCAACTTGTTCTTCAGTCCTGCAGTAGTATAGCTCAATCTCCTTTTTGACTGAAACTTCTCGTATAAAGTGATACTTGATGGCGATATGTTTTGTTCTGCCGTGAAACACGGGGTTCTTTGCCATTGCAATTGCAGACTTGTTGTCGCAGAATATTTGTGTAGCTTCGTTTTGTCTCTCGCCCATATCTTCTAGAATTCTCCTTAGCCATATAGCTTGATTTGCTGAATTTGCGGCTGCAACGTACTCGGCTTCTGCTGATGATTGTGCCACTGTATCTTGCTTTTTAGACACCCATGAGACTATGCCAGATCCAAGTGTGAATGCATATCCAGAAGTACTTTTCATGTCATCCACCGATCCAGCCCAATCACTATCCGTATATCCTTGTAGCTTTGAGTCTGTAGTGGGCGTGTACCATATTCCATAGTCCATGGTACCTTGCAAGTATCTTAATATTCGTTTTCCAGCTCCATAATGTATCTGAGTAGGGTTTTGCATGAACCTGGATAGCAGACTAGTTGCGTACATAATGTCTGGTCTTGTTGCTGTTAGGTAGAGTAGACTTCCAATGAGACTTCTGAATCTTGAAGCGTCTGCCTTCTCAGATCCATCTTCTTTTCTCATCTTCTCATTGGTGACCAGTGGTGTGGCTACGGTTTTACAACCGTATAGTTTGAATTTTTTCAGGAGGTTTTCAGTATATTTCTTTTGGCATATGAAGATGCCTTCATTTTCTTGACTTATTTCGATGCCAAGAAAATAGTGCATCAATCCAAGGTCGCTCATCTCGAACGTTTTCATCATGTCTTGTTTAAACTCTTGTATCATTCTCTCATTGTTTCCCGTATATATAAGATCATCGACATATAAGGAAAGAATGAGAGTGTCAGAGTTACCTTGGGTTTTGATGTAGAGCGTTGGCTCACTTTCACTCCTCCTGAATCCAGAACTTGTGAAGTAGCTGTCAATACGACTATACCAAGCTCGTGGAGCTTGTTTAAGTCCATATAAAGCTTTCTTTAGCTTTAGGACTTGATCTTCTTTTCCTTTCTTAACGAATCCTTGTGGCTGCTCCACGTATATTTCTTCTTCAAGAAACCCGTTTAGAAAGGCTGATTTAACGTCTAGTTGATGTATCTTCCATCTTCTTTGTGCTCTTATAGTATCAAGTCGAGCTACAGGTGCGAAAGTTTCATTGTAGTCGACTCCAGGTTGTTGTGAGTAGCCTTTAGCCACTAGCCTTGCTTTATGTTTTTGTATAGAACCATCAGGGTTAAGTTTTGTTTTATAGACCCACTTAACTCCAATGATTTCTTTATTTGATTTTTCTTGGAGCTTGTGACGTTTCTCCTTTGGGATGTGTGTAACATTTGCCATTTTGGTCCGATACTTGTTATATATGATAATGGCAAACCTTATGAATATAAGAAAACTTTGGGTATTTTTGGTGCATATATATATATATATGAGTTGGGCTAATTACAATATTTAGATGGATTCAGATATTGTAAATGATTCGATGTGATTAAGCCATGTTACAAGACCATGATATTGGCCCATATGTGATAAGGAAAATATATTATAGACGATAATTGAGTAACTGTGTTAACAAGGAAAATGTATATACAAAACCTTAAGTATAATGTACGGTAAACAGTGTCGGTGGCACAGTGTCGGTGGTTATCTAATAATTCCATTAATGGGACGAAGCCGACATACTTTATGGAAAGTAGGAATACTCGTGAAATTGTCACAAGCTATATTTGATTTATTAGTTGAATAATGTTACTAGTAGACATCCGACAAAACTTTTATGGATATATATGTAAAACGTTGTTTTTTTTTATCGTTTCTTTCTCGAATGAACTTAAGACTTCCTAGAACCTAATATCTAGTGTTTTAACACTTTGATATGGCCATAATCTTCCAATAAACTACTTCATTAAAACTTAAATACTTCTTAGAAACATATCCTAAAATCTGGTTTAAAACTCAAAAGAACGAACCCGAACCGACTAGTAAACAATCCCGAAACAACTAGTGACGTTTAGGAAACTTCTAGGAAGTTGTCAAATGTGAAAAGACCAAAATACCCTTCAAAATACACGACCATAAGCTTTTCTTGCCCATGGTATTACAAAACCATCAACTTTACCCATGGTTTTACTAAATATCTTTCAAACATTTTACTATAAATACTAGACTTAAG
>CM067173.1:106462043-106514181 GCA_034093135.1 Erigeron breviscapus | reverse complement strand
TAGTCAAAGTTAACATTGGGATGTTAACTTTGGTCGTACAAATGTGGTTGAGAGCATTTAAGGAATAGCATTTAATTCCTTAAAAAGCAGTGTAAAGTCGCATGATAAAGCAACTTTACACAACCACCTTTATGTACCTTATATTACTTAAATAATAAGATAAGGCTTATTATCTGGGTAAAGGTACATAAAGCATACAAGTCAATTCCTCGTAATCAGTGTAAAGCTTTGTAAGAGCTTTCCACTGATGGTCTCCAGTTTGTAACTGACTAGAATGCCAACTGGGTTTCGCTGCCATTGCCATTCTCTATCTTCCATTTGTTGTCTTCGACTTCAACTGGAATGATTCTTAAACTGGTCAGTTCTCAACTGGAGGAAGTCTTCAGTTGCGTTGACTGTACGGTGCAACTGGACTTCAATATATTTCTGGACAAATCTTCTTGGTCACCAGTTTTCACTGGTCTCCAGATGCAACTGGTGACTGGTCAGTGTGAAACTGGTGACTGGTAAGTGTAAACTGGTGACTGGATAGTTCCAGGTGAACTGGTCCTAACAGTGACCCTCTTGCATTAATACAGCACCCATTCCCTTTCCAGATGCATCAGTCTCCACAATAAATGTTTTGGAGAAATCAGGCAGCTTAAGAACTGGAGGTGACAACAATACTTGTTTCAACTTATCAAATGCTTGTTGGCTATCTGTTGTCCACTGAAACCCCTCTTTTTTGAGCAATTCAGAAATGGCTTAGCTAAAATTCCAAATCCTCTAATAAACCTCCTATAATAGCCTGCCAGGCCTAAAAATCCCCTAAGCTGCTTCACATTTTCAGGTGTTGGCCACTCTTGTATGGCTTTAAGCTTGGTTGGGTCAGTAGATACTCCTTCTGCAGTGATTATGTGGCCTAAATATTCTATTTTATTAGCTGCAAAGGCACACTTAGACTTTTTTGCTTTCAATGAATTTTCCCTCATGAGTTTCAATACACTCTCCAAATCATTTAAGTGTTGTTCCCAACTAGAGCTATATACCAAAATATCATCAAAAAAGACTAAAGCACATCTCCTTAAAACATACTGAAATGTGGTATTCATTAGTGCTTGAAATGTGGCTGGTGCATTTGTAAGTCCAAAAGGTAACACTAAAAACTCAAAATGCCCTCCATGAGTCTTGAATGCAGTCTTATAAATGTCAGGTTCATACATACGTACCTGATGATATCCAGACCTCAAGTCTAATTTAGAGAAATTTGTTGAACCCTGCAGCTCATCCAATAATTCTTCTATAAGTGGAATTGGATATACATCCTTGATTGTAGCTTCATTCAAACGTCGATAATCCACACACATGCGCCATGAACCATCTTTCTTCTTCACTAAAACCACTGGTGCAGCAAATGGGCTTTGACTGTGCCTAATGACCCCAGAATCCAATAATTCTTTGGTCATTGTTTCTATTACATCTTTTTGGGCTTTTGGGTATCTGTAGGGTTTGAGGTTTAGGTTTGTGGCATCACTCTTGAGGTTTATTCAGTGATCACAAGGTCTGGGTGGTGGTAACCCAGTTGGAATTTCAAATATATCATCAAATTTCTGCAATAATACTTCTAATTCTTGATTTCCCTGACAACCTTTCAGCAAAGGGTGATGCATAGTAGTGGGTTCAGTACTGGTTTGTAAAGATAATAATTCAGCTTGGACCACTTCTTTTCCATACCCAGTTATGGAATTCATTTTTTCAATTGAACACATACTAACCCTATGCTGCTGCACTCCCTTCAACTCAAAATTCTGACCACCCACTTGAAATTTCATGGTTAAATCCTTAAAATTCCAAATTATATCATTTAATTTCTGCAGCCACTGAACTCCCAAAACAATGTCATAATTGGTTAACTCTATCAACAACATATCCTCCTTAAACCAGTTACCTTGCATAATCCACTGAAAATCTTTGCAAAGATTCAAACAAGCCATATTGTTACCACTAGCCACTGTCACCCTCACATTTGGTATATTGATAACTGGACACACTAATTTCTTTGCCAATGATTCATTCATGAAATTATGTGTGCTACCACTATCAACCAAAATATGCAACTTCCTTGTACCCACAGTGCCTACTACTTGCATAGTTGAATAGGATGGAATACCCATTATTGCATTTAATGAAATATGGGGTTCACCCTGCACCATGGTGCACATGTCCAACTGTGGTTGTTCCTGACCCGCTGGCAATACATTCAATTGTTCAACTAAGGCTAATTCCTCTTCTGCCTCATCTACTGTCACCATAAAAATTTGCTTCTTTCCCTTACAAACCCTTTGGTGACCGGCCACCCATTTTTCATTACAATAAAAACATTCACCCTTATTTCTTTTTTCTTGCATAAAAGAACTAGTTACACTTTTGGGTACCAATGCATTTGAAGGAATTGCATTGACTGGTGTGGCCAAAATGGGTGGTTTGGACAAATTACCCATATTGCCAGTTCCATTACCCCCAATTTTTTGCACATAATTCCTACTACTGCCCTAGTTTTTCATACCCAAAGTTTTATTAGTTTGATTTTGCATTCTTGACAAAGTATGAGCCTCTTTAAGGGTTTTTGGTTGAAACATTTTCACTGGACATTTTATTTCAGGTTTTAGGCCTTCAATGAATAAACTGGTAGTATATTCTTCACAGAGTGATACCTTGTTAAGAAGCCTATCAAATTCATCACAATAATCCTCCAACTCACCAGTCTGGGTCAAAGCTTTCAAAGCACCCATTGCATCCTCCATTGCTGCAGAAGAAAACCTTGCCACTGCAGATCTTGAGTATTCCTCCCACTGAATTTCATCCATTCCTTTTCCACTTGACTTAATGTACCCCTGATGCCATGAAAGTGCCCTGCCATCCATGTGTATTGCAGCATATCTCACCTTCCTATCTGCAGGAGTGTCATCAATTACAAAAAAGTGCTCACACTTGTATAACCACCCCTCTACATCATCACCCTCAAATCTTGGAAAATCCAACTTAGCCAAACGGTTATTGCTGAATCTTTCCCCATCTGGTCGCACCACGATCGATCTTTGCTTCTCCATGGCCGCCATTTGTGCCAGTAATGTTTGAACGGTGGACCTCAATGAATTCATCTCATTTTGAGTTGTAGAGACTTCTTTGGCTAATCTTTCATTGTCTTTTGTAAATTTTTCCATTTCTTCGGTTTGTTCTGGTTCCCATGGTTTAATTTGTGAATTTTCTGGTGAATTTAGTGAATTAGGGTTCGCCGGAGAACAGAGCTCGCCGGAGAAGGTGATCGGAATCGTAACCGCCGAGAATCGAACGTCTCTGATACCAATTTGTTAGAGAGAATTTAGGAGAGAAGAAATGTAATTTGTTTTATTTCATAACTGCCTCCATATTACAACTAATCGGTTATTTATACAAGAATTACCACAAAACTATTGTAACTAACTTTCCCCCTTCTAACAAACATTTGAAATATTACAAAACACCCCCTCAAGTATCGAAACTATTTATTTTGTATCTTTTTTTTCATTTAACATGTAACAACCTGATTATCTGTAACTTGAAAACAAAACAATCAGATATATATTTTCAGAAATCAGAAGGGATTTCAAATTCCCAATAACTAATTTGTAGCATCACTTTTAAGCCTGTGTGTGATTATATACTTACCCATAGCGAAGATCAAGCTTATAAAAGATTTCCGGCTCTTCTCCTTCCGAGGGTTCAGCAGCTTGTGTATAAATTATGTCACGAGGAGAAACTTCTACTTTGGCATCACCTCCATCTTGTGTCTCCACCCTATAATCAGATAATTAAGTATAAATGCTACACAGATGGTGATAACAAACTTAATATGGTAACATGATTTTTGTGCAGATACTAGTACTAAATGCTACACGGATGGTGATAAAACATCCTTCTACCTAGTAAGTTTGTATTATCAATATCAACATGACAAATAAACTTCCTACAGGACCATCTATAAAAACATATCATATATTACTCAAAACCACACAACATACCAGTAGAGTGCTGAAGGCTTATCTGCTCTCCAGTTTAAGGAGCGCATGCCTTTTCGGACACTATTAAAGGCAATTGGAATGTCCTCGGCTACAGGCAAATCACAAAGTGTCCTTAAAAACTTTCCATCTGCTGACCACAAATCAACCTTTTTGGGAAATCTTCCAGATGGCACGGTAAACGAGTATGGTCTATGAATTGAACTAACTAAAACATATTTATTGTTAGGAGACGAATCTAGTAATGTATATATGGCTGGCTCGCCGAATAACTTTACAGTCCCATCTAGGGAAACCAAAACAAGTTGTGAGGTAGCGTAATATTCAAATAAATCTTCATCGTATTCATCTTTGAGCAAATCTTGGTAGGTGCGAGCTTGAACAATGTTTTTCTGCTCATTCGATTGGATTTTGGGACCGGAAGGGACTAACGGTTTCTTTGGTGGGCTTCCTCGAGATGCTGGAATTGTACAAACTAAAAGAGTCGAACTATTTGCCCACACATAACTGAAAGTCAACAGAAACAATGTATTATTACTAAGCAAGATGAAATCGACTTTAAGTTATTTAATTTCACACCAAAAGGTAGAGGTGGCAATTTCAACCCATTTACATTCAAGTGGATTGATTCGGGTTACATTCTATCTCTGATGGGTCAGATGGGCTACGCTATAAAATAAGACTAGAGAAAGCGGGTCAAACGGATCATATAGGTGACTGTTATTGAAGTGGATTCAAGTTGATAAATTTCATAAATTAGTTTTACAAAAAAAGGTTGAACAATTCATAAGCACAATGACAATTTATGAACTTAAAAAAATGTATAAAGAAAAAGTTTGCAGGTCAGCCCGTTTTTACCTAGATTTAAGATTACCCATTTTGACCCGCTACCAAACCCGCCCAACTCGCCCCCATTAACACCTCTACACAAAAAAGGCCCATACTTTTCGTAAACTGCATTGAGAATCACATCTTGTGACTGGAATATGGGCCTAGCTTTTCCTGTTTCCACATCTGCAACCCATACTCTAAGCTTACCGTCAGCGTCATCCTCCTGTTAAACTCAATTCTTCATATGGTCAGGATTATCAAATAGAACTTCAAATCACAACAAATTAAGTTGATATGATATTAGTTATATTACCTGGTCTTCTCGAATGCTGAAAGCTAAATGTTTGGCATCAGTTGACCTTTTCAAAAACACAGAAATGAATTATTTACAAAGATGACTAGTTCACTAATTTTTTTTAGAAAAAAAAGGATATCAGACGAAGGAGGTTACCATGTAACAAAATTCAGTTTAGATCCCTCTGGAAAGCCATGTATCAATTTTTCTGGGCCCAATGTACCATCATCCTCTAAATCATGGATCCCAATACCAGTATAGAATGACCTGTAATTAAACGAACAACAAAAAAAGAACCAATTCAATTTATTTGAATATATATCAACCCTTTTGTAAGAATCAAAAGAAATAACTTGTATTAGAGAAACCAAAATGAAAATTTTCATCGCTCACATCCTACTGCGAGCATTAGATTTCCCATCAATACGAATGCCAGCAAGCTTGTCCTCTGGTTTTGCCAACTCTGACAACGGAGGTAAAGATGTTCGCTTTAAAAACAAAAGTTTATTCTTCTGTGGAGAAATTGATAAATCTGGAGTTGGTGGTGCATCAACAATATCTCTAATCTCGGATGGTGGAAGACGGTATCCACTGTTCAGTTCTGATTGCACCACGTTCAAAACGGTAGGAAAAGAAATGGTTAGTTCATTAGTATCGTCAATTGTGAGAAAAAAAAAAAAATAACACAATACAAAAACAAAAAAAAAAAAGTAGGAAAAGAAATGGTTAGTTCATTAGTATCGTCAATTGTGAGGAAAAAAAAAGTTTTTACAATTTGATACACACAATACTAAACTTAACAAAGTTTAATACATTTTCATGCACTAATCTGTGGTGTTACGTTGTTTTCAATTAAACACTCCTTTACATATAAACAAAATTAATCACACGTAATTTCCTAATTCTTATACTTTTTTTTGTAGTAAAAACTACTCATTTGTTTTTTCAGTAAAAAACATGTAAGTCAACAATTTAGAATTAAATGAAAGAATATGGCCGGATTGAGGTAGCTACCATCATCAACATATTCAGGTGATAGTGAAGAGCTGTTAGGAGCAGCAGCATCTTCGTTAACCGGAACGACATTGTTTAATCGAGAAGCAGACATGGATGTGATATAGCTAGAGTGCTGGTTTTTTTTTTTTTATATCTGATGAAATACGACAACGTTTTGAGTGGAGAAAAGGGAGTGGAGGATGATGAGGGGAAAGAAGAAAATGCAAATTGATAGAGAGGGAAATGGATGTTTTTGAAAGAAAAAATAAAGAGAAAATTTCATTACACCACCCTGTGGTTTGCCATTTTATCAATTTTCGCCCCCGTGCTTTTTTTTTATTATTACATCACCCTGTGGTGACTTTTTGCTTCATTAGACACCCCTCCCTCTAACGTCCGTTTATTGTCATCCGTTAACCCCCTCATGTGCAGGGTATTTTAGTCTTTTTACCTCTAAATACTCTTTTCATCTCCTCCTTTTATTTTCCAGATCTAACACCTTCTTTTAATATGAATGCACACACACATATAGTCATATCTACATCTCCATCAATTCTTATTCTATACAAACTATATATCCATATCTATATCTATTTTCCCAAATCAATTTCTAAATCTTATCCATCCTAACAGTGGGAGGTTAGGGTTTTCATTAGAGGTAGCCATGTTTTTCTCCCCCAAATCACGAATCTGATCAGAATTAATCGTAGAGACCCCAACCCCAACATAATTCGCTGCCTTGGCCACCCCCTGGTGGCCGGCAGCCCCTCCAGAAGCGGCGGCCAGCGGTGGTTGATTGGCGGCAGGCGGCGGCTGTAAAAAGTTAGGGTTTTCACTCGATTTTGATGGGGAAATCGATGCTGTGCGATCTGAATTGAATGAATCTGCTACAAACAAAGAAGAAGATGATGATCTGAGGTTGTAATTGGATCAATTGATGCTAGATGTGGTCGAATTAAGGCCGCTCTTTAGGGTTTTCAACATGAATTGATTAGGGAATTCAACATGAATTGATTATCAGAATTAAGGCCGCATGTTTAGGGTTTTCAACATGAATTGATTAGGGTTTTCAACATGAATTGATTATCAGGCGGCGGCTGTAAAAAATTAGGGTTTTCAACATGAATTGATTATCAGAATTAAGGCCGCATGTTTAAGATTGGTTTTGATAGGAGAACATGAATTGATTATCAGATGAATTGATAGTTTCAGAATTGATTAGGTTTCAACATGAATTGATTAGGGTTTTCAACATGAATTGATTAGGGTTTTCAACATGAATTGATTAGGGTTTTCAACATGAATTGATTAGGGTTTTCAACATGAATTGATTAGGGTTTTCAACATGAATTGATTAGGGTTTTCAACATGAATTGATTAGGGTTTTCAACATGAATTGATTAGGGTTTTCAACATGAATTGATTAGGGTTTTCAAAAATGATTAGGGAATTCAACATGAATTGATTATCAGAATTAAGGCCGCATGTTTAGGGTTTTCAACATGAATTGATTAGGGTTTTCAACATGAATTGATTAGGGTGTTCAAAGAATTGATTAGGGTTTTCAACATGAATTGATTAGGGTTTTCAACATGAATTGATTAGGGTTTTCAACATGAATTGATTAGGGTTTTCAACATGAATTGATTAGGGTTTTCAACATGAATTGATTAGGGTTTTCAACATGAATTGATTAGGGTTTTCAACATGAATTGATTAGGGTTTTCAACATGAATTGATTAGGGTTTTCAACATGAATTGATTAGGGTTTTCAACATGAATTGATTAGGGTTTTCAACATGAATTGATTAGGGTTTTCAACATGAATTGATTAGGGTTTTCAACATGAATTGATTAGGGTTTTCAACATGAATTGATTAGGGTTTTCAACATGAATTGATTAGGGTTTTCAACATGAATTGATTAGGGTTTTCAACATGAATTGATTAGGGTTTTCAACATGAATTGATTAGGGTTTTCAACATGAATTGATTAGGGTTTTCAACATGAATTGATTAGGGTTTTCAACATGAATTGATTAGGGTTTTCAACATGAATTGATTAGGGTTTTCAACATGAATTGATTAGGGTTTTCAACATGAATTGATTAGGGTTTTCAACATGAATTGATTAGGGTTTTCAACATGAATTGATTAGGGTTTTCAACATGAATTGATTAGGGTTTTCAACATGAATTGATTAGGGTTTTCAACATGAATTGATTAGGGTTTTCAACATGAATTGATTAGGGTTTTCAACATGAATTGATTAGGGTTTTCAACATGAATTGATTAGGGTTTTCAACATGAATTGATTAGGGTTTTCAACATGAATTGATTAGGGTTTTCAACATGAATTGATTAGGGTTTTCAACATGAATTGATTAGGGTTTTCAACATGAATTGATTAGGGTTTTCAACATGAATTGATTAGGGTTTTCAACATGAATTGATTAGGGTTTTCAACATGAATTGATTAGGGTTTTCAACATGAATTGATTAGGGTTTTCAACATGAATTGATTAGGGAATTCAACATGAATTGATTATCAGAATTAAGGCCGCATGTTTAGGGTTTTCAACATGAATTGATTAGGGTTTTCAACATGAATTGATTAGGGTTTCAACATGAATTGATTAGGGTTTTCAACATGAATTGATTAGGGTTTTCAACATGAATTGATTAGGGTTTTCAACATGAATTGATTAGGGAATTCAACATGAATTGATTATCAGAATTAAGGCCGCATGTTTAGGGTTTTCAACATGAATTGATTAGGGTTTTCAACATGAATTGATTAGGGAATTCAACATGAATTGATTATCAGAATTAAGGCCGCATGTTTAGGGTTTTCAACATGAATTGATTAGGGTTTTCAACATGAATTGATTAGGGTTCAACATGAATTGATTAGGGTTTTCAACATGAATTGATTAGGGTTTTCAACATGAATTGATTAGGGTTTTCAACATGAATTGATTAGGGTTTTCAACATGAATTGATTAGGGTTTTCAACATGAATTGATTAGGGTTTTCAACATGAATTGATTAGGGTTTTCAACATGAATTGATTAGGGTTTTCAACATGAATTGATTAGGGTTTTCAACATGAATTGATTAGGGTTTTCAACATGAATTGATTAGGGTTTTCAACATGAATTGATTAGGGTTTTCAACATGAATTGATTAGGGTTTTCAACATGAATTGATTAGGGTTTTCAACATGAATTGATTAGGGTTTTCAACATGAATTGATTAGGGTTTTCAACATGAATTGATTAGGGTTTTCAACATGAATTGATTAGGGTTTTCAACATGAATTGATTAGGGTTTTCAACATGAATTGATTAGGGTTTTCAACATGAATTGATTAGGGTTTTCAACATGAATTGATTAGGGTTTTCAACATGAATTGATTAGGGTTTTCAACATGAATTGATTAGGGTTTTCAACATGAATTGATTAGGGTTTTCAACATGAATTGATTAGGGTTTTCAACATGAATTGATTAGGGTTTTCAACATGAATTGATTATCAGAATTAAGGCCGCATGTTTAAGATTTTCAATGATATTTTATTTTATTATTTATTATGGAATGGTAAACCAAATTAGACTGGTGATCTAATGGTTATATATTAATATTTGATCTTCATCTAATGGTTGATACTTCTTTCAATTAGAATTTTAATTTTCAGCTTTATTATATATTAGAGATTAGAGATAGAGAGAATCAATGACTTGTTAAATTATTATAATAACGTAATTTAACAAACATAGATAAAAGATGATGAAAAATTGTGATGTTGTCATTTTTACAGTCTTTTATTTTTTTCATTATTCTAGACACCATATACAATATCGGTAATATCTTTTATTATAAATCATAAGATACTAACGATGTAAAACAAAATATTTATAACCAGTAAACTTAGATATGATAAACTATTACGTTAAAGAAAATATTTACAGTGTTCGTCATCATCAAATCTAAGTTATTAAAATTTGACTCAACGGAAAAGATAAGGACGGATCCTTTTATATTAGGAAAAAAGATAAAGAAAATTATGTCAGTAGCCAGATTTCGTTGCGATTGTACCAAAATAGCCAAGTTTTTTCGGATTATCACAAAATAGCCATGAAAATCGCAACAAAAAACTGAAAATCGCAACAAAAAAGAGAAAATCGCAACAAAAAACTGAAAATCGCAACAAAAAACTGAAAATCGCAACAAAAAATGAAAATCGCAACAAAAAATGAAAATCGCAACAAAAAAGCAATTTTTATTTTTATTATTTTTTTTTTTTTTTTTTTGCTATGTAGAAATAAATGATTTTTTTTTAGAAAATGGCAACAAAAAATCGCAACAAAAAACTGAAAATCGCAACAAAAAACTAAAATCGCAACAAAAAAAAAATCGCAACAAAAAGATATACAAAAAAAAAACGATACTTGTTTATTACAAAGTCCATGGATACAAACATTCAGAATTTCGATAACAATGTTTGCATACTAGTATGAGGCCGAGTATGGAGGGATTTCTCCCAATCCCTTTGCTTGGTAACCAAGGTGCATCTATAAAAGGATAGGTTCACCCCATTACAAGGGACGTTAATATTCATACCCATCATCAGAATACCACATTTCCGCACATTACCTTTTACACGATTTAAGTGGTGTAAAGCGGCAAAGCCTTGTTACCATAAGGGATTCAGCAATAAATCCTTTAGAAATCTAGTCTTCCCCTAGAAGGAATTATAAGCGAGGTTTGGTGTTCAATCAAAAACCAAAAACTTTAATTATAATAGATGGATTGGTATTTGGGGGACTTGAGATTTTGAGGTTTGTGGTTCAAATTTTGGTATGACCAAAATGCTTCCAAAAATGGAGACTGAGATTATTCGCTGAAACCAAGTTTGACGTTAATATTTACAGTGTTTGTCATCATCAAATCTAAGTTATTACAATTTGACTCAACGGAAAAGATATGGACGAATCCCTTTATCTATATCTATATCTATATCTATACTACCTTATAAATATCTATATCTATATCTATATCTATATAATCTATAAATCTATATATATCTATATCTATATCTATATCTATATCTATATCTATATATCTATATCATCTGTATATCTATATCTATATCTATATCTATATCTATATCTATATCTATATCTATATCTATATCTATATCTATATCTATATCTATATCTATATCTATATCTATATCTATATCTATATCTATATCTATATCTATATCTATATCTATATCTATATCTATAGTGTTCATATCTATATCTATATCTATATCTATATCTATATCTATATCTATATCTATATCTATATCTATATCTATATCTATATCTATATCTATATCTATATCTATATCTATATCTATATCTATATCTATATCTATATCTATATCTATATCTATATCTATATCTATATCTATATCTATATCTATATCTATATCTATATCTATATCTATATCTATATCTATATCTATATCTATATCTATATCTATATCTATATCTATATCTATATCTATATCTATATCTATATCTATATCTATATCTATATCTATATCTATATCTATATCTATATCTATATCTATATCTATATCTATATCTATATCTATATCTATATCTATATCTATATCTATATCTATATCTATATCTATAGTGTTCTGATCTATATCTATATCTATATCTATATCTATATCTATATCTATATCTATATCTATATCTATATCTATATCTATATCTATATCTATATCTATATCTATATCTATATCTATATCTATATCTATATCTATATCTATATCTATATCTATATCTATATCTATAGTGTTCTGATCTATATCTATATCTATATCTATATCTATATCTATATCTATATCTATATCTATATCTATATCTATATCTATATCTATATCTATATCTATATCTATATCTATATCTATATCTATATCTATATCTATATCTATATCTATATCTATATCTATATCTATATCTATATCTATATCTATATCTATATCTATATCTATATCTATATCTATATCTATATCTATATCTATATCTATATCTATATCTATATCTATATCTATATCTATATCTATATCTATATCTATATCTATATCTATATCTATATCTATATCTATATCTATATCTATATCTATATCTATATCTATATCTATATCTATATCTATATCTATATCTATATCTATATCTATATCTATATCTATATCTATATCTATATCTATATCTATATCTATATCTATATCTATATCTATATCTATATCTATATCTATATCTATATCTATATCTATATCTATATCTATAGTGTTCTGATCTATATCTATATCTATATCTATATCTATATCTATATCTATATCTATATCTATATCTATATCTATATCTATATCTATATCTATATCTATATCTATATCTATATCTATATCTATATCTATATCTATATCTATATCTATATCTATATCTATATCTATATCTATAGTGTTCTGATCTATATCTATATCTATATCTATATCTATATCTATATCTATATCTATATCTATATCTATATCTATATCTATATCTATATCTATATCTATATCTATATCTATATCTATATCTATATCTATATCTATATCTATATCTATATCTATATCTATATCTATATCTATATCTATATCTATATCTATATCTATATCTATATCTATATCTATATCTATATCTATATCTATATCTATATCTATATCTATATCTATATCTATATCTATATCTATATCTATATCTATATCTATATCTATATCTATATCTATATCTATATCTATATCTATATCTATATCTATATCTATATCTATATCTATATCTATATCTATATCTATATCTATATCTATATCTATATCTATATCTATATCTATATCTATATCTATATCTATATCTATATCTATATCTATATCTATATCTATATCTATATCTATATCTATATCTATATCTATATCTATATCTATATCTATATCTATATCTATATCTATATCTATATCTATATCTATATCTATATCTATATCTATATCTATATCTATATCTATATCTATATCTATATCTATATCTATATCTATATCTATATCTATATCTATATCTATATCTATATCTATATCTATATCTATATCTATATCTATATCTATATCTATATCTATATCTATATCTATATCTATATCTATATCTATATCTATATCTATATCTATATCTATATCTATATCTATATCTATATCTATATCTATATCTATATCTATATCTATATCTATATCTATATCTATATCTATATCTATATCTATATCTATATCTATATCTATATCTATATGTAAATAGTGTTCTGATCTATATCTATATCTATATCTATATCTATATCTATATCTATATCTATATCTATATCTATATCTATATCTATATCTATATCTATATCTATATCTATATCTATATCTATATCTATATCTATATCTATATCTATATCTATATCTATATCTATATCTATATCTATATCTATATCTATAGTGTTCTGATCTATATCTATATCTATATCTATATCTATATCTATATCTATATCTATATCTATATCTATATCTATATCTATATCTATATCTATATCTATATCTATATCTATATCTATATCTATATCTATATCTATATCTATATCTATATCTATATCTATATCTATATCTATATCTATATCTATATCTATATCTATATCTATATCTATATCTATATCTATATCTATATCTATATCTATATCTATATCTATATCTATATCTATATCTATATCTATATCTATATCTATATCTATATCTATATCTATATCTATATCTATATCTATATCTATATCTATATCTATATCTATATCTATATCTATATCTATATCTATATCTATATCTATATCTATATCTATATCTATATCTATATCTATATCTATATCTATATCTATATCTATATCTATATCTATATCTATAGTGTTCTGATCTATATCTATATCTATATCTATATCTATATCTATATCTATATCTATATCTATATCTATATCTATATCTATATCTATATCTATATCTATATCTATATCTATATCTATATCTATATCTATATCTATATCTATATCTATATCTATATCTATATCTATATCTATATCTATAGTGTTCTGATCTATATCTATATCTATATCTATATCTATATCTATATCTATATCTATATCTATATCTATATCTATATCTATATCTATATCTATATCTATATCTATATCTATATCTATATCTATATCTATATCTATATCTATATCTATATCTATATCTATATCTATATCTATATCTATATCTATATCTATATCTATATCTATATCTATATCTATAGTGTTCTGATCTATATCTATATCTATATCTATATCTATATCTATATCTATATCTATATCTATATCTATATCTATATCTATATCTATATCTATATCTATATCTATATCTATATCTATATCTATATCTATATCTATATCTATATCTATATCTATATCTATATCTATATCTATATCTATATCTATATCTATATCTATATCTATATCTATATCTATATCTATATCTATATCTATATCTATATCTATATCTATATCTATATCTATATCTATATCTATATCTATATCTATATCTATATCTATATCTATATCTATATCTATATCTATATCTATATCTATATCTATATCTATATCTATATCTATATCTATATCTATATCTATATCTATATCTATATCTATATCTATATCTATAGTGTTCATATCTATATCTATATCTATATCTATATCTATATCTATATCTATATCTATATCTATATCTATATCTATATCTATATCTATATCTATATCTATATCTATATCTATATCTATATCTATATCTATATCTATATCTATATCTATATCTATATCTATATCTATATCTATATCTATATCTATATCTATATCTATATCTATATCTATATCTATATCTATATCTATATCTATATCTATATCCAGATCTATTCATATATCTATACATCTATATCTATATGTATATGTATATTTGTATCTATCCTGCATCGGTATATGTAAATCGCTTTGCTATTTGAGTATAGGATTTGGCCATTTTCGGTTTCAGTAAGGGATTGTTACCGAGCTCATCCCTAGTCAGATATGAGGCTTATCAATAACTTGAGGGTTAACCGAATAGCAAACACCCCAAGGTACACTAAGCAAGAAGAAACCTAAAAGTTACTCACCAATTGTGTAAATGAGTAGAACACAATTGGCAGGGCATGTTGTTGGCAAAGTTTTGGTCCAAACGAGTTTTACGATATTTTAGCTTTAATGGAATAATAACCGATACTTGGATCCATACAAAGATTAATAATTGTAAAACATCGTTGAGTTACAGATTGTGTAAATGAAAGATGCCAAAAAAAAAAAAAAAAAAAGCCTAAAATGCATTAATGAACAACTGCTAAATTTATGTGTTTAATAAACAAATTACTTGAACTCCGGGATGGAAAAGACAGTTTGGACAACGGTAAGAGCAAACAAGATGATTCCAGCAAATAGAGCAATGGCATTCCATGGACTATTGAAATATGTACGTCTTAACCTTGCGATATTTTTGGGCCAGTAACCATTGTAATATTGATCCAACTGTGTTAACTGTTCGGAGTAACAGAAATCGACAAGTGAAATGTTTCTACATATTCTGTTGATCAGATGTGCAGCCTCTTCATTTGAACCTAGTCTGTTGACTAGAACTTTTGATTCCACCAACTTAGTAACATCCTCCTGACTATCAACTAGTTTATCCATGGCATACGCATATGATGTAAAGTGATAATGAACTTGAGGTACGGATTGCTCATACGCAATAAAATTCCTCAATACTGGCTCACTATAATCATCAAGAACAAGTTGTGGCAAAAGAAGAGTAGGTTTGCCCCAAGACAATGGAAAACAAGCAATCAAAGAGGATTTAAACTGAATGGTCATTGGGAAATTTGTCTCTTGGTGAGGCTTAAAATTCACCCCCGATCTATCAAGGTCTGCAGCTGAATGTACTGTTGGTTCGGTTTCGTCTGATAGCTCAGTTTGTGGAAGCTTGTATCGTCTGTGAAAAAGGCCAAGAATATGATCATATGCTGAATCTGTGGCAACATCAGGGATTGAAAGGGTGGTTTCTGGTATAGGATCAACGAATGGATGGAGGTAGTTTGCTAGAACTTTTTGGAGAATGCTAGTAAGAGGAATTGATACGAATCTTTTAATGGTGCAGTCGAATAAATCTTGAAGAACAAAGAAAGGAATTTGATTCTCCACCAAAATTAGGTCAATGGCAATACAAACATTTTGCATCATGTTTGGCAAACACGCTTTGTAATCCTTGACATGCTTGAAGCAGAATTCGAGTATGAAGCAACCATCCATAACCATCATCTTGGCAAGGTCGTCGTCACTAACAATACTTTTCATACCAGAATATGATGCCCTGATTTGATTCATCGAAGTATTTACCTTCTGCACACATGCTGTTAAAATTTGCTCTGGTGTGGAATCTGAGGAATTCAAACTATACAATAGGTCATGTAGATAACACTCTTTCAGTGCTGATGACTCTTGCACATTTTTATGTTTACTGTGTAGAGGTCCTATAGAGACCAACCGAGGCTCAAATGAAACTGGGCTAAGATCTCTAAGCACACTAGGAACGATGAAAATAGACGGCATACTTTTGTTAATTTGTCCTCTTTCTAGACAATCAAGTAGGATTTCGACTGTATCACCACCGGCAGTTTTCATCGTGGATGTTTTCAACAACGTTGATAATTAGTATGCAATATATGAACAACTCAAAGAAATGGCTGGGATAACTTAACAAATACTGTATGGGCTTTAGTCCATTATTACCATCCATACATATAAACACAGGTTTGTAGTTGGTAGTTGGAAATATTGAGTTTACATGTAACAACTATGTTTTAGAAGTAGCATAATGACTAATTAAAGATATGTTTATTTTAATTTCAATGATTGATCGTTTAACAAAATATAATACTATTATGCATCTTATGAACATGCTAATGTAAGGGGGCGAACAGTTCAATTAACGTGTTAAGTATTGGTATAAAATTAAGTCGTATATATATTGTTTATTGGCATGATCCATATTTTAGGGAGGGTCTTCCAGGACTTGGTCTAAATGAGGGCTGAGCAGCTAATTAACTTGTTAATTACTGGTATTAAATTAAAGAAGCTGCTCTTTGGTGCAGTCTAATAGTTACTCCAATTCATGTAAGGTCCAAGATAACATGCGCATATACTCCCTTTTATTTGTTTAAAAATTCTACCTTAATATAATATCTACGAGCATGATACCCGCGCAATGCGGCGGCGAGCCAGCGATGAAGGTGGTGTGATGGCGGCGACGAATGGTGACGGTGGTGGCGGCATCAATTGGTGTAGGTAAAGGTATATGATTTAAAGGGGGTTAGTAGAGATCGATATTTTATAATACAATGGGCTAATGGTGTAATTTAATATAGAGGTTTGATGGTGATTTAATTCATTAAGGGTATTTTGGTCAATTCGCATGTCTAATATTTTATAAACTTTCAACATGAGGGTTATAATTTTTATATAGTAGTATAGATATTTGACTCAATCAATTACCTATTTTTGATTAATTGTAGATCTCTTCTTTTTATTTACTTTTGTTTTTTATTTTAATCCTAATAATTATGGAGCCACTTTTTTACTTTGTTTCCTACCAAAAAAAAAGGCAAAAAAAGTAAATTACCCTCTTAAACAGTACTTAGCAAAAAGACCTGCAAATAAAGATATGGAACTGCAAATAAATCACTAATTTTTTTTTATTCAACTTTTTTTTTAGAACGGCAGAAAATATTATTAATAAACGGACCAACTAGCAAGATGCTAGAAGGTCAATGTACAAAAGATACAATCTAGAATACACAAATTACAAATCTAGATTATCTCAGGGCTTTAACTGCTGAGACTGTAAAAAGGTTGAAAAACTCGTGCCAATTATAGTTGAGACACGAGAAAAAACCTCATCAACGAAGGCCGAGCCACCGGTTTTCACTTCGTGATGTTTTTGGTACAGTCTCAAACAAGTCCCGTTGAAAAAACTACCTTTGTAAAAAAAGAAAATGAAAAGTAAATCAGAACCAAGTGTTGCAAATACAAGAAAGAAAGCATCAGCCATAAGAAAATGGAGTCATGATCCATGTATGCCAAGTTGATCCGCCCTTTCTGTCGCGACTATGAACCCATAGGAAAGAGGTAGAAACAATGGCATTGAAGATGTCCAGCCCACTCTCGTGAATGTCGTTATGTAAAGCATTGTTTCTAGCCTTCCAAACGTGCCACCAAGTAGTAAAAAGGATAGCCTCAAGTCTAAGACGGGATTTTCCATTTATGACAAGTGAGTCGCACCATGATAAAATAGCTTCAGGGTTAACGGCGGGAATGGCCAACCGAGTCCAGGTGCTTAAAGAAGATCTGATCTCGGACGCAATTTTACATCCATGCAACAAATGGTTAGTCGTTTCCACACCAGAATTGCATAACATGCATCGAAGCGTGTTGACATCGATCCCTCTAGCAAAGAGATTGACATTCGTGGGGATTCCATTTCGTCTCAATCGCCAAATGAATGTGTTAACTTTCTTGGGGACATAAGGATTCCATTTAGTTTTCATATTTGAATCTATAGGCAAACAATGATGATCGATGTTTCTCCTTACCTGAGCAATAGAAAAATATGTATTTCCATTCAAATTCCACAACCATTTGTCACTTTCTTTATTAACAATGTCACTTGGGAGTTTGCTCATCAAAAGATTAAGCTGATCAAATTCTCGAGTACTTCTAAGTGGTCTGCGCCAACTCCATTGCCAACCGTCCTCATCGCGTCGATCTTTAACATAACACTTTCCATCCGTATCAAGAGCAGCCAATCTCGGAAACCTGTTGGCCAAAGTATCGTTACCACACCATGAATCCGTCCAGAATCTAGTTTGAGAACCATCCCCAACTTTGCGACTAATAGAGTTGTGTTTCACATCAGAGATTGTATGAGTATCCTTAATGGAATCCACAATTCTAGCCCATAATCCTTTATTCTTAGCAACCAGATTGTAGAAACAATTGTACCCATGAATAGCCTCAAGAACTCTTACCCAAAGATTATTTGGACTATCTAGCGCGCGCCACCTCCACTTATAAAGTAGGGCTCGGTTCATTGCATCAAGGCTGCCAAATCCGAGACCACCATCGTCTTTAGTTGCAAGGACTTTGCCCCACTTAATCCAAGAAATTTTTCTTTTTTCTCTAGACCCACCCCAAAAAAAAGAAGACCGTAACGATTCCAGAATTTGATTGATCTTCTTTGGCATTCTAAAAATAGATAAGAAATATATCCCCAACGAGCCCAAAACCGAGGATATAAGAGTAGACCTGCCGCCTATCGACAAAAGATTAGCTTTCCAGTTGGCTAGTCGAGTTTGAAACTTCGTAATGATAGGTTTCCATGTCGAGATCCTCCTAGAACTACCTCCAATAGGAATGCCCAAGTATTTGAAAGGTAACTTCTCAGCTTTACACCCCATGTTCTGCGCCATATCATTAACTTGACTCAATTTATTCAACTTGACTCAACCTTCAATTTATTACGATTCTAGTTTTTTTCATAAGAACTAGCATTGTACCCGTGCGATGCGGCAGCGGTTTGGTGGTGACGACGACTGGTGGTGGTGACAACGGTCGTGGTGGTGACGAACTGTTGTTGGTGGGTGTAAGTAATTGATTTAATGTAATTGATGTAAAGGGGTAGTGGAGATATTTTAGAAGATAAGGGATTGATGATGTAAATTAATTTATTAAGGGTAAAATGGTAATTTTGCATTTAACACTTTTATGAGAGAGAAAGTGATAAGTATTATAATATAGTATAGAAGTATAGAAGTATAGATAAGGGTAAAATGGTAATTTTGCATTTAACACTTTTATGAGAGAGAAAGTGATAAGTATTATAATATAGTATAGAAGTATAGAAGTATAGATAAGGGTAAAATGGTAATTTTGCATCTAACACTTTTATGAGAGAGAATGTGATAATTATTATAATATATTATAGATAATAAAGATTCTTCTTTCAATAAAACAATTATTGTTTGTGGTTTTCTTTTAAAAAGAAAACAAGTAGATCTTACCCGCGCGTTGCGGCGGGAGCAACTTGCGAGATAGCATATCCCTGCAGTTCTTATGTAACTTAGTTTTTGCTTAACAGAGTTTTTACTACAATTTGTCATTCACATGCTTACATAACACATTACAAAAGAATGACATCGGAAGTCAAGTCAATACATATTACAGAAGACATTCAAAAAGGGGTCATTTAGAGTGTCACTTATATGATGATAGCAGCTCCTTACTTGTCGGAAAATGTTGACCATAATAATACAACCCTGCATGATTGTGAAGCGGAATACATAAAGAGTATTTAGTTAGTGTAAACTACACTAAAGAGTGTAATGCCTAAACATCCATCAAAGGTTTAACAGCTGAGAAACGTATATTGTGGCAACACAACTTGGGGAAAAGTTCATGTGAAGAAAATATACAAAGGTCAACAAACCTTAGGTCTAATGTAGAAAGTGACTTGTTTGCAAGCTCTGCAACAAAAGAAGGAATTACCTGTATGTGAAGATCAAATAAGAGTTTGTACATTTCTGCATAATTACATCAGTAAAATTGCATTGAAGAAACATAAGCAGAAGTAGAAGGAGAAAACTAAAATTTGATAACTACACTGTCAATCATCCTAATTCCTTTATAACTATTCATCTCAAACCACAGGATTATTACGTCATTTAATCCCAGTTGAAGTATAGACCTAAATAACTACGCCTACTATTACTTATCAAAGGGTTGATGTGTGGAAGTGTTAGACAGGAAAAAATCAAGTAAGAAAAGGGAAGGCCAATACTTATGATTCAATTAATAATTTTCTTTCGTAACTAATTAGTAAAAAAGAAAAATTAGCAGCAAGTGGTCGATGACTAAATAGGAAAAAGATTAGCATATAATCTTTAAAAAATCAAAGCAAATCACTATCAAACAATTGAAAAGTAAAATTACCTGAGGAGGTAGCTTCTGGAGACATGAAAGGACCCAGATGATAATATTTGTGATGATGAGTATAATAACAGATAAAAAGAAATATATGAGAAACCGGTCTAAGAAATGAAAGCTGGACACGTGTTTCATGCTAATTGGTGGACTTACACTGACAATAAAATTGGGTGTGTAAAATATGTAAATGATGAGCACGTGGAATGTATTGATATAAACACAAATGGAAACGGACCAAGTGTCACCATTACTTATGAAGTGTTGGGCCCTTCCAGAATTTTTCCAAAATCAGGCAAGTATATTATGCCAACTAAACCAACAGTAAGTCAATGAGAAGGCAACTAATCCAGTTAAGATGCAACTAAATGCTACTGTAGAACTCATGTTTTGATTTAGTATATATATTAATAAGGTGTGGACGTGTGTTACAGTAAATCATAACAAAGCTTTATGGTTTTCATAGCTAGCTGCCCTGTAGTATCAAAATTCAATTTAGATACAATCGAGATACAGTATGAAAAGTCAATCCTATTGTGTTTTTTGTAAGAATTAATTGCAAGATTGGTCCTTGTGGTTTGTACATTTTTGCAATGGGGGTTCCTTTTCAAGTATCGTTGCAATGGGGGTCCCTATTTTGAGATTTGCAATGGTCCTTTTCAAGTATCGTTGCAATGGGGGTCCTTTTCAAGTATCGTTGCAATGGGGGTCCTTTTCAATATCGTTGCAATGGGGGTCCTTTTCAATATCGTTGCAATGGGGGTCCTTTTCAAGTATCGTTGCAATGGGGGTCCTTTTCAAGTATCGTTGCAATGGGGGTCCTTTTCAAGTATCGTTGCAATGGGGGTCCTTTTCAATATCGTTGCAATGGGGGTCCTTTTAAGAATTGCAAGATTGGTCCCTGTGGTTTGTATCTTTTAGCAATGGGGGTTCCTTTTCAAGTATCGTTGCAATGGGGGTCCCTATTTTGAGAATTTTTTTACAAGATTGGTCCCTTTTTAACAGGACCGTTAACGGGTATCGTTAAGTCTACACGTGGCAATAATGTGTAGGGGCAATATCATATTTTCACACAACATAAAGGACCTTTATTGCTAATGAACTCGAAAAGGGACCCCATTGCTAAAATGAACAAACCACAGATACCAATCTTGCAATTAACTCATGTGCTTATTTGAAGTAAAGTTTTGAATATTTTATTGGGATTATGGCACGGGAATGTAACCAACTATGGCTGAATGGTTATGTAATGTAGTGACCTTTTAAAATGGCAATGTAATGTAAGGACCTTCTGTTTTTGTTCTTTTCGTGTATTCTACCGGGTAACCTATCATTTCCAACCGGTAATGCCACGTGGACTTTATTAAAAAATATAAATACCCTAAAATCCCACCCTTTTCACCCAATTTCATTCCCCGCTCCAAATTCCCTCCATTTTCTCCCAATTTTCCCTCCACCTTCTTCCATGGCGTCGAGTTCATCATCTTCTTCAAGGAATCAAGGTTGTCGTTATATGAAGTGTCACTGCGGATCGAAGATGAACATATTTACATCATGGACAATCAAGAACCCAGGTCGTCGATTTGTCAAATGCCCTAATGTAAGAACCCTAATTTTTTTTTTCCAATTATTTCTGAAATTAGTTTAGGGTTTATGTTTATTGTCTTTAAAAGTAACAAAATCCATGTTTTTTATAGGTTAAAAGTGGGTACTGTACTAGATTCAGTTATTGATGAAGAACTTCCAACCGAATATTACAAGGATTTGATGTATGACCTTCATTCACAATCTCTTAATTCAATCAATCAGGCTCCAAAGGATGATGAAGATTCGAATTCCGAATTCGTTAAAGTCAAGGAGGAGTTGACTTTCACAAAGTCAAAATTGAGAGTTTACGACCAAGTATTCTATATTTTGATTGTTGTAGCTTTTTTGTGCTTTGTGATAGTTGTGTTAGCTATGTAACATTTGTGACAATTGTTTAATGAAATGGAAGATAATGTTTGTCTATCAATCCAATGTTGTTAATTACCAATAATTATGCAGAAAATAGAAAGAAATTACACAAAGATCCCAAGTGTCATAGATAAATAAGCAGATGTAGTGTAATTGCAGTACATACCAAAAGACTGCCTAGCTGCTAATACTGTTATAAACTTATAATACATGGGATCAAAATACTTGTTACAACACCCTACTCCACAATCATTGCATCATCTTCAGTTAGACCACGTCCAGGAGTTACTTTGCAAGCCTTTGCCTTAAACATCTATAACTTGGTGGCCTTTTCTTCACAACCTGCAATTTCTTTCCTTTCTTTGCTCCTGTATTAACTGATTCTTGGGTCCCAATTGGTGGTTTGTCAAGTTGCAGAGTTGAGTTAGAGATTCTGTCAGTTGTTTGAGTTGCCTTTGGTTGAGTGCTGAATGTTCCCATCCTAATTTTCCTAATTACCTTGCCCTTTCCAGCAGATGATGTTCTAGCTTTCTCTGCAAAAACACAACATGTTTATTAAGTAATGCAAAACTATAATTAACTAGTACAATGGTTAAAAATTGTGTATACCTGAAGTTGAGTTACCATCTTTGACAATAGTCCCTGCAGTTACAAACTTATGCCCTCCAAGTGTGTATCTATACCTTCTGCCTGGACTCAGTGGTCTTTCTTCAGTTGCAACTTTTGGTTGACTTTGAGTTGAATCATTTGACTCAAATGCTTGACTTTCAAATGGCTGACTTTCAGGATCAAATGCTTGACTTTCAAATGGTTGATTTGCAGGGTTTGTTGGTTGATTTGCAGGGTTTGTTGGTTGATTTGCAGGGTTACTTGGTTGATTTTCAGTCTGGTTTGATTGATTTTCAGGTTGAGTTGGTTGATTTTCACTCTGGTTTGGTTGATTTTCAGTGTGGCTTGGTTGATTTTCACTCTAGTTTGGTTGACTTGCAGTTTTGGCCTTTTTCTGCCTTGGTTTAGCGATGTGGGGAGGCCTTTCTTTTTGTTCTGAAGTACATGTTCTAGCATTGTGGCCTACTAACCAACACTTCCTACAAGTCATCTTAATGCCATGTTATGTCACTTTTGTTGATCCAACTCTAGGTTCATGTGCAGCCCTAATCCTCTTCTTTCTGGGCCTACCAGGCATTGTTCTTGCCTTTGGGGGCAAAGGTTTGGGTCTGTCATTACTTGGCCAGGTATCCATGCCACCAACTGGGTAAATAATCTTGTTATATGCCTCTTGATAAACCAATTTCCTAAACCACCCAGAAATATAGTCCTCAGGTTCCATGTTACACTTATATATGGCATGAACAACATGTACACATGGAATACCACTAAGTTGCCACATTCTACATGAACAATTTTGTTCATCCATATCCACAGTGTAAGCATCATTGTAGTTTCTAACCTCAAAAATACTACCACCTGCATGAATAACCAGCCAACATGTCCTATCCCTCTTGATATCATCTAATTTTTGCCTAATCATGGGACAGACATCATGCTCCCATTTCTCACTTTGTTCCCTTATGGTCTCCAACCTAACCATAACTATTATCCTTAAGGCTTCTAACAAAGTTATAATGGGTTTGTTCCTGACTTTCAATAAAACTGAGTTCCAACACTCACTAAATCCATTTTCAACTGCTTCACAACCTCTATGAATTTTCAACTGTGTTCATCTACTAAACTTAGTATCTGCATGGAATGCTCAGCCTCCATCCACTTTGCATAACATCTGAAAGTGCACTTCTGCTGCTTAGCAGGAAATCTCTTATTCTTCTTATGTTTACCTTTCTCTGGGTCTGATATGTTTGGAGGCCCGGTTCCACAACTAGCAATAATGCTGGTTTTACACGATCTCTCAAACCAAAGAGAGTATCCATTAGCTAGGGCATAGTAAGACAAACATTCCCTCAGCTGGTGATGAGAAGCATATACTTCACCCACAAGGGGCCTTTTCAGTCTCTAATGTGTACCATGTAACATCCCTAACTTTTTATTCAATAGTTGACTAACGCCGTTAAGTCAACATAGTGTGTTGTTAAGTCTATTTTAGATTTAATGCTTATATGTAGTTGATGTGCGTAACGTGTGAGGCTTGAAAGCCTAAATGTTTAAAGTAGTATAAATGTGTGTAAAATGTAGATAAATGCCTATGTAGTGGTATTTAATGAAGTAATTATGTTGTATATGGTCCATAGAGTTTGTGACTAATAATGAAGGATTAGGAAGCTTAGGGACTAGTTTTGACATAGAGGCAAAGTCAAAAACGGGTTAAGGAGTTTAGGGAGTGTCTTTAGGTCATTATTTGCAGATTCATTCCTCCTAAACAAGCCCTAACCGCCCCACATAGTTCTTCCATTGATTTGCTAACTGAAAAGCTTCCTTACGTGTGATTTGAGAGTGTTTTGTCAAGAGTTTTGCATCCTCATTGTGATCTACAGGTAGAAAAGGTATTGTAATGTGGATTTATTATCTTTTCAATTGTATGGATTATTAAGAAGTGGTTTAGGTCATTGGAGGATCAATCGATGTCGTAATAACGTTTGTTTTTATGATGTAAATCATATGTTGTTTAATGGGGAAGTTTATTGCATTTGATTGGTCATAAAATGAAGGATTTTGATGTACAAAGGTCTGATATTTGATTTGGAATCGTTTGGTGTTGGTTTGGGGTTCAATCGATCGAAGTTGTGCAGAATCGTGACGGGTTGCGAGTTTCCAGACAGATAAGTTGCGGCGCAACATGTTAGTTGCGGCTCAACTGAGGGCTGGAGTTGCGGCGCAACGTGGTGTTGCGGCGCAACGGGGTCAGTTTTGAAATAAAGTAACCTTTGAACCTCCAATGCGTATGTCGTGTCTTGGGTCATGTTTGTAGGTGTGTAGGCCTGAGATATGACCTTAATAATTGTGGGTAATAGGTTGTTTAATGATCGTTTACTAATTTTAGGTAGACGAGGCTAGTTGCTTTGCACGGTAACGTGGTTATTCACTGTCGTGCACTTCTTTGAGGTAAGATACACTACTTTGACACGCTGAGGGATCCAACAAAAGCTGGTTTCGAATAATAACTTCCCATTTGGTATCTTTATATTGCATGTGGGCATATGGGGTTACGCGGGAGGTATTGTGGGTTATGCACTTGACCATGAGACCTGAAATGCAGTCCCAAATGTTATGAAATGAAGTATAGTATAATGTAGTGATTTGTTATGCGATGTTATGTAGTATCTAGAAATGTTGAAATGTAGAAATGACGTTGATTCTTGATGTGTGCATGCTTATGTGGCTTGTTCACCTAGCTCACTAGACCTACTAGGTTGCCATGTCACTTGCACGTTTAAGGGCCCAAACATAATGAAGATTATGTGTGTAATGTTTAGGTTGTGTGATGCCTAAACTAATAATGTATGAAACCGAGCTCGTAAATTGATATGCAGAAAGTGTTAAGCTTAACCCGTACTTGCCCTAGCCCGGCGGGTGCGTGAACGTGAGGTTGCTTGGGTGGCTCCTTGCAACATGGTCATTGAAACGCAGTTTGAGTAATACGAGGGGTCTGACCCGCCTCCATATACGGATTACTCCGGGATTGGCTTGCCATTCCCTAACGACATTTGATGAGTAGCCTTTTTGGTTGATCATCTAGTCGGGTGTGACGTATGTTACACTTATATGCAGTTAACGAAGATACGTGTGTTTATGTGTGGAATAAAAGAAGAATAGGCACATTTAGGGTGATTCATCCTAAGTTGATATGCAGTTTATATGTGTGTTTATAATGTGAGTTGTGACTTAATGTTTTGTCAATAAAGTAGAAGTGTTTTAAATGGACAAAGCTTTATAACTTTAGTGTTATCTTACTTAGCTAATTCGTTAGCTAACACTTGTTTTTGAAATGTGGTTCCCTCAGGTTTAGCTTGAAGGATAGATGAGGCATGAAGAGCGAGGAGTGGGTAGATAGCTTGCTGTTAACTTTAGCTACCCATAGATGCTACACCTCATTGGACCTTGTTTACATTTTGTTATGTTGCTGAATTTATGAAGTACCTTGTAGACGGTTGTTTTGTGTTGGGCAACCGTTGGGTTTTCATTTAGACATTTTAATGGTATTGCATGTAACACCAATAAATGCAGAAACCGAACTATTTTCATCGGTTTTGAACTTTTAAAGTTTTCTTCCGCATCTTTTAACACCGTTAGGTGGAAATTTTTGAAAACCCATGTTTTTAAATGTCGGGTGTTACAAGTTGGTATCAGAGAGATGGTTTAAGTGAACCAAAGTTCGACCATGACCGTAGGAATTTGGACTTAAACCGATAGAGGATAAGTTAGGCTTATGTAGGTGTGCCTAGCTTGAGATGAAGTGCTTTAGGACGGGTTGGGATTGAGTGAGAGTGTAGGTTGAGGCTTGTGTGTGGTTTATATGCAGCTTATGTAGATGTCGTGTAGCCTTAATAGCCTTGTTCTCACTTTAATTCTTGCTAACCGTCGTCATTGCCTTGTAGAAAGATGGCAATTACTCGTGCTAACAGTCAACGAGAAGGGACTAATGCTAGTGGTGCTCCGCCTAATGGGAATGGGGCTGGAGATGGAGTTAACCAAAGGCCTCCGCGAAGGCCACTCCCGGGTGCACAGCCCACAAGGTCAGAAATTGATAGGGCAAACCCGGTGATTGAACAAGTTCCCAATCAAGCAGAATTACATGAAGATTTGAGAGCTATCCGAGCCCTTCTGATGAGAAATGAAGAGGAGTTAGCACAATTGAGGGCAGAAAGAGATGCTGAAAGGAATGGGAGTGAACAAAGGGGTGAGCATTTGGATGGGAATTACTCTAATCCCTCCCAAGGTGCTGAACCATCAATGGCGAGATCACAACATGTTCATGAGAATGTTGTTGCAGCAGTAGGTGTTAATGGGATGAATGGTGGTGGACCTAGAGTTGTGAACGCACCTCGCATTAGCAACTTTAAATATGAGAGCTTTCAGAAATGTGGTGCCAAGGAGTTTGATGGTACCCAAAATGCAGTGGGTGCTATGGAGTGGATTGAAGATATTGAGGTAGTATTTGCATCTTGTTACTGTCCTGATGATATGAAGGTTTTGTGTGCTAGTAGGATGCTGAAGAAGAATGCCCGTAACTGGTGGAGGGCTACAACAGTTTCCATGGCCCCTAAGGTACTTACTGTGATGCCTTGGGGTACATTTAAGGAGAAGTTTTTAGAGGAGTATGTGGGAACTCGAGAGTTGAGGCTTATTGAGAAAGAGTTTAGATCTTTGGTTGCAAAACCCGGTGCAATTACGGAATATGCACATTCTTTTATGGAGAAGTTGAAGTTTGTAGGACATTTGGTTCGGAGAGATGAAGATCAGGTTGAGGCATATTGTGATGGCCTCCCAGCTAACTATCGTGGGTTGTGTAGGCAGCATGTTACTTTATCTGCAGCGATAAAGGAGTCAAAGAGGTTGGATGATGACTTCAAAACTAAAAAAGTAGTTGAGAAAGTTGATGACAAGAAGTCGGGATTTAAGAGGAGATCTAATTGGTCTTCTAATTCTAATAATAATAAGAAGAAGTTCAGGGGAGATTCTAATTCAAGTGGGGACAAGGATAAGAAGAGAGTGGTACGTGGTGTGCATCTTGTAAGACTTTTCATGATGGTCAGTGTTCTGAAAAGACAAGGAGGTGTCACAAATGTGCTAGGTCGGGACATCTGGCAAGTGAATGCAGGGACAAGACTCGTTGTTACAAGTGTCAAGAAACGGGTCATCTTATTGTTGATTGTCCTCGAATGTAGAATGATGGAAAGAAGACAGCCACCACCGCAACTAAGGTTCGAGCCCTGCAGATGACAGTGGATGATGCAAAGAGCAACGATGAGGTAGTAAGTGGTACTTTTCTTGTTAATTCAAAACCTGCCTCTGTTCTATTTGATTCTGGTGCAAATAGGTCATTTGTGTCTACTTTATTTGCTCCTAAGCTAGAAAGAGTCACTACCCCTTTAGATTGCTCAATAGAAGTAGAATTGCTAATGGTACGATTAGTGAAATACGTGTGGGTTATGATGATTGTGATATTGAGATTGAAGGTCGTTCATTTCCGGTCCAACTATTGCCTACTACTTTAGCCGGTTTTGATCTAGTGATAGGTATGGAGTGGTTGTCTCAGAATGAAGCTACCATTTCGTGTTCACAAAAGATTATTCGGTTTTCTACTCCCGATGGTAAAGTTGTTACAGTTTATGGAGATAAGAAGAAAGGGGGGATAAAGATTATCAACATGATGAAGGCTCTTAAGTGCATACGAAAGAATAAGAGCCATTTCCTTGCTTATGTCATTGATGCAAGAAAGGAGAAGTCTTCTATTGCTAGTGTGGATGTAGTTTCTGATTTTCCTGACGTGTTTCCCGATGATCTTCCCGGAATTCCTCCCGATCGTGAAGTTACTTTTCAGATTGATCTTATACCCGGTGCTACACCCGTTGCAAAAGCACCATACCGATTAGCTCCTACAGAAATGAAAGAGTTAATGTCCCAACTTTAGGAGCTACTTGACAAGGGTTTCATACAACCTAGTTCCTCACCTTGGGGAGCTCCGGTTCTTTTTGTTAAGAAGAAGGATGGATCTATGCGCATGTGCATAGACTACCGTGAGCTGAATAAGCGAACGGTTAAGAATAAATATCCCCTCCTACGAATTGATGATCTCTTCGATCAACTTCATGGTGCTTCCTATTTTTCAAAGATAGATTTGCGGTCCGGTTATCATCAATTGAAGGTTAAGAAGGAAGATGTAGCAAAGACAGCTTTCCGGACTCGATATGGACATTATGAGTTCCTTGTCATGCCTTTTGGGTTGACTAATGCTCCAGCTGCGTTTATGGACTTAATGAATCGGGTATGCCGTCCCTTTCTAGACCATTTTGTGATTGTTTTTATTGACGATATTTTGATTTACTCTAAGTCTGAAGCTGAGCACTGTGAGCACTTAAAGGCCGTCCTTGAGGTGTTGAGGGAGAATAAGTTGTATGCTAAGTTCTCCAAATGTGAGTTTTGGCTGCGAGAAGTTTAATTTCTCGGTCATGTCATTTCTTCGGAAGGTATAAAAGTAGATCCTACAAAGATTGAAGCTGTTTCAAAGTGGGAGCAGCCCAAGACACCTACCGAGATCAAAAGTTTCCTTGGCTTAGCTGGTTACTACCGAAGATTTATTCGGGATTTCTCCCGAATAGCTAAGCCAATGACTGAATTAACGAGGAAAGGAGTAAAGTATGAGTGGACCGAAAGACATGAGAAGGCTTTCCAAACATTGAAGACGAAGTTGTGTGAAGCTCCTATACTTGCCTTACCTGAAGGCACTGATGACTTGGTTGTTTATAGTGATGCATCGATTACGGGTTTGGGTTGTGTCCTTATGCAGAGAGACAAGGTGATTGCTTATGCTTCACGTCAGTTGAAGCCACATGAGAAGAATTACCCGACCTATGATCTTGAGTTAGCGGCGGTAGTATTTGCCTTGAAGTTGTGGAGACATTATCTTTATGGCACTAAGTGTACCTTGTATACCGACCATAAGAGTCTACAGTATGTGTTCAATCAGAAGGAGATGAATGTGAGACAAAGAAGATGGATGGAACTACTTAAGGATTATGATTGCGAGATCAAGTACCATCCGGGTAAAGCCAATGTAGTGGCGGATGCACTAAGTAGGAAGGTGCAAAATTCTTCTTGCAAATTGATGAGTATGCAAGTTCAAGCAAAGTCGGGACTATTGGACCGTATTAAAGAAGCTCAACTCAAGGCGTTAATGAAGGATAATATTGATAAAAGAGAGTATTGGAAAGAAGAAACGCCTTGTGATAGAGACAAATAGCCGTGGGTTTAAGACATACAAGGGTCGAATTTGGGTGCCATTGCTTGGTGGTAACCGAGAATTAATCCTTGAAGAAGCTCATAGAAGTAGATATTCAGTTCATCCCGGTGTCACCAAAATGTATGCAGATTTGAAACCGATTTATTGGTGGCCGGATATCAAAGGAGAAGTAGCTCATTTTGTAGCAAAGTGTTTGACGTGTGCACGAGTGAAAACCGACCATCAAAAGCTGTATGGTTTGTTACATCAATTAGAGATTCCGGAGTGGAAATGGGATCATATCACCATGGACTTTGTAACGAAGCTACCGAAAACGCCGAAAGGAAATGATATGATATGGGTGATTGTAGATAGATTGACGAAGAGTGCCCACTTTCTAGCTACCCGACAAGATGTGCCTTTAACGAAGATGGCAAAGATATACATTGATGAAGTAGTTTTGAAACATGGAGTTCCTTTATCTATTGTTTCGGATCGAGACTCGAGATTTGTGTCAAACTTTTAGAAGGGTCTTCAATGGGAGTTGGGTAGTAGAATAAATTTGAGTACCGCCTATCATCCTCAAACCGATGGGCAAAGTGAGAGAACTATTCAAACATTAGAGGATATGTTGAGGACGTGTGTACTAGAGTATGGTGGAGCATGGGATGATCATTTGAAGTTGATTGAGTTTGCTTACAACAATAGTCACCATGCAAGTATTGGAATTGCCTCCAGAATTGGATGGAATTCACAACACCTTTCATGTATCCTACTTAAGGAAATGCTTAGCCGAGGAGTCAAGTGTGATTCCTATTGAAGATGTGAGTATTGACCCAATGAAGAGAATGGTAGATGAACCAGTGGCGATACTTGGAAGGAAGCAAAAGAAGCTACGTCGGAAAGTGATTGATTTAGTGTTGATAAAGTGGAAGCATAATCATGGAGAAAGCTTAACGTGGGAAACTGAAGCAGTAATGAAGGAAAAGTATCCGGAGTTGTTCTTTTCTAATGAGATTCCGGGGACGGAATCCTCTTAAGGGGGAGGTAATTGTAACATCCCTAACTTTTTATTCAATAGTTGACTAACGCCGTTAAGTCAACATAGTGTGTTGTTAAGTCTATTTTAGATTTAATGCTTATATGTAGTTGATGTGCGTAACGGGTGAGGCTTGAAAGCCTAAATGTTTAAAGTAGTATAAATGTGTGTAAAATGTAGATAAATGCCTATGTAGTGGTATTTAATGAAGTAATTATGTTGTATATGGTCCATAGAGTAGTTTGTGACTAATAATGAAGGTTTAGCAAGCTTAGGGGCTAGTTTTGACATAGAGGCAAAGTCAAAAACGGGTTAAGGAGTTTAGGGAGTGTCTTTAGGTCATTATTTGCAGATGTCATTCCTCCTAAACAAGCCCTAACCGCCCCACATAATTCTTCCATTGATTTGCTAACCGAAAAGCTACCTTACGTGTGATTTGAGAGTGTTTTGTAAAGAGTTTTGCATCCTCATTGTGATCTACAAGTAGAAAAGGTATTGTAATGTGGATTTATTATCTTTTCAATTGTATGGATTATTAAGAAGTGGTTTAGGTCATTGGAGGATCAATCGATGTCGTAATAACGTTTGTTTTTATGATGTAAATCATATGTTGTTTAATGGGGAAGTTTATTGCATTTGATTGGTCATAAAATGAAGGATTTTGATGTACAAAGGTCTGATATTTGATTTGGAATCGTTTGGTGTTGGTTTGGGGTTCAATCGATCGAAGTTGTGCAGAATCGTGACGGGTTGCGGCGCAACTAGTTTCCAGACAGATAAGTTGCGGCGCAACTGAGGGCTGGAGTTGCGGCGCAACGTGGTGTTGCGGCGCAACGGGGTCAGTTTGAAATAAAGTAACCTTTGAACCTCCAATGCGTATGTCGTGTCTTGGGTCATGTTTGTAGGTGTGTAGGCCTGAGATATGACCTTAATAATTGTGGGTAATAGGTTGTTTAATGATCGTTTACTAATTTTAGGTAGACGAGGCTAGTTGCTTTGCACGGTAACGTGGTTATTCACTGTCGTGCACTTCTTTGAGGTAAGATACACTACTTTGACACGCTGAGGGATCCAACAAAAGCTGGTTTCGAATAATAACTTCCCATTTGGTATCTTTATATTGCATGTGGGCATATGGGGTTACGCGGGAGGTATTGTGGGTTATGCACTTGACCATGAGACCTGAAATGCAGTCCCAAATGTTATGAAATGAAGTATAGTATAATGTAGTGATTTGTTATGCGATGTTATGTAGTATCTAGAAATGTTGAAATGTAGAAATGACGTTGATTCTTGATGTGTGCATGCTTATGTGGCTTGTTCACCTAGCTCACTAGACCTACTAGGTTGCCATGTCACTTGCACGTTTAAGGGCCCAAACGTAATGAAGATTATGTGTGTAATGTTTAGGTTGTGTGATGCCTAAACTAATAATGTGTGAAACCGAGCTCGTAAATTGATATGCAGAAAGTGTTAAGCTTAACCCGTACTTGCCCTAGCCCGGCGGGTGCGTGAACGTGAGGTTGCTTGGTGGCTCCTTGCAACATGGTCATTGAAACGCAGTTTGAGTAATACGAGGGGTCTGACCCGCCTCCATATACGGATTACTCCGGGATTGGCTTGCCATTCCCTAACGACATTTGATGAGTAGCCTTTTTGGTTGATCATCTAGTCGGGTGTGACGTATGTTACACTTATATGCAGTTAACGAAGATACGTGTGTTTATGTGTGGAATAAAAGAAGAATAGGCACATTTAGGGTGATTCATCCTAAGTTGATATGCAGTTTATATGTGTGTTTATAATGTGAGTTGTGCCTTAATGTTTTGTCAATAAAGTAGAAGTGTTTTAAATGGACAAAGCTTTATAACTTTAGTGTTATCTTACTTAGCTAATTCGTTAGCTAACACTTGTTTCTTGAAATGTGGTTCCCTCAGGTTTAGCTTGAAGGATAGATGAGGCATGAAGAGCGAGGAGTGGGTAGATAGCTTGCTGTTAACTTTAGCTACCCATAGATGCTACACCTCATTGGACCTTGTTTACATTTTGTTATGTTGCTGAATTTATGAAGTACCTTGTAGACGGTTGTTTTGTGTTGGGCAACCGTTGGGTTTTCATTTAGACATTTTAATGGTATTGCATGTAACACCAATAAATGCAGAAACCGAACTGTTTTCATCGGTTTTGAACTTTTAAAGTTTTCTTGTTAGGTGGAAATTTTTGAAAACCCATGTTTTTAAATGTCGGGTGTTACATACCATCATCATGAATTGGGAATTTAGGCTTCTCTGGTTCTGGTGGTCTCATTGGGTCATTAGAATTGTCCCCATCTCTTGATTGCATTGCTTCAACAAGTTCTTTTAAGAAGGAGTCATGTTCATCATGAACAGCCTTCTTAATGCCTGCATCATCCTTTGGACCAGGCATGTTGCCACCAAGTTGTGGTAACTGGTTTGAGTAGGGAATTTTGGCAAGTAAAACAACAGAATCAACATCAGAATCATCAGATTCATCAGTTGGGCAAAACTCTTCATCCTCACTATCATAATCATCATCATTCCCTGGTCCCCTACTACTTTCACCTTGCTCTGTTTTATACTTTATCTTATCATCCTCACTATCACTATCACTATTTCCCCTTCCTTTCGAACTCACATAATCAGTCATGTCTAATGATAAATAGTCAACATAGATATCTACTTCATCATACGTATCTAGGATGTCTATTAAACAAGCAGTTTCCTTTTGGTTACACGCACTTAATAGATTTTCAAAACCAGCATTACCTTGGATATAATAAAGCCCAGTAGAAGGAGTACCTGTTTCCTGGTCTATGAAATGCACCAACTCTTCATGAGTTAGTTTTGGGCATGTCAGAGTGATGACTTTCTCATCCACATATTGTAAAGGATCAAACAAAAAGCCCCCATCGTAATGCACAATCAATTTAAAAAAATTTCATCTTTTTCTACAAAACACAAACAAAAAAGAAAGTAAAGTAAAGATCCATCAGTAAATATCATGGAAAAATTATTAAAAGAAAAATTAATTAAAAAAAAACCCTAGAATTTTGGTAGTTAAAGTGGAAATCAAGAGGATGGATAACGAAATAAAAGATCACATACCTTCATAGTGGATGATTATGATATTTTATGCTTGATCGGGCATGAAAACGGCCTTTGTCAGAAGAGTAACAATGGTGATTTGATGGGTGGGAGTGTAAAGGGGAAGAAGAAAGGGTTTTTTTGGGATCCGTTGTATATATATATATCGATATGTATAAAGTGTATTTTTTTTAAAATTATTGTTTTGGCCAGCATGCCACGTCGACACTTTTTAAAATAAATTAAGTTTTATTACCGGTTACCGGTATAACAAGTCAATCGCTACACGAAAAGAACAAAAACAGAAGGTCCTTACATTACATAGCCATTTTGAAAGGTCACTACATTACATAACCATTAGGCCATAGTTGGTTACATTCCCGTGCCATAATCGTAACATCCTGAATTTTATTAATATATTATGTTGACTTTGACCGATAGTCAATGTTGACCTACCGTTAAGTGACTTTATACTTTATGTGAAAAATTATAGTGATAATCATAATGTGCTTTATGTGATTTATTAAGTGATTATTAAGTAGATTAAAATGTGTGTCATTTATGTGAATAAATCGGAGTCTGTGTCCCCATCTAGTGTGATTAAAGTCGATAAATATCTACCATTAATGCTTGTTAAGGCGGTATGATTCCCTATGGTGTCGGATTAATATTTGATGTTGTGAAGTGAAGTTACTCGAGGTTGTCGTTTGATTAATAAGATTAGAGGGTTGTAAAGTGTGATTTAGCTAAACTCGTTATAGTCGGTGATTAACCAACACTAATTATCTATTATCAACCCTAATTTAAAAATATGTATACCATGCCTTTTAGTTGTCGTCCAAAAACACAAAAAGAAACACAAAACCCTTTGAGTTGTAACCTTTGACTAGAATAAAATAATGAAAAAGTCAAAAGTGAGTTGTGTGTGTGCCGCAAAAAAAGAAAAACAAGCAGGAAAGAAAAATATTGGTTGTCCTTTTGTTGTAGCTTGTTCACGCCGAGAGAAAAAATAAGAGATAGTTGGATCCCTTGTCGTTCCTTGTGTAGCCGCTAGACAATAAGTAAGAAAGTTCGATTTAATTCTACTTTTATACCTTCTGGAAACCTATATATATGTAGTATTATATAATTATATTATAGTGTTCATATCTAGATTGGTGTGGGTCTGATTTCAATAAAAATAGAAAACCTCCTATTTTGGTGTTTGTGTTGTAGGCGCAAGAAACAAACAAAAAAATATATATATATTGGCAATTACAAAATAAGATATTTGTGTTTTACTTTGAGCCGTAGCCATCAAAACATATTGGGAACTTTTGTAATACATATCATCATTTATATTTATCTTTTCTTTATACATTCTAAAAGACTACTAATTTAACCATTTATTAACCAACTAATAAACTTAATTAACCGCTAAAATTGTAGAATATGGACCCAAAAAAAATTAATATTACTAATAGTAATTGTAAAAAGTCTTATTATTTTTTTTGTAATCCATCACTAAATTATACTTTTTAGTTTTTTATTAAAGAATAAATTTACTAAATACTTAATTAGTTATTAACACTTTTTTGCTTTTCATAATTATTAATAATTAAATTACTAAAAATATAATTCCACGTACTATAAAATACAAAGTATATTAAAAAATCTGTTAGCAATTATATTAAAATAAACTTTGACGTATATTTATTACATAATATTGTATTTATTAATCAACCAATTGCATAAATAAGTATTTGTGTTTTACTTTGAGCCGTAGCCATCAAAACATATTGGGATCTTGTGTACATATCATCATTTATATTTATCTTTTCTTTATACATTCTAAAAGACTACTAATTTAACCATTTATTAACCAACTAATAAACTTAATTAACCGCTAAAATTGTAGAATATGGACCCAAAAAAAATTAATATTACTAATAGTAATTGTAAAAAGTCTTATTATTTTTTTTGTAATCCATCACTAAATTATACTTTTTAGTTTTTTATTAAAGAATAAATTTCACTAAATACTTAATTAGTTATTAACACTTTTTTGCTTTTCATAATTATTAATAATTAAATTACTAAAAATATAATTCCACGTACTATCGATATATCTAAAATATATTAAAAAATCTGTTAGCAATTATATTAAAATAAACTTTGACGTATATTTATTAATAATACTGTATTTATTAATCAACCAATTGCAAAATAAGTATTTGTGTTTTACTTTGAGCCGTAGCCATCAAAACATATTGGGATCTTGTGTACATATCATCATTTATATTTATCTTTTCTTTATACATTCTAAAAGACTACTAATTTAACCATTTATTAACCAACTAATAAACTTAATTAACCGCTAAAATTGTAGAATATGGACCCAAAAAAAATTAATATTACTAATAGTAATTGTAAAAAGTCTTATTAATTTTTTATTTTTTGTAATCCATCACTAAATTATACTTTTTAGTTTTTTTATTAAAGAATAAATTTACTAAATACTTAATTAGTTATTAACACTTTTTTGCTTTTCATAATTATTAATAATTAAATTACTAAAAATATAATTCCACGTACTATAAAATATAAAATATATAAAAAAATCTGTTAGCATTTATATTAAAATAAACTTTCACGTATATTTATTACATAATATTGTATTTATTAATCAACCAATTACAAAATAAGTATTTGTGTTTTACTTTAGCGTAGCCATCAAAACATATTATCTTTATAATACATATCATCATTTATATTTATCTTTTCTTTATACATTCTAAAAGACTACTAATTTAACCATTTATTAACCAACTAATAAACTTAATTAACCGCTAAAATTGTAGAATATGGACCCAAAAAAAATTAATATTACTAAAAGTAATTGTAAAAAGTCTTATTTTTATTTTTTTTGTAATCCATCACTAAATTATACTTTTTAGTTTTTTATTAAAGAATAAATTTTACTAAATACTTAATTAGTTATTAACACTTTTTTGCTTTTCATAATTATTAATAATTAAATTACTAAAAATATAATTCCACGTACTATAAAATACAAAGTATATTAAAAATCTGTTAGCATTATATTAAAATAAACTTTCACGTATATTTATAAATAATATTGTATTTATTAATCAACCAATTGCATAAATGTACGTTTAATAGTTACATAGAGAACTAAAATACCATATATGACATTTATATATTCGAACAAGTTTGTTTTTTAGTAAATATTTAATTCTTAACGTAAAAATCTTAGTTCTTAACCTTAAATAATAATAAAAGTTTATATATCAATTAGTTTTCAAAAATAAAAATACTTATACAAGGTATATCTTATTATTAAAATTTTATATTGTAATCTTTTATTTATTTAAAAAAGTTCTCAATGTGTTAATTGCAAGATTGGTCCCTATGGTTTTTCTATTTTAGCAATGGGGGTCTTTTTTCGAGTTCAATAGCAATAGGGGTCCCTTTCGTGTTGTATGAAAAGACAATATTGCCCCTACACTATCAACCATTGAGTTTTGATGGGGAAAAAAACATTTTTGATAATCTTTTAAAAGATGAACATTCATTGTAGTCACAAATTAGTTGTGCGATTAATAAAAACCCAACACAGACTAAGGTTTTTGGACATTGTATGTTGAAACTTGGTAAATTGTCCAAATCATGTAACATCGTATACGTGACAACCCATATAAGTTGCCACGTGTAAGTTTTTGATTAGTCGATTACATGATTTGAACATTTTTATCAAGTTGTCAACGTACAATGTCCATAACTTTAGTTCATTCTACTATTGACATTTGGTTAAACTTAGTTACATTCCGGAATACTAACCCAAATATTTAATAAATGAGCTCGAAATCCTTCAAGTTAAAACGTTGCACGTTATTACTTTAAACACATTCACTTTTACTAAGACGTTATGTTCCAACTACAACATTGAATTTTAAGTTCCGATCCTATGAGTTTCCGGGGTTCCAAAGCCGCGGAATTAAAACCTCCCAAGCTCGTACTGAAGATCTTTATTCTGAAAGCGTCAGAATTAATAAACGATACTAAAATAATGTTCCGGCCGGGGTTACAAATTCCAAAAACAATAAAAATGAAAGTTGATGCTTTTTGGTAGTTTTGCTAATCCTTTTGGGGAATACAACATATTTAAAAATGAGTTTTCGTTGTCCAATTAATATTGTCAACAGTAGTTGACATGTACAAGTCACCTAATTTTGTAAATATGATATATTATATTATCACCCAAAAAAAAACAATTTAATTGAAAAGAATGTTAAATTTTAAATAGAAATGAAAGGAATATGAAAATTTAGAATATAGTCTACCTAATGTAATCATATTAGTTAAAAACTTGTTAGTAGCATTAACATTTGAAGAACTAACATTGGAGTATTGAAAGAAAAGTAAAGTTAAGATATCTTACATGTTATCGCGTTGATATGATTATTTTCTATACACCGTATAAGTGAATCTTTAAACATAGTTTGCCTAACCAATTTTCAAGATGGTTCAGTAATAAGGGAGTAATAAAGGTTTTTAAAGGTCTCGGAAAATATCCGAACTTAAACCTCGCTAAGTAAAAATCTTGAAATGACTAAGCAAATGTCTAATATATTGGTTAGATAACCTCGACACCAACTCTATGAAATTAAAAAACTTGAAAGAGAAAATGTGAACTTTCACATCTTAGAAAAGGTTTTGATTAAAGTGGATTTAGGGAAAGCATGTGTCCTTTGATCTTTGATTTGTCGTTATCTTAATCATTAAGCCAGATATTTAAATAAATGAGCTCGACTTCCCTCAAGTTAAAACGTTGCACGTTATTACTTTAAACACATTCACTTTTACTAAGACGTTATGTTCCAACTACAACATTGAATTTTAAGTTCCGATCCTATGAGTTTCCGGGGTTCCAAAGCCGCGGAATTAAAACCTCCCAAGCTCGTACTGAAGATCTTTATTCTGAAAGCGTCAGAATTAATAAACGATACTAAAATAATGTTCCGGCCGGGGTTACAAATTCCAAAAACAATAAAAATGAAAGTTGATGCTTTTTGGTAGTTTTGCTAATCCTTTTGGGGAATACAACATATTTAAAAATGAGTATTTCTAACAACAAGCCCTTAGCCTGTTTCTAACCATTAATTTCCTTGTAAATATTATCTATCATAAACATAAATGCAGATTCCTCCAAAATAATATATACCCATTATGGATGTGGATTCGGGATGTGCACGGGACGAAACCCGGCCCGACCCGAACCGGGTTGACGCGTGACCCGCGAGTGCATGAAAAACGGAATGGTGACCCGGCCCCTGTCGGTTCGGTTCGGGGCGGGTTCAACGGGTCGGAGTGGGTCAGACGGGTCACGGGTTTTCTTCACATTTTCTCGGTTTTTGGCATCACCCGACCCGGTCCGCTAGGGTTTCAGCGGGCGGTTCGGGTCAGTTCCAGGTCGGGTTCGGACGGGTCACGGGTTTACGAGTCTTTTGCACATCCCTAATGTGGATGTATATCCCATTTTCATTGTCCAATATTATCAACAGGTGGTGGTTGACATATACATATCATCCAATTTTGTGATATACATTATTATATGATAAAATATAAATGAAAGGCATATTAATGTAAATGACAAGAATATTAAAATTTAATATATAGTCACTTAATGCTAATTATTAAATGAAACTTGTTAGCAAAGTGAAATGCACAACACGATAATAATAATAAGAGAAAATTACATTTTTGTCATTTAACTTGCACGTTTTGCACTTTTCGTCCCTAAAGTGAAAAAATAGCAAAAAAAACCCTAAACTTGACACTTTTTTCACTTTTAGTCCCCGCGATAACGGTGTTAGTTTTTCTCCATTAAGGTTGCCAACATTCGTTAGTTTTTTTGTTCACTTTTCGTCCTTTTTTTTTCACTTTTTTTTTTATTTTTGAAAATGTCAAAATGTAACACCCCAAGATTTTTAAGATAAATAAATTAACCCCTTTTTGTAGTTTTAACATTAAAATAATTTCCTAGTATTTAATTTTGAGTTATGGGGTTAATTTAGTTGGAACTTTAACGGATAGCGGGTATAATACCCATCTAAAAATGAAAGGGGGCGTGGCACTTAGAGAAAGTGCCAACCATTTTCTTGTTTATGACTCACCCCTTTTTCTTCCATTTCTTTCTATCAATTTCCATCACTTCCATTCTCATATTCAACTAATTTCTTCCATAGTTTCAAGTTAATTAATCAAATATTACAAGTGAATAATAATAATCACTACAATTGGTTAACTAGTGAATTGGAGGATTGGAGAAGTGGGTGTGTGTGGTCGAAAATTCCAAGAGAAAAGAGAAGAAGAAGAATTTGTAAATTAAAGTCTTGTAATTGTTCTTGAAATCCTTAAGGTAAAAATTCCCTAACCTAGTTTTGATTTGTGTTGAGAATTAGGGTTCTTGGGATGCCCAAATTTGGGGGTTTTTGCTAGAAATTGAGTTTGTATGATTTTCCCCTAAATTCTAGTATTTTGGTGTTTGTTATTGAGTTGCATGATTTATTTAACTAAGAATTTGAATGTTGGCATTGAAACCTTGATTATGAAAGAATGGTGAATTTTATTAGTTGAATGAATGGTGATTGTGTTGATGAATTGAAGTCACCAAGTGAAATTTTGAATAAAAAGCAACTCAATAACAAAGTAAAATGATTTTGGGTTAGGAATGCTAGTGAAATGTTAGTATGACTAGGTTGAGCTAGCCAAGAGTATGAATGTGACCTTTTATGCATGTTATGATAATTGATAGGTTCAAAGCAATAATGTGTGTTCTTGTGACCACCATGGGCTTGGTTGTTCGTCATTAAGGTGAGTACATTTATATATGTTTATATTCATATTGGGTCAATCACGTGACGGGGAGGGAGACCATAGTTATGTTTTGATGGATTAAGACCATACGGGGTATGGCTAACCATGGAAAGACCATACGGGGTATGGCATATGGTGTAAGACCATACGGGGTATGGCTAATCATGGGAAGACCATACGGGGTATGGCAATTGGTGTAAGACCATACGGGGTATGGCTAATCATGGGAAGACCATACGGGGTATGGCATATGGTGTAAGACTATACGGGGGTATGGCTAATCATGGGAATACCATACGGGGTATGGCATATGATGTAAGACCATACGGGGTATGGCTAATTGTGGAAAGACCATACGGGGTATGGCAAGAGATAAGACCATACGGGGTATGGCATATAGTTGGAAGACCATACGGGGTATGGCAATGTGAATTGGTTGTTGAATAACATATTTGAAGTGAATACTTGATGGTGTGGAGTTAAATGTTTTGTATTTGTGTAATATTGTAGTGTATGCAATCCTTGGTATGTCGATAGGTGTTTAGGTGTATTGTTTATGGACCTTACGAGGTATGGCAATGTGATTACTCATGGAACGACTTGGTTTGTTTGTAGAAATGTTTTATGAATTCATAAATTACTTGGTAGTATAATTGTGAGCATGATTGAGATGATATTGTGATGTATTATACCTATGTTATGGTTTTCGTGTATTGATTTCATTATGTGTGTAATTGTATATGGATGTATTCACTAAGCGTTCGCTTACGTTTTAGTTATTTACCTTTTTCTTATAGGCGGTTCCGGAAGAGGGAACTAAGATATTGTTGAATTGAAGTTGAATAGGAGGAAGTTGCATCTAGAAGACTTGGAGGTATTGCCATTCATTGAAGAATGGTATTTTGTGTAGATACTTAGTTATCCCACCTCACTTATGGCTCTTGATACATTTGATCACTTTGGTAAAACTTTGTTTAGGTATATTTCTGCAAGTTGCTCCATGTGAAGCTCTTATAATTTATGAACTTGTGTAGTTTGACTCGAAAAGCGTCAAAATGGGTAAATGACCCATTTGGTTGTGTAAGTGAAAGTTTATTCAAAAGAATATCTCAATCATGTTTGTAATTGTGTCAAATACTTGTTTGAATTAGTTTGGTTGTCAATTGAAGCTTAGAAATGAGTTTGGAAAGTTTGCAAGATGTTTTAAGTGTCAAAAGTCAAAATGTATGAAACTGAATCCGACGGTTGTTGTGGTTTTGATGGTCGATGTTGACGGCCGATGCTGGAACATCGACCGTCAAACCTTCTGACTTTTTTTCCAAAATTTTGTCGGGACTTCGTTTGACTTTCCGAGATCCGAAACTTGTACAGTAGTCTTATATTAACATATTAAGAAGATTCCATTTGTTGTTTTTCAAATTTGATGACTTTGATTTTTGGCGAAAAATTGTCCATATTTTTCTAAGTATAAGTTAACTAAATTGTTTCTTTTCTTTTCATTTTCATACTTTTGGTTCTAAATTGAGTTGAGTCGTTTCACAAAACTGGTTAGCGATGTAGAAATCGTAAAGGAGTAGGCAACGAATCTTAAAAGAAACTATTGAATGAGTAGAGTCAGTATCAAATATAACAAAGAAAACACGAATATCTATGAACACATGACGATTCATCGAACGAGACAATTAATAAAGGCACAATTAACACGATGAATAAATAAAATCAAACACATAATATGTCATCTCTACCAATGTACTAAAATACTATTGGGGTTTTCTTTCAGTGACGCATGATACTATATTTAAATGACGCATGTTTCTTTTAGGCTATACTTAATTAATTTTTTTTTTAAGATAGCATTAATAAACAATAATATTCATACTTTTAGTATTATTAAAATTAGTATTATATTTATTATGATCATATCTAATTAAATATATATACGTAAATTATTTTTCTAATATTTTCTATTATTGAACTTTACAAATCCCAACCCACATTTATACTATAATGTTTTAGTTAAGTATATTGTGTTATCTAAATTTTAATAAATATTTTGATAAGTATATATAAAATTTTGTAATATGTCTCTTACTCTACTTTCAAATACGGTTTATGCACCATTGGGTACTTTTGAAATTATCAAAATGAAAAAAATGAAAAAAAAATGAAAAGGATGAAAAGTGAACAAAAAAACTAATGAATGTTGTCAACCTTAACGGAGAAAAACTAACACCGTTATCGCAGGGACAAAAGTGAAGAAACTGCCAAGTTTAGGGTTTTTTTTCTATTTTTTCACTTTAAGGCCAAAAAGTGCAAAACGTGCCAAGTTCAGGGACGAAAAATGTAATTTTTTCTAATAATAATAATTATAAAAAGTTGACCATAAAAAATGACTTGATCGTTTGTAACTACCACTTGGTTGAAACCAAATCTTAAATTGGTGCCCTTTCCCAATTTTATTCTCACAAGTTAGATCAAGGGGATACGGTTGGAATGGTAATATCTACAAACCGAGGTGCAAAAGTAGGGGTGTCGATTATTGGGTTTGTAAAAGGGGAGTGATATATCTACATCACTTTTTAGCCATCTACAACAATTGTATATATTTTACAGCACAGTGTACAACTGTACAATGCATGTATTGTTGTGGATGGCTAAAAGTAGTTGTATATATATCACTTCCCTTTGTAAAATAGTAGGCCCGGCTTTACGAAACCCGGGTGTTGGATTGTTGACAAAAATCGAGTCTCCCAAACTCAGGTGAAGGCATGATAAGGAGGACCAGTGTTTCTCAAACTTGGGTCATGTTTAATTTGTTTAGTAGGTTTCAAGTGCATATATGTGTAAAAGTTTCACCCGGATATCTTATATTGGGCTTCTAAAAAGTGACACAACTCGAGTTTCCTTAATATATCGATCGTGCCAATAAACAATATCCTTTATTTAATACCAGGACTTCACAAGTTAAAGAACTGCTCGGCCCTCACATGAGCATGTTCGAAAGATCCACATTTTTATCATATAGATTAGGGAATTCTTTCATAGAAGGATTGAACAAATGAAGGCTTGGTTTGGGGAGACCCAGATTCAAATTTAAGGTTACACCGGGTTTTACCATCAATCCATTGTCGTGCCTACGGGCGGGCGGGTTAGTAGGTTTTCTCCGGAACGTAGAGTTAAGTGAGCTAGGGCTCCGTGTGTTCGGGTTAGGTCAGTTTGTGTGTGCCTTTAGCCATTGGGGCCCCGCATACGGACAGTTGGTGGATCGACATTGTAAATAAATTTCCTAATAATCTGCGGTAACAGGTAGAGACTTCCAACATTTTTTGCTTGATCCTAGTGTTGTTTGAAGTGATCTACCAACCAAATTTTTGTACATGACTTTGTCACGTATAGAGTAGTTTTCATTATTCTAAACTAGTCATATGCCCGCGCGATGCGGCGGTGTGGAGATGGCGGCGGCGACGGGTGGTGGTGGCGCCGACGACGGGGGTGGCGGTGGCGGTAGTGACGTGGTTATTAATATTAAAGTAATTAATGTAAAAGAACGTATTCTAGTTAGTTTAAGGGTTTAATGGATGTATGTTGTAAATAATTCTATTAAGAGTATTATAGGTATATTATGTGAAGATATTTAAATTAGTGAATAAATGAGATCGATAATTTAGGTAGATCAAGTTCTTTTTTGAGAAAATATGAGAGCCAAATGCTTTATAAAGTAGTTAAGATTAAGATATGAAATGCTTAATATTAGTTTTTATCATCCAGGCTCTAGATATATGTTTTGTTATTATACAAGTATTCCATGATTATTTCCTCAATTCTGTGACGACATGGGGAAAAAAAGGAAATAGAAGGATGGACTTTCTCTCGTTTTTGGTAGATTTTCATTGTTACTTTCGCTTATTAGTAATATAACAATTCATAAAAGTCAACTTTGTGAGTTATTTACTGTAGCTAAGGGCTGCCACTCATGGGCTTACACGTGCTTATTTATTTATTTATTTTTATTCTCACGTTAGCAGGAGGTACAACTTCATTCACTTTCCATTCCAACATAGCTTCCTTTTGCTTTTTCTATTCTTCCAACATCAAACAACATTTTCCACCTGCTTAATCTACTATCTTCTTAATGTTTTTAATACTTGATTGTTAAAAACTCACTGTAATCACCATAAGCTGCGAGCCAAGATTCCCCTTCAGCTACCTAGGACCATAAAGCCTCAAATCAACCTCCTTAAAAGTTAAAACATAACCAAATGAACACATTTTGGTCCAACCACAGTAAGTCGCATATAGCCTTAATGAAATGGAACTTAAGGTGAACCTAGAAACATATCTTCGAGAACATGAAAACAGGATATTTGTTTTGCAACAAATCTCATGTCTTTTAACACTTTCTATTGTGTGCCTTTCATTATGACAGATTCATAATGACTACAAGCTTTTTGTAATGACAAATTAAGCAACTCTAGACTTTTGTAACTACAAATACAATAACCAACACTATGTTTTCTAATTTGTCAACCCGCAGCGAAGCGCGGATGTATTATCTAGTTATATATAGGGTAAATTACACTTTTGGTCCCTGAACTTGGCACATTTTTCACTTTTAGTCACTAAACTTTAAAAATTGCAAATTATACACTAAACTTACCACTTTTTTTCACTTTTGGTCACCGCGTCAACTTTGTTACCTTTCCTCCGTTAACTTGCCCAGATTCGTTAGTTTTTTTTTCACTTTTCGTCCTTTCCATATATTCCATTATTAAAAGTGATAATCGGCCTAACTTCAAGTCTTAGATATTGTTTTGTTCGATTAGTGAAAATACATATTCATTTGTGAGGGGTTTTGAAACAGTTTGTTTTTATGTTTACAGTTTACTACTTTATTGATTATAAAATAGTTTGATTAGATGAAATAATTGATTTTCTTTTTGAACGACGATGACATAATTGTTAGTTGAAATTTTTATTTATAAAGTTAGATTTTTTTTAGGGCCTCTGTTTGAATTTTTTAGTCTTCTTATTTCTACTTTAACCGTAAATATTTTTTTTGTGTTATATAAATTTATATAGTTTTCCATAATTCATTTTATTAACTATTGCTAAAATATAATAAAAATAAGATATTGTAACGGTTATCCGGAGTAACGTGTTCTAGATTTTTTTTTCCTCTGAATAATCGATAACGCCTTATGATTTAACCGTAAATATTTTTGTTTGTGTTATATAAATTTGTAATAAATCATATAAATGGATTGAGTTTTGAATGTACTTTTCATCGATTATCACTTTTAATAATGGAATAAATGAAAAGGACGAAAACTGGAAAAAAAAAACTAACGAATCTGAGCAAGTTAACGGAGGAAAGGTAACAAAGTTGACGCGGTGACCAAAAGTGAAAAAAAGTGGCAAGTTTAGTGTATAATTTGCAATTTTTGAAGTTTAGTGACTAAAAGTGAAAAATGTGCCAAGTTCAGGGACCAAAAGTGTAATTTACCTTATATATATAACAATTTAAGAAGGCTTAGTTACAGTAAATTCTGGCTCTTTTAAAAAACTTTTTAGTTTTTCACTTTGAGCCATACATTTGTCTCCTCATTATTCTTAGATAAGTCATAATTTGATATATATTAAATGGTCTAAAAATGATTATATAGATTTATTTTCTATAAAAATAGGCTTACTTTAATGAATGTTTTGTAGGTTTGAGTTAAAACGGATAAATTATAGCTAAAATGATGATCGAGTGAATTTACAACGTTCTATGGTTCGTGATAAAGACGTGACATAAGGAACGATGAAAAGCCTAGCAGCCAACTACAAGATTAAAGGAAGATTTGTGTTTTCCATATGTTTGGTTAGTTGTGCACGTGGTAAAAGACAACTGAGAAACCATTTTATTAGTGGAAGACTTTTGAGTTTTGTGTTGGTATAATTCAATTGGGCCGTGGATCATTACCAGCCCAAAAACCGTTTTCTTTTATTTGGAAATTAGAACTTCACGTGGGCTTGGGCATCAACATAGAGCAGCTATATATATTTTTTGGGGTAAGGTTCATGTGAGAACTATTCACATATGAACATAGATAATTATAAGTATAACTTGATAGTTCATACGTGAACGAATATGTTCACATATACCATTCGCATATGAATATCAAGTTAGCCTAGTGGTAAGGCAAACACTTGATGAGCTTAAGGTCTCAGGTTCGATCCCCGCTGAGAACAAAAAATAATTCCTTTCAGGTACCCGTTACCAATGAAGCCTAGACCCATATGTGAAGTTTAAATATGAGGGTTTGATGTGTCGTATTTTATACTCATTTCCCACAATGTATGTAGTTGATTTTGCATGGTTTATTAGTCGTTTTAGTATACATTTGGTACTTTTATGGTACTTGTTAGTGTTTCAGGGAAATAACAGGTACTTGAGCGTAATTCTGGAGAAAACGACATTCTTGAGGTGAAATAAGTGCTAACGGATGATTTCCGAAGCATTAGGATGAAGATTGTAGCTAGTCAACAAAAGTCAAAGCTGGCAAACAAAGCATTGCGCCGCAACAGAATTCCAGAAAGTTAAATTGCGCCGCAATTCCCATAGTTGCGCCGCAACACCTTCAGTTCTGATCCAGCCTCAGTCAACGATAGTCAAAGTCAACAGCAGTCAAAGACCCATTGCGCCGCAACTTTCCTAGTTGCGCCGCAATGGGGGTCGAATTCTGCAAATTTTTTAGGTACTATAAATAGCTTGCATTAACATTCTAAAACCCTAACTTTACAACTCCAGCCGATTTGAAGGGATTTTGAAGGGTTTTCCATTGGAGATTCATCTTTGAAGATCAAGAACACGATTGGAGATTTATTTCGTTATTGTTAATCATTCTTGAAACGATTTCTACATTCGGTACAATATGTTTTCATATATTATTGTTTGTTTTTTCTCTTTTCATTATGAGTAGCTAAATTTCTCAGCACCCGCTTGGGTAGTGAACATGTCATAGGGTCGATTGATGTTACTTGTAATTGTTGAACAAGATTTTCATGTTTAATCGAAGAACCGCATTTATTTGAGTTTAAATATTGTTTTTCTCTTTTATATTTATTGATTGATAATTGTGATTAGAAGTTCGGAAGAAATCTATGTCATTGTCAATTGATTTATGAAACGGTTATTCGGTCTTTAATTAACCTAAAGTCGTTGGAGTTCGGAAGAAACTAGCGATAAAGATTTTAAACAATTAAATTCATTTTGAGTGTGTAAACATCTATGATAGAGGAATCTGATTAGGTGAATAAGCAGTTCGGAAGAAAGCTTTTAAAGGTTAAATCATAAAATCAACTTAGGTTCTTAATGCTTAGTTGTTTTGAGTAGAAATTATTTGCGGAAGCGATAACTATATTTCGAGCAATTAAAGTTTCAAGTATAACGGAAGTTCATCTTGACTGTAACACCCCGACTAGGGCGGAAACACGAGATGCCACAGAACGAGATGGTACAAAAAGATTAAGTAGAAAACATCAACATAAAGTTTCAAATGACATTCGAATTCCAAAAGATTACAAGTTCAAGTTGACGTTTAACAATCATTACATAACCAAATCCATAACCATCTCATAATCCAACAAAAGATCCAACTTTCTTAAATCTAGCATGCATGCATTCAAATCAACACTTTTTAATACCAACTTTTATAGATCTAACATTCAACAACATAAAAACATCTTTTTAATGAAAAATCTCAGAAATATATTCATCAAAATATACAAAAACATATAAATCTTTCAAAGGGAAAATCACTTTAAAAGCTACTAATCTATAACAACACTTTTGGGTCTTGAACTTGTTGAATCCTTGGATTTTTCTCATAGATTTTGACATGCATGTGCATGAGGAGAAAGATCCTATCAACTTTGCCCTCATCAAGTGTGTATTACAAAGAAAACAAGAAGAAAACATAAACTTTTGATAAAACCTTTGAATGTAAACAAGAACAAGATTTAATCTAGTCAAAAGGATGAAGATTTATACCCTCTTGGATTCGGCTTTGATGATGAAAATGAGCAAATTTTTCGTGGCCCTTTATGCCTCTAATAACCCTTAATCTAAACCTAAAACACCCTTAAACCTTAGCTTGATATAACCCTTGCTTAATCCATAATAACCCTTTATTATTAGTAAGTGTTTAACTTGATTTTTGTTTGTGTTTTCTTTGTTTGTTTTGGCCGAAATCAAGAAGGAGAAAAGGAGAAGAGAAAAGGTTTTTGAGAGAGAAAATGAGTTGTGTGTGTGAAGTGAATGTGTAGTGTGTGTAAGAGTTGGGAGTTTCAAGACTAATTGTGCATGTAAGGCATTTGAAATGAAAGTGTATGTGTGTGTATAGGGGGTCGGCCAAAGGGGGGGAATGAAGGGAGTCTCAATCTTTTCTTTTTCTTTTTTTATAAAAGGTATATAAATATGTATATGTAAATGTGTAGTTATTTTTTTTTGTAAGAGTAATATGTGTTTGTTTAAGTATAAGTTAATTGTTTGTGTCCAAGTATGTGTATGTGTGCCATAGGTATATATGTATATGTATATATTTTTGTGTTTTTAGTTTATTACATAGGCCATTATTTATAATCTTGTATTTATTTTAGGCATATACATATATATATATAATTATTATTATATTATATATTATTACATATTATTATTTAAACGCTTTTATGCACATATATAAACATATTTTGAGATAGAAATTTTATTTTCATGACCATATTTACTTTAATTAACTTAATGATTAAATTGTTGGACATTTATAAGGATTTTTGATGGTTATCTCAACTTGTGAGACTCACTTTATTATTTATATAACTTGATTGATCAACAATAGAGTTTTTGTCCAATGGCATTGTTTTGGATTCAATTTAGGACTAAATAATAGCTTTAGATTGCTAATTTAGGGGCATCATCTACTAGTTTCTAATGTAACTATGGCTTGCGAGATCATAGGCAACATAACTAGCACATATACAATATTTAAAAAGGAGGGTTGTTACATTGACTACCTTTTAAGTCGTTCAACAATGCAAGTAATGTTTAGACCCGATGATTGGCATGTAAGCTGATCCAAGTAGGTGCCCCTTTTAATATTATTGTTACAAAATCATTTTTACTTTCGTCTTTCGACGAATCCTGCCCCGGTCATACCGGATTTAATTTATTTACTTTTATTTTTGCAAAGTGACAATTCGGTCACAAAACCCCTTTTCTTCTGAATTACTTTATTTTAACAATTGCTTACAAAGTCCTTGTGTTCGACCTCGGATTTACCAAGTCAACTATATTGCATACGATCGGGTACACTGCCCGCAAGTGTGTAGTAGACAGTAGCTAGGTATTTCGTGTTTATAAATTTAAGACTAGAAATTACACATCAAGTTTTTGGCGCCGCTGCCAGGGACTTTTGTTTAGTAATTGTTTTATTTTGTAGTTCGATCCTTTTTCACATTCATTTGTGAGAAAGTTAATTGCTTTACTAGATAGATTTTATATTATTTCATTTCAATTATACCACAGGTGCGGTTGACGGTTTGTTTGTGGTGATTGTGCAGGTTCTTGCTAGTTGATGAACACAAGAGCTTCTGGCCGACCTTTGCTTAGCCCATTACCTAATCCAGGGAAAGTCAGACGTCGACTTGTGTCAAGAGATAACCAGGAACCATCCACACCAGTCAAAATAGATTCAGAAACCGCAAATCAAGCTCCACCGGACCAAGCCTTGAAAGAGAAAGTGGTTAATAGTTCGGAAGACGCAGCTTGGATCTTTAGAACAGGAGAAGACTCGGACCCAGAAGATAAAGTTCAAACACCTGAACCGAGTGCACTTGTATTCCCTCGAGTTAGACCAAGATCAATCAAA